>CM066145.1:22347500-23547500 GCA_033617975.1 Populus alba x Populus glandulosa | reverse complement strand
GAGACAGGCTCGAAAAAAAAATCATTTTAATTTTTTTTTAAAAAATTAATAGCTTAATGTTTCAGCCGACTATAAAAAACTCTTTTTTGATTAAAATAATTGAATACATTCAAACTTGATATTGGTAACTTTCAAGTTGATCTAATTAACCACTAATTCAGGCTGTTTTTCAGTTCGGTTTGTGAATTTTAATTGAAATTAAAAAATTTACAAGAAATATTCTAATGACATGGTTTTAAAATTGAAACAAAACGAGGAGCATAACTACTTGTTTTTATTTTTATTTTTTGATGAATGTCGAAGACATAACTACTTGCTAATAATTAGTAGGGTCCTTAAGCCGGCGAGTTGAGTCAAACATGATTAGTTAATTCCTTGGTCTAAATTAGGCACTCCCCATCAAATGAGTGAGACCTAATTGAACGCGATACCAAATGATCTAAACATAAAAAAAAATCAAAGCAATTGCAGTTTTGATTCAAGTTGAAGAAAACGATAGACATAATCTCCGATCCAAAAGTCAAAATAAATTTCGACAGAAGGGTTAAGGCTATAATGAAAGCAAGATGAGGGGGGCATACCTGACCGAGTCTAGCCTGAGGAAACTTGGCTCTGACAGTATCTTCAAGCTCCTTCCCCAACGGCGACCCTCCAGACTTCAACATCCTCAACGAAGACAAGTCATGTTTATCAAGATCAGGTGACTTGGCAATTGCCAACATCACTGGTGGGACAACCGGTGCTATAGATACCTTATACTTCTCAACCAATCCCAGCAAAGAACCGACCTCGAACTTCGGCATTATCAAAATTGCAGCACCAGCTCTCAACCCACAGAGCATTATTGAATTCAGAGCATAGATATGGAACATAGGCAGCACGCACAGAATCACGTCTTCCCTGTGAAAATATAGGTTAGGGTTGTCTCCATCTACTTGTTGAGCCACACTGGTTATTAGCCCTCTGTGTGTTAACATGACCCCTTTTGGTAACCCTGTAGTCCCCGAAGAATAAGGCAATGCCACAACATCGTCGGGACCGATGTCAACTTGGGGCATATCATCATCATCAGCCTGTGTTAGGTCTGAAAAGTGCAGGCAAGCATCTGTGGCAGAGTCTACACACATGACCTTGACATCGTTTTCTTGTGCATAATCCTTAACCTTGTCGTAGTAACAAGCCTGTGTTATCAAAAGCTTTGCTTTCGAGGCTTTGGCTTGTTTTGCTAGCTCTGCAGGGGTGGAGAAAGGATTGGCAGCAGTAGTAATGGCACCTCTGTGTGAAGCACCTAAGAAAGCAAGCACAAATTCAGGTGAACTTGGCAGGATGAGCATGATCACATCACCTTGTTGAATTCCAAGCTTGTTAAGACCGGAAGCAGCTCTTCTTGCTGTGAGCTCAACGTCGGAATAGGTGTAGATATCCCCATTTGCGCCATTTATCAGACAAGGTTTCGATGGATATTTAGAGAAGTTTTCAAAAACGTATGAATGCAGAGGAAGGCCTTTCGGGATGTCAATATCTGGCAATTTTGAGCGAAAGATGAATTCTTCCTTTTGCTTTGTTATTGTATCCATTGTTGGCTAAAGTTGCAGAGGGAGAGGGTGGATTTTAGGTGCTCTGTGTTTTTTTATGAATGGAGCCCTGAGAAAGCAACGTGGAAAGCTTTGGTGGTGATATAGAAATGGTCGACATGGGGAGACGGGGTTGGTGAAAGGATAAAGTGGGTACTATCGAATTTGTTGGAGGGCAAAATAGGGAGAAAATAATTGAAAAGGGGTTGTGTTTGGTGAACACCGAAGAATCTGGGCGCCTGGGTTGGTGAGACCGGGGTTACTGGTGCTGAGACATGTCTCGGTTCCGAGTTTAGAGAGTTGAACATGGTTAACTTGCGTCAATTTAATTTTTTATATTTTATTAAAAAGTAAAAATAATATTATTTTATAAAAAATTAAAAAAAAAAGTCAATAAATTTTGACATATTGTTACCAAATTCAATTATTTTTTATTTTTATTGAAACTTGACCCGTGTAGATTTTATGTTACTGGCTAATAAATTATCATATTGGTCGGGTTTTAAAAATGTGGTTGAGATGGTGGGGTCGTATTTGGATATATTTTGAAAAAAAAAAGGGCAATCGAGTCATTGACCCGACGGAGGTGGCTTCTCTTCCTCTTATCTTTTAAGTTTTCACCAACCAGCAGTCCATATTATTTTATGTGCAACTTGAATTTCCAGCTGTTGGATCTCTCCTTTCACCTGCTGACAAAACCGAAAAAACATACAGAAAAAAAAAAATATTATGATTATTGTTTAAAAATATAATTTAAGCAACCACTTAGGCTCCGTTTGTTTGCAGGAAAGTGAATTCCTTTTGGAAAGTGAATTCCGGGGAAAGTGAATTCCTGGAAAGTGAATTCCGGGAAAGTATTTTCCGATGTTTGGTAGTGTTATGGAAAATGAACTGGAAAACACTTTCCAGTGTTTGGTTATGTCATGGAAAATGAGCTGGAAAATAACTTATTAATATTTTATTTTTCTCAAGTTTATTAAAATAATGAGGAACAAATCTTACAAATTTAAAAGTTGAATGAGAATGAAATTGAAAAAAATATATAATTTCATAAATTATCTAAAATAAAACAAATAATAATCAAAATAATAGGGATCAAATCTAAAAAATTTTAAAAAAATGAAAAATGAAGAAATTAAAATAATAATAATCAACATTTCATAAATTATTTCAAATAAAATAAGTAACAATAAAAAGAATGAGGATCAAATTTGATAAATAAAAAATTTCAATAAAAAAATGATAAGAAAAAAGCAAATAGCAATTATAAAAATAAGGACCAAAGTTAATATAAAAATAAAATTTTAAGAGATGAAATTGAAAAATAAATATTCAAAACAAAATATATATAGCAATCAAAAGTTTGAGGATCAAATTTGATATAATCAGCAAATAATGATATTTCTAAAATATTCACAGCTTCCGGAAAGTGTTTTCCCCTCAAATTTTTCAGGAAAACACTTTCCTGAAAACCAAGCCAAATTTTCCTTTTACTGGAAAGTGTTTTCCATTGACCAACTTTCCTACTGGCAAACAAACACAAGAAAGTTTGGAAAGTGCTTTCCCGGAAACCACTTTCCGGAAAACAAACACAGCTAAAAGGAAAACACTTTCCTGAAAACCAAGTCAATTTTTTTTTTGACTAAAATTGACTGGAAAGTGTTTTCCGTTGACCGGAAAGTGTTTTCCATTGACTAGAAAGTGTTTTCCGCTGACCGGAAATTGTTTTCCGTTGACCAACTTTCCTAATGACAAACAAACACAGGAAAGTTTGGAAAATGGTTTCCCAGAAACTACTTTCCGGGAAACAAACAAGGCCTAAGTACTTTCCATGGAAGAAATAAAATAATAGTTGGCAAAGTTATCTGCAGCAATTAAATGATATGATTGGCATGCAAAGTGTTATATAATCCACACCACCTAATCTTGTTAGGCTAGAATAATTCGCATGGCCGTGATGCAATAGCGTTTACTTTCAAGACTCTTTTTCTTTTTTTTTTAATTTAAATTCTAATTTTTTTGGGGGGAAATTAAACTAATTAAAATAAATATGTAGGAGAAAAAATGTATTTTATTTTCCAAAATTGTATTTTTTATCATTTTTTTCTTATTTATTTTGAAAAATAATTATTTTGTTTTTATCACAAGCGTGCCTTTTACCATAAGAACTTATCATGATCTATAAAACAATATTAAACCAAGAAATAAAAAATAATGTCTCAATAATTTTTATGGAATTATATGAAAGAGTAAAATAAAGCATCCACAAAATAATATGTTTTTATAGTCAAATTCTAAAAAATACTGGATTCAGAAACCAACCATCCATCTTCATTGCCCAGAAAAGAAAGGGATAGCTCCCAATATTGTATCCTTGTATTTTACTCCCCTTTACAAGTTAGTCCTTTCTTTAAGTGTTCATTGATAAGATGTGAGTTGCCATCAATTTGGTTATTTTTCCTTCCAATTGAAAGAAACAGAGGAAAGCTTCGTAAATTTCTAAGAAATTAATGGAGCTTTTAAGGAACTAACAATGGACTAAGTTATGGTTTCTGAAACTAGAGGGACTAAGCTATTACATTGATAACAAATCTTGGACTAAATTAATATTTACTCATTCAAAAATCTAACACGCCTTACAAACCTTCATCCACATCATGGGCATGGCAGATACAATCTTTAACTTCTATATATATATATATAAGAACAACACACACAGTGGCCACTTTAATTTAAAACCATTACCCCTTCTATGTTCTGTTCTTGCTGCAATTTAATTCTTTTCTCAAAGCATCAATCTCCTTCACAACCTTTTCCAGGATCTCCCTCATCATGCCATTTGATTCTTCAAGAAGTTCTGCACACCTTTGTTCTTCAGCTACCCTGTTGTTCAGCCAGATAAGCTTGTTATTGTCCTCCTTCATTTGCTTGATTCGGTTCACAACCATATCTTGGTATGATCTGATTTCATACTTCAGCTTGGGTTGACCTACAGACCAATTTACACAACATGTTATAACATGATCCGTTGGCAGAATGATTATGTTCAAAAAGTACATTTCAAGCAGACAGAACCTGTTGAATACTGGTTGAAGAGATCCACGTCTTTTTTATCTGCCATGTAACCGTGAAGTTGGAGCTCCCAACTAGGTAGAAGGTAGAGTGGACTTCGATTCCAAACATTTCTACCTGTACCTTGATCAGAAAAATGTCTATCCAAGCGCTCTGCCTCTAAATAGCCTCTTGCTGAGCCCTCAAAAATCAAAATACTCATACCACAATGTCCATCCGAATTGTATGCTTGTTGAACCTTCTCGATGGCATCATATGAGCTGAACAAGTCAAGGAGTTCCTGATCTGCTATGCCACTCCTCTGAAATTTAATTTGATACAAGCAAACACTTGATTAGATCATAATCAGAAAGAATGTTTCAGTTACAAACACAAACCACCACTCTTGTCATCATTTCACGCCATATCCGAGGGAGAAAACATGATAGTACCTTGTTGTTCTCGTCTTTTTTAAGGCTTGCTGTATTCCTGACAACAACCATAGGAGGCCAAACAACCTCACGATCCTTCTTCTTATCATTTAGACCTTTCCATTTGCTCAACACTTCACCAGCAGAACTTTCAGAAGTTCCCTTTTTGCTGAAGTTCGTTGTCAACAGATGTGCGAGTTTCCGGTGGAGTTTACCCCCTTCTTCATTGTCTTTGGCATGTGATATCAGGGCCGGCAGGCCCTGGTACCATTGGATGGCACCAGAAACTTCTTTGCATGCAGGACAGTAAAACTGCTCAATAGGTTTATTGACATTCACAGGTGCCACTCCCTTGGACAATCTGCTCTTCTTGCTATCATCCAAAGCTCCTCCGTTTCCATTGCTGACCAGCAATTCAGAATTAAGATTAAGTGGAACGTCTGAATTATGATCCACACCTTTATCTTCCTGTGCTTTAGTATTGGGACTCTGTAGAGTACCCACCGGTTTTGCAGCAATGCTTTCAGCTCCTTTCATATACTCATATCGTGTTGAAGCGAGACTAATAATTATCGCTTTACCACGACTAACTGGTTCTGTTTCAGTATTGGGACTTGGGTTATTATTGCTGCCACTGGCATCAGCAGTAAGAGGATTGCCAGCGTCATTTCTAGAACGCTTGTCCATACTCAACTCTTTGCTGCATGACCATTGATTTTCGGACAAATTGACAGTTTCGCTGTCCAGTTGTTGTAAGCAAAAAAATAGTCAAAACTTAGAACACAGCAGTTAATGAAAAAAAAAACTAAGTAATTAAGTAATGACCCTGAATCTCAGTAACTCATTCTTGTTAATAATAGAAAAAGTTCATATATCTCTTTCCCTTTATGTGAATTATTGCTGACTAAATGTGGAGATTTTAAGAAGCATCACTCGTGGAATTCATTCTTAAGTCTGACCGGAAATTGTGGAAACTTGTCAGAAATCCTTTGTGAGGATATTGTTTGTCTATATTCAAGCTATAATGATGTTTAGACCTTAGCATTCAATGGTAAATTCTAATTCCTTATCAGTTTATCAGTGAAATAGTTAGGTCTCCTCACTACTTTACACATTAAAGTTCTACTTGACAAGGCCTGTTGGTATGTAAAAAGCTTAATTTAGTTACATCATCAACAAGCTCATATAATAAAGACATACTGGCAGTAATAAAATCTTAACAAAGTATTTAATGGAGGATACTCTCCTATCTAAAACATACTGACCTGCAGCCTAAGCAAAATATCTGACCAGAGGTCTCATTTCTTATGATCTGATCAGTTTGTTTCCTTTCCAGGCAAATCTCACAGGTACTTGTAGATGATTCACACTTTTCTTCCTTGAGTTCATCTTGTCCTCCATGTTCTTCTAGTAGCTGACCTGTGTCAGATGCTTCCTTTTCTTTCACTTCATTCTCTTCGATCTTGGCAGTTTCTTGCACTCTGTAGCAAGAAATGATGGAATGAAGATAACCTTACTGAAAGGAAAATATGAGATTTATATTTTGCAATCAAGATGCCAGTTATGTACCTGTATTTTTCATCCTGAGTATTTGATGGACTTCCATTCGATTCACGGACATTTTCATGCTCCTCGTCTTTCTTGGAGCTCTTAAGATCCCCTCCCTTCTTACCTCTTTCTTCAAGAATAATCTTTATTTGGCTGTCCTTGAAAATTTGTTCTTGAAAATCCATCTTAAGAAAAGAATTGTTAAGATCAGTCAAAATAGTTAAGGGACATGCAGATAAAGGATTAAAAGGTACTACCCTACTGCCAAGTATCAGGTCAGGAATATTAAAGTAACTCATCATGAATAATTAACGTAGTTTCATGGATAGTGGTGATTGTTTAACCGCAGAACTATCAGTAAAAGAAAGTAAAAGGTCAAGGTTCGGATTTACATTAACCAAGACATAAAGTTCAGAAGCATTTGGCAACTATCACCTCTTCCATGTTCTGTTTATGCTGCAATTTAATTTTCTTTCTCAAAATATCAATCTCCTTCCTTGCCTTTTTCAGGCTCTCCCTCATTATGCCATTTGATTTTTCAAGAAGTTCTCCATGCCTTTGTTCTTCAGCTACCCTGTTGTTCAGCCAGATAATTTGGTGATTGTCCTCATTCATTTGCCGGATCCGGTTCACAATCATCTCTTGGTATGATCCGATTTCACATTTCAGCTTGGGTTCACCTACAGAGCAATTTACACAACATGTTATTATATGATCTGTTGGCAGAATGATTATGTTAAAAAAAAAAAATTCATTCCAAGCAGACAAAACCTGTTGAATACATGTTGAAGAGATGGACGTCTTCTTTCTCGGCCATGTAACCGTGAAGTTGGAGCTCCCCACTTCGTAGGAGGTAGATTGGACTTTCATTCCAAACATTTCTACCTGTTCCTTGATCTGCAAAATGTCTATCCAGGCGTTCTGCCTCTAAATAGCCTCTTGTTGAGCCCTCAAAAATCAAAATACTCGTACCACAATGTCCATCCGAATTGTATGCTTGTTGAACCTTCTCGATACCATCATATGAGCTGAACAAGTCAAGGAGTTCCTGATCTGCTATGCCACTCCGCTGAAATTTAATTTGATACAAGCAAACACTTGATTAGATCATAATCAGAAATAATGTTTCAGTTACAAACACAAACTACCACTAACATGATTGTACCTTGTTGTTCTCGTCTTTTTTAAGGCTTGCTGTATTCCTAACAACAACCATAGGAGGCCAAACAATCTCATGATCTTTCTTCTCATCGTTTAGACCTTTCCATTTGCTCAACAATTCACCAGCAGAACTTTCAGAAGTTCCCTTTTTGCTGAAGTTCGTTGTCAACAGATGTGCGAGTTTCCGGTGGAGTTTACCCCCTTCTTCAGTGGCTTTGGCATGTGATATCAGGGCCGGCAGGCCCTGGTACCATTGGATGGCACCAGAAACTTCTGTGCATGCAGGACAGTAAAACTGCTCAATAGGTTTATTGACATTCACAGGTGCCACTCCCTTGGACAATCGGTTCTTCTTGCTATCATCCATAGCTCCTCCGTTTCCATTGCTGAGCAGCAATTCAGAATTAAGATCAAGTGGAATGTCTGAATTCTGATCCACACCTTTATCTTCCTGTGCTTTAGTATTGGGACTCTGTCGACTACCTATCCGTTTTGCAGCCATCCTTCGAGCTCTGAAACACAGCAGTTGATGAAAAAAAAACTAAGTAATTAAGTAATGACAAACTTTTCTGTTTCGGAAAACAAAAATTAAAAGAAAATTCTGCCTAACTGAACATCCAACCTGAACTTCAGTAAATCATTCTTTTTAGTAGCAGAATTTTTTTTTCATATATCTCTTTCCCTTTATGTAAATTGTTGCTGGCTAAATGTGGAGAATTTAAGAAGCATCACTCCTGGAATTCATTCGTAAAGTATGATCGGAAAGAGGAAACTCTGTAGCAATATTAGGAGAGGTCATAATAGTTCAATTTGGATGAGTAAAACCATTTGAGAGGATATTGTTTGTTTATATTCAAGGTATGATCATGTTTTACCTTTGCATTTAATGGAAAATTCTATTTCCTTATCAGTTTATCAGTAAACTAGTCAGGTTTCCTCACTACTTTACACAGTGAAGTTCTACTGGACTAAAAGGCTATATATGCAGAAAGCTTTATTTAGCAACATCATCAACAAGATCATATAGAAAACTGTAGGATATCCTCATCTTTAGAACATACTGACCTGCAGCCTAAGCAAAATATCTGACCAGAGCTCTCAGTTCTTATGACCTGATCAGTTTCTTTCCTTTTCAGGCAAACGTCACAGGAACTTAAGGATGATGGTTCAACCTCGTGCTCTGAAATTGCTTCCATATTGGTCCTGGACGGAGGTGACACGTTGCTTGGTATTTGACATCCGATCGAAGAGGCCTTCAGACCCTTTTGCAACAGTAACTTTTCATCAAATTCAGCATCTACCGGATCTAGCAAAATCTCATCTCCTGATTCAGTTTTGCGTGAGAAAGATGGAATGTGATCATAAATCCCCTTAAGAAGACCAGAGAAGGCTGCTTTTGTTGCCATGTTGTTAACTTATCACTACAAAATCTCTGTCTTTACCCTTTGATCTTCTTCTCTCACAGATGGACGTACTGGTGCCTCTCAACCTTTACTTAATCAAATGTCTATCAAACACTTACTTCTGAAGTTTTCTCTCGGGCAACTTTCCTCAAGAGTTTAACACTTTTGGAACACGGATTGACTTGCTTTCCACGGCCTTCTCTAGTCAAGGAGGTGTAGGGTCAAGCTGTTATTTTCTCTTCTACCATCTTGTAACGGCGTGAGAACCAAGCGAGCCCATGTATAGCTCTCTCAAGAAAGTTTCTCGTTACCCACTCCGTTAGGCTTGCTAACATATGCAATAGGATCTACTTGTACTCTTAAGTAAAAAATTTAGCTCAAGGACTAAGATTATGGTGGTAGCATGTCAGAGATTGATTCTTAAAATATTTTTTTATTTAAAAGTATATTAAAATAATAATTTTTTTATTTTTAATTTCGGCACATTGAATCGATAAAAAAATATTAATTTAAATTTTTTAAAAAATACTATTAGATTTCAATACGTGAATAAAGATTCCAAAAACAATTATGGCACAAACCGAATAAGAATTAATCACCGTTTAGACAAACAAATCCAGTGCAAAAAGAACGAATCTTATCTACTCTTTTTATAAAGCACAAGTTTTAACACTATCTTGATCAGGACATAAACGCTCACATCTTCCTTAATTTCTTGTTCATCCCCTTCTGCGTTCATGTCTTGCCTGAATTTGCGGCTTCCACCAGCCGAGAAGGCATGGAAGAGTTTCACATCCAAGCTTCAAAGCAAACTGCATGAACTCAACGTGTCCTAATCTATATCAAGAAATCGAAATATCCAACCAGCAGTATTAATTAACAGCACTGCTTCTGCAAAAGCTGTTCGCCTCATATCCTATTTGATCAGAAACGTACGTGATGGAAACAGAAAGCGGCTTGTATACCCACCTCGAGCACTTCTTTTTATATATTATTGATAAGCTCTTTCGAGAGCCTGTCAGTAGCTGTGAGTTGGTGGCTAAGTTTCCGTCAACTACAAAGACCATGAAGATTATTGATCACCAGGCAGCAACAGCAGTAGCGCCAGCAGGAACGAGCATGGAAGGTGAGGTCAATATAGGGGAAAGAGGCTGTGCAGCGGATGACATGCGGTAGTCTTTGGGATTTGCATCTCCTCGAATGCAAGGAATTGACGAAAGAGCCGAGCAGTTCATTTTGACATTCCCGGCAGAGATGGAGATTCAGGAAACTCACTTCTGAAGTTGTTTCTTGGACAACTTTTCCTCGAGAGGTTTACACTTTTGGAACATGGTTCGACTTGCTTTCCATGGCATTTTCTAGTCAAGGAGGCGTAGGGTTGTGCAGTCTATTTCGCCACTATTTTTTTCCTCTCTTTTAATGGAAACAGAACAATAGAGCAATCCGAAAAAAAAAGGTCCGATCTTTCTTCATTGAGGCTTGATCGACTTTCGTATTCTTGTGATTAATTGGTTGAGTTCTGAGATTTAAACATTTTTCATATAATTGAATCTTGTTTTTCATATTAGAATAAATTCTTATTTAAAAAATCATGTTTTTAATAAATAAAAAACTTGTTTTCCTAAAAAAACAATAAGATTGCATGAATAAAAAATGGGAGTTTCGGTTTCTTTTTGTTACAACAAAAGATAATAAAATATGAATACGTTTTTCTCTCTCTTAATTTAAATTATTTGAATGCTTATAAATATTTATTTTAATTATCTTAAGTTTTTTTTTAATTAAAAAAAACAATATACTGCCAATGCAATGCTAAACTGTTATTTTCTCTTGTACCATCTTGTAATAGCGTGAGAGCCAAGCGAGCCCATTTATAGCTCTCTCAAGAAAGTTTCTCGTTACCCACTGGGCTTGTTACTATATATATCTATTTGTATTCTTAAGTAAAACAATTAGCTTAAGGACTAGTTATATACAGTTTCCCCTAATTAAAAAGAGTAAATTATTCAATCCCAGCGTGCTTAGAAAAATAACTGGTGAGTCCTTCTGGTTTAATAAACCCAACATTGTATCCTTGTATTTTATTCACCTTTACAAGTGAGTCCTTTCCTTAAGAGTTCATTGATAAGATGTGAGTTGCCATCAATTTAGTTATTTTTCCTTCCAAAATACCCTTTGGACTATATATTAATTGAAAGAAACATGGGAAAGTCTGGTAAATTTCTAAGAAATTAGTGGAGATTTTAAGGAATTAATGATGGACTAAGTTATGGTTTATGAAACTAGAGGGACTAAACTATTATATTGATAAAAGTGCGTGGACTAAATTAATACTTGCTCATTCAAAAATCTAGCACACCTTTCAAACCTTCATCCACATCATGGGCATGACAGATATAATCTTTAACTGCTAAATTAGTAGTTCGTAGTAATCAAACATCCAAGAACAACACATACAAATGCAACAGTTCCTCAGGGAACTCTGATACGAGTTGCAGGAAAAACTGGTTACATGACTTGTGTGATATCATGGGTTTTTTTTATATATAAAATATATAAAAAAACTAAGATTTAAAAATTTTAGATTTTTCTGCAAAGTTATACCCAAGAGTCTTGGGTTTGGCTGCAACTCCTAATCTAAAAGTAATATTTATAATATTAATAATAACATTAAACTTGCACGACTCAAGTTTAAGTGAGCTTGACTACAATACTAGACCTAAGAATATTGGATGTGGGTCAGGCTATAAGGTCGTTTCATAAAAGTATGATAATTAAATAGATTAATTTAAAAGAAAAAAACGAAGAAAAAAAAAACTAATAAAAAAAAATTGAATTAATTGGGTTAACCTTTTAAAACAGGTTATCCCGTAAAACTAGGAATTCGCATCATGAAAGTTTAATAACTAAATAGAAAAAAAATTGACGGGTTTACCCAGAATTAACTGGGTTACCCCATCAAACCAAGTTAACTCGTCAAGTCTAGGATACATGTCATAAGAGTCTGCTAATTAAATAGAAAGAAATTTAACATTAACAAACTAAATTAAATGAAAAAAAATTAATTAAAAAAAATTCAGGTTAACCCATTAAACCCGAGATCCATATCATAAAAATCTGATAACTAAATAAAACAAAATTTAACGTTAACAAAAAAAATTCATTAAAAAAATAAATAAAAAAAACAATTCTATAATATAATAATATAATATATTAATAAATGAAAGGCACGGGGTTCCCACGCCTTAATAGTAGCCACACACTTAGTTATCGTGCAACACAAGAATTCACAAATCAATATAATTGATATTTAGCAATACCGGTAAGCACCGTGCATTTCTCTGCATTTTAATCTCCTAAAATGCAAAGAAAGTTTGTGATTGATAGCAAAGCTTTCACATTCGAACTCTTTAGATCTGCAGTCTTCCTCTTCCTTGGGTTCATTTTGTCTTCTTCCTTCTTCTTCTACTAGCTTTACCCGTGTCAGCTACTTCCTCTTCTTTCACTTCAACATTAATCTTTATTTGGCTGTCTTCCAAAATTTGTCCTTGAAAACCCATCTTAAGAAAAGAATTGTTAAGATCACTCAAAATAGCAGAAAGGACGTGCAGACATTATGCAATTAAAATACTGTAAAAACATTTTGAAAGTGGTTAAAGGAATGCAGAAGGTACTTTCCTACCGCTAGGTATCATGTCAGGAATAATTAACAGTTTCATGGATAGTAGTGATTGTTTAACTGCAGAATTATCAGAAAAAGAAAGTAAGGGGTCAGGGTTTGGCGGGTTTAGGTTTAGATTTCTGAATGGTTGCCAAAAATGCTTACATGAACTCTATCATTTCTTACATTAACCAAGACATTCGTCCCCAAACATTTGACAACTATTACCTCTTCTATGTTCTGTTCGTGCTGCAATTTATTTTCCTTTCTCAAAATATCAATTTCCTTCATTACCTTTAACAGGATCTCCCTCATTATGCCATTTGATTCTTCAAGACGTTCTACCCTGTTGGTCAGCCAGATACGCTTGTTATCGTCCTCAGTCATTTGCCTGATTCGGTTCACAACCGTATCTTGGTATGATCTAATTAAATATTTCAGCTTGGGTTCACCTACAGACCAATTTACACAACATGTTATTATATGATCTGTTGGCAGAATGATTATATTAAAAAAATCATTTCAAGCAGACAAAACCTTTTGAATACTGGTTGAAGAGATCCACGTCCTTTTTCTCTGCCATGTAACCGTGAAGTTGGAGCTCCCCACTTCGTACGAGGTAGAGTGGATTTTCATTCCAAAGATTTCTACCAGTTCTTTCATCAGCGAAATGTCTATCCAGGCGCTCTGCCTCTAAATAGCCTCTTGTTGAGCCCTCAAAAATCAAAATACTCATCCCACAATGTCCATTCGAATTGCATGCATGTCGAACCTTCTCAATACCATCATATGAGCTGAACAAGTCAAGGAGTTCCTGATCTGTTATGCCAATCCGCTGAAATTTATTTCGACACAAGCAAACACCTGATTAGATCATAATTAGCAACAATATTTCAATTAGAAACACAAAATACCCGTATCTGAGGGAGAAAACATGATTGTACCTTATTGTTCTCGTCTTAATTTTTTAAGTCTTGCTGTATTCCTAATAACAACCATAGGAGGCCAAACGATCTCATGATCTTTATTCTCATCTTTTAGACCTTTCCATTTACTTAGCACTTCATCACCAGAAATATCAAAAGTTTCCTTTCTGCCGAACTTCCTTGTCAGCTGCTTTTCTAGGTTCTGGTGGAGTTTAGCCCTTTTTCCTTTAGTGGTTTTTCTGGCATGTGATATCAGGGCCTGCAGGCCTGGGTACCATTTGACTGTATCAGGAACTTCTGCGCATGCAGGACAGTAAAACTGCTCAATAGGTTTATTGACATTCTTAGGTGCCAATTCCTTGGACAATCTGCTCTTCTTGTTATCATCCAATGCACCTCCGTTTCCTCTGCTGACCAGCGATTCAGATTTAACATTAAGTGGAATGTCTGAATTCGGATCCACACCTTTTTCTTTCTGTGCTTTAGTATTGGGACTCTGTGGAGTACCCTCCTGTTTTGCAGCTATGCCTGCACCACGACTTACTGCTTCTGTTTCAGTCGACATGAGAGTTGGATTATTATTGCTGCAACTGGAATCAGCAATTTCTTGTTCTGAAATTGCTTCCATATTGGTCCCGGACGAAGTTGATGATGACGCATTGCTTGCCATCGGGCAACTGACCAACGAAGCCTTTAGAGGCTCTTGTAACTGGAGCTCTTCAGCAAATTCAGCTTCTGGAAAAATCTCATCTTCTGATTCAGATTTGTATGAGAAAGATGGAGAGGAACCATCATTCACGTTTAAAAGATCAAAGAGGGCTTGTTTATTTGCCATGTTATTTCACGAAATCTCTTTCTTCAGCCTTGATCTTCTTGTCTCACAAATGTATGTACTTTTGACTCTCGACCTCTACTTAAATAAATGTCTATCAAGAACTTGCTTCGGAGTTCGGATGTTGTTTCTTGGACAACTTCCTCGAGGGTTCACCACTTTTGGAACTTGGATTGACTTGCTTTACTTTCAAGGAGGTGTGTAGGGTCATGCATTCTTTTTCGCCCTCTTGCGTTTTGCTATCATTTAATGGAAAGAGAATAAAAGTGGCAGTCTATAAAAAAAAAAAAAAAGGGTGTCCGATCATTTCTTTTCTTTCTTCATTGAGGATTGACCGATTTTTCATATTAATGTGATTTAATTATTAGTTGAGTTTCTGAGATTTAAACATCTATCCTTTTTGTTTTTATCACGAAGGGGATGAATTTGGAGCCCTAAAACCAAAATCCAAGGATTCACGAATGAATTTTGAGTTATTTGAAGGACTTCTCGATCGGGCGAGCTAGTTAGTAAAATGAGAAAAATGAGTTCCATCTTATGATAACTAATAACCATGATAGGTAAGTGGTTGGTTAGTGAAACTATTATAGATGGAACAATACAACAACAAGCACAAAAAAATAGAAGATAAACTGAATTAGGGTTAAAATACAAATATCCTCAAAACTTTATTTTGTTTTTGAAATAAATATATGACACAAATTTGTCTTTTAAAAAAAATTTCAATGTCTTTTATAGAATAAAAAAAAACTGATATGGACTAGAAAATAACTATGAAAAATAGTAAAATTGACCCATACAACAACTTTTAAATCTAATTTTAAAAGATTTAACGGCTCAATAAGCGACACGGTAAAGATTTAAGCATGATATAATAATCATATATCTTGTTATTGTCATTTTAAATTATTTTTTAAGTATAACACGATCAAATTTTATCTTAAACCTAAACATATCTTACCAATCTATAAAAATATCTGTTAGGTTATTCATATGATCAGAACCTTAATTTTTACAAACTCAACTACATCAAGGTTGTCAAAATCGTGTTTTGACTCGTAAAATCGTACGATTTTACGAGTCAAAACATGCATTACGCGTTGAATCGGTTGGAAAAATCGAAAATGGGTAAAATCGGGTTGAAATCGGGTGAAATCGCAAAAATCGGATGATATTGCGCAAAATCGCGATATCATGACCGATTTTACGATTTCAATATAATTTCTAAAGGCCCCCAATATTATAATTGCTCCCCCCCAATATTATAACTGCTCCCCCCCAATATTATAATTGTTCCGGCCCCCCCTCCCCCAATATAATTGCTTCCCCCCAATATTATAATTGCTCCCCCCAATATAATTGCTCCCCCCCCAAGGTTGTTAAAATCACGATTTTAGAACGAAATGGAAAGCCCTTCACAAAATCGGATCGTAAAAACGGATCGTAAAATCGTAAAATCGTAAGGAATTTTGAAATACATTAAAAAAAATTCATGTTTCAAATAAAAATCCATACATAGTTCAAGCACATTAAAAAACATGTTTCAAATAAAACTTCATACATATTTCAAGCCTTCAAATAAAAATTCATATATAGTTCAAGCATTTTAAAATACAGGATTTAAATAAAAGTCATACCGTTAGAAGCGAGGACAGAAGAAAAAGACCGAAGCTGAAGCAGAGACTGAAGCTGAAGCGAGGACAGAGTCTTCTGACTTCTGTATTTGTTAAGACCGAAGGTGACCCAAGGCTATGCAACAATTATATTGGGGGGAGCAATTATATTGGGGGAGGGGGGGCCGGAACAATTATAATATTGGGGGGGAGCAATTATAATATTGGGGGAGCAATTATATTGGGGGCCTTTAGAAATTATATTGAAATCGTAAAATCGGTCATGATATCGCGATTTTGCGCGATATCATCCGATTTTTGCGATTTTACCCGATTTTACTCATTTTCGATTTTTCCAACCGATTCAACCCGTAATGCATGTTTTGACTCGTAAAATAGTACGATTTTACAAGTCAAAACGCGATTTTGACAACCTTGCCCCCCCAATATAATTACTGCACAGCCTTGGGTCACCTTCGGTCTTAACAAATACAGAAATCAGAAGACTCTATCCTCGCTTCAGCTTCGGTCTTTTGCTTCTGTTCTCGCTTCTAACGGTATGACTTTTATTTAAATCCTGTATTTTAAGATGCTTGAACTATATATGAATTTTTATTTGAAGGCTTGAAATATGTATGAAGTTTTATTTGAAACATGTTTTTTAATGTGCTTGAACTATGTATGAATTTTTATTTGAAACATGAATTTTTTTAATGTATTTCAAAATTCCTTACGATTTTACGAGCCGTTTTTACTATCCGATTTTGTGAAGGGCTTTCCGTTTCGTTCTAAAATCGCGATTTTAACAACCTTGAACTACATCATTAACTCTTCTTTATATTTGGACTAAAACTGCACTAGAAGAAAACTATTTGAAAAAAAATGAAACGTGCATCCTCTAGAATAAGAAAAAAAAAGAACATCTTCCCTTATATACAAAAGAATTGGACGAGATAATTCCAATTAATCAAAACAGAACTGAATATTGAATTCCAGCCTAAATAAGAATAAATTCTACGGAATTGGGTTGATAGTATAGTACTTATCCCCATATAGCGATTATGTCTTTGTTTGGGCCTTCTAATATAATTCTTGTTCGAATATGATCCCTAAACAGTACTTATTTCTATAATCATCTCGTCATTTCCTCAACTAGCGCCCTAATAAGAGATACGATGATTGATGGAATGACCATATTAAAAGTACATAATCGATCGAGGAGATGAACTTTCAAGCCAAAACATGTCCTCCATGCAAATAATGGTATGATTTACGATCATTGCTGAGAGAAATTAATATAAAAAATACATTATCATAAATAAATGGTATAAAAGAAGACTTATTTAAACTGTTTCGAGTCATGTCACTAGTTTCTTAAAGATGTGGGATTGATGCATGATTAAATTCATTCGTGAAAGTTTCCGATCTAGCTAGGTGTGATAAGATCTTTCAAAGTATGTGTAAATATAAAAAGCATAATATTATCTATCAGCTATCGTCAGCTTATCTATAAAAATCCCCATTTCTCTAAAGAAAAAGAGAAAAAAACGAAGGTGGTGATTGCATTACGATAATAATACAAAAAACCATGATAAAAGGGAATTAAAGAAAAAGAAAATTAAAGCCTGTTTGTTTACGGGGCTGCAGCTATATTTTAATTAAAACATACTTTGTAACCGTTTGGTTAAGGAAAAAAAACAATATATTGTTCATGGGTCCCACTTGATTTTCGCGTTGGAAACACAGTTAAAGAAAAGCAAGGATTCCTTGCTTTTTCTTACACTATTCTTGTTAATTGCACTGTTCAATGTAAACAGTGCAAGAGAATTGCACTGTTCAATTTAGTGTGTTAAATTTTTAAATATTTTTTTTTCAAACTAGCTTAGAGTGAATTTTATACCTGATAATATTTTATCTAATTTTATTACACGCTAAAAAAATTATGAAAACTGTAGTTTTTGTCGGATGTATTTCGTACGTAATGAAATTGTAGATGGTTTCATGGAATAATAAAAAATATTTTATATAAAGTATGATTTATTTCATGATTTAATAGCAATAGTTAAATCCACAATATTTAAATTAAAAATCATCAATATTAATATATATTTTTTAAAATTATTTTATAACCTTAATTTTAAAAGTATTCTTAACCAAACACATTAAATTTTTTTTTTTTTAATTTTAATTTTAACCACAGTTTTAATCAAACATCTATTTTTTAAAATTAATCTTAACTAAAAATATTTTTTATAAAATAATTAATTTTTAAATTATAATCATTATCGCAATAACAATCTCACTTTAATTGTAAGTGTGGAGGGCAGGATTTGAGAAAGCAGAAAATGACTTTACAAGGATATCGTACATTGATCAACGAAAAGACACAACACAGAGCCCTATATGTTTAGAAAAAGTGGGATAACCATCGGGAAGGAGGATGCACTACTGGTTTCCGGTGAGAAGAGACTTCTTCTAAGCGAAGTCACTTCTAAAGCGATGCCCTCTCTGATTGCTATGTACTTGTCCCCATATAGCGATTACTAGATCCGTGTTCTCGCGCCACGCCATGGGTTTGGAGAATTCGGATTATATATGATTTGTATTGGAATAGTTTTTGTGGTGTGAAAAAAATTGTTTTATAAAAGGGATTTTTATTTAAAGTTGGTTTGATATTTATGTATATTTGGTTAAATTTGTGGTTAAATTTGAGGTTGAATAAAAAATAGTTTAATATGTTTGGTTAAAAAATTACTTTTTAAATTGAGATTATATATATATATATATATATTTTGATGGTTTTTAATATAAATATTGTAGATTTAACTATTGCTATTTTATCATGAAATAAATAATACTTTATATAAAATATTTTTTATTGTTCAATTAAATTATCTACAATTTCATCACGTATGAAATACATCCGACAAGGACTACAGTTTTCTTGATTTTTTAAGCGTGCAAAAACATCAAGTAAAATATAATCAAGAATAAAATTGGGATTGCGATCAAATTTTGCAAATGCTACATCATCAATAAAACACAATTGAAAATAAAAAATATATTTTTTTACTGGGTCAGACCTAGTTCAATACATTTAGCTTTGGACCGGACCTGATCCGGCCAGAACAGTAAAGACACGTACCATTGTTCACGTGAACAGTAGAGCTCTCCACACTGAAAGCAACATTGTGTTGCTTTCAGTGAGCCTGTGTTTTTAACACAGAAATTGCTAGAGCCCATGTCCAATGAATTAAGTTTTCAGCTGTTACCAAACATTTGTTTTTCGTGATTAGTTTCAAACGCAAAAGCAACAATAGAAACAAACGGTCTACTGACTAAATTATATAAGTTAGTTTAGTTTTAATTATGTTATATAAAAAAGACAATGAAAACAAATGTATCAAAAATTAAAATATTATAAATTAGAATTGAATAATTAAATTGAAAATAAATTGAGATTTTATAAAAAAATCAAGAATAAAAATTAGAAATCAAAGAATATAAATTAAACCTCAATAAATAAATAAAAGGATAACTTTGAAAGTTTACTTTGCCAGGGAGAATATCAAAAGAGGAAAGAAATAAAAAAACATCATTGTTTGAATGTCACCATTGACATGCCGTCCCAACACGTCATGTATACTCTAATATATAAGAAAAGGATATTTTTAGTTGCCAGAAAGCTTCACATACATCAATTATTTTTTATTTTTTAATTATATTTTATATTTATTAAATCACAAATTAAAATACCTCTTATCTAATCTGATTATTATCAAAACACCATTATAAAAACAATCCACTGAGTCTTGATTGAAAGCAGCATAACATTTAGATTTCTCCTTAATTAATAATGATTCTTAATTAATAACAACAATAATAATCTTAATACCACAAACTAAGTTATCGTGCTACATAAGAAATTCACAACTTAATATGATTGATTTTATAGCAATGCAAGTATTTGCCATCCAGAGTATTTGAAGGACTTCCATTCGATTCATGGACATTTGCATGCTCCTCGTCCTCTTTTGAGCTCTCGAGATCCCCTCCCTTTTTACCTCCTCCTTCAACAATAATCTTTATTTCGTTGTTCTTGAAAATCCATCTTAAGAAAAGAAATGTTAAGAGCAGTCAAAATGGCTGAAGGGACATACAAATATTATGCAATTAAAATAATGGAGGAACATATAGAACTGGTTAGAGGAATGAAGAAGGTACATACCTGCCACCTGGTATGGAAGTAACTCACATCATGAATAATTAACATAGTTTCATGGATCCTAGAGATTGTTTATCTGCAGAATTACCAGAAAAAAACACGTAACGAGTCAGGGTTTGGTAGGTTTAGCCCTAGATTTCTTGAAGGTGGCTAAAGAAGCTTAAATTAACTTTATCATTTCGTTCATTAACCAGAAGATGAGTTCATAGGCATTTGAAAACTATTACCTCTTCCATGTTCCGTTCATGCAACAATTTAATTTTCGTTCTCAAAACATCAGTTTCCTTCTTTGCCTTTTCCATCCTCTCCCTCCTTATGTCCTTTAATTGTTCAACAAGTTTTGCATTCCTTTTCCTCATTATGCCATTTGATTCTTCAAGAGTTTCTGCGCGCCATAGCTCTTCAACTACCCGTTTTTTCAGCCAGATGAGCTGGTTATTGTCCTCACGCATTTGCCTACAGACCATGTCTTGGTGCAATCTGATTTCATATTTCAGCTTGGATTCACCTACAGACCAGTTAACAAAATGTTATTATATGATCTTCTTGCAGAATGATTAAATAAATAAAAAAAATCATTTCAAGCAGCAAAACCTGTTGAATACTGGTTGAAGAGATCCACGTCTTTTTCCTCTGCCATGTAACCGTGAAGTTGGAGCTCCCCACTAGGTAGGAGGTAGAGTGGACTTCGATTCCAAACATTTCTACCTGTTCCTTGATCTGCAAAATGTCTATCTAGGCGTTCAGCTTCTAAATAGCCTCTAGCTGAGCTCTCAAAAATCAAAATACTCATCCCACAATGTCCAAGCGAATTGTATGCTTGTTGAACGTTCTCAATAGCGTCATATGATCTGAACAAGTCAAGCAGTTCCTGATCTGTAATGCCAATCCGCTGAAATTTAATTTGATACAAGCTAAAACTTGATTAGATCATAATCAGCAATAATATTTCAGTTACAAACACAAAATACCACTCTTGTCATCATTTCATGCCATATCTGAGGGAGAAAACATGATTGTACCTTATCGTTCTCGTCTTCTTGAAGGCTTGCTGTATTCCTGATAACAATCATAGGAGGCCAAACAATCTCACGATCTTTCTTCTCATCTCTTATACCTTTCCACTTACTTGACACTTCACCAGCAGGACCATCAGAAGTTCCCTTTCTGCCAAGCTTCTTTTCCGAGAGCTGTGCGATTTTCCGGTGGATTTTAGCCACTTCTTCAGTGTTTTTAGCATGTGATACGAGGGCCTGCAGGCCTTGGTACCATTTGATGGTATCAGAAACTTCTGCGCATGCAGAACAGTAAAACTGCTCGGTATTTTCATTGACATCCTCAGGTGCCAATTCCTTGAACAATCTGCTCTTATTGTTATCATCCAAATCATGAGAGTCACCATGATAATCAAGAGCAGCAGTAACATTATTCTGAATGTCATCTGCCACTCTTTCTTTTTGGCCAGTTTCTGCACCCTTTCTAGGAGTTGAATCTGAATCAATTCCTCCTTCCCCACTCTTTGTATGTCCCACAGGTGGGCAGTCTACCAATTGTGAAGCAACGTTCTTGATAGAGCTGGAGGTTGGTCGTGGACCCCCGTTTCCTCCGCTGACCAGCGATTCAGAATTAACATTAAGTGGAATGTCTGAATTCTGATCCACACCTTTATCTTCATGTGTTTCAGTATTGGGACTCTGTGGAGTACCCTCCTGTTTTGCAGCTATGCTTAAAGATGATTCACTCTTTCCTTTCCTTTCCGGGCAAATGTCACAGGTACTTAAAGATGATTCACACTTTTCTTCGTTGATTTCATCTTGACCTCCTTGTTCTTCTACTTGCTTACTTGTGTCAGCAGCTTTGGGACTCTGTGGAGTACCATCCTGTTTAGCAGCTATGCTTTCAGCTATTTTCCTATCCTCATCTTGTGAAGAGTTGAGAGTAACGATTTTCGCTGCACCACCACTCACTAGTTCTGTTTCAGTCCTGGTAGTTGGATTATTAATGCTGCCACTGGCATCAGCAGTGAGAGACTTGCCAGTGTCATTTCCAGAAGTCATGTCCATACTCAACTCTTTGCTGCTTGACCATTGATTTTCGATAGCTTTGCTGCACAGTTGTTGTAAGCAAAAAAATAGTCAAATCTTAAAACACAGCAGTTAATGGAAAAAAAAACCAAGTAATGAAAAAGCTCCTGAACTTCAAAAATCATAGTTAAATTTAGAAAACCAAGTAGTTCAGAAAATTCTTTTTAATAATTCATTCGTAAAGTCTGACCAGAAAGTTAATAGTTAAATCTGGATGAATTAAACCCTTTGAGAGGATATTTTTTGTTTATATTCAAACTATTATCATGCTAGCTAGACCTTAGCATTTAATGGCAAATTCTAATTCCTCATCAGAAGTAGCCAGGTCTGCTCACTACTTTACACAGTAAAGTCCTACTACTGGACTGAAGGCCTGTTGGTATGTAAAGAGCTCAATTGAGTAACACCATCAACAAGCTCATATGAAAGCATTTGCTGTAGGATATTCTCATATTTAGAACATACTGACCTGCAGCGTGCGCAAAAAATCAGACCAGAGCTCTCATTTCTTATGATCTGATCAGTTTCTTTCCTTCCCGGGTAAACGTCACATGAACTTGAAGATGATTCACACTTTTCTTGGACTTGCAGTGATGGTTCAGTCCTGTGCTCTAAAATTGCTTCCATATTGGTCTTGGTCGGAGTTGATGATGACACATTGCTTGCCATTTGACAACTGATCAAAGACGCCGTTGGAGCCTCTAGGAACTGTAACTCTTCAGCACATTCAGCATTTATAAAGATCCCATCTTCTGATTCAGTTTTGTATGAGAAAGATGGAGAGTGTCACGTTAAGTGTCAATGTATATGGCAAGAATATCAACAATATATGGCAACCAAATTGTAACAGAATATCTTGTATTTATTGTATTTATTATAGACTACAAATCAGGGATTATAGACTACAAATTAAGGATTATTACATGTATTTATAGGACTGAATTCTTCTTTTCAGAATCAATGAAAATAGAGAGAACTTTACATTGAAATCTGATAATTGTGACATGGTATCAGAGCCGGTTATTCTCTAATCTAGATCTTTTGTTCTTTTCTTAAGTCTATAGACTGAATTCATCAGTATTTGGTGATATTTTTTTTGAGATTCCTAGGATGTCTGGAGAGGCTTTTCTTACTCGATTCAATGAAAAAAACTATGCCAGTTGGGAGTTTCAGTTTCGTATGTTTGTTAAAGGGAAGGAATTATGGGGGCATCTTGATGGATCTTCACCAGCACCAACCGAACCACAGGAGCTGGGTATATGGACTACCAAGGATGCGAAAATTGTCTCCTGGATACTGGGGTCTGTTGAACCTCATATGATCAACAATCTTCGATCGTTTGGCACAGGGAAGGAGATTTGGGACTACTTCGGACGCATTTATTCCCAGAACAATTCGGCTCAAAAATTTCAGGTCGAAATGGGTATTGCCAATTACAAACAAGGTAATCTTTCAATTGAACAATTCTATACTGGATTTCTAAACCTATGGAGTGAATATACTGGCATAATCTACTCTAAAATACCGAAGGATAGTTTAGAAGCACTATACCTTGTTTATGCCGAGAGCCAGAGGGACCAGTTCTTGATGAAGCTCCGGCCAGAATTTGAGGCTGTGAGAGCTAGCTTGATCAACCGAAGTCCAGTACCCACCTTGGATGAATGTTTGGGGGAACTGTTACGGGAAGAACAACGACTCGCCACTCAACACGAGTTGACCCAGGACACTGTCACAGAGATGAATGTGGCTTACATGGCTCAAGGAAGGGGACGACAGAGGGGTGGGAGTGTGCAGTGTTTCAATTGCAAGGAGTTAGGGCACATTGCCAGAAATTGCAGTAAGAAATTCTGCAATTATTGTAAGAAGGAGGGGCATGTAATCAGGGAGTGCCGTCTGCGCCCACAGAATCGCCAAGGGTTTACTGTGCAGTCAAAATTAGGGGCTACTTCTATGGCTGCCGCAGCCGTGTCCTCACCGTTGGCACCAGAATCTTCATCGTCGGTGAGCTCTTCGTCAGGCACGATCACTCCCGAGATGGTGCAGCAGATGATCATCTCTGCCTTCTCTGCACTTGGAATTTCTGGTAATACACTTAACATTTCTTTGGATTCGGCATATAATAAACCGTGGTTAATGGATTCGGCAGCGTCGAATCATATGACCAGCAGTGAAAATGGTTTGTGTAATGTGCGAAAATACATGGGTAATCAACATATACAGGTTGCAAATGGTGATAATCTGCCGATTTTATCAATTGGTAATTTGGGGTCTTATTTCAACAATATTTTTGTGTCACCGAAATTATCAACAAGTTTACTCTCTGTTGGTCAAATGGTAGAAAATAACTGTGAAATTCTCTTTAATCGTCATGGTTGTTGTGTGCAGGATCAAGTGTCGGGGAAGGTGATCGCGAAGGGGCCTAAAGTGGGACGTTTATTTCCAATACAATTTTCTATTCCTAGTATTAATTCTTGTGCTTATTCTACTGTCATTAATAATCCTCATTTTTTGCATAAGAAATTGGGACATCCCAATTCTAATGTATTGACTCATCTTATGAAACATGGATATTTGGGGAATAAAAATTAATTTTCCACAAAATTTTTGGACTGTAGTTCTTGCAAATTGGGTAAAAGCAAAGCATTATCATTTCCTTCACATGGTAGTCGTGCTTCTAAATGTTTTGAAATTATTCATACTGATGTATGGGGTATAAGTCCTGTTATCTCTCATGCTCAGTATAAATATTTTGTCACGTTTATTGATGATTTCAGTCGTTTCACTTGGATATATTTTCTCCGATCTAAAGCTGATGTATTCTCAACATTTCAGACTTTCGTAGTATTTGTTGAAAATCAATTTTCTGCTCATATTAAAATACTTCGTTCTGACTCCGGGGGGGAATATGTGTCCAAAGAATTTCAGGAATATCTCAAAAACAAAGGGATTCTCTCTCAAAGATCTTGTCCTTACACTCCTCAACAAAATGGACTTGCTGAGCGTAAGAATCGTCATCTTTTAGATGTTGTTCGCACTTTATTAATTGATTCTTCAGTACCTACTCGATTTTGGGTAGAAGCTCTATCCACAGCCGTTCATCTAATCAATCGTTTGCCTTCTCAAGTTCTAAACTTTGCATCTCCATACTCTATTTTTTTTGGTGTTCTTCCTGAGTATGATTCTCTCCATGTTTTTGGGTGTGTTTGTTTTGTTCACTTACCATTTACTGAACGTAATAAACTCTCAGCCCAAGCTGCTCGTTGTGCTTTTCTAGGATATAGTAATTCTCATAAAGGGTTTGTATGTTATGATGCAAATGCTCATAAAATTCGCATCTCTCGAAATGTGATTTTCTTTGAAAATCAGAATTTTTTCCCGTCTTGTCCTTCTACAGAATCCACTTCTATCCAGCTTCCTACATTTGATGATGATAGTCCATCTTATATCTTTGAACGCTTTAAGCCAGGAATTGTATATCAAAGACGTCATCCACCATCCACTTTGCCCCTTCCAGACACGGAACCGACATCTGATCATTCCACTCAACTAAGACGATCAACTAGAGTTTCACGTGCCCCAAACAGGTATGGATACTCAGCAACCACTATTGATAGTACTTTTGTGCCTAAGACTTATGCGCAGGCTTGTACCCAAGAATGTTGGCAACAAGCCATGACAGAGGAACTTCAGGATAATCACACATGGGATATTGTTTCTTGTCCTACCGGTATTGAACCTATTGGCTGCAAATGGGTATACACTATTAAATTCCAACCTGATGGATCTGTGGAACGATATAAAGCACGGTTGGTGGCTCTTGGAAATTGTCAGGCATATGGTATTAATTATGAGGAGACTTTTGCACCTGTGGCTAAAATGACTACCATACGCACCATTATGGCAATTGCTGCTTCCAAGAGATGGCCACTTCGTCAAATGGATGTAAAAAATGCATTTTTACATGGAGATCTGAAAGAGAATATTTATATGACTCCTCCTCCTGGTATGTTTACTCACCCATCTGATAAAGTCTGCTGGTTGAAACGGTCCCTGTATGGTCTAAAACAGGCACCCCGGGCATGGTTTGAAAAATTTCGCACTACTCTTCTGAAACTTAAATTTATTCAGAGCCAATATGATTCCTCTCTGTTTCTTCAGCAAACTACTACTGGTATTGTTGCTCTTCTGGTATATGTGGATGATATTATCATTACAGGATCTGACATTCCACTCATTGAGGATTTACAGCGTTCTCTTAATAGTGAGTTTCATATGAAGGATCTGGGACATCTTCATTATTTCCTTGGTCTCCAGGTGCACTCTATGTCTAATGGGATTTCTCTACATCAGCACAAATACACCCAAGAGATTCTTCTCTTGGGCGGTCTTGAATCAGGGAATAACGTTCTTACACCTCTTGAGCTTAATTTAAAGCTTTGTCAGAATGATGGTGACCTGTTACCTGATCCCTCCATATATAGGCAATTGGTGGGCAGTTTGAATTATCTAACCATTACTCGGCCAGATATTTCTTTTGCAGTACAACAAGTCAGTCAGTTTCTACAGGCTCCTCGCCAACCTCATTTAGCTGCTGTTCGAAGAATTCTTCGCTATCTTAAAGGCACATCTGGGCGAGGATTATTTTTTCCTGCTGATAATTCATTACAATTAACAGGTTATAGTGATGCAGATTGGGCAGGGTGCATGGATACACGTCGGTCTGTTACTGGGTGGTGTATGTTTCTTGGAAATGCTTTAATTTCATGGAAAAGCAAAAAGCAAGACCGAATCTCAAAATCTTCCACAGAATCTGAGTATCGAGCTATGTCCTCCGCATGTTCTGAAATTGTGTGGCTCCAGGGTTTGCTACGTGAACTTGGTTTTCCTCAGCACACTCCTACACCTCTTCATGCTGATAACACAAGTGCTATTCAGATTGCTACTAATCCTGTGTTTCATGAACGCACCAAACATATTGAAGTCGATTGTCACTATATTCGTGAAGCTCTTGATCATAATATTCTTACACTACCTCATATTTCCACCGAGCATCAAACCGCTGATGTCTTTACGAAGGCCTTGTCTCGGCCTCGACATCAACTCATGATTGACAAATTGATGCTTCTTGATCGACCAGCATCAATTTGAGGGGGGATGTCAATGTATATGGCAAGAATATCAACAATATATGGCAACCAAATTGTAACAGAATATCTTGTATTTATTGTATTTATTATAGACTACAAATCAGGGATTATAGACTACAAATTAGGGATTATTACATGTATTTATAGGACTGAATTCTTCTTTTCAGAATCAATGAAAATAGAGAGAACTTTACATTGAAATCTGATAATTGTTACATTAAGAAGATCAAAGAAGGCTGGTTCTATATATTGCCATGTTATTAACTTTATTATTACAAATCTGTCTTTTCCCTTGATCTTCTTTTCTCACCGATGCATGTGATAGTGCTTCTCAACCTTTACTTAATACTTAATTAAACTAAGTTTGCTATTCAATATATTTTTTTATGTTTTTAAATTATTTTAAAATGTTAATATTAAAAATAAATTTTAAAAAATAAAAAATATATTATTTCAATATATTTTTAAATAAAAATATTTTAAAAAACAAACGAATATCTTAAAAATCAAAATAGAAAATAAATACCTGTAAAAAACTTACTTCCGAAGTTATTTAATGGATAACTTCGTCGAGAGTTTTAACACTTTTGGAACATGGAAGTACTTACTTTCCACGGAGGTGTAGGGTCATGCACTCTTTAATTCGCTTATCTTTTTCCCCTCTCTTTTAATGGGAACAGAACAATAGTGGCAATCCGAAAAAAAAAAAAAAAAAGGTTCGATCTTTCTCATCTTTCTTCGTTGAGGCTTTATCGACTTTTATGTTCTTGTGATTAATTGGTCGAGTTCCGAGATTTAAACATTTTTCCCGTTCCTTTTTTTTTTTTATCAAGATTTAAATATTTTTCTTATCAACTATAAAAATTAATTGAAAGGTTGCTCCAAAAATTTAAAAGTTTAAGCATGGAAGTAAAGGAAGAAAGATAAAAGAAGATAAAAAATAAAAAAAAATTGTGGGCACCAAACTAGACCTCTACATACGCATAGTTTAATGATATAGGGGTCATCAAGACGATTTAAATACCACCTTGAATGCCACCGTTGATCCTTTGCATGCCTCCTCAAATAATGCATAAATAACATGGAGGATTCCCATGTGCCAACCAATTTTTCTTTTAAATAAAATTTTGTATTTGTTCAAATACCAAATTATCATTAAATTGATAATAACAAAAAAAATGAAAATTCTACTTTTAAAGGTCATTAAATTATGTTATTGTGTTAAAATAATAAAAAGATCAAAAAACTCGTAGATGTTAGTTTTAAAAATCTTGTTTTTAAAAATAATTTATTTATTTTATTATGCATAAAAAATAAAAATAAAACAATTTTAAAATTAATCAATCTAACAATGATTAATGAGTTTTGTAAGAAGATTAAATTAGCCCAATAGCAAGGCCACTGGTTTTTTTGGGGAATGATAAAATGGTAATTGCAATATTATGGTGAATAGTGATTTGTGTTTATATATAGTGAATTTATTTTTCGTTTTAGTTTTTTAAAAAATTTAATTAGCTGGACTAAAAGATATTTAGTTATATCAAAAGTCATTTACATATTGATCATATGTGATTGGTGAGTGATGATGTTTGTTTTAATTTGATATGTTGTTATATATTGCATGTAAATAATATCTAATATGCTTATGAAAATTAATTATCCTAATATATATGTTTAAATTAGATGTGATTAGTTGATTATCTACTTTTGAATTATGTGATTTTGGAATATTAATCTGATATGGTTTGTTGACCATATATACAAGTTAGAATACTCATGTTAACCGACAATGTTAGCCTATGCACGCATAATAAAATCTGATTCTCTAGCTAATTGAGGGTGATACTAGCCTATGTCGTAGGCCACCACACATATCTGTAGACTGCTCTCCCTGGTAGGGTTTTTTTTGCAAAGACTTGTGAGACGGGCACGTTCTTTTCTCCCTCCCGTTCTTATATCTAATTTTCTAACTTGTAGTACTCTAAAAGAATAACAATATTGAATTGTGTTTATATTTGTTATTAATCTGATTAATTATATCTTCATCATGAATGGATCTAATAAATTAATCGTATTATAACTTGGTTTATTATTTATATATTTGATATTATTTATTTACCGAGCTGTGGAAAGCTCATCCTTTTTATCATTTAAATATTTTGATTTATATAGTGTGTTAGCTGATCTATACAACTTACTTATTACAAACATGTCGTTGGTAATCAATGTTGGAATATTGCCAATTATGTTGACATTGTCAAAGAAGGAGGCTTGTTGGTGGCAACCACCAACCTTGACTTTGGCAGCCAACTTTGTTGAAGAACAGATGAGTTTGGCAGCCACCATTGATGACAAAGGAGCAAGAGGAGCTGTCATTGATGCCTATAAATAGGCACTAAGAAAGAGAGCAAAATGTGAGACTTGTGAGATATGTGGAGAGAATTGAGAGGAACACTAGAAAGAAAAAGAGAGAGAGAGGGCGTGTATTTTGTTAAGCTTTTATGTTAATTGTAAGCTTCGTTTTTGTGTAATAAAACAGTGTGTTTTATCCCCCCTGAGTGTTTCAAAGCCACCACCAGTGGTTTCTCCCACCAACAATTGGTATCAGAGCCCCATTCGTCGGAAAACAGAAGAGTTTTGGGGTATATCCGAATTTTCAAAGTTGTCAAAAACAAGTTTTGATCATTCCACAGTGTAGATCTCATCAATACGAACTCACTGTCGCAAAAATCAGCCTGATCGGAGACCGTGGTAGCACACACGCGCCGCCTGAATATTCTGCCAGATCGCCCACGCGCATACCACGCGCCCCGAGGTTGAAGACGACTGAGCCACACGCGCGCCATATTTGAGCCGCGCCGAGCCGTGTAAGCCGAGGCCGAGCCGAGCTGCGGGGGGCGATTGTTGGAATATTGCCAATTATATTGACATTGTCAAAGAAGGAGGCTTGTTGGTGGCAAACACCAACCTTGACTTTGGCAGCCACCTTTGTTGAAGAACAGATGAGTTTGGCAGCCACCATTGATGACAAAGGAGCAAGAGGAGCTGCCATTGATGCCTATAAATAGGCACTAAGAAAGAGAGCAAAATGTGAGACTTGTGAGACATGTAGAGAGAAGAAGAGAGAAAGAAAAAGAAGGGCTGCCACCAGCAATCCTGCTGCCTTATGCAGCTGCTGCCCCATGTAGCAATGAGAGATGGGAGTTGAGTGAATGTGATCCTCCTCCATGTGTTGTATTCTTTCTCTATCTCTAAATAAAATGAACCTTTTCCGTGGATGTAGGTAATTTGCAGAACCACGTTAAATATTGCGTCTCAGTGTGCTTACCCCTCCTATGAGCAAAGATCAGTATATCACCGGTCCCGGATTCTTCACATCAATCAAACATTTGAGAACAACACTTCTCATCATTTAGACCTTTCCATTAGCTCAACACTTCACCAGCAGAAGTTCCCTTTTTTCTGAAGTTCGTTGTCAACAGATGTGCGAGTACTTTCCGGTGGAGTTTACCCCCTTCTTCAGTGGCTTTGGCATGTGATATCAGGGCCGGCAGGCCTCCGTACCATCTGATGGCACCAGAAACTTCTGTGCATCCAGGACAGTAAAACTGCTCAATAGGTTTATTGGCATAGTCAGGTGCCAATTCCTTGAACAATCTGCTCTTCTGGTTAACATCCAAAGCATGAGAGTAACATTATTTTGAATGTCATCTACAACCCTTTCTTTATGGCCAGCTTCTGAACCCTTTCTTGGAGTTGAAACTGAATCAATACATCCTCCCACGTTCATTATATGGCCCACACAGGTGGGCAGGCTACAAATTGTGAATCAATGTTCTTGAAACAGCTGGAGGTTGGTCGTGGACCTCCATTGCCTCTGCTGACCAGCAATTCCGAACGAACATTAACTGGAATGTCTGAATTCTGATCCACACCTTTATCTTCCTGGGACTCTGTGGAGTACTCTCCTGTTTTGCAGCTATGCTTTCAGCTATTTTCCTATACTCATCTTGTGCAGAATTGAGACTAATAATTTTCGCCGCACCATGACCATGTGGTTCAGTTTCAGTCTTGGGAGTTGGATTATTATTGCTGCCACTGGCATCAGAAGTGAGGGACTTGCCAGTGTCATTTCTAGAAATCATGTCCATACTCAACTCCTTGCAGCATGACCATTGATTTTCTGACAGTTTAATAGTTTTGCTGCACAGTTGTTGTAAATTTGTCGAATTTTAAAACATAGCTGCTTATGAAACAAACCAAGTAATCAAGTAATGACAAACTTTTCTGTTTGAGAAAACAAAAATTTAAAGAAAATTCTGCCTAACTGAACATCCAGAGAAAAAAGAGCCTGAACTTCAGTAAATCACTCGTTTTGATAGTAGCAAAAAAAAAATCATTTATCTGTTTCCCTTCATGTAAATTTTTGCTGAATAAATGTGGAGATCTTAAGAAGCATCACTCTTCTGGAATTCATTCAGTTTATCAGTGAAGTATCAGGTCTCCTCACTACTTTACACAGTTAAGACTAAAGGCCTGTTGGCATTTAGAAAGCTTAATTCAGTAACACCATCAACAAGCTCATACAACAAAGTATTTACTTCAGAATACTCTCATATTTAGATCGTACTGACCTGCAGCCTAAGCAAAATTTCTGACCAGAGCTCTCATTCTTTGCGATCTGATCAGTTTCTTTCCTTTCCAGGCAAAGGTCACAGGAGCGTAAAGATGATCCACCCTTTTCATGCACTTTCAGTGATGGTTCAATCTTGTGCTCTGAAATTGCTTCCATGTGGGTCCTGGACGGAGTTGTTAATGACACATTGCTTGCCATTTGACAACTGATCAAAGAAGCCATTAGAGCCTCTTGGAACTGTAACTCTTCAGCAAATTTAGTATCTAGCATGATCTCACCTTCTGATTCAATTTTGTACAAGAAAGATGGAGAGTAACCGTCATTCACGTTAAGACGATCAAAGGCTGGTTCTATTGCGATGCTATTAGCGTATTATTACAAAATCTCTGTCTTTACTCTTGATCTTCTTCTCTCACAAATGAACGTGCTAGTGCCTCTTGAACTATGCGGTTGCGGTTATCTTTCAAATAATTTTTTATATTAAAATATATATTAATGATATTTTTTTTATTTTTTAAAAATTATTTTTAACATTAGCATATTAAAATGATTTGAAACATTAAAAATATATTAATTTGAAGTTAATAAAAAAATAAAAAAAAATTAAATTTTTTTAAAAATATAAAAACATACAGTACCTAAATATCTATAAAGAACTTGCTTCGGAAGTTGTTTCCTGGACATCTTCCTCGAGGGTTCCCCATTTGTGGAATATAGGTCGACTTGCTTTACATGGTCTTTTCTAGTTAAGGCGTAGGGTCGCGCACTCATTTCTCATCTTTCCTCTTTGAGGCATGCCCCATTTTTTCATATTAATGTGATTAATTGGGTGAGTTCTGAGATTTAAACATTTCTTCTGTTTGTTTTTATCAAAATTAATTTAATTTTGAAAATTTCCCATAATTAATCATACATTTCCAAAGGAGATGAATTTGGAGCATTAAAACCAAAATCCAACGATTCATGAATCAGTTTCTGAGTTAATTAGGGATGAGGGACGTTCTATTTAACTCTGGTTTTAAAAAAAGAAAACTTTGAAAAATTGAATTCAGCTTAAAGAAATTGGACTGGGTTAAATAGTATATGTTTAATTATCCTCATATAAGCAATTATGTCTTTTTTAGTCCTTATAATATAATTTGTTTTCGAATATGATCCCTAAACCACTTATCTCTATAATCATTTCGTCATTTCTTCAACTACCATACTAATAGATACGATAATTGATGGAATGATCATATCACGCTACATAATCATAAGCAATGATATGTTCGAATGTTCGAATTTTAATCTAAAACGTGTCCTCGATGACACTGTGTAAACAAGGTTGATTATTTTTTTGGAGCAAATAATGATATGATTTACTATCATTAAGATTGTTGAGAGGAATTGGCATAAAAAATACATTATTGCATGATTAAATTTATTTATGGAAATTTTGTATATAAGTGTGTGTTTAGTGTTGAGATATACTATGTTTTTTTAAAATATTTTTTACTTGGAAATACATTAAAATAATTTTTTATTTTAATATTAACATATTAAAACAATTAAAAAACACTAAGAAAATATCATTTTGATATCTTTTCTAATTAAATATATTTTTAAAATGCATCCAGTCACGGTTTCAAATATAAAAACAAACATTTTGTAATTATAATAAGATTTTTTGCGTAAATATAAAAAACACAATATTTTTTTTATCAATTATGGTCAGTGTATCTAAAAAAAAATGGTGGTTGCATTATAATTTTTTTAAAAAAACTATGATTAAGGGGATCAAAGAAGAAGAAGATTAAGAGTGGAGGGACCAATTGTCCATGATTTCGAAAAATGGCTTACAATATGTGATATAACGAAAAGACCAAGTTTCAATAATAATAAAATAAAAAAATAAAAAACGAAAAAACAAAGCACAGAGTCCTAGGTGAAGTCAAAAAGGTTAAAATAACCCCTCGGGGAAGTTCTGAGCACTGCAAGTTTCCAATGAGAAGAGACTTCTTCTAAGCGAAGGCACTTCCAAAGTGATGCCCTCTCTAATTGCTATGTACGCTGCATGATCATAAACAATATACAGATTGGTTTAGCAAAGTAACTGAAGAGTAAGGTCGAATAAGTGAATAACATGGCACAAGAACGCATCTCCTCCTTTGATCTTGATTTTGTTGATGATTTTTACTTCTCAGCACTCTTTGATGAAGAACAAGAAGGTGGAGGTGGAGGAGAAATCTTTGAAGTTTCAGATGACAGATATGCAGAAGAGTTGCAGTTCCAGGAGGCTTTGATGGGTTCTGTCATCGTTTCTCAAATGAAAAACAATGGCCCATCGTCGATGATGGTAGAAGGAACCCCAGTATTGCTACGTATTTCTGATCAGCCTATGCAAAAGGAGATCATCCAGTCAGGAGCTGCTGAGTCTTCTTTAAGTTTCTGTGAGATTTGTGTTGAGAGAAAAGAGAGTGAGCAAATGTTCAAAACCGAGAGCTGTGCTCACTCATTTTGTAATGATTGCATAAGCAGACATGTGGCCGCCAAGGTCCAATATGGCGCTAGAGTAGTTACTTGCCCTGGATTGAATTGCAGGGCTGTCCTGGATTTGGACACCTGCAGGCCTATACTGACTAGGGTAGTGATTGATCTTTGGGAGGATGCATTATGCGAAGAGGTGATTGATGCATCTCAAAGATTTTATTGTCCTTTCAAGGATTGTTCAGCTTTGTTGATTGATGATAATGAAGGCGAAGCAATTAGAGAATCTGAGTGCCCCTTCTGCCATAGATTGTTCTGTGCTCTGTGCTCTGTGCCCTGGCATTCTGGGATTGAATGTGAGGAGTTTCAGAGGCTGAATGAAGATGAGAGAGGGAGAGAAGATCTCATGTTGAGGGAACTTGCTAAGGACAAGAAATGGAGTAGATGCCCTCAGTGCAAGTTCTATGTGGAAAGAACAGAAGGCTGTCCTCACATGATCTGCAGGTTAGTTTAGTCAGATTATCTTCCATTAATTACTGTAAAGCATCAAATTGAAATTTATAGCTTAGTATCATGAAACTGTCTATTACTCATTGCATTGTAGATTGAAAAACGCCTCAAACTTCAATCCTAAACAGCTTTTAGTGAATTTGTACCACTCACCTATGCAAGCACGTTGTTGTTTGTTCTCTAAGATTGATCATAATTTCAGGTGTGGGTTTGAGTTTTGCTATGGATGTGGAGCAAGATGGATTGGAGATCATGGTGGATGCGCTAGGGAATAAGAAGCAGCACCAAGCCTTAGAGAGGTGATATAACCATGGTGTAAAGATGAAACCACTACTACTAGGAAGTTGTTTTCATCAGTTATTCAGCAAAATGTTTGTCAAGGAATGAAGCTAGTGTTATGTTTAACAAGTTTCTGTAATGGTCTGTCAGCAAGATGTATGTGATGTTTGTCAAATTCAATAAAATTTGCTATAGTTGTTGTGTTTAACATGCTTATGTCCTTGTAGAATAACCAATCTATTATGTTTGTCGAATTTTGCCAGCTCTTGTCTTAAATGTATGTCAAATTCTATAACTCTTGGTCTAAGGATATCACATGGCTATAAGAAAAATATTTTCATGCATTATGAAGGATGGTCCGGGTAATAGCTAGTGCAATTTTCTTCTTAGCGCGCGAAGCCCAACTTGCTGGACACCTTACACAATTCTGGTGTTATCTGAAAGATTTCGGACAAATAGAAGTACAAAAGCAGGGGACCAGGCATCAGTCATGGTCAGTTGCACTTGTGGCGCCAAGTAACCCCATAACTGAACTTCACCCACAGAACCCACAAATCAACAACAGCAGCAAGAGGCACCGATTGATAATTAATGTCTCTCTTCAATGCAACATGATCAATCTCTCTTGAAAACTCAAACATTCTCTGCTAATACCAAGAAAATTTCACCTTTCTTGACCACTGTTTCTTGCTCAAAGTCATCATCGCAACCACTACCATCACCATCTGGCGATAATAGTGAAAGTGAAAGGCCACAGTAGAGATTATCACAGCAGTCATCATGGGAAGCTGAGGATTCAGAGGGAAAGACTATCTTTACTGGCTAGGAAAAGAAGCTGATAGTATGAACATCGCAGTTGGAGCTAGGGCTGGTGTTATAGATCCTGTTTTTTCTGGCGATTTTCTTGGCAAAGACTGTAGGTTTTCCTGCATTCTTACCATTCTGTTGCTCAACATTTAGCAGAGCTTCATTGATAATTAATTCATATCCTTCATTGTTTTCTGGGTGTTTTATTAATTGCAGCTGATATTGTGTTTGATTACCGTCAAAAAGTGACAAGGTCTTTTGAGTATCTTCAAGGCGATTGTTAAATTGCTCCTTTGTTCTTGGTAATTTTCCTTAACTATTTTCCCATCAAAAACATATTGTGTTTTTGCAATACAGAGATTTCGTGGAGGTGATTGAACTGTATTTTTCACATCAAGAAATATTGGTTTTATGTTTTGCAGGCGGCCTAACTGAGAAGATGTTGTAAGTATTGTTGACAGAATGTATGAGAACAATGGCATATCCAGAGATGAGGTTGTGAGCATTGTGAACAGATTTCCTAATCAAGGTACCTCCATTTTCTTCATGGATTCCGTGGTACAAAACATAAAAAAATATGCATGATTTGATTTGTTTATCATCTTCTTTTGCAGTGTTGGATTTCTATGGAGCTCTTAGGTCCCGAATATATGACAGGTCAATTTCTAAGGTATGTGACTTTCATTTGAAGTCTGGACAGCTTGCACCTATGCACATGTTTCAAGGAATTGTGGGATAAGAAGTTTTGTAACGTGCTCTAGTATGCTAAATTTTCTAGTAAAGCAATTGACAGAAGTAATGTAGTAAAATTTCCAAAGCAGTTCCTTCATGAAAGTTTTGACGCTATACTCTTCCATCTAGCTTTCCTGTCAGCCTTGTGTTTCCAGTGCTTCTGTTGCTACTTGCTGGATACATGTTTTGGAAGATTCCATATGGAGGGCAGATATGTTTTGTTTGATTTGAGCTCTGAAAAATATACAAATACACCAGTATTTGCAAGAGAAGAGATACGAGGATAATAAGGTACAAAACTCATGTATAGAACAAAGCATGAGACCCGTTTCTGGTAGTGGGAAGGAGCGTCTCAGCAGGCGCAGAAGGAAGTTTACGCTTGTCCATCACATTGAAGTCCTGTTTTTTGCCATTGGTAAGTGTTTCCTGACCCATTGTATCTTAGGTAGGAAAGTGGTTTGAGGGCATTAGGTCACACTATAAAACGTTGATATTGAGGTTGTTTTTGAGACAGGAAACTGGAGAGAGGGATAAGATGATGGAAGGAATTGAGAAATGGGAAAAAATCTTTCATTTCTCTTCTTGTTTAGATGCTACAAAGATGAGAAATGAAAATATTAACTTATTTTTTCTGCAAAAATTAAACCGCGCATATTATTATATGCACTGACAAGTCGAGTTATATGTATACTTCCATATTTCTTCTTTGATTTCCATTGCAGTGGGTTGATGATATTGAAGGTGTAGAAAATCTTGGTAAAAGACTTCTCCGGCGAAGAAAGGACGAGAAACTTCCTGTGTTTACTCCTCCAGAGGTATGTATAGGAATCGAACTTCTTTTATTTACATCCACAAAATCTTGGTAACAAGTAATAGAGGGCAGGGAGTACCGAGCATTGATTTTTTAGCAGAATAACCTCTTATTTTCATTTCCTACTCCTTTTCTCTGTTTTTCACCGCTCTATCTTTCGCTAACCATGAAGGCGTGAAGTAGTTCTTTCATGTGTTGCAGCAAACAGTGGAGGCTTTGCTTGAATCAGGATACTCTCTCATCGACGAGCACCAGCTAATTATACATGAAGAACATTGATGACTAGAAAGGAGGAAGGAAATTGCAGGAATGGATTTATATATCAGACGAGTTTAAAAAGATGTTGCATGGTCATTTTTGTTGTAAGTTTTCTCTTTGCTTCCTTGAAAAGTCTGGCCCAGCCATGATTCAGGCAAATTTCTTAACTTGTTGAAAACAAGAAAAGCCTCGAACAGAACGGAGCTCGAAAGTAGCCCATGGCAGCATCAAAGAGAGAGGCGTGATTGAAGAGCTCCATCATAGGTTCCTTCCTATCCATTTTGCCTCGTAGTTTTTACTAGTATAAACCTGTCGTTCTCTTAAAGCATTCCATTATCTCTTAAAACGTCTTAGGGTGTGTTTAGTAATAAAAAAACCGTTCTTCTTTTTCATTTCTCCTTTCTTTTTATTTTCTGGATTTTCTTTTCCAAATTTTTTTTTTGAAAAGCGTGTTTATATATTAAAAACGAAGATAAACTTTTCCAACAACAACAACAAAAAAATACTTTTAAACCAAGATATATATATATATATATATATATATATATATAAACTAGATTTTCAGTTTTGGATAAAGAAATATTACATTTAAATAGGAGGTTTGAATTTTACATTTTCTGGCTTCAATTTTTTTTTAAAAAACAACCGAAGTATTACCTTGTTTTGTTTCTAAAGAGCACCTAAATGTTTCAAAAGAAAAGCTTAAAACATCTTGAGTGTTTAGGCCCTAATTCACTCAATCGAGCCCATGAAATGATCATCATCATCATCATCCCGAGAGCTTCCATGCTTGTGTCAACCATGACGTAACCTAAGACAGATCATCCATCCACCTTTTCAGTTGTTTCCACCATAAGCAAATCTTTTAAAGATAAGGGTGTTGAACATTATATTCTTTTGATCAGTTTTAGTGGCAAGAACAATCCAGATTATCCACAAATCACAGAATCCAATGCTTCATTTAGGGCGGGCCGAAATTAACTTGTCAACTCTCACCCACTCAAACAGTTGCATCGATCTGAAAATAGCCACTTTCTTGTAAAAGCAAAGGTCACCAGGGAATTTGTCACTTGCATATTCCTGGAGCCCCCTCTGATGGATTCCATATAAATACGCCAGTGCCATGGATGGAATACAAGGATATTAACTTGCTAGGGCAGAATAAAGCCAAGAAACGAGGGACAAACACTAGCACTGGTGTATATCTTGTCCTCTCTTATTGCTCTTGAATTTGGAAAAACGGCCTGCAAATTAAGTACTTGTGGGATCAGAAGCATGCCTGATAATTTTGGAAGAGAAAAACGCGAGAGGAGGGTTGAAAAGTTAGGGTTCTTCGATCAAGGGGTGGGTCTGGTAGATAATTAATACCCTACAAAATGTGGTCCTGCAGGTTGATCGATCAAGTTAATTATTCAGATGAATATAGTTGGTTGAGATGGCATATCTTGAGCAAGCACATAGCTTTTTGTGCATTGGTGCTATTGTGAGAGAAGCATTCTCTTTCCATGGTGCTCAAATTCCCCATGTTAGAATGCTTCTGTGTGCTCTTCCATTTTGCTGCACATCATTCTACCAAAGAATACACCCAACATGGAAAGGGAAATGATGATGCTAAGTTGACTCTATTCCACACCATACTTAGGCTACAACTCATATCTCATAACCCTTTTTTTTCTTTTATCTTTACAAGTGATATCCTTAAATTCCAGAATTGTTTCTAGGTTTAAAATTGTGTTTCTGATCAATATTTTAAAAATATTTTTATTTTAAAAAATATATTAAAATAATACGTTTTTTAATATTTTTAGATTATTTAATGCGTTGATATCAAAAATAAAAACTATATATTTTATTATATTTTCAAACGAAAAACTCCCTTAAAAAATACTTTAAACCAAGATACCAAATATATACCAAGTACATCTTGTTATGCTAAGCTTTAGATCAAGGAGAATATTTTTTTTTTTTCCTTTTAACTCTATACCTTAAGACCAATAGGAATTAGAAATTTATTTCACAAGCTAATCTAGAGATGAGACTTGAATCTAACGCTTTCTTATGCCTTAAGTTAAATCTTAAATCTTTAGCTTTTGTTATTTTGCTTTTTTCATGTTTCAATAGTAACTTGAAAGAGTATATTTTCTATATAAAAAAAAAATGAAGAACATAGAGAATTAGTATTTATGTCTTGCTTGTGAAGATGAAATCGAAATGTTTTGTAACATTTTAATTTTAGCACATGTTAAATAAAAAATACTAAATTATAAAAGAGTTAAATTTTTTTTTTAATGTATGGTAATATCTTAACATTATAAATATGACTGCTACTCGTTTTTTATTTTAAATAAAGATTCTATCTTTATTTAAACAATATTCTTGAGACTATTAACAGTTTAAAAAATGTGTTTTAAGTGATAATATTTTGGGGTCATTCACTTATGAAGCAATAGAGTTGAGTTAGATAGTAGATAGATGAATTATTATATTTTAAAAAAATTATTAAAAATGTATATCCATGGACAAAAAAAGATAAAGAAAAAAAAACATATTTGTGGAGCACGAGAATAATTTGACCATTTAAAATAAAAAATTAAATGACAAATTAAATTATCTAGCAGGTGACCTAGTGATAAGAACTTGGGATCAAGTGATTTGCTTTTCTTGCTGTTTCAAATTTGAGCCATGTGGTTACTAATATGATGACCACTAGAGGTTTACATAATCATTAATTTTAAGGTTTATGAAATTAGTCGATGTCCGCATAAGCCAACTCAACCATCAATATTAATAATTAAAAAAAAATCTTTATTATTAGAACATGTGGAACACTATCTAAAAAAAATTAGAATAAAATAAAATGATATTTTTCTCAACAATCAATTCACCTTTTGGTTCTCACGTTAAATATCATGATTGTAATTCGACAATTTCCTTTCTAGATCATCATTCAGCAGCATCCCCAAATATTTCCCCTCGCATTTTTTGTCTTCTCAACGATCGATTTCTTTATAAAAAATTATTTCAAATCAAAGATATTAAATTCAGCTTGCTACATGATCGAGTGAATTTATTTTGGTTAATTTGGATCAATTAAAATAATATTATTTAAAAATAAATTAAAAACATAAAACTATTTCATTTAAAAAATATCAAATTAAATCTTAATTAAATATTTTAAATTTAACAAAGTCAACTCTACCTTCTTTTAAAAAAAAAAAAAACAATCATAGCAAAGTCATATCTCAAATTAACCAAATCATCTTACTGGTTATTTTAGTTGTAGAATCCATTTAGAAATGATATGTGGAGTGATATAAGTTGAAATTTCATTTTATTTAACTATAATTTTAAAAATATTTAATTAATTAACACACGTTTATAATTTTATATGTATTCCACTAGAAACTCTTTCTTGAAGTCTTGGTTAAGAAAATGCTATTATTTGTAGTTTTTCTTTAACTTTGTCTTTTTCAAACTGCAACTATAAATATTACTTTATATATTTTTTATTTGACATTGTAGCCCACTTATGTTTTTAAAAATAAAAATAATTTTAAATTAATTTTTTATTTATGTTGCTAGCCTGTTTTAATGTGCTAATATCAACAATAAAAAATAAATAAAAAAATATATTATTTTAATATATTTTCAAACAAAATATATATTAAAAAATAATATTTATTATATTTCTAAACAAGTCAGGAATGAAGTAAAACAGACGCTATTAATAACGCTGCTTCAAGGGGAAAAAAAAACAAACAAACAAACATAGGTAATGATCAATATATAATTTCAGCTAGAGCCTAACAGATTAGATCATCAAAATTTTCTTAGAATAAAAAAAAGAGTGTAAAGATTTGAATTGATGAGGTTAAAGGTGATGGGACATATGGACCACCAAGGAATTGACAATAGGAGGCATTGTGGTTAGGATTAATTAGGTGAATAAGAGACTATATAATATTCCAGATTATGTTAAATCAAGAGTTCCCCTTAAAGTAAGATATCACCCACCACTGCCATCATTCTTTTCACCTAGTTGGACTTGACGAAACAAACACAATAGACGGAAGCCAATTCTTTAATTACTCCTACAAATATCCCACCCGAATGAGCCATCCATCTCTTATTTTCCATGCGGTTTTTTCTGCCATCGATGATGCTAGAAGGACAATTGTTTTGTTATAAATCTTTTAAGAAAATTATTTTGAAAAATAAAAAAGCTAGCGTGAGTGAATGTTTGGAAACGTTGTTGTACTTATATTTCTAAAAAAAAATAATTTTTTTTACTGAAAAATAATTTTTTTTTGTATGTTTTGGATCGTTTTGATACGTTGATCTAAAAAATAATTTAAAAAAAATATCATTTTGATGCATTTTAGCATGAAAAACACTTTACAAGACAACCACAACCACACTTCAAAAAGAATGTACAAATGATGAATGTATGGCATGAGAAGATCTTTTAGATTAATGATTAAAATATAAAATTTTAAAAATTATTTATTAAAATAAAAAGTTTTTATAAAATTTTTCCACTCAGAAATACATCGAAACAATTTAAATTTTTAAGATTTTATCTAATAGTTTAAGTTATTGAGTTGAGATAATTCTTTGATATGATATCGGAGCCTTAATGATTAAGTGATAACGAATTTGAATCTCACCATTTATATTTATTTGATAAAAATTAAGCACAAGATAAAATGAATATGTATAAATTTCAAGTCCAAAGGGTTTTCACTTGAAGAAATGTTTTAAAGAATAATATAAATGAGACCTCACCTAACAATTTAAATTATTGAATTGAGATGGTTCTTTGACAAGAAGTACAATTGTTTTGTTATAAGTCTTTTAAGAAAATTATTTTGAAAAATAATAAAGTTAGCGTGAGTGAGCGTTTGAAAACGTGGTTGTATCTGTGTTTCTTAAAAAAATTAAATTTTTTTATTGAAAATTAATTATTTTTTTGTATTTTTGAATCGTTTTGATGCACTAATCTTAAAAATAATTTTTAAAAAATAAAAAATATCATTTTGATGTATTTCGCAGGAAAAACACTTTAAAAAGCAACTACAACCACATTTCAAAACAGATGTACAAATGATGAATGTATGACATGAGAAGAACTTTTAGATTAATGATTAGAATATGAAATTTTAAAAATTATTTATTAAAATATAAAGTTTTTCTAAATGTTTTCCACTCAGAAATATATGGAAGGAATGCTTTTTTATTTTTTAAAATTTAGTTTTTGATATCATAGTATTAAGAAAATAAAAAAAATTAAAATATTTTTTTATTACAAAAACAAACACACTTTTTGTATATCTATTTTTTTCTACTTGGGGTCGAAACTTAGAGTATTTTTTAAAGTAATTATTATTATAAGTAAGAACATAGATAAGTCACTAATTACAGGCTACGATGGAGATAAGATGATTTGAACTCTTTATCATATAGCTAGATAAGTGCTCTTCTGCTGCTATACCAATCTGCTATTAGCATTTTACTACAAATATGATATAAACAAGTCTATATAATTAATAGAAATTGAGTATATATTAAAATAATATTTTTTTAAAAAAATTTATTTTTTATATTAAAACGATTTAAGAATATAAAAAAATTATTTTTTTCAAAAACATGATTTGAGAAAAAAAAAACAAATAAAAAAAGACAGGAATAAAAAGAGAAAATAAAGAACACAAAAAAGAAATAAAGGGAAAACAGACAGACAAATGGTTGCCAGTTAAGAAAAGAAAGAGATGTGGGTCAAAATAAAAAAGAATCCTATGAAAATAATTAGATGTCACGACGTGATTGGATGGAGCCCTTTCTTTTTCAAATTAAGCTTAAGGTGACCAATCTTTTTCACACCATATCCATACTTTGATTAACCACGTGGACTTGAGCGTTGCCGACACTGCTCCTTTTTGTCGGCTTTAAAATCTACAAAAGCCGATTCTTATGTTTAATTATTATTGTTTTTTTTTTAATTATTATTGTTGTTGTTTTGAAAAGGTAAATTATTACTTAATTCGTGTATTTTAATATAAACTAGTTCCTAATAAGGCTATGTTTAATAATGCGATTTAGTCCCCTTTTTTAAACAGCTATTTATATATATATATATATATATATAAATACCATGTTATTGTTTTTTAATCATAATTATAGTTAATTTCATGTTTAATTATAGTTAATTATGGTTAAATTCAAAATGTTTGCAAGGAAAAATCCTTTCTCTTTAGTTTATATAATAAAATAAAATTATTTAATTAAGAGAATTGAAGTTAAACTATATCAATTATTTGATGTACAATCATTAAACTATATTAAATTTATCTTGTTTAAGATTTTGATCAATAAAGATTTCAATTGAATACGAGCAAATATATTTTATCAATATCATATTAATGATCTATTAATATTTATAAAATAATAAATTTTATATTTTATATTCTTAAAATAAAAAAGATAACTTAAACTTAAAGAGTCTCGTATCACCTTGTATCTACTCTCTCTACTCCTTATTTTTGGCCTCTCATCCATATAAGCTTATATTATTATGTTTAAGTTTTTATTAGCATAAGCAATTTTTGGGCCTTTTGTACCTTTTGTTTTCTACAGTGAATCTTGAATTATTTGATTATAAAATAAGAGAGAAAAGAAATATAATAAAAAATTAATAATAGAAAGAGATATTTATCAATTTCACAAGACTTGAGGGATATTTAACTTATTCTGACCTACACAACCATGATAGACGATGACTCCTCAACCACAAAAACAACCATGATAGATGATTTATATATGTAATTATATAATATCAAATAAATAATTCTTTTTTCTCTAGATTTAGATTTATATATGTAATGATATAATTTAATGATATATTAATTTAAGTTAATAAAAAATGATGTCAACGCTGAAACTTTCAAATATATAGAAGAAATATTGGGATTTTAAGGTATCCAAAAATGTTGTTAATTAAAATAAAAAATCTAAAACAATATCAACGATTATGGTCAAAGCTAAAGAAAACATATGGTTCAAATGTGAATATTTATGAATATATACGACTAAGTTGTTAGTTTCTAGAAAATAACGGGCTAAGTTATAATTTACACATTCTGACAGTGCAGTGGTCTTTCACAGTGACTCTTAATTTAAATTGTCAAACCACCCCCCGCAGAGTATCTAATTGGACTTTTCACTCAAAACTTGACACGTTTCAATGCCCAAGTCAATAAGGCAACACAAAAGAAAGAAATCTATAAATTGAATAATTGATATCATATAAACTCAAATAATCCATACAACTTGCACCACGTGTTGCCTTTGAATTAATTGTTAGCTAGAGTAGAATATGTTTACACGGCGAGCAAGCTCGACTACTCGTTTATATTTTTAATTTAAAAATGTTGATTTGATAGTTAAGAAGTTATTTTTAAAAAGAATTCCTTAAATTCAAGATTTTAAATTATTATGGCTGTATTAAGATTACGTTTGGAACGGGGATTGTTTTTATTTTTAGATATTTTTTTATTTAAAATATCAAATTATTTTGATATTTTTAGTATTTTTTTAATATTTTTAACATGCTAATATAAAAAATATAAAAAATTATTTTGATATATTTTATTTACTTTTAAAAAATATTATGCATCATAATAATAAATATGTTTTAAAACAATAGGGGGAATGTGCTATTTTAATAATTTGATGTTTTGTTGCGAAGTTAAAAAAAATATGTATTTTTTAATTATGGTTGAAAAATAATTAATTTAATATATTTTAAAGAATAATTAAAAAAGCATCAGCTACCACGGTGTTAAACCGGCACTAATGCTTACAAAATATCAAAGAAAATTTGAAATCAAACGTTTAAAAGAAAGGGGGAGCCCACAAGAACATCTAATGATCTATGACTAGATTAGTCTTTAATTAATTAATTAAAATAAACAAGTACAATAAATTCGTGCTAATTTGCAACTAGGCCAAATGCTCATGACCTCCATATAAGATGCCGTCACCTGTCGGTGCACGTTGATAAATTAGACACCCCATGGTAGAAAAACTCTGATCTTCTTCTGAAAACCTCTCCCAGCCAGCCAGCCAGCCAGCCAGGTCCAAATAAACAAACCTCTCTGTCTCTCTCTTTGACACAGACTGTGTTATAAATATCTGTGGTGATTGTTGAGAGTTAAAAAAAAACAACTCACAGAGAAAGAAAGTGAAAGGTCTGGCCGGGTTAAAGAGCATAGCTGTGAGAGTTGTTGGTGGGTTCAGTAGGCGAAGGAAAGCGAAAAAGAAAACTAAAGTTGAAGATAAGTTGGTGGATATGCTGCATAAGATGATCTTCCCTGTTCGAAGAGTCTGGCTTGCTGTTTCTGCTCGTCTCAGAGCTCGCAAAAATGGTCAGTCCCCTCCCCTGTTTCCCTTCCTTCTTATATATATATATATATATATATATTATCTGATAATCTGCAGCTTCTTATTGGTTTTTTGGTGTCACCTTAGCTGTGATCTTGTCAATCTATAAGCTAGAATTTCTGTTGCAGAAACTATTTTACATGCTCTAGCCAGCTAGCTAGATCACTGTGTGTTCATCTGCTTCAGTGGGGTTTTTCTTCTCTGCAATAATTTCTTTCCTGCTTATCCATCATATGGTCTGAGGATTAGCATTCAAAGATTTCTTGACGTTTTATACTCTCTTTTTTTCTGTCATGTCACTGTTGTCAAATCGAAGGCTATGCGAAGCTGAATTGAGAAATATATATTTAAAGAGACCCTAAATTAAATGCTTGGAAATAAATAATATTCAAGATGCATGATTGACAACATAATTAAACTTCAATCTTTCGTGTTAATTGAGGTGATTAGTATCTCACTGCTGCTAGAAAACTTGTTCTTGAATTATTATTTTTTTGATTAATTATTTTTAAAATTTTTAGTTCCATGTTTTTTGAGGTCAGGAAGAAAACAGCACCTGAAGATTCCTTCTGTGACGAACAAATCCACCAAGAAAAATCCACTTGAAGACAATCTGAAACTGTTTCAACATTACAGAATTGTCAAATCAAGCCAAATTCACAAACAAGAAAGGCATTAATTTGAAAAGTCTAAAAATGTGTGTTAGGTGAGAAGAATTAAGGCAAATTAAATACTATATGGAAGCCTTTTCCAACCATTGAACCAAACTAATAGTAACAAACTGTCTTGATTTTTCTTATTAAAAAATTCACAAACAAGAAAGGCATTAATTTGAAGTTTCTCCTAAAACAGGTTTTTTTTGTTTCCCTGATGAAGTTATTGATTTATGATTTATTCATCAAAAAGTGATGAACTCCAAGCTAATTAAAAAATATTTGCGTATCAATTAATCAAGGTGTTCTTCTTTATATATATATATATATATATATATATATGTAGTGATCTTGCACAACTTTGCAACACTCATCACAGGAAGTTCTGTAATCTTCAAATTATGAGGCTGAATCCACTGGCTACCATCAAAATGATAGGGAATTGTCAACTGCCTAGTTTCTTGTACTGGCCAACTAATACAATAGAACAGTATAATATCAAATGCTAGTGATCCACTGGGGGATTAACAGCATAAACAAACATACAAATATCTTATGGGAAACATCATCAACCGAAAGATGAGGCTTGGTTATAGGATCAACATCATTTTTAGTTCAATTTTATGCTTAGGTCAATTCAGTAGTGGCCTGACAGCAGCAAATTTATTTTTCTAGTTACAGCTTAGTGGGCAAATGTGTCCTCCAGCTTCTAAACGGTCCCTGTCGACTCCTTGGTCATTTTGGTACTAGGATTTTGGACCACCACCGAGACCTTACTAGTTTTATATCCCAACCACTTTGGGTGTCAGATGATTAATGTCATTTATTTATTTTTTGTTGTATGGTCGAACAATTGGGCCACGACTTCATTTATGATTACTCTTCGGCATTAGGAAATACATGTATTCAAAGGAAAATTACTCACAAGTTCTCCTCCTCCATGTTTTGTGCAGGTGCAGGTCTCCTGGAGCTTCACAATGATGTACAGACCTGTGGATATGAGGATGTGCAAGTGATGTGGGAAATACTAAGGAGATCGGAATCTGAGCTGATGGCAAGTCTTCCAAAGCGCAAGCAACGGCCTTTTTGGAGAGTTTTTGTTTGGTCTAACCACAGTGCAGCCTCATCCTTCTCTGCAAATCATTCCTGATAGGGGACTCCTGCTTGATCAAGAATAATATGCTGCCTTCGTCTTGCAACTGGACATGGGGCATTCATAGTTTTACCATCCAACGGCCGTCATTGCAGTAGCATGGTACAGAGCTGTTGCAGGGGTATCCAAATCAGTACAATATAAAATATGTGCCTTCTGTACATACAAAATGTTTTGTCATATAACCCACAACCATAAATGAAATAACTTCCTCGATGAGCTTCAGTTTACTCACTGGTGTACTTCGCAGTAACCACAAGCAACGCTGGGAAAGAAAGGATACTGTGCTAGAACAAGCAGCAATCCAATGCGGGAACGGTGACAAGCAAGTCCCCTATCCATAGCATGTCATTGAAAAATTGCCACCAATACTTAATAACGATGACAGTACAAAAACTATTAGAGATTCCATCTGTTCATTTATTATCAAAAGGGGAAGGTGAATGCTAAAACACAGGCGGAGACATTATACACAAGCCACAGAGGTTTTGAACTCTCTGGTTTGTATTTATGAAAGCAATCTATATCATGATTGTCAATCCATATAACATGATTTGCATTTCTGAACTTGAGATCTAACAAACATAGAGAAAAGGAAACTATCAGTTTCTTGCACAGTTATCATTACCATGTTCGCTACTCGAATTGATTAACCTTCAGTAGACCATCATCACTTTCCTCTCAGCAAGAAAGATGTTGATATGTTGGCCTGGATCCGCTACATGGTTGGCTCTTCAAAAGGTATTGTTTCACGTTTAAAGCTCATAGCCTCTCGGTGAGTTTTGTCACTGCCTAGATCCTGCACTGCTAGCCTATGTGAGATATCAGTATCATTAAATGCTAACTGAGAAACTATAACGCCAAGAAATTTAGAAAGAAAACATCACTTTCTTCTAACGTTCCATTGATTTCAATCTATGAAATGTCAGAGGAAACGCAAAAGGAAACGATAAGATGCTTATGTCACTGCAAGGAATTTTTCATACGCTGAAGATTTACACAGCACAAATATGCAATGCAAAAACAAACACATACGGATGGTTAAAACATTATTTTCGAAGGTAGCGGGCAAAATCATAATTGCCAGGTAATAATTAAATGGGCATACAAGGGGAGTTCAAGAAAGCCTAGATTCTAGCCATGGTTGCAGAAAAGGACTAGGGTATCATATCTCATGCAAATGGGTTCTTCTGATATCTATGAAATAATATGCAAATGGGCTCTTCTACAATGACAATATGATACATTAGATATAAAGTGACACATGCTAGCAAACAATATTTCAAAAGTTAAAGAGCACATATTTTTCACTTAAACCTTCGAGTCCGAGAAATCCATCATGAACTGTGAGGCAGGTGTCGGAAGTCCCTTGGGTGGACTCCCCATGTATGGGCCACCAATGGGTCTTTAATAGACAGTAACTCCAAACAAGAGTGTCATCAAATGGAAACCATTTTGCAGTGTCCATATTAGAAAGCTCATTTCTACGATAAAAGTGCCTCAAGCACAAACAATGAGTGTCTTCTTCTTTTTCATGTAATCGAGCTTATCACTAGGGTTTGAATGAACAATATGTTTCCTTGCAGCCAGATAAAAACACAAGGTATTGGCCAGTGTCGGTCCAATAAAGCAGGGCCCTTTGATGGTTGATCTATTTTGACGCCTAAGCTTCAGCCTTTCTCCATAAAGTGGCTGTATCAAAATTAAACTCTTTGCCTTTCCACTTCTTACATCCAGAAGGTATGCCAAAAGATTTTCAGAGCCTACTTGAGATTATAATAACACAGTTGCGGTACAAAATATTTTTTATTTAAAAATATATTAAAATAATATTTTTTATTTTTTAAAAATAAAATCAGCATATCAAAGATCTGAAAACATAAAAAAACATAATTTTTACCAAAAAAAAAAATTTAAAAATTTAAAAAAACACGGTTTCAAGAGGTTCAACTGAATTTGAAAAATTTTAAAATTTATCTTAACCAAGTAGCTTCCCTGCACATATACAAATATCTCCAAGATGTTCAACTGAATTTGAAATTTTTTTCCTTGCTAGTAAAACTGTTAGGTTATACCAAACCAGTGAGGTGCCACTCCTGTGGAATATTAGAGACATAAATGAAGAAACTTCAGGATCATAATTCGGGAAACATCAAACAAGTAGTACTTGGAGATTTAATGTGTGTGTGCATGTGTGAACATTTTAGTATCAAATGCCAAAAAGAGAGGAATTTTGTTAGCTCAAAGAGGAGATTAAGCCAACAACTAAATTCACCGTTCATATTAAAATCAGCAAGGACAATCAGCAATTGATAACTTGTTAATATTCAGGACCCCGGCAATTCTACTGTAGGGAATACATGTACAGGAACTTTTACATCGTGCAGTTTTTTACCTTCCTAACAAGCTAGACAAATTATTCCTGCAAAACTGTTTCTAAAAATTTCTCTGAACTTTAAATTACAGAAAAGCAGAAAAACTAAGCTAAGAATACAGCAGTGCAACCAAGCAAGGGCATTCTTTTCTTTGAGGTACCTTTTGATTGGTTGCTGTAAAACGTGGTACACTGGATCAAGGGAAGCTATAGCAGAAGAATCTCTTGCTCTGACTCAAATTTATCTTGTTAGAGGCAGATTTGTATGACAAGGGCAGGAAACTGATTCACAAGACTATGAAAAGGAGTTGACTGCAGCATTGTTAACCAAGCATACATGTTAATCTGCTCCTTTAGACCAGCCACCAAATTAATCACATCCCGAACACAATTTTTTTCCAGGACTTTATTCTTCTGATGGGTGCGTGCATATTTTCTCCAGCAGCAAGGGCCAGTCTTCTCCAAGCTCCTGTGGGTTAAGCTCCATTGCGACCTTGAAATCCAGTAACGATATTGGGAAGTGGGATCTCTGTTCTTGTGTTCCATTCAAAATCATATTGCTACTTTGCACCTGAAAATGATGGCCAGGCAGAAAACCATTAACATGCTTACTCTCAGAATGGTTCTTCTGGGAATTACTTTTTGTTGAATAATCACATCCACGCTTTCTATTAATGAGTTCAATGCAGGACTTGATAAGCCTTTTCAAGTAAGCATCCAAGCCACTGTTCAGTAAGCTGGCAGAGTCCATGGATACATCATCAAGGCCATGTGCTGTAGCGAGTTGCTGCATTCGATCTCTTAGCGTCTGTGTATCCAGCAATCCACCACTATCATATGAGCTAGCACATCTATCTTTGCTTGCTAGAGTCAAGGGCCTATGGGAACCACCTGCACTCACGGTGCAAAATGGAATTCCAAGTGGTGCCTGAAGTGGAGATAGAGTAGATATCTCAGATATTTCACTCTGTTCTTTACTATGTACAGAAACTAAACCATCTGTTGACTGTTTTATTAGTGGTAATTTAGCAGGGTGGTGGAAAACTTCCCCTTCTTGATGATGCTGCACCAGCTTCTGTATACCATCTTCTGAGGCTATATTATCATCTGTAACTGTTGAATGATGAGAAGCAAGATCCGCATTCCCATTTGGATAAGAATACGACCCATCACTTGCAGATGTAGGAACCTCCTTATCACGACTTGGTGGCGGCGGCGGGACAGTGGCATTACAAGCATTTTTCAAAATCGAACGTATAAATTGATTATGTATCAGCACATTATTTTTCCCAATAACACGAACACAGAGCTTATTAAACTCAGCCTTGCTCAGCTTCAAACTCAAAAATTTATTCAAATAATAGAAGTACAACTTCGACCTCTCTACCCCAATTCTCTTCACTATCTGAACTTTCAACTCCACGAGATTCACCCGCGAATGCTGAGTTGACGGTTGCATTTCTCTCACCACATAGTCAACAACAAAAATACACAAAAGACTATAAAAAAATCACCGTTCCAACCAAAACCCCTATCTAAATCAGGGTTATTTCACTCCATTTCCAAAATCCCATTTTCCACAACCCTAGAAGAAAAACCGCATTGACTTCAACAAAACCCATCAATGCCATTACAAAACACATCTTCTAAGCACAATTTAACCCTACAAACCCTGAAAAAAGACTACAATTTCCCTCCCAAAACTTAAGTTTTACAAAATAAATCCAAACCCTAGTCATGTTAACCCCAAACTTCACAACCAAACAAAACCCCTTATTGCCCTTATAAAAAATAATTGAAAACCTTCAACGAAACTCTATCAAAAACCCTTCCTTTTCCAAGGAGAAGCTATCAATTCCAACTTTCCAGAGATCACCCAGTAAAGCTAAAGAGCTTAAAATAATGGGTTTCTTCTAAAATGATTAATACAACCGAGGGAGAGAGATTTGGAATATGTGAGATTCTAGAGAGAGAAAGCTTTTTATGGGTCTGACCTTGTTTGGAGCTGGAAAGTTTTTCAGATTCCGAGAGAAATCAAATTCGATGCAGTAGTAGCTAAGAAGCTTCCTTCTTCTCTCTTGCACTAAACTATGTATAAAGTGCTGGCAGCTTGGCTTAATAATTCGTTGCTTTCACTTTCTCTCACTAGAAATCACTTTTTTTTTGGGATTTCAATTCAATTCATTTTGAGGTTTCCTTTTAATTTTTTTGGGTTTTCGAGTGACATTTTTATTTTTATTAAATAAGGAATTGAAATCTCATTAACAATAATAAAACTTAATAAAACCTCACCGTTTTGGAATGAATATGCTATTTTGGTCATGTTAGGTGTTGTCAATCACGCTTTTAGTTTATTTTAATTTTTTAAGTTTTAAATTAATTTTTTTTATTATTGTGATGTATTGATATCAAAAATAAAATTTTTAAAAATAAATAATTATTATTTTAATATATTTTTTAAAAAACTATTTTTAAAAACAATATTTATCACACTTCAAAATAAACACTTAACACACTTGCCTTTTAATTTCCATAATATTGAAGTGGGATTGTTTTTTAATGCATTTTAAAAATATATTTTACTTGATTTTAATTTGTTGATATTAAAAATAAAAAAATAAAAATTTATTTTAATATATTTTAAAGTACAAAGATATTTTATTCAACAATATTAAACATAATAAAAATGTAATGAGCAAACATTACTTCTTTTTCATATTTTTTTGGCAGTGTATGTCATTCAATATTTTTATTATTTATATTAATCTATTTATAGTTTATTAGATTAATGTTTTTATTAAAATAATATATATTTTTTTATTTTTTTATGTTATGCCCTGAGTTTTACTAAGTTAATTATATTTTATCAAATCAATGTTTTGGTTTGAGTTATGAATTTCTCGGATTTAACAACAATGCTTCTTCCTTTTTCCTCCTTTATTTTCTTGTTTTATTTTATTTTATTGAGAAATTAAACTTCAAAAGTACAATCAAGGCAGAAGGCTATCAGAAATGGTTGGTATACACAAGGCTATAAAATACCACATAATTACAAATTACAAGGCATAGTTATGCTAATATTAGTGGTGGCGGGAAATGTTCTAGTATTCCGTCAGTACTAAAAAATCTTGATACACTTTTTAATCAAATATTTGGCGTTCAATCTTAATATTGAAGATCTATAGTAAGTTGGCAAAATATTATTTTTACAGCAATTCACTTGTTCCCTTCACCCTTTCCAGCTTGGAGTCAAAACTCTTACAAAAACTAATCCTGCATCAATTTTGATGGCCAGTGAAGATTCTGAGGAAGGTCGGCCTCCAAAGTCAGCCGCAAAGCCAACTTTACTTCGACAAGAGCAGCAAACAATCATTGAAATTGTTTTAGATTGGGAGATTGTTCTCAACAAACAGCAACTGTGACTCAGTATTGATTGCTTGAAACAAAATATTTTGCATTCATGTGAAAGCTACAAACAAAATTTACTCTGGAATCATCCATAACGAAGACTATATATCAATCAGATTGCAGCTAATCACTCCAGAAAGGTGCTCGTGAACAATGCTTGTTATCTGGATGGTAGTTTTGTTGTCAGACATGTAAACAGAATCAATGGATCACTGAAGCTGTTCGTCAGGAAAAAAAAAAAAAAAGTTTCTTCATAGTTGGGTTCATATATCATGATCAAGCCAAGACCAGAAACTTATTCATGTTTGCTTTCATGTAATGTATATTAAAATGGAAAGGTGCAGACTTTGATGAGTTTGGAGTGAAACAACATGGCTCACAAAGTATCTGAATTTACGAAACCAACTCAGCTGAAACTAGAATTCTGCTACTTGCATTGCCAAGAGTTGAGATTTCATTATAAAAGACAAGAATTTCATTAAATCGAAGGATATTATTGTTCAACTAAAACAATTGCAGTCATTTAAAAAACAAGACAGGAAAAAAGGGTAAAAAGAAGAGGATGAAACCTAGATGCTTTCCTTCTCTTCTTCCATTCATTCCTTTTACTTTAAGTAGAAGTCAACGAAGTTGGCAAAATACAAATTAGATATCTTCACAATTGACTTCGTTTCCTTGGCCTTTTGAACCCTGCCTCCAAAAATACTGGCAGGAATCCACCAGAAGCGCTAAATGCACAATGCCAAAAGAGCAACTGCAAAAATTTGTTTATAACTATCAAACAAAAAGTTCTCACACAAGAACAGGAGCACAGTTCTAGAGCAACACGTGAATTAATAAAGGAAAATATAATATGATTAGGATGGACCAAGATTCAAAGTCAATTTTTAAAAATTCATATCTTTCAATAATTTTTGCGCCATATAAAACATGCCAAAAAATACAACAGTCAAAATTGCGCTAGAAGACTAATACTCAAAAATGCATGCACAAACATGCATTCATACGTAATCGAACCAAATCGAGATCCAGCATAATGCGAAATGCTCATACTTCAAAACAGGGGGACCAGGTGTAAACATTACACCTAAAGATAGGTGAATCCCTTCATGTTCAGGACATTGAGATGCTCAAGTTTTCACACCAATCCTCCCTTTTTAACATTATTGCTTCTCAAGAAATGATAAACGAGTTACATGTTTCAATTTTAAGGTTTGGCTTCAGTTACATACCTGTAAAAGAGGTGCATCATGCAGGCCCTATATCCTCACTTAAGATCGCACTTTCTGGATTAAGCTGTCCACTGCAGTAACTAGAAGGAACAGCAGAGAGCTCCTGCCTTCCTCTCCACTCTTCACCAGGTTTCAAAGTAATGGGCTTTTCCACACAAGCAGCCTCTACACACAGCATATGCTTGTACTCGTCATCACCAAGATCAGGTATGGTCTTTGCTTTCTTATCCCAGGGATTCCAAACCACTGCAGGGGGGAATAGCTATACTTAATTACTTATATTGACTGAGAACAATCAAAGTTCCCACAGAAAACTTGTGGTTTCACACGCACACTTAATTAGTTCAAGTTCACCCACAAATGACCAAAACAGCATGTGTTCAATCATTTGAAACAAAGATTATTTTGAAACTGCACAAAAAAGAAGAATGCTGTCATTTAATGATGTCAAGACCACGGTTTATGGAAATCAAACAAGGGACTTCTACCAAGATGCAATTAGAGCTCTCCTCCGCAGACCCTTGGATCGCACAATCTAAATAAAATTTCAAACTACAAGCTCTAATCCACTGACAGCTCTGAGAAACTTTCAAAGGTGCATGCCAACCATTACAAATTTAGAAGAACATTTACACTTGACATATGAACATACAGAAATAGCAGCTAATGCAGCAAGATAAGAATGTTATGCATTTCCCAAATCTCGATGGAGTCTGTACAACATTGCTTGCTAGCGGCCTAGCACTATGATATGCATGCAAACAAAATTTTCACTCACCAGCATCAGGAAGTCCATCTTTCCGCAATTCAAATGTTCTCTTCCTTTCATGGTCCAGAACAGCAATTTTGGTAGGTGTTCTGAGATATACTTTATCCACCTTCATAAAAAAGAATAGAAACAAGTACCACAGAATATTTGTATGAATAGAAGCTGAAAGGGTACTGAAAACAATCAGCATTTCTGCGAAAAACAGATACTGACTTCTGATTCAAAGACTATTGCATCTCCTTGTTCAGTGAATCGTTCTCTGTTCTTCAGATTATCCAAATAATCTAGTGTTTCAAGTCCTTCTACCCTCACTTCACTAGACAAAACCAACATGTGACTGAATCAACAAAGAATTCAAAACACACTGATGCAATCATTATATATCCACCCATCACAGAGAGAATAAAAAATGACTTTGTTCAATTCATCAATTATGCATTAACATTTCTACTCAAAATGGTGATTTTACAAAGAAAAAGATAAAGAGTATTACACAATGAACAAAGTTAAAAATCGCTGCAAAATAAGTAAAAAACCCAATAAACTACTTAGCATACAAAAAAAAAAGGACCGAAAGATGCTAGCAATAAATAAATACTGTCAAAGAACCTGATATCCGTAACATGAAAATATGTGTGGTACGCAAATGTAAACGTGAAAGATTTCCCATCAGTATTTGTATTTCGAATGCGAGAGGTCAACATCAAATCTCCTCCAGGACCCAGAGTTATCCGTAGGCGAAATTCGTATCTGTAAATAATTTGTATGTATTTCGCATCACTTAGCAATTAGAAGAACTGGCAGCCCAAAAATACACAGATGCAAATATCTTAATATAAAAATATTTCTATAAGTTAATATTGCAAGGCATACAACTATACAAGATCCAATCATGCACCATACGATTACAAAATATCTATCCCTGTAAAACTAGATCTAACTTCAGCAAAAAAAATCACATTACAGACTGTTCTATCATACTGAATGAAGCTTTACCTGCTTTTGTTTTTTGAAATGGAAAAAAATAATTTGCTTCAAATGTTGTTTAAGTAATCCATCACAAGACAAGTTGAACTGCATTTAAACTTCATAATGAAATTTGAGTCACGCACCTGTGAGGCCAGATCTTCACATCTTCTTCAGAGTGTTTAAGTATTAAGTCAATAAAGGCCTTGTTGGAGCTATTTGTTGGGAAAGGTGGGGGGTCATTATCAATAGACCAAAACCTGGTCCTTGCAAATCCATGTGGTTCAAGAGAACCAAGATTGCTGAACTGCATATGCCAATAAATTTAATTTGAAAAGATAATTTTAATGGCAAAATATGATTAGTTAACATACGAGACAGACATACTTGAGGAAAGCAGATTGGAATACCTCCACGGATAGCCTTTGGAGGCTTAAATATAGCCTGCACAAACCACCAATATAGTTTACAAAAAAAGAATGCATTAGCCAAATCTAAGAACAAGAAACGACTATGACATATGACTGATTGCCATCATCTTTGAGTAGCATACCCATCTGAAATAGAAGATGGATAAGATTACAATTTATTAAGCACTAAAGCTTATATAATGTCAAACCCATAAAAAGAAGCAATCAAATTAATATTAATAACGAAGAGAGCATGATATAAAGTGTCTGAGTTTTAATACATCATAACACTTTTAAAAAAGAAATTTGATGACATTAATGGAACTGCACATTAAGACTGTGTGTCTAAATGATGTAAAAGACATGGATTCCTATCCAGTTCTCCATTTCAACTACCTTGCTCTAATTATTTGGAAACATATTTGTCATACACCTTTCTTTTTCTGTGGTGGAATCTAAGGTATCTAAGCTAAGAAAAAGGTTCAACTAAGCTGTAAAAATGTAAAATTTAAGTTTCAAAGCCCAGTATTCTTCAATGTTAGAATTAATTTTTTCGATTATCCAGAATAATGAAGTGCATTTTCCTAGGAACCTATGGTCAAATTTTTTATGCATTTTAGGTCCTCTAGGTTGAATATTCATCAAAGAATTTATGTAATATCTCTAGAAAATCCTGGACTTTATTATAAATAGGAGATCAGGGCAATTAAATTATTTCAAGTCAGTAGACTTCCCCTCTACAGAGAGTAAAATGTGAGACTATGTTTCCACCAATGATTCCACAGTCACAGGCTAATAAATCCTTCATTAAACCCTTCATCGTTTGTACCAAGGATATAAATTAATGTGGTATGCTCATAAAATTTTCAGAGATACCCCTTCTGTGGACGGCGAATAGAGATGTATATATATGTGACTTGTTTATAAGACAATAGTCACCTTCTAGTTGTATTAGCAGAAATCTCACCACAAAGTTGCAGGCATTTCCCGATACCATCATGTTTTCACAAAATGACTTTTTGAAGCATCTTGAGTTGTAATTCAACAAACATGAGTGTATGGTTACTTTCTAATATTCTTCTAACATTCTGTACTTCATCAGCAAACAGACAGAGTTAAGCAACAAGCCACATTTGAAAAACCACTGGAATGGAATTACACCAATTACTGAACAAATAAAGTAAATTACTTCTATAAACTAACGGTAAACAGCTACAATTGCATCAAAAGAATTGCTGAAATTCATCATGGTTACTCAAATGTACAGCTTATATATCACAGTAACTGGATGTACCTTGCTACTAACAAAAAGCAATTCTTCCCCGTGTTCATTCTTCCAGGATGTGACATGACCTCCATACAAGTATACCTGGTCATAAAACCACTCTAATCAACAAGCTTTCTTCTCGAACAATAGAGAAAACAGTACACAAAGAATGCACTGGAGATCAATGCAAGTGGGGGCATTTATGATTCCTTTAGTAAGGAAAACAAAACAATGGTCTAGCTCAATACTGGCAAAATTTCTTGTTTTTCGATACACCTCAGTAACAGCAGCTATCAAATCTACAAGATTAACAAAAAAGAAACAAACTTGGATTCATAATCAGCCATAACATCTAGCCTATTCAAATGGGTTCGGATCTAACATCCAGAATGAAGCACCATTGCCATTTCAAACGATACAAAACCAAGCAAAGTCCAGAAAGGATAAAAAGAAAAGACACTAGATTTGCAAAGAAATGAAGAAAAGGGCAATTGGGTTTCATTAATTACACCAAATCCAGAGATAGATAAAGAGAGAAATATACCTCCGCAGAGCAGCCTCGAACCTCACGCAAGATGATCTTGTCAAGGCCATTTATACCCTTACAAAGTTCCACGTACTTGGTCTCTTCAGACATCGCTTGTCTCTTATACACAGAGACACAGACACCTCTTTTTGTCTGCAGAATAGTAAAATTCCTTCGAATCTGTAGGATCGAAAACTGGAGGAGTTGTCAGATGGGGACAGAAGAAATAACGCGAAAGAAATATTTTTTGGGATTTTCTGTTTTCTTACATCATGAATATGATGATTGTAAATGTAAAAATAATATTTTTTTATTTTTTACAATTTATTTTTTATATTAAAAAATTTAACCTATCTAAAAATAAAAAAAAATTAAATGAAAATAAAAAAAAATTAAAACAAAAAAATAAACGAACTCCAAATAAAATGGTCTACTACTAATTAACTATAAAACTAAAAAAATAGACTTTTATTATATAAAAATACATTATTCATACTCTCGCATATTATTATGAATGGAACGTGCAAACTTTTCATTATATAGAGATAATCGGATTTCAATAATAAAAAATAAAATATGTCATTAACAATCATTTAGGTTATCAAAATAAATAATATTTTGTGTTAAATAATTTTATTTGACGAAAAAAATTCATATTAAATGTTTTTTTAATTTTAAAATTCATGAAAAACTATATCCAAGTTTAAGTTGATTTTTGTTTCAAGTTGATTTTGGTTTTTTAAACAGTTTTTTAGAGTTTTTTAAGTTCATGAATAAATTTACCAAGATTTTAAAGATATTTTACATGTGTTTTGAGTAAAAAATGGATTGTAAAACATGTCTTTCTAATATATATATATATAAAAAAAACAATTTAAATTCTGATTCTCCAGCTACCATATAAGCTGAAATCTGGTTTTTCAAAAACAAAAAATAGGACTGATGACTTGCAACGAAAAAAAGCCCAGTCAAGCGAGTTTGCCTTGACAAAATAGGCATGGCAGATTAGCCTGCCCTGACAAAAAACAGTTGCATGTTTATTTATTTATTTATTTTATTTAATTAATTTAATTTGTATCTCTATCTTTATTATTATTTGCTTGAATAAAAATATTATTTTAATAAATAAATTTAGCAAACACAACTAAATAAATATCTTATCTTTGAGATTAAATATTTTAATCAATATCTGTCTCTTGATTTTTCAAGTTTTATTTTTAAATATTATTAATGACTTTTTATTTATTTATTCCCAAACATGTATGCATAAAAATCTTAATTTAAACTTAATTTTTAAAATTATATAAATGTTGAATATATATATATATAATTTCTTTTTATAAAAAATAAAAATATCTAACCTAGACGGCATAAATAGTCTTTTCTATATATTATTATCCTTTGTGAAAATGCTGCAGCGAGCCTGCCTGTAATTCTTGAATAAAATAGGAAGTTCTATCTCTATTAAGCAGATTTTATATATTTTATTTTTTTGGGTACATATTAAATATTTTATTTCATTATAGTTTTTTATGGATATTTTATTATATAGTTTAGAGCTTTTTTTTCATTTTAAAGAGCATTCTCGAATATATTAAAATTAGATTTATCTTATTAATTTATTAATTCAATTATAAATAAATTATATATTTATACCAAAATTAAAAGATTTTAATTCTCACGGCTACAACTTCAGTCACTATACATAGACCAGAACCAAATATGACAATTATATGTACTTTCATGGAGATTAGTCTCTATTTATCTGGATTGAGATATATATATAAAGAGATTTTATTTTTATGTATACGGATTGTCATGTTAATATTTTTAATATTCCAAGTATACCTCCTGCCATGATTGATTAAGTATTAAAATAATTGTCTAGAAATCTTTGTGCAATAAAATATAAAGAATTTTGTAATATATGCCAAACTTTAGGCTTAATTTGTGTAAATGTAAGATATCGACTTTTTATTAACTTCTTTTTTTTTTTTTTGTTAGATTAGAGCTCTTTATATATAAGTAACTTTTATATCTTTATTCATAATGAATATGCTTAACTCACTACTAGAGTTAAATAGGCTTTAAGCCTGAATAGTTATTTAATTTAAAATCTAAATGATATATGAGTCCCTATAAAAATATTTTTCAATATTTTTCTACTTGGCTCATATGATACTATTTAAAAAATAACAATATCTTTATAGAGTTTAAAATATATAACAAGTAAAAACACTTAAATTTAAATAAAAAATATAACATATGAAATGTATTGGTTATATTTTATAATGAAGTATTTCTTTTCATAGATTTTAAACTCGACCTGGTTTAATGATCGGGTCATGGATCAAATAGGTTGACTCGAGTCAATAAAAAAACAACATTTTCACTAACTTTCAAAAATGCCCCCAATTAAAAACCCAACAAAAAAAATCCAATTCCAATTTCAAAAACCCAGCAAAAACAACGCAAACCCATCTCCACAAATTTTCCATGAATTCCACCACCAAAAAAAAAAAGCATATGCACCCTTACAGCAACGGTAAAATCCCGCAAAAAAACTACAGGCACCTCTAAGTCTCTTCGCTTCCAGGGTTGCCCATTGGAAACCATCCTCAAGATCCATGAGCCATAGATGGAGCTAGAAGGAAGAGATGATCCAGCTTTGTTCTTTGTCTTCTCTTTGGCAGTGGAGAGAGGTCGGGAGTATGGCTCCTGCTATGAAGTGAAGGGATGGGAATTGAATTCTTTCTTTCCATAGCTCGTTCTATAGATTGCTATGAAAGACGCCTGGCGTCTTTCAATCGATTGTTGAGGCATTTTTTCCTTTACTAGTTCGGCCAGGATCTTACTACGTACTTGGCTTCGAGAGTCCTCTTTTCTTATTCCTTCTCTTTAGGATAGATCTCGTCTTTGATCCCTGGGTCTCTTATCTTAACCCAGAGTCTTAAGGGTTCTTTTGGCGTTGTTATGTCTTGAAGAGCAAGACAGTTGCCATGGAAAGAGAGATGAAGAGCTTGCAAAAAAAAAAAAAAAGGTTGGGTCTCAGGTGAGTTTGCCAAGGTTGAGTAGGTTCTGAGTTGACCAGGTTTCATTGGGCTAAAACCCTGGCTGTTTTCTACTTAGACTCGGCCGGATCCCGGGTTAACCCGCCAGGCCGGATTTCAAAACTATACTTCTTTCCATATATTATAATATATTACATTCTCAAAATAAACAATAAATGAGCAAACAAATTTTATGAATGAACTTTTAATAAGTCATTAAGGCCTAACTTTTATATATCATTGAAAATAATACCTAATGTGCACAAAACATCACTTTACTCTCTAAAAATAACATAAGAACCTCTTGGATCTGACATGGATATCAAACCCAAGTATCTAGGATCATGACTGATTGACCCAAATAGTTTGGGTCTAACAAAGAGTTAAGTAGATGTTTAAAAATCAATCTATTTAGTTATGTTTGATAACATTATTAAAATATTTCTCACACTCTTAATATTTTTTGAAAAAAATTAATATTTGACCACTACTAGAGTTCAATGAGCTCTAAACCTTAATTGTTACTTAATTTAAAATTGACATGATATATGGGTCACTTTAAGAATATTTTTCAACATTCTTCTACTTGGCTCATATGACACCATCTAAAAAGTGATAATATTTTTAAAGAGTTTAAAATATTTAGTAAGTTAATATACTTATACTTAAATCAAGAATACAACATATGAATTGTAGCGGTCACACTTTATAATCAATTATTTCCTTTCATATATTATAATATATTGCATCCTCAAAATAAACATTTAATGAGCAAATAAATTTTATAAATGAATTTTTAATAAGTCATTAAAGCCCAGCTTTATATATCCCAATAGATATTAAAAATAATACTTTATGTGCACAAAACATCAATATACTCTTTAAAAATAACATAAAAATTATTTGAACAATCAACTAAAAAAAAATAAAGTCAAATATAAAATGAGTTAGTTACATCTCTTTATTTTTTTTTCTCGCAATAAGATACTTCACGTTGATATTCTTATTTCAACTTTCATTTTTATTATTGTTAGAGAAGAAAAATGCAGTTGAATTATCACAATATATTTGGTTATCATTTAACATAATCCAACGAGATAGATACTTGTAGAAATGCATGAACACACATTAATTAAGGAGTATATAACTCATTTAAAAGATCCATTACATCTTTGATTACAGAAGGGAGATAACATAGATCTCCTTTCTAACAAGTCCTTATGCAGGACACATTATTTATTTATATATTTTTAGAAACCTCTTATTAGAAGAGGGAAGACACATTTTTCTTTATTATAGTACCAAACAGTAGAGTGGAGGACCATTCTAGCACAAGTAGCATCACTCCTTCATTTCTTCGTATGCGCTTTTGAATTGGTTCCACTTCTGGTCCAAAGTACCAAGGTATCCAATAGAACACCTTATCAGCCCTGGTGTAATGCCAAGGCGTTTCATTGTTTCAGGATCCATTTCACTACTGGTGCTGCTACCAGAGGCACACATGAGATTCTCATAGTAGCCCAAGCTAACTGCAATGAACCCAAAGTTGTATTTGTTTTCCAATTTGTCCAACAAAAGGTTGGCCTTCTCAGCAGTTACCATGTCAATGGAGATAAGCGCACCAAACCCGTAGCCTTTGTTGCGCATGGAGACCAAGAGATCGTGCTGAGGGTGACCTTCAAGGCCTGGATATATGATTCTGAGAGAGGGGTCTAATTCCTTGATTCTCCGGGCCAACTTCATGGCTCGGTTGCACTGTTTCTTCACTCTCAGGCTTAAGTGAGGAAGTCTTGCTGATAATTCATAGGCTTCCCTGGGATTCATTGTGGGGCCAAGGATCATCAGGGGCCCCATGGACAGGTTCATCAACGGATTCACTATTTCTTTAGGACCACAAATAGCTCCTGGAATTTCCATTGATTTACAGTTAGAAAAGGAAGATTTTTTCCCTATTATCTGCAGTATACATTTTCCAACATTTGAGGAATAATAATGTAATCGGAGGAAAATAATTTCTGAAACTTTTAACTGCGGATACCTGCAATGAGATCAGATCCACCACTGAAATACTTGGTCAAACTATGCACAACAACATCAGCTCCAAGTTTTGCTGGTGAGAGAATCATTGGGGCAAAGGTATTGTCCACCACCACCTTCACTCCTTTTTCATGAGCTATTTTGCTCAGTTCAGGGATGTTAGCAACAACAAGGGTTGGGTTCGAGATAGATTCAAAGTACAGCACATTGGTCTTTCCTTTGACTATTGCTTTCTTCACATCCTCATGTTTAGTTATGTCCACAAAGACTGTCGTTATGTTGCATTTCTCTGGTAGGAAATGTTTCAGTAGGGCATAAGTCCCACCATAGAGACACTCAGCTGCCACCACATGTCCTCCATTTTTGCATAGCTCCAGCAAAACCGATGATATTGCTGCCATACCTGTCCAAAGCATATAAATCGTGGTTTAATTATTTAATTTGTACGCTTGGAAGAATTGAATTTTATCATATGATACATGATCAGAACATTTGGAAGAATCGAAGTTACATGTCATACTTGTGCAAGAACAAGCTAATCTTCTATGTATTCTTCCAATTTTATCTAATGTTCCCAAAGAGACATAATTGAAATAAATTTACATATATAATTGTAACCAAAGCATCCAAGAAGCAGCTCATATATTATAATTTAAAGCATATGTACCGCTGGAAGTGCAATAGGCAGTCTCAGTTCCTTCAATGGCAGCCAACTGATGACTAAAATTTAACACGGTTGGGTTGTAGTGACGGCTGTAGATGTAAGTGCCGGTTTCAGGACCAACTTCACCTAAAAATGCTTTGCCCATGTTCTCAGGATTTTTGAAGACGAAAGTGTCAGAGACCTCGATGGACATGTTTACACCATTATGTTCACCAAGCTCGTGCCTTGCATTAGCCAACCTTTCAGTTGGAAGATGATCCTCCCTGGGCTCAATGTTTTCAAGTTCTTCATTTCCAGTAGCCATTTCTCTAAACTTCTAAATGGTGCAAGAGAGTGAGTGAATGAGGATACTGAGAGATATTATTTTGGTTGAGTGAGGACTGAGGAGAAACTTAGTCGCTATTTATACAGGAGATTGATGAGATTAGTAGGATAAAAAATTTTCTCCGTAGAACCATAGCCTTCACACAGACTAGTTACACAATCAAGTTATTTGATAATCAGTGGTTATCACACTCGACAAAAATTAATTGGGACACCATTGCAGAAGAGGTCTCTAAATGAAAAAAATTTCCTACTTGAACCGAGCTCAAATAACAGAGCAGAACGTGGTCTATTATTATCACAGTTATCGAATATTTTAAGCCGTTAATTGTTGATACATTGACAATTTGTTTGGCCCATGTGTATTTATTGTACTTGTTGTGCTATGAAATTAATTATATCAAAATGTTTAGTAATGATGTATTGTGAGTAGAATTATTTAATTAAAACTGTTATTATGGATACGATTTAAGTTAAATATTTTTTTAAAAGAAACTAAATGAATTTATGAAGAAATAAATTATTGTTTTGAAATAAAAAAATATAAGTAAAAAAGAAACAATAATAAAATATTATATAATTTTCTAAGTAAATATAAATAAGAAATAATTCAATTAACATTCATATAAGCTAAGAGCCAATATATTTAAAATAAAATAATTAAGGTCAATTAGTTTTAAAAAATATAAGATTATTAATTATGTAATTAAATATTAGTTAATTTTAAAATATTTAAGATTATTTTTATCTTTTAAATTAAAAAAATAGCATTTCATATCAAAAGTATCATTTCTTTTGTTTTTTTTAGTAGAAGATAATATATCTTTAATATGTTTTCTTATAAAAATCAGTTTCTATTTCAAAAGTTAAGAAACTAAATTTTAAAATTGTAACCAATCACTTTTTTAAAAAAAAAGTAAAGCTGTAAAAACAAGAAAAAAAGGAGTAAAATATGTTTGAAATTTACATAAAGGCTAAACAGTTGAAAGCAATATAACATAATAAAATAAATCCATACAAACAATAAAAACAAAGTGCAAAAATAAATTGAGTGGAAAATTATTAATGTTCTGTGATGGGGCCGGGAAAATATCACAATACATGTGGCCCTCTTTTTATGATGAAATCTAGAAGGCCATGGAGTTATAAATCTTTATCTTAAGAAATGTGTTTGAATTCTTCTGAAGTTTGTATTTCTTGTCTTTGAGTCTGTACAGAACACTGAAATCGCATTTCTTCATAAGTTTTCTAGATTTTTATCCATTGTTTGTTTTTTTTTAATCGATTTTCTACTATAATTAAATTAAATTATAATATTTAATTTAAATTCATTTAATAAATAAATTGAATTTACATATTTAAAAAACATAAAATTTAATTCATTTTATTTTCTTATATTACACTCCTCATCTTCATTTTATTTTTTCAAACTTCTCTTAAGTAAATAAATATTTTAACAAAACTAGTTTCTAACATTGATTCTTTATCTTTAATATAGTAAATTAGAGGTTGATTTATTTTTATATTATTTTAGAAATTAAATTCTATTAGTTAATGCAATAGAAATAATTTCTCAAGAAAACAATGAATGCTTGAAATATTAAAACTGTCTTTTTTCTTGCCTATTCTTTTCATGGGTCCACCAATTAAATCTTTTTGAATATTTTTCGTTAACATATTACTGTGTCCATATTTGCTCTACTTGTCTTCTTAGTCTTGGGCTTCGGCCCATCGAGAATCAGAATGAATAAATAAATAAAATCTCATGTATAGACACAATATTTAATTAATATCGAGACTTTATATTCGGAAAAAAAAAGGCCATCCATGTAAGTTTAGGTTAAGATTGAAAACCTATTGAATGTAAAACGAATTTAAGTAATGAAACAATTTCGATTGAAATATTTTCCACACAACAAACTTTTGAATGTAAAACGAATTTAATGCTCATATAAACTTGATTGTTGTTTTTCATATATAAATGTCAAGAGAAAGCAACACCTGTGGTATTTTATCTTCTTCAAATGTCTTCTTTCACTTCTTCTCTCTCATGAAATATGAGACGTGTAAGTTGCAGATATGATGAATGTAAAACGAATTCAATGCTTATATAAACTTGATTGTTGTTTTTTATATATAAATGTCAAGAGAAAGCAACACCTGTGGTATTTTATCTTCTTCAAATGTCTTCTTTCACTTCTTCTCTCTCATGGAATATGAGACGTGTAAGTTGCAGATATGATGAATGTAAAACGAATTTAATGCTTATATAAACTTGATTGTTGTTTTTCATATATAAATGTCAAGAGAAAGCAACACTTGTGGTATTTTATCTTCTTCAAATGTCTTCTTTCACTTCTTCTCTCTCATGGAATATGAGACGTGTAATGTAAAACGAATTTAATGCTTATATAAATTTGATTGTTGTTTTTCATATATAAATGTCAAGAGAATGCAACACGTGGTATTTTATCTTCTTCAAATGTCTTCTTTCACTTCTTCTCTCTCATGGAATATGAGATGTGTAAGTTGCAGATATAGTGAATAGATCAATCACAAAAATTGTGAGAAAACAATGAAAGGAATGAAAACTACTTCATAGTGAGAAAACAATTAATACATTAGAAACAATTTCATGGTGAGAAAACAATGAATACGATATTCTTAGAGAAAACAATGGATGAAATGGAAACTACTTCATAGTGAGAAAACAATTAATACATTAGAAACAATTTCATGGTGAGAATCTTGTATTCTTTTATTGCGAGCTAAAAGGTTTTTAGATTTTATAAAATATTTCAACCGAAGACTTTTAAGATTAATTTTCTATTTATTCATATAATTTATTTTAATTATATTAAAGTGTACTTTGTCGGAGGATAATTATAATAAAGTTTTAGCTCTAAAATTAAGTGAAATTAACTTTTAATCTTGCCTCAAATATTCTCATTGAATCTAACAAGAAGTTGGATTGTAATATTGCCTGCACGACAATTAATGAATGTGAAACGAATTTAGTGTTCATATGAAATTAATTGTTGTTTTTCATATTTAAATTTCAAGAAAAGGCAGAAAGTGTGGTATCGAGCATTTGATATATTTGTTATATCTTTTTCAAATGTTTTCATTCACTTCTTTTCAAATGTTTTCAGAATGTGAGACTTGTAAGTTATTGGTTGATTATCCTCAAAAATATAATTCTGATTTTATTATTATAAATAAAATAAATTCATAGTATGATTGTGAAAGTCAAACTTAAAAGAAATTTGGTTTAATCTTCTTAAAATGTGATAAAATAGAAAAGAATAGAGGATTTGAATAAAAAATTAAAGCAACAAAATTTTAAAAATAAAAATAATAAATTGATATGTCGTTAACTTAGTTCAAAGGACAAGATATTCATTTCTATAAATCTGTTAATAATCAAAGTAAAATAAATATCTTTTTAATTTTAAAAATTAAATTTGATGTCTTTTAAAGCTAAAGGGAATCGAGGAAATTTCGAGTTAATTAATTAGATAAAGCTTTCTAATTAGTTTCTTACTATCAGACGAATTTAACATTGAATAACAATTTTAATTCACTTGGTAAAAGCCTGACGAGCAAAGTTTGTAAAATTTATTATATGCAACCGTTCAAAAGCTTGAGCAATAACTTAGCTTAGCTTATTCTTTCCCAAGTAAATTAAAGTGATAGTTGCAGAAATTAAATTAAGTCCAAGCTTTATTAAGTCTCAAAACTTATTAATTCTCTAATTAAATCCTTGATTGGATGAATTAAATTAATTTCAAGCTTAATTAGATTAATTCTAAAGTTTAATTAAACCCCAAAACTTCCATTCATATTGCCCTTAACCCAAAATTTAATTCATTCTTCATTTATTTCATTTTACTTGTTTTTTTATAATCATTAATATTATTTTTCATCAATTTTTTATCCTTTTCAGTAAATAAAATAATAAAAATAAAATGGTCAAAAATTGAGTTATGATAATGATCATGTGCTCTAAAATTTTTTCCCATTTCCAAATATTTTTTATGGGCTTATATGGCATGCTTAATATTTTTTTGTGGACTTATATTCACTATCTGAACCTAACTCTCCAGAAATTTGTCTTGGTTTATTTTTTAATTTCAAAAACATGTATTGAGTCTTTTTGTTTTATATATTCATTAATACTTGTGAAAAATATATTATTTTTTTATTAATACTTATTAATATTTATTAATGTTTATATAAAATATATTTGTCCATCATAAGTATTTTCATAATAAAATTACTCTTTAGCCCCTCTATATATATAAAAAAAACAAGGTTAAAAAACTATAAATATCATTTGAACTTCCAAGTAAAAGACAAGTTTTTCTTACATTAAAAATATATAAATTCAAAGCAAAACAACTTAAACTTTAGAATTTAAAACTTTTTAAATATATTTATCACTTATTTTCTCTATAAAATTATTAATTTTACCATCAAAGATCCTTAAACATAAAAAAAGAGGATTTTTTTGTTTTTTTTGCATGTATAGGCATTCAGCAAGAAAATTTACCTTACCATTGGAGAAAGAAACTACTATTTAACAAAACAATTAAAAAACTATTTTATAAATACATTTGATTTTAACACTTCATCAACAAGCAAGAATTTTAAGAGATTTCGTGAATCTATTAATGAAGTCTCTAGGATGAAATTTTTTACAATGCATATACTATAAATATAAAAAAATAAAAAGAATTGTGTCTGGTCTGATAAAAATATTTTTTATATAATAAAAAATATTTTTTATTATTTCTGTCTTTTTTATTAAATAATTTTTAATAATTAGAGATTAATCATTAAATGAGAAATCATATGCATGTTTTTTTTTTTATCAACTTGTAATTCCACAACGGAATTAAAGCTGTTTAAAATACCTGCAATAATATCAGCTTCACCGTTAATATACTTGGAAATGCTATGCACAACCACATCTGCCCCAAGCTTTGCCGGGGAGATCATTGGAGCAAAAGTATTGTCCACCACCCCCTTTACCCCTTTTGACTATTTAAGTTGTTCAGATATCAATAACAACACAGTCAAATACCTAAATGAATGTATGCTATGAATTTACTGACATATGCATGAAACCTTACAAGAATATTAGGGTTTAGGTCACTTTAGGTATATAATTATGTCATAAATAGAGTCAAGAAGCAATTTTGACACCTCCGATTTCATACTCACAGTGTTTTAGAAGAAATGCCTTCTGTAAAACTGAACCAATATTTCATGATTTTCATGATCATAACGTTGACCACCTTTTTTATAAGATTTTAGTTCTCATGTCATCATTTAATGGATAATTCAACAAATCCCTACCAAAATAAATCGAGACACCTGAGGTGTGTATTGTTATTAAAGCTGAGATACTCATTGTGAAAGTTGAAACTGCATACGCTTAATTAATATATCATTATCCCTTTATGATAATTATGAATTTGAAGATTATCGTCTCAATTCATATCTCTCATGAGATCCGAAATGTTATAACATGCAAGGCAGGCATAAACATGAGAGTGATTGTTTAATTTTCGAAGGATAGATTGAAACCGAAGGTCTGAGCTTGCCGGAAAAAACCCAGAATTACATTTCTGAATATGCCCTTGTGAACTGGCTCCATTTCTGCTCAAAAGTCCCGACGTATCCGACGGAAAATCTTACCAGCCCCGGTGAAATGCCGGCTCTTTCCTTTTCCTTGGTGTCCAACATGCTATTAGTGCTACTGGAAGAGCAAGACATGAGGGTCTCGTAATAGCCCAAGCTAACGCCCATGAAACCAAATTTGGTGTTGTTTTGCAATTTGTCCATCAAGCGATAGGCCCTTCCTTCAGTTTTCATGTCAATGCAGAAAACGCCACCGAATCCATAATCCTTATTAGACATGGACTTCAAGAGACTGTGCTGTGGATGCTCTTTAAGCCCTGGGTATAAGACATCTAGGTTAGGGTCCAGTTCCTTCATCTTGGTGACATACTTCATTGCTCGTTTGCAATGCTTCTTCATCCTCATGCTCAGGTGAGGGATTCTCCCTGATATCTCGAAGGCTAGCTTGGGATTCATTGTTGGGCCAAGAAGCATCAAAGGCCCTTCATGAGGGTCTCTCATTTGGTCCACTATATCAGCAGGTCCACAAACCGCACCTATGAAATTCCATGAAAGCATTAGAATACTTTTTTTCTCTTTCTTTCACACATCTTTAAGACTGTGGATAGGCATTCTAATAATAATCCAAGAATCGTAGTTTTCTATGCCCTCCATTCGAGATAAGACTTCCTGTTCATGCTTGTCAGTTCCCAATTCCAAGCAATCCCCCCCAGCCACTAGTTTAGATAAAGAAAATAAAAAACTCTTGCTCTTGCCATCTCCATCAAGTTAAACCACGAAAATCAGCTAGAAACTTTACAATCAAGTTAATTTTTTTTAAAAGTTTGTCTAATATATATAAAATATTTAATATAAAATATTTAATTACTTACAATTATCATAATCCAATTTTTAATCTTTTTATTTTTATTATTTAAAAAAAAAGATGATAAAAAATAAAAATAAAATAAATGAAGGATTAATTAAAATTTGGGTTAAGAGCAACATGATTGGAAGCTTAAAGATTTAATTAAACTCTTGACTAGTTTAATTAATTAAATCAAGGGTTTAATTAAAATTTAGATTATTTTAATTAATAAAATCAATAATTTAATTGAAGAACTAATGAGTTTGAGGACTTAATTAAACTTTGATTTAATCAAAAGCCCACATGTAATTTCCGCTATGCATTTTAATTCACTTGACACAGTGGCAAGCGAATTATAATTCACTTGACACAGTGGCAAGTGAATTATATCACTTGCTACCTTAGCAAGTGATATAATTCACTTGCTATTGTAGCAAGTGAATTATAATTCGCTTGCACTGTAGCAAGTGAAGGCGTGCGCTACGTACGGCAAAAGGAAAGTGTTTTCTTTTTTTAATAGAAGAAAAACACTTTCCTTCGAGTACGTTATTAATTCTAGGTGGATGGAATTCAGTTTCCTTTCATTATTTTTCTTTGTCGTCGCCAAACATACGAAAAGCAGGAAAGTGAATTTCAGGAATTCACTTTCCTGCAATCAAACATGGCCCAAGTTGTAATTTTTGAAAGAAAAAAAAGTGAGAAAAATACAAGAAATGTCCATTGGTGACAAATAATACCATTATTAAAGACACGTGCTACACAAAAAAAATGACATAAATACTTTTAATGACACGACGAAAATATATTTTTGGATATCAAAAAGTATTGTATAAAAATGAAAATATCCTAAACTAATTTTTTAATTAAAAAAATATTTTAAAAACTCAAAACACCCTTTGAGCTCAAACTTATTTATTTTGTAAGCGTAACCTATAGGGAAATAGGTGTGTGTGTGTGTATATATATATCTATATATATATATATATATTAATGCTAACATGTTGGAAAATACTTTACTCAAATAGCTTTCCTTATACTTCAAACAAGAAACAATCACAGCAAGGGTCCAATTTATCATTATTGTTGTTATTATTTGAGGCCGTAAACATAAAGAAAATCCAAATAAAATTCCCAATTTTAAGACTATACTTTAAGGACTTTTATTTTAGCACTTTAAAAAACTTTACTCAAGCAGAAAGAAATTGACGTTTTAATCCAATTGATGACTTATAATTTTGGTCCACAAGGGAGACAATGTTCTGCAATTTTATCGAATTGGGGCAAAGCTTGGTTGGTGTCAAGCATTCTCATGCGATCATGCATTACTCGAAAACCCCTGGGTTCAATAGCTTGAATGATGCTCGTGTCAATATCCGGCAGTGATCGTAATAAGCCAACATCGACCTAACGAACTTAGAAATGATTATACAGAGCTTGACTTGCAATCGTTCTTCGAGCCAAGCAAAATCATATTGCTCGATCACAACAGCTTTTTGATCTTTTAAAAAAGGATTAACCCTCTCAAATGGTGAAAAAGAAAGAGGGGAGGTGAGGATTAGAGCCAAAATGGTTGCTGTTGAAGAAGGTTAATGCCTGATGGATAGAGAGTGAAGAAGCAGACGATGAAAGAGAAAGGGAGAGAGAAATTCTTTTATTTATCGTGCGTTGAGATAACGGTGGCTAGGGTTTTCTTTCTCATGAATATTCATATATTAAGTGTCTAAACTTTTTTAAGTTTTTCAGATATCAATAACAACACAGTCAAATACCTCCATGAATGTATGCTATGAATTTCCTGACATATACATTAAAACATGATATGAAATCTAAAACCTTACGAGAATATTAGGGTTTATGTCACTTTAGGTATATTATGTCATAAATCGAGTCAAGAAGCAATTTTTACAACTCCGATTTCATACTCACAATGTTTTAGAAGAAATTCCTTTTAAACTTAGTAAAACTGAACCAATATTTCATGATCATAACATTGACCACTTTTTTTATAAGATTTTAGTTGTCATGTCATCATTTTAATGGATAATTCAACAAATCCCTAGCAACATCCATCGAGACGCCTGGGTGTATTGTTATAACAGATGATCGATAAATATTAAAGCTGAGATACTCATTGTGAAATTTGAAACTTCATACGCTTAATTAATATATATTTATCCCTTTATGATAATTATGCATTTGAAGAATATTATCGTCTCAATTCATATCTCTCATGAGACATGAAATGCTATAACATGCAAGGCAGGCATAAACATGAGAGTGAGTGTTTGATTCTCGCAGGATAGATTGAAACCGAAGGTCTGAGCTTGCCGGAAAAAACCCAGAATTACATTTCTGAATATGCCCTTGTGAACTGGCTCCATTTCTGCTCAAAAGTCCCGACGTATCCGACGGAAAATCTTACCAGCCCCGGTGAAATGCCGGCTCTTTCCTTTTCCTTGCTGTCCAACATGCTATTAGTGCTACTGGAAGAGCAAGACATGAGGGTCTCGTAGTAGCCCAAGCTAACGCCCATGAACCCAAATTTGGAGTTGTTTTGCAATTTGTCCATCAAGCGATAGGCCCTTCCTTCAGTTTTCATGTCAATGCAGAAAACGCCACCGAATCCATAATCCTTATTAGACATGGACTTCAAGAGACTGTGCTGTGGATGCTCTTTAAGCCCGGGGTATAAGACATCTAGGTTAGGGTCCAGTTCCTTCATCTTGGTGACATACTTCATTGCTCGTTTGCAATGCTTCTTCATCCTCATGCTCAGGTGAGGGATTCTCCCTGATATCTCGAAGGCTAGCTTGGGATTCATTGTTGGGCCAAGAAGCATGAAAGGCCCTTCATGAGGGTCTCTCATTTGGTCCACTATATCAGCAGGTCCACAAACCGCACCTATGAAATTCCATGAAAGCATTAGAATACTTTTTTTCTCTTTCTTTCACACATCTTTAAGACTGTGGATAGGCATTCTAATAATAATCCAAGAATCGTAGTTTTCTATGCCCTCCATTCAAGATAAGACTTCCTGTTCATGCTTGTCAGTTCCCAATTCCAAGCTATCCCCCCCAACCACTAGTTTAGATAAAGAAAATAAAAAACTCTTGCTCTTGCCATCTCCATCAAGTTAAACCACGAAAATCAGCTAGAAACTTTACAATCAATTACAATTTCTGAAAACAAGATTTTTAAGAGATTTTGTGAATCAATTGATGAAGTTTCAATTCCATAAATCCATTATGTCCTAAGGGTTCACCTTTAATCGTGTTGTTAAAATGAGAAATCCTGCGCATATATATATTTTTTCTAACTGTAAGGAAATATCAAATCATAAAAAAACATGTAATTCCACCACGGAATTAAGGCTATTAAAGAGTACCTGCAATAATATCAGCTTCACCACTAATATACTTGGAGATGCTATGCACAACCACATCTGCCCCAAGCTTTGCCGGGGAGAGAATCATTGGAGCAAAAGTATTGTCCACCACCACCTTGACCCCTTTTGCATGTGCTATTTTGCTCAATTCAGGGATGTTTGCGACAATCAAAGTTGGGTTCGAGATGGATTCAAAGTACAACACACTGGTCCTTCCTTCGATCATTGCTTTATCAACCTCCTCGAGATCAACAATGTCCACAAACGTTGTTGTTATGTTGCATTTCTGTGGTAAGAAATGGGTTAACAAGGCGTGACTTCCACCATAGAGAGTCTTCGCTGCCACCACATGTCCACCAGTGTTGCAAAGCTGCAGTAACACTGATGATATCGCAGACATACCTGAAAACGAAGAATCAGTTACAATACTCGTAACTTTAAGCCCTCTATGTACATCGCTCCGATCCATCAAATCAAAGAAATAAATAACTCTTACCACTAGCAGTGCAATAGGCAGTCTCAGTTCCTTCCATGGCAGCGATCTGACGGCCAAGGTTTAATATGGTGGGGTTTAAGTGACGGCTATAGATGTAAATCCCAGTCTTGGGACCGACCTCACCGAGGAATGCACGGTTCATGGCATCGGAATCCTTGAAGGTGAAGGTATTAGAGGCCTCGATGGACATGTTAATACCATTATGTTCACCTAGCTCATGCCGAGCGGCAGCCAAAGCTTCAGCTGGAACTCCTTTCTTGGACTCCATCTCAACGTTAACAGTTTTTCTATCCATAACTAACTAATTCTCGTAGAGATTAATCCTCCTCGGAACTCACCCGAACTCGTGATTTGTATATTAATGTTAGAAAAGACTTTGTTCGGTCTTTATATGATTATGAGCGGAAACAAAATGGGATACGTTACCGCTATCTTTTACACAGAAACCTGCACGTCCATCCTTCTTATGAAGGTGATATAGTCAGTCAAAGTTCAAAACAGCTGACCTATGAGCACTCATGATCCTCTAGTAGTCTAGTTCAGTGAATTGGGGAACCAGATACAGCGACCTTTGACTGGAGAGCAGGGACCGCTTCATCTTTTGTACTTACTGATATTTTTTTAATATAAAAAAAATATATAGATTATTAATATTTTTATAATAAATATAAAAATCTAAAGGATGTTTAATTTTTTTTTAATATGAAATAAAAAAATAAAAAAAATAATTATAATAGTTAAAAATAAATTATAAAACTCAATTTTCAATCAAATCATTGTTAAAAGATAAAATTAAAAAAATAAATCAATTGAAAAAATATAAAAAATAATTCATATTAAAGAATGCAATTAAAAAAAAAACATATATTACAAAAAAACTTATTATAATAAATAATATTTTGTGAATAGAAGTACAAAGAAATTCTTATCTCTTTTAATCATTTTTGTTAATGATGATAACCTCCTCTTAGTTTCTAAATTTTTTATTAAATTAATTTAGCTGGATGGATTAACTAGATATCTATAGACTTTTTTTAAAGTGTAAAAAAATTAAACCTAAAAATAAACTAGCTTTACCTAATTAATTCTAGATATCAATCTATAATACGATCAACTTGATCACTTTCAATGGGCTGAAGACTTTGGTTATGGCCGCAAACAATGAACTTTTTTTCAATAAAATCCGTCCACGGAACCTTGCCAACTTGCCCTACTTGAATCGAAGGTTCGATACACATCCCAAAAACCTATCCGCATTGTCACGTCTCTCTGTGGACTGTCAAATACTTGTGAGTGTACTGAAGATAAATGTTAAAGGGTAGTTTAGGTATTAATGTTCCGAGTAGCAAAAATATTACACTCTTAACAGTCAATTCTACTTAATAAACTATTAAGTAATTTATCAGGCTGGGATCAATTGATAACTATATGAATTATAAATATATAACAATGTGATTAAATGCATACTAATTAATAAATCATTGATAATTAATACATAATTATGTATATAAATCTCAACTATTTAGCAAAAATATTCCTGTATTCTCGACTCTATGATTGCCAACGTACATCCTCTACAGTCAAAAAAGAAGATGTGGAAACTAACACTTGGACTATTACGTTGACTTTGAATATTCAGGTCTCATTCGTTGACCGGTAGGCTACTGAGTAGAAGTATGAATGGGGTGCTGGCGTAAAACATAGACTCGGTCTAGCGGGTCAAGAAGCAATTTCATCTTGGGACTCAAAATTCAATTTTCTTTTTTGCTGGGATTAAATTATTATATTGAGATGAAAATAAAATATACAATAAAAACATGGATGTGGGTACCCGTTTTCCACTGCATCTACCTCCACTTTCAAAACGATTTATTCGTCTAATTAACTCCTTTTAATTTCTTTCAAGTCATAATTAAGAAATTATTCCGGATCTTAATTATTCTTAAACCTGAACTTAGTTTGGTTTTAATAAAAAATAAAGGAGGACTAGCCTCAAATGCTTTAAATTTCTAGCCTTTTTTTCGTCTAATTAACTCCTTTTTTGCTTTTACAACTCAAATGCTAAGGAAGACTAGCCCCTCTTCTCACTTTCTAATACCATATGTATGTAATAGTACTATTTACATAAAAACAATCTCCATGGGCCCTTGCTTTAAATTTATTCCAAATGTCTTTATGCTAAACTTTTTTCACATGCTTGAATGCTTGATCATCGCTTAATTTGGATGCTTGGATTTGATTCTTGCCGAGAGAAGCTTGATCACTTGTAACCTTGCTTTGAATACATGCTTTATTTGCCGAGGATCTTGATCCCTGAGGGAAGCTTGACTTAAAAGAAGCCCTTAGGGTGAGCGAGGGTTTTTTTTTTTTCCTTGGACATCAAGCTAAAACTCATGTTTACTCACAATCTAGTCAAACCCATTGAATTCTTTTATTTATTGTGTGCTGAGATAATGGTGTCTAGGGTTTTTTTTTTTCTCGTGAAAATTGTGAAAATTGATGTATCAAGTGTCTAAATTTCTTTTATTTATATAGATTGATGTTTTAACTTTAGTTTTTATTAATTAAGTTGTTCAGATATTAAAAACAACACAGTCAAATACCTTGATGAATGCACGCTATGAATTTACTGACATATGCATTAAAACATAATGTGAAATATAAAATCTTACAGGTTAGGGTTTATGTCACTTTAGGTATATTATGTCATAAACTGAGTCAAGAAGCAATTTTTATAACTCCGATTTCATACTCACAATGTTTTAGAAGAAACGTTTTTTTTTTTTTTTAAGATTTTAGTTTTCACGTCATCATTTAATGAATAATTCAACAAATTAACATACGCCGAGACACTTGAGTGTATTGTTATAAATATTAAAGCTGAGATACTCAGTGTGAAATATGAAACTTCATACGCTTCAATAATATATCATTATGCCTTTATTATAATTATGCATTTGAGAATTATCGTCTCAATTCATATCTCTCATGAGATCTGGAATGCTATAACATGCAAGGCAGGCATAAACATGAGAGTGATTGTTTAATTTTCGCCGGATAGATTGAAACCGAAGGTCTGAGCTTGCCGGAAAAAACCCAGAATTACATTTCTGAATATGCCCTGGTGAATTGGCTCCATTTCTGCTCAAAAGTCCCGACGTATCCGACGGAAAATCTGACCAGCCCCGGTGAAATGCCGGCACTTTCCTTTTCCTTGCTGTCCATCATACTATTAGTGCTCCTGGAAGAGCAAGTCATGAGGGTCTCATAATAGCCGAAGCTAACGCCCATGAACCCAAATTTGGTGTTGTTTTGCAATTTGTCCATCAAGCGACAGGCCCTTCCTTCAGTTTTCATGTCAATGCAGAAAACGCCACCGAATCCATAATCCTTATTAGACATGGACTTCAGGAGACTGTGCTGTGGATGCTCTTTAAGCCCTGGGTATAAGACATCTAGGTTAGGGTCCAGTTCCTTCATCTTGGTGACATACTTCATTGCTCGTTTGCAATGTTTCTTCATCCTCATGCTCAGGTGAGGGATTCTCCCCGATATCTCGAAGGCTAGCTTGGGATTCATTGTTGGGCCAAGAAACATCAAAGGCCCTCCGTGAAGGTCTCTCATTTGGTCCACTATATCAGCAGGCCCACAAACCGCACCTACGAAATTCCATGAAAGCATTAGAATACTTTTTTTTCTCTTTGTTTCGCACATCAAGAATTTTTTGGAGATTTTGTGAATCAATTGATGAGGTTTCAATTCCATAAATCCATTTTGTCCTAAGGGTACACCTTTAATCGTGTTGTTAAAATGAGAAATCCTATGCATTTTTTTTTCTAATCATCAAAAATTTATAATTCTACCACAATCTCACAATCTGATAATGTGATTATGGTTATTTTTCAAATAAATTTTTATGCTAAAATAAATATTAATAAAAAAAATTATTTTAAAAAAATTATTTTTAACATCAGCATATCAAAATGATTTAAAAATACTAAAAACATATTAATTTAAAATTAATAAAAAAATAAAAATAATTTAAATTTTTTTTAAAAAAATTTAAAATACAAAAACAAACAAGTAAACTATTGAAGAATACCTGCAATAATATCAGCTTCACCACTAATATACTTGGAGATGCTATGCACAACCACATCTGCCCCAAGCTTTGCTGGGGAGAGAATCATTGGAGAAAAAGTATTGTCCACCACCACCTTGACCCCTTTTGCATGTGCTATTTTGCTCAATTCAGGGATGTTTGCGACAATCAAAGTTGGGTTCGAGATGGGTTCAAAGTACAACACACTGGTCTTTCCTTCGATCATTGCTTTATCAACCTCCTCGAGATCAACAATGTCCACAAACGTTGTTGTTATGTTGCATTTCTGTGGTAAGAAATGGGTTAACATGGCGTGAGTTCCACCATATATAGTCTTCGCTGCCACCACATGCCCACCAGTGTTGCAAAGCTGCAGGAACACTGATGATATCGCAGACATACCTGCAAACAAAGAGTCAGTAACAATACTTGTAACTTTAAGACCACTATGCATCGCTCCGATCCATCAAATCAAAGAAATAAATAACGCTTACCACTAGCAGTGCAATAGGCAGTCTCAGTTCCTTCCATGGCAGCAATCTGACGGCCAAGGTTTAATGTGGTGGGGTTTAAGTGACGGCTATAGATGTAGATCCCGGTCTTGGGACCGACCTCGCCGAGGAACGCACGGTTCATGGCATCGGAATCCTTGAAGGTGAAGGTATTAGAGGCCTCGATGGACATGTTAATACCATTATGTTCACCTAGCTCATGCCGAGCGGCAGCCAAAGCTTCAGCTGGAACTTCTTTCTTGTACTCGATCTCAACGTTAGCAGTTTTTCCATTCATAACTAATTATCCTAGAGATTAATCGTCCTAGGAACTCTTCCGAACTCGTGGCTTGTATATTAATGTTCGAGAAGATTTTGTTGGGTCTTTATATGATTATAATAGGTAACAAAATGGGACTTACCGCTATCTTTCACACAGAACATGCAAGTCCACCCGTCTTGTGATGATGATCAAGGTGCGTAATATACCGCAGATTTATTTTTATTTTTATAAAAAATATTATAAAAATATAAGATTCAAAAGTGTTGGGTCTATCTGTAACACTGGATCCAAAAATAATATTTATAATAATATTTAACTTGTTTGTTCAAATTTGTATATTTTTTAATCTTTAAAAAAAATATAGTTTTTCTTCAATGATAATAATAATAATAATAATTTTTAATTTTATTTTACCTTCAAATCAAGTTTGTGGTTATTTTTTAATATTGATAATATTTTTTTTCTAAATTTATGAATTATTTTATTAATAATATTAATTATAATAAAAATAATAATATTTATAATACAAACAATTATATTTAGAAACCCAAAAACTTTGTTCTTGACACGTACCCAAGAGAGTTGGGTCATGTCAATGACCCATTTGCTTTGGATTATGATGTTAGGACCCGGCTGATCCAAGTATATTGGGTTCTATTGTTGAACACGAGAAAATTGGATCCAGAAGCTATACCAAAACGACCTAAGTCCTGATGCAGAACCTAAAAAAATTGAGTTTTAAAGCAGGATTCATTAACTTTGGATAGTTGTGTTAGGACCCATTAGCCTTAGGTCCTAATTAAGGATCCATAGTCCTGTAAGACCCAATTGATTCGAGTCTGCTCTTTTACCACACCCAGACAACTTGAGTGAGGTATCCCTTTCCAACCCTAAGTTTCTTGGATCTTCAAGAGGATATCTGACCCAAGTTAATAATAATAATTGATTTACCTTTCAAATCAAATATATGTTTTTTTATAGTAATAATATTTATTTTAAATTTATAATATTAATAAATTTAATAATATTTATAATATTAAACTCTCTTGGCTCTAGTTTTTTTCTTCAAATCAAATGTATGGTTTTTCTTCAATAACAATAATATATTTTTTTAAATTTATTAATGATAATAATAATTTGTTATATTACCCTTCAAATCAAATTTATGATTGTTTTTTAATATTGATAATATTTTTTTAAATTTTTTTATTAATATTTATAATTATAATAAAAACAATGATAATTATAATAAAAATAATAGTATTTTTGATATAAATACTTGTAATTATAATAAAAATAATAATATTTATTATACAAATAATTATATTTAAAAATTTAAAACACAAAATATGGATGGACCTAAGAGAAATGGATAGTGATTGGTAGTCTACAAAGTGGATGTTTGAATGGGATACCGACGAGGAGTCTACTGAGTAAAGGTATGGATGGGGAGGTGCTAGCGTAAAACATAGACTTGAACAAGTCTAACGGGTCAAGAACCAATTTCCTCTCGGGACTCAAAATTCTGAAAGATCGAATGCGACTGGGATCACGGAAGGCTAGCGTTATGCTTTACTCTACCTATCGAATCTTCAAAGCGTAAGAACTGAGCTTCTTCTCAATTTTCTTTTTTGCTGGGATTAACTTATTATATTGAGATGAAAATAAAATATACAATAAAAATATGGATGTGGGCGCACGTTTTTCACTACATCTATCTTTTTGCTCCAGTTTCAAACCAATTTATTCGTCTAATTAACTCCTTTTTCTTTCAAATCATAATTAAGAAATTATTCCGGATCTTAATTATTCTTAAACCCGAACTTAGTTTGGTTTTAATAAAAAAATAAATAAAGGAAGGATAGACTTGTTCTTATAAAATTGAGTCAGAACTTGAGTTGGCTTTTTTTTTTCTCGTTTTTTTTTTTTTTTGTTGAACCTCCACCTTATGACCCAAACTTTATTTTAGATCAATCCCGAGATTAGTTTCTATTAGTATGAAAAAAACCTTATGAATATGAGATTTCAAGATGTACTACTACTAACTTTAGAATGTGGAATAAACTACAATAAATCTTGTTATAAAAATAATTCAATTAATAAATACTATCTTAGAATATAATTCACAATTTCAAATCCTCTGATTAAAATTGGAATTTGCATCAAAGCTTTGGATTTTTTTCTTAAGGTGCTATTGGTACATAGAATCAGTCGGATGTCACAATCCTTTCTCTTTTTTCTTTTACAACTCAAATGCTAAGGAAGACAAAAGATTTCCATGGGCCCTTGCTTTAAATTTATTTTATGCTAAACTTTTTTCACATGCTTGAATGCTTGACCATCGCTTAATTTGGATGCTTGATCATGCTTGGATTTGATTCTTGCCGAGAGAAGCTTCATCACTTGTAACCTTGCTTTGAATACATGCTTTATTTGCTTGATCATTTTCACATGCTTTACATGCTTTAGGGTGAGAGAGGTTTTTTTTTTTTTTTTTTTTTTGTTCTTGGTAGAAGTTTTCATTTTTCTCTCGTCCTTTTCGTGAAAAATCATTTTATGCCTCTCTTGGTTTTTCTTTTTAACAGGTATGGAAGCTCTTCAAATGTTCTTTGCTTAAAGATTAGAGAAAATATGGTAACATAATTTCACTTAGTTCGTCCCAACTAAAAGCATATTGAGGTAAAGTTATGTAAAAGACATTCTCAAAATGGAGTTTTAGCGTCGCATGGATGGAGCTTGGACAAATCTCTCTTTGCCTGGCAATGAAGAACGAGCAACCATATTTCAGTATTTGTTCTAATAGTGACCATCAACTCCATTACCATTTGTTAAGATGCTATTTGCTAAAGCTGTTCGTGGTCTTCGCGACTTTGTGTGGGCTAAGGATATCTGGCATGATTAATCTTTCTATATCTAGTACATTTTCTAAAGATATGGTTCCAACAGCATATACGAGTTTTTCTTTTGAGAATATCAGTCAATAAATTTGGGAACTAGCATAATTTAGTTGGTTGCGCTAATTACAATAAATAACGCAACTAAGGCTCGCTGCTAGGGGGAGCGCAATTCAACTGGTTATGCTACTCCCAGTACAGGCAACAATTGTTTGAGGCTGAGAGCAGTGTCTTCTGTCGGATCCCTTAATTCTGAGAAAAAAAAAAAAAGTTTCTGGCATCAATGGAGCCCACTACCGATCATGAGGATCGTTCAGTCATAATACAAATAAAAATGAATCAATTTTCTGGCCAAGAATTGCACAGAGCCCTAGCTTTGAGTACTGCTGCAGAATCTGTTCCTCCTAGGGGCAAATGTTTCAGCAACTAGGAGAGGAAAAGCAATAGTTGCATCACAGTGGACCTGGTTAAATACAACAAGACGGAAGAAGTATTATTATTGCACTGAAAACAGAATATCATTAGAAGAGGAAACTGCAATGGAATCTCACAACTCATACACGAAAGGAAATAAAGCACAGAAGTATGATGCTCGTAGCTAATTGTGAGATCTGCAAGTGGCATTGATAACAAAACCTGACAGGGCACACGCAAAGGAGGGATGAAGAGAAAGTAATCCATACCTTAACAGTTTTAGCAGAACCTCGTATTTTCCCCCACGAGACAGCCTCATCAGGATGAGCTCCAGAGTCACTCCCATCAAATTCTTGTGCTGTATTGATGAATACAGCATAATCTGCACCGTTACGCATCATATTGGCGTTGCATATATGATGCTTAGGAAGCCCACCTCCAAGAATGATGATACCAGTTTTTCTAGGACTTGCGTGGACAGCTTCACCATTCATGGCTCTAATATCTGTTCAAAAAGTATCATTACAGGGTTTGTATCTCAAATTATATTTATCATGAAAAAATTAACATTGCTTCTCAGCTTCACCATTCTTGGCTCTAATATCTGTTCAAAAAGTATCTATTATAGGGTTTGTATCTCAAATTATATTTATCATGACAAGAATCACATTGCAGAAGCAAACAGGAACCTTGAACTATGTCAACAATTAGACCAGGGCTGCGGAAGGAGTGAAAGTATAGCATGTCCCCTAGAGAACCATCGGTTAAGCCTGGACAGAATACTGGAATGTCGTTCTGAAAAACATAAAAAGCAACATCAACTCACAAAAAAGTTAATGCGATTGTTCTCATAGAATTAATAACATCGAAAAGAATAACATATCAGATTTTCCAGTGTTCCTTAATATATAGTGTAATTGTCATGTCTTTATCACCTCATCCCACGCTGCAAAGGAGCAATTGGTTTGATTGACAGATCAAAACCTAAGAGTTGTGATATTTTATTGTTATTTAACTAAGATTCACAAAAGAACCACAAATTTCACTGTTATTACAAATAGGGGGACACATAACAATGTACCATCTACTATGTGAAAACTAGAACCAAATACACAGCAACCATATGTTTGGCATCAATGGGCACGTGTAACAAATGCACATAACACAATCATTGTAGAAATAAATGAAAAAACAAGAATAGCAGATGAAACAACCAAATAGGTGATAATAGTTTTGAATAAATCTCACGAAAATAACTCTCATATAAATGAACCATGTCAGCTAAGAGCAGATAAATCACTTACCTTATATGCCCAATAAAGGTATGAACTCTCATTATTTATTTCTTTCCCCATGCGAGCTATTAATTTAGAAGGTGTCCAGGTGAAATTCTGCAATGCCCAAAAGAAGATGTGATAAGGATGATGGAGCTTTCTTCTAAAGTAAATCAAATGAGTAAATCCTAAATTAGTATATTTAGATTTTAGCAAATCAATTTTACCAGGAGGGTGAAAAAGGAATTGATGAATCAAGTACTGGCACTAGCTTTTTTCTACGTTTTGTGTCTCAAATCTTTAAAACCAACCAAATCAGTCCAGATTTAGATATCTGCTAATATAGTGCAGATGTGGCTTTTATTTGTTGGTATGTCAGCATGTCAGATCAGTTAAAATATCTAAAAGTACCACTTTTGACAGCATGTTTGTCAGAGAAAATAATGGATGGGGAAAAGGAAAAAAAAAAAACTCGGCGAACATTCCTCAAACTCAGGCACAGAAACATAGTTGTTGTGAGTTGTGACTATGAGAGAAATACCTCTTCAATTTGTTCCTTCAACATTTGGTCAAAGATTGGAATGATCCAATCCTCAAATTTGCAGTAGTTGTCATTAGGTACCAACAAGTTACCAATTCGATTCAACCCTTTTGATCGTAATTGAGCCCCGGGTAGAGAAAAGTCGCCTTTGTATGTTGGTGCCATGCATTTTATAAGATCTTCTTCTATGCCACCTGCTGTTGTAACCACTACATCAACCTGCAGTCATCTTACAAATAAGGCATGCATAAACCAATTTGAGATGAAAGGCAAGAATACAATCAAGAGGGTGGACAGCTTAAAATTATTTACAGGTTACAGCCAAGCAACGGCGAATTGATGCAACACATTGATTCAGAAACCTTAAGTTTTTTTATAAATGACATTAAGATGATCATAGGTTTCACAAGTACCTGACGTCTATATATACTTTCTCATAAAACAAGCTCAATGTGTTAGAATAATGCAAACATCTGAGGCGAACAGCTCTAAAGTTTAAAGATTTGCAATACCACCAACAAGGAGAAAACCAATAGGCAATATTTTTTGTTACAGGGCATCCAGCATATCCAATTAAAGGGGAAATTTCAATGCCAACCCAAAATTGTCAATAACCATTTGATTCTGCTTTGTATTTATGTTGGCACAGTTTCCACATAAACATCTTAAAGCCATTCCATCAAACACAAGACAACGAATATATCAATCAATATCAAACCACGAAATTAACTCACCATATGATGCTGAACAAGATATCGAATTGTATCTCTAACACCTGAAGAAACAAGATTTGATGTAAAACCCAAGAATAGTTTGCATCTCACAGACTCTCTATAGGCCAACTCCCTCTCCTCATCACTACAATCTTCTGTTATCTCTTCATCAGCAAGCCTCCAGTCTAGCTTCATTCCAAAAAAAAAAAAACTCATTAAATCAACTAATCGGGTATCAAAATCAAACACAAAAAGACATAGAATCATCCAAAAACACCAAAACAAAAGAGCCCAGAAGAAAAAAAATCCTAGGGTTTTAAAGAAACGAGATTAACTTACTAACCATGTTATTAACAGCTTGAATGGCATCTCCAAGGTTGGAAGCTTGAAACCCGGTAGAGACCATGGATTTGAGAAGCTTAGAGTAGTTCACCCCTTGATTAAAATCATATCCTTCAATCTTAATGCATTTCCCATCAAGACCTTCTGAATCTTTAAACACTGTGGAACGTACTGATGATAGCAAATTCTCCTCCATGGGTTTATGACAGGCAAAAAACAATGCAACCCAGTTCAGACAGAAGTACACCTGTTTGCAAAGTGCTTTAACTTGATGCCTTGCTTTTTGGCAGAATCAGGTTCTAAGTTATGTAAGAGAGACGTCAAGCGTAGAGAATGGTTGGTTGCTTGCTATGCTAAGGGCTGCCTGCCGCTTCTGCTTTTGAGTGTTAATTATAACTTAGGTTCTCTGCTTTAAAGCCTGAACCCTTCAATTTTGGTACTTAGAAGGCGTGGCTATTATGCCCGACTCGGGTAGAGCGGGTGTGAGTCTCGGGTCACAAACCAGGTGAATTAACCCGTTTGTTAAAAAAAAAGGCCACGAGCATTTTATCAGGTAGTAAGTTAATTCGCCACAATAATCGGGTCAATTCTAAATTAATTTTTTTATAGGTGGACCCGACTGGCCGGGTCAAGTTTAATATCAATGCATAAAGGAGTTGTGTTAATTGTAACGCAGTCCTATAATTTAACCAAACTGATTAGTTGGTTATTGTAGTTTTAGAAACTATATATTTAATTCCTATTCTTATATCTGTTTTATTTTAGTCCTTTTGTGCCCGTTTTCTTATATCTTAGTACTTTTATGAATTTATGTTATTTTCCGATTTCTTTTGTTTTTTTATGAAATAGGGATTAAATGAATATTTTTGATAAAATATTGTCAAGCTAGTGACTTCTCAATTGACTATTTTTTATACCCCTGATAATCTGACATGATCGAGTTCACAGGTCGTAACCTTGGATCACCAGAGCAAAACCCATATAAGATTTTGAGAAGGATGTCAATGAAAAGTTCAGATGGCATGATCCAAATGCATTTGAGAAGGATCAATACAGTAGATTTCTCTTCAAAGAAAGCAGAACTAGAACACAAAAACGCAGATGAATGCACACATTTTTTTAAAGAGGTGAATCATGAATGCACGTCCGCCTGCTACTAGCCTCAAGGAGTATGTACACTAACAAGTTGATTTATAGAAAGAAACCTTTACTTGTTTACATTTTTGGTATATCAAATTAACAATAGTGAATCTGTACATGCAGGGTATATAACATTACAAGCGGAAGCGTATCTGTGCTACGAAAACAATGAACTGCCAGCAACAACTCTTCTGTGTCAAAGATTAATCTAGCTAGAGCCTGTCTCTTCTATGAGCTGCATCCGTGTAGCTAGTCAGCTTTTTGAGATTTGTTCTGCATCAATCAAGCTTCGTTTGGATAAGGAAATCACACCCGAAATCCTCGTGTAGGGTGGTGAGGTTTTGACTCAAAGGACATCAAGTGCTAACCTGAGAATTTTCTGTTTTATACTTCTGGAGCTCTTCCTGTGTTTGTATAAGCCTATATTTACAGAAAAAGGTGGCAACGGAGATTTCATTTCTACTTTGATACAAATGTGACTTCATCACGCAAATTCATTTGCATATCATTACAATTACCTCCGTTGCAACTCTGCTATTTCATGAAGCAAGTCCTTTTCCCTATCATGAGCTGCTTCTAGCTGCAAATCCCACACAAAATTCCCTTAGCTTCAAGAACAAAGTAGAACAACCTAGTTCAGAAAATAAATGCAACTGAAATCACAAAACTTGACCGGGGAATGGAGACTATATAAACTGTAAGAGAATCAACATAGACCTTTGAAAGCAACCAGCGCTAGAATTACGTGCCAAAGATTTCTCTGTAGACACCCCCTGTGCCGTCGTCCATCGCCCGTCAACTGTTCGGTTGCCTAGGAAATCAAAATCCATATTCAAGTAAGAAAACAGAACAGAGTAAGGAAGAATAGCTTACTCAAAAGGCAAGAAATTGCTGTACCTGCAGTGTCACCTCCAGATATTTGCCTCGTTAGATACAGAATACCATCCTGTCGAGGGGAGAAAAGAGTTGACAAATGAAGAAGTTTTCATTACATTTAGGATGCAAAAAATATGAAACTAAACTGGGGAAGACATACCCTTTGAGTAATATTTGTCTGTAAAACAGAATGCAATGTTGGAAACGGAGAATGACCCGAAAGAGTTGATGGTAAAGAAATTCCAGGATGCTGGGTAAGCACCTACATAAGACATAACGTTGTCATGAGAGAAGAACACGATAAAGAATGCAAACATTTTTGGTTCATGAGATTACTTTATATGTATGTATGTATGCATGTATGTATATAGTGGAGTCTAGAAAATGAAACTTAAAATTGATGTTGATGGGCCAAGTAAAAAAATAAATAAAAAAATTATGGCCTTTCTAATGATCTAATTAAAAAGTGCGACATGGCCAGCAACCTAACCTCTTTCATCGCCTGGCTAGCAAGCAACCCAATTTTCTCTCTTATTTTTTATCAGCTACATGGTACGCACCTTTATGTTTAATTCTTTAAATTATTATCTGATAATTTTACATGAAGTACAATATATTTTTTATTTTTGTCTTGCTTGTCTTGCACAATCAAGATTACATATTTATCACTAATAGTTATCTTTATGCTACGTCAAGTACTAGCCTATCCAATAAAAAAAAATATACCCCGTTATATTAACATACCAACTTCTTTTCCAATCATGTACCATGCATAGAATCCAAGTTCGCACCAACCAATGAGCTACCTTAATTGGCTAATGATATATATGATGCTCTCCTGCATTAATAAATTCTAAGCTAAGTGTAATTATAAACCTGGTTTCACTGAGCAAATACCAACTTTGAACAGAGCTAGATAAAAACTAAACCTAGATACGCACACAACTTCTTCTTTTTTTCTTTTTTTTTCCTATACATCATCTTACTTTTCTCAACAAATATTAACTTAAGTATCATTTTTTTTTTCTATAAATTATTTTCTTCACCTTCTCAACAAGTACAAACTTAAATATTAGAGAATCTCTTATTTCATAAAAAAAATTATTTTTCTAGGAACTCTTAGCTCACAATCTAATATCACAAAGCAGACCATGAAAAACCCAATATTTTTTATATGAAGTTTTTTTACAATTTTATTTGTTACGTTGTCTGTGAAAAACTAAATAAAAACTCAATGAATTCCCTTTCACCTTTTATCAAAAACTCTTTTTATGGTTAACAAAATTCTAGTACAAGGGAGAGTAACTAATTTCTTTACCATAGAGACTCCAATTCCCCAAGTCTCTAACAACTTTCCAACCAGGGGTGGTTATTCAACAATATTATCGTAGTGATGCAACTATATGCATTTTTGCACTCTACCTCCTACGTAACAACAATAATAAGCTCCCATGAATCTCACACTAGGTGTGCAATCATGACTCTAATTCCATTAAAAGAAAGGTCAGAATGCAAGTGAGTAATGCTCACACTTCTACACTAAAAAAAATATACATTCATTACTCTCACACGAGCCATTCTAAATGATCCAGTCACCATAGATCTTCATCATCTCACTCAGACATTAGAAAAAAAAAGACCTAGACCTAAGACAAGCTCCATGAGTTCGCCAATAAGAACATGACCTAGTATGAGTTTCTCTATTTTGTAACAAAATCCTTAATACTTGACTCTTCAAAGACTGTCTTTGCAAAAACCAATCTAAACAAGTGACTTATAAACCCTTGAGGACATGTATAAAATATTGTAAATATTTTAGAGCTTGTCATACAAGACATTAATACTATGTGCAAAAATTATTTTAGCAATGCTTTGTGGATTTGTACTTGTATGGTATCACAACCTAAAGCACAACGACTCTATTATCTACTTTGTGATCTTAGCTCTAGGCTTATATATCGCTTTATCATAAGTATTTTTGCTAAAAAAATGCACCACAAATTAAGCTTTTTATTATTAGAGCGTATCTCTAAAGATTTAATGAATAAATGTTCAATGTGGAAAAACTTCTTAAACCCATCTCCACTTGAGCTCTAATTAGTCCATTTAATTATACAATTATTCCATGTGAAAAAGGATATAGACCTAAGTAACAATTAAAAATCTGTTCATTGAACATTGTTTTTAAAGTGGACAACCCCCTTTAAAAATAAATTCTCAAATAAATGGAGGGTTTTAAGTAGGAAGAACAATGTTTATCATTAAGGCTTATAGTTGAAGAAGATGTGTTGAAACATCAAATATAATATTACACTTAAAGCTGATGGGGATACTATTTTTGTTTTTAAAAAATAAGTTCAATTATAAAATCTTGAAGGAAAGTTGATGTTAGTCAAACAAAATAAGTTGAAAATCCTATATTCGCAAGCTTTGTATTTGCAAGTCTTTTTTTTTTTTTTTTAGAAAAAAAATATCAAGTGGCAAGGAGTAGCAATTCATCTTAGGTGAAACGAAACCAAGGAGGTAGCAAAGAAACTCGAAGACATGTATAAATGGATCTAATGGGTCAAGAAACCGTCGAATGAGCTATTTGAGAAATACAAGGCTTTTCCAGTGAATGAGGAATTCTTCCTATAATATAAGGCAACGTCGTCGAGAGATGCTGAGGCGCTCCAGGCAAGACCTCAGAGCCCTATATTTTTCCAGGCGAAGTGATTTAAATAGGTGATATCTGATACAATTGAAATTTTATTGCATCAAAAAGGATAAATTGTTTTACATCTTTAGTCCAAGACAACCTAACTTAAGACCTGGGACTTGTTTTAGGCTTTGCTCTATCCCAGTAATAATCTGAAAAACCATTACAAGTCATTCTGCTCCTACAACTGTTATCGACCAGGCCCTGTTGAAGGAATACTAAGTTGTATCAGTTGTGCAAAACAATAAAACTTTCCAAATTAACAATCATAAATATACAAAGAATTGACTGGTTATTTTTTTAAGTACAGTTGAAAGTAGAAAACCTAGATGGTTTTGAGTTTTGACAGCTACAAAATGGTGGTGCCTATTCACACAGAATAGCCTCTTGAAGGAGAATATATAAAAGTTAAGTTCTCTAGCAAGCAGCCCTACTTATCCGACTGAGCTGTTTTTGGATATTAAACGAAACTCCCTGGAAGGTGCATTTTAATGTTGCCGATTTACTCTCTTTTGCAATGTTTCGATACCGCACTTACAGCTCTAGCTAAATGTCCACCCCTTTCCAAGTGTGATTTCTATGTTGTTTTCATGAAATTCTATGTAGGGTTACTTTGTGATTTCTAAGTTGTTTTCATGAAGTTCTATGTGGGGTTACTTTTAGCTTAGAATTATCTTAGCATTTCTTACATTTTCGAGAGCTAGTTTCTACTAACTTTACCATAATCAATCTTAGTCGTATAGATTAATTCATCTCATTTGATTTTTAGTTGTCCACTAAAACTATATTATTTAGTGTTTAGAAATCTTATTCACATGTTATTCCTTAAAATTGTTAGAGCCTAATGAAACATAAACTAGAAAAGATCAAAGAATAATCAGATAATCTATAGCAGCAGGTACATTGAAACAAATGTGCTGACCTCAAAATTACGAACCTGCATGCTGTAACTCTTCTGCAGAACCAGCTGAGGTGAGAGCGCCTGAAAAGAAAAGGTGAGTTATATCCCATCTGAATGAAAGAAGGGACATCGAGACGGAAGAAACTCAGTCACCTTCTCTATATCAACGTTCTCTGAAGTAACTTTGAATCGTCCTCTTTGCTGAACAACTGGCAGCTTTGCTTTTTCATCAAGTTCATCACTGCTTGCTCCTGCAAAACGACTCTTTGATTATGTGACGAACTGGAATTACCTTATAACTTATAAGAGCAAGAGAGAAAATGCATGCTATATCAATTAAGGGATGCAAAGCTGGGAATTGTTTTTACTTCCGAAGAAAATGCAACAATTACGAAGAAAATCCAAGACAGAAGCCATCATGTACCAAGCAATGAGAAACCGAGAATTCGAGTATATGAAAAGGAAATACTTGAAGGAAAATTTAAATACTTGCCTGATGGTTTATGTAACGCTTTGGAAGGATTTTCAGAAGGTCCATCATCTCCATCTTGAACGATTGTTGCTCCACTGATGTCTGAGCTATTTGGTGGTTGATTTTGCAGCTTTTCACTATATAGATACCAAAAATCTTGGTAAAAACATGCGGAAGGATGTTAAGATAAATTTTCATGTGAGAAAAAGAATATTCTTCAGTCACATGTTAGTACGTGAAATGTAAAAAATGTGGAATATATTCAATGATAAAAATCCAAGTTCAAATTAATACACAGGATCAGGAGCCAAACCTAGGTTTTCCATTGATATTAAAAGCTGGCCTTTCAGCTGCATTGCCTTCAAGATTATCACAGCCAGGTGAAGAATTTTGCGAAACATGTCGTTCGTTGTATGAACTTGCAGTGCTCGAGTCATCATCGGATTTTACAAATCTAACTCTGAAAATAATTCATAATCCATATTAGATTTCAGTCAATGTATATATAGCTAATGGATTCTCTGACAATAAATTAAAGATATAAATCTACAGCATTAAGCACAGAGACAAAAACACGAGAATTTTCTATTGGATTGAGTTTTATTTAAAGAGAGTGCGGAGCATCAGCTTTTCCTTGCAGATGTGCTGCTGCTCAGTGCTGGTTACTGGTATAAGTGGCTATATAAAGAAAAAAAAAAAAACTAGGTTAGGAAAATACTTGGCAATATTTAGAGAGGAGTCGACTAATGGAAGCCGGGCAGCTCGATTTTGTGAGACATCATCATCATCCTGAGAAATTTATGAGCATTAGGAACCTTAGAAACATTCATGAAAAATAAGGTGAAAATTGAAGCAAGTAGCCCCTCTACAAGCTGCAAGAACCAGATATCAAAATACCATCATCTCTGTGACTTGTCCCGGGGAAGAATTCTGAGTGTCTGATTGCTTTTCAACTCCATCAAGTGTAGGCAAAGAATTCAAGCTTTCTCCCAGACTATTATCGGTCATAGGGTCCTCAGAATCTGGTATCTGAATCAAAAAACCAGAGAGAACATGAGACAGGGAATCCTAACCAATGTTACTGACTTGATACAGTACGTATAAGCCATTGCTGTACCAGGGAAGCCTGAGCCTTCACATCTTCAATGTTGAAATTCCAATCGCTAAGTCCTCGTTTGTATTCATTCTACATAGAATTACAAGCAAACTATTAAAAATTAAGTGTAATGATATACAAGCGGATAGAACCGATTCCTTCGGAAGTGTATTTTTAGTATCGATGAAGCATGCAGGCCAAACACTAATGACAGACTATGAATTAACACCACCAAAGTTATACTGTAAACAAACAGACAGACTATAACTATAGCAGCAAAATATCGCAGTGCTACTAGGCAATCGAATTAATCTCTACTTTAGACTACAGAACATTTGAACCTGCGATATTTCCTCCTTTTCCCCATCGGGCATCTTCTTTTGAGCAAGCATGTCTTCTTCCTTTCTCTGCATTTCAAAATGGGGCGATTTTTATGTGTACAATTAAAATCATAATAGGAAATAAGGCTAATTATTGGTGCAGCCATGTATTTTAGAGTTAACTCACAAACCTTCAATGCCTGGATACGATCACCAAGATTGGGCAATCCATCCAACAATTTCCGTACTAAATAGTCATTTGACCTCGCCTGCTTGAAAAAGGAATGCTTTAACAACTTGTTTGCAGAAGGTCGTTTCGAAGGATCTTTTACCAAGCAACTAGCAATCATCTGCTTGAAAGACTGGAGAAAAAGCACAAAGGCATATCATGGATCTTGCTTTAACCAAACGCTATTAACTCTGCAAGTTCTCATTCTTTTTTTAAGTATGAAAGTCTCCGAGTTCGTTCAAAGCATACCTTAGAGAACTTCTTATCCCTTTCTAAATCCAGGCCAGGGGGTGCATTTTGCAAGGTCATAAGCAACACCTTCACGAGAGAAAATTTTATTTAGATTGCGATAAAATCCACGGTGCTTGACATAATATTATGCAAATAATGTGTGGATTAGTACAGTCTAGGCACCTTCATTGGAGGATATTTTGAGAAAGGAGCATGGCCATGTGCAAGCTCCAAAGCAGTAATCCCAAATGACCAGATATCAGCCCTGTAGGAAAAAATTGTCAGCTAAAAATCAGCTCCATGATGTCTAAACTATACGAGATGGAGAAACTCTTGACAGGAGAATGGACTAATTAATTACTTGAAGTCATATCCGTTTAACTGCTCCATAACCTCAGGTGCCATCCTGAAAAACAAAAAGACAGGTTGCAGTATTAAAAAAAATTAGATCCCTACACATTTTTTAGAATAATGAAACAGATTATATTTGTCAAGAAATGAAAAAATCGTATTGGTATGATCCTCATTGTGCACCTTCAAAAGTATGTATTGAATCCTTTCTGTAGATTCCAATATAAGACTTTTGTAGATATTGTATGATTAAATATTATTTTGAATACTCTTTTCTCCAATATGAATTAAATTTTTTCCATATATAATTAAATATTTCTACAGTAAACTCATTGCACACGCTTTTTAGCCTTGATAATTGTATATAAATTAAGAAACAGAATCAACTTATTATTTGCGAAATCTTGAAAGCATGCATGCGTACCAGCAAGGCGTCCCAACAAATGTATTCCTCGTGCGTTGCCTGTCTCCAGAATCGAAAAGGCAAGCAGAAACACCAAAATCTCCCAGCTTGACTGCGCCACGTCCATCAACGAGAATATTTCCAGCCTTTAAGAAACATAACATAATCACGGTCAAAGAACTACATAAATGAGTTATAGTTGTGTAAAACACTAACTATGTGTTCCATTCTTGAGGTGCTTCATAAGAAATTGTAACAAACACTGCTACTGTGAGGCTGATCAGGCATAACACAGAGCGTAAGATACTTGGGAGATAAATATAGGACTAAAAGGTTTAAAGATTCAATATTTACATACTTTAACATCGCGATGTATGTAGCCTTGATGATGAAGATAATCTATTCCCTTCAATACCTCACGTAGTATTGTTGCTATCACCAACTCCTCGAAACCATCTGGATAAGCAGCCTTCAATATATGAAGACAAGAGCCCCCAGACATGTATGGCATAACAACCCACAAATTATGATCACTGACGAAGGAGCAGTGTGATTTGAGAACATTAGGATGGTCCACCAAGATCATCGTTTGCACTTCCCGTGAAATAGTGCGCTGTCAGAGAAGCAGCACATATATACAAACCAAAATTGATAATAAAAATAAAAATAAACAAGAAAAGGATGGTAGAAGCTTAGAATCATACTTCTTTTACTTGTTAAGAAAATCATGCGGTGCAGTTAAGATCCGATACATGACATCACAAAACCTAGCAGAAGCATTGCTACAGAATACCAAAAAAAAACTAAATTTTATTCCTAGTTCTAATGACCCCACGATCCGATGGGCCAAAATTTTCAAGTACATGGCTTTTTTAAAAAAATATTTTCAAGCTATTAGGTATCTGGAGAACTAGCCCTACATATACCAAATATATATTTTCTCAAACTTGATTTCGTTCTGTGATATTGACAGCGGAATTTGAATTGAAATCCAACCTTATGAAATTCAACTAACAACAAATATAATATGAAGATCACGGAGAGAGAAAAATTCAAGCAACCAAATTAAAGAGAGAAACTTTACCAGATCAGCGTTATCACGTTCAAAGTCTAGAATCTTGATAGCGACAATCTCGTTAAAAGGAACACACAAGGCACGATGAACAGAAGCAGTAGCACCCTGACCAATCTCTTCATAGAGATCATAATTCTCTGGTCCAATCGGATACTTCTTCTTCTCCATTGCCTTACGCAAATCTTTGTTTTTTCCTTCTCTCTACAAAAATCACACCATGATATTAAGAAGAGGCTCTTTCACACGTTAATGAATCTCGTAATCAGAAGAAGAAGAAGATCCATAATAATAATAAAGAGATCAGCGAAGGTTAATAGAAATTCACATGGTGGTGGTGGTGGTGGTGTCGAGGAGTGAAAAGAAAGGAAAGAGGATTATGCATTGATGAGGATGTTGACTTCAAGGATTTGTCCCGTGAGATTGAGAGGAAAGCGAGGCTGGCGGGTAGCCGCTAAAACTATTGCTGTGTTTTTCTTTTTAAGAAGAAATACTTAATGATAGGTTTCTTAGGGTTTATGTTTTATAGATATGTGTGTTGTTATCCTTATTATGCATGGATTCCTCCTCCTACCATGCTACCACCCTTATCTTTTCGTGGTCGGTTAGGGTTTTTTTTTCTTGAAGTTTTTTCCTTTTTTGTTTTCTATTTCTTCATTATTAATTAAATTTGGGAATTGAGTAAATGAATGGATATCAATTACCTTTAATAAAAATGTCTATTTCATATGAACTTTTCTTTTCTTTTAAATTTTTTTTTTTGGAATTTTCTAGATGTAAATCTCATCTCATTAACTAAATTATAGGAATATTACCACCCACTTAAGGATAGAAATTTATGAGCACTTCTATTTTCAGTGAAATAAAATCTATGTTAAATTTTTAAATTTTTTTATTATATATATAATTTGGATCGCTTGTCATGGGTGAATCGAGTTGCAAGGATTTTTAGAGATTAACAATTCTATTTTTAGAGTTTCTTATTACTTACATGGATTTTCTAAATAATTTTTTTATTATTATGAAAAATTAAATATGTTGAGAGTTTTTTTTTTCTTAATCCTTTTAAATAAATCTCAGTGGTGTCATATGATGACTTACTTTCTCTGGATCCGTTTCTGATTGTGCCTCCTGCTTGAAACCCGGAGATATTGTAGAGCCTAAGTATTGCTATGATTTTAGTTGTTTTGGATTTTATGTTTTTTTATCTGCTTTACTGTTAAAGTAATTAAATCACAAGGCTTTTAAGAATAATCTGTTATGTTTTCGTTAATGTCTAAGTGAAAATACTATCAGTACATCACTTAATTACTAAGTAAATATTGCAATGATAATTTTTAGTTACCTGTACAAATATTTTACAATAATAAAATATTGATGATAATTTATGATTTATTGTTTATGATATTTGGTTTTTAAAAGATTTAGGATCATGATTTATTAAGTAATTTATTTAAAAAGTTTTAATACATACCACCTCAATGTGTAATTTAGAAGAAACCAATTACATCAATTTGTCTTTTTGGGAAATAAGTTCATAAATATTTAGTCACGATCTTGTATATTCTTAATTTTTTTAAGAATATAAAAAAGTTCATTTCAAATTTCAATTTTTGTATTTTAGAATCTTCTCAATCAATTTTTGACTATTTTCTAAGCGTTCTAACACCCCTTCTTTTTATACAATCAGTTTCCGTACCTAATTTACGAAACCAATTAGGGTTTCTAGTAACCAGAATAATGGGTGGCAACTCCTAGTCCATATTCTACTGATAAAAAACAAGAATTTATTATCTCCTTATATTTGCCTAGACAGGCGACCTATATATTTTTCTTGAGGGTGGACGATCATCGCGACGCCACACATATAAAACAATTATTTTAAAGAATTAAAGAAACTTAATTATTAAATAAGACTGGTAATAAATAATGAAATGAGAATAATAAAATGGAGTGAGAATAACACAACCTATCAATATATTACTTGTAGTAATGTTACTTTCAAATCAACAGCACGATATTGATAACAACATAGAACAACAAAAGGAGCCCTGTAGCTTAGTGATATTCTTGCATATATAAGAGGAATGAACTCTCGTATTCTAGATAGTCTCATTTTATATAATAAATAAAATAGCTGAAAGAGAAAAACATTTTATTAATTTTTTATTCGATGGTCATTGAGCTAACTTATGTATTAATTATAAAGACTAAATATTCTTCTAAAGTTTATTCTCCATATTGGTCTGATATATCTAGAAAAAATAAATGCCTTGAGTATTGGTAATTGGTCCCAAGATTCAAACTGGTAAAAATCGAGAAAGAAAGAATGTCTCATTAATCACTCATCCAGTCTCTTTGGTTAAAAAAATATAATAGTATAATAATGAACACTACTATATATATACCAAATAGATCTTTTATTTTTAGTCCAAGAATATAGAACTAACACAGACAGGAGCGAAGTATAGTAGAATTTGTTTAAAGACCAAGAAAGATATCTAAAATATTTAATTTTTATTTATCCAAGTCTTAATTATTAAAATAGAAAAAACAATTAAGAAAACATAATAATATAGAATAGGAAAATAAAAATAGAAAAAACATAAATTTAACTAAGAAAAGTATGTATTTTCCAAAAAAAATACATGCAACGGTATTCCCGGATAGAAGAACTCATTCTCGAGTTTAGATCTCAGTAAAACACTACTCTCTACCATAAATATCTTTTTACACGTGGGCAACTCTATCTTAGATCCTCTCATCATAGATCCTTAACGCAATATCTTTGTGTAGGTCATCTCATAATGAATATTTTTTTTATAGTAATCAAGATGCATTATTAAAACAACGTCATAAAAATGATGACAAAAAAAAAGAAGCTTACAATAGAAAAGGAAAGGAAAGAAAAATGAAAGCTAAACATGCCTATTAGAAAACAACAAAATACTATTAGAACATCTCATCTGGTTATTGTCTGTATAAGTAAAATTGAAAGTACTCCCCTTAATCCATTGAGCAAAACGATGGAAATTAAGATCGTAATTACATGATCAATCTATAACTTGTTTCTCGAATAAGAGTTTGTTTTGAGCTATCTAGATATTCCAAAAAATTACAACACACCACATGAAAATAGCCTAACGCTAAAACTTCTCACTCACCATACTATATCATTCCCACAAGAAAGTGTCTCATCATGGATTCTACCATTAAGATTTTCAATAATAGCAACTAACTTAGATGAAAACAACATATATACCAGCTCTAGATGTCTCTTTTGAGAGAGGAAACCTCTTCATCCCTTTCTACTTAAACACATCTTGTTTTGCGACCTCTTTCCAACCATTGTTATTTAATAACACACTTCAACTAACTACCCAAAATTATTAAGTTATGATATATATCATTTACTACTTTCATCTAAAACCACTAGGATACAAGAGTGAAGGTTAACATAGCTTGTTATAAATCAAAACCCTAAAAAACTAATAACATCATATTTATGGGAAGACATTTAAAAATTCAATTTTTATTTATTAAAGTTTTTCTTATCAAAAAACTATCACAACCCTTTATATAAACAATAGAAAAATAGAAAAATCTAGAAATACTGAATGGAAAAAATAAACTAGAAATCCTTTTAAATAAAAAAAAATCTATATAAAAGCATAATAATATAAAATAAAAAACATAAAATTAACTAGAAAAAAATATCTTTGTTCTAGAAATCAAAATCTCTTTCATCAAGATCACAGTATGAGTCTAACTTAATCTGGAATTATAATTCCGTTTAAGAAATAGATAATGGCATGGACAACAGTGCTGTTTGGACACTTTTTAATAGATTAATTAGCAGTTATTTTAGTTAATTAAATGTTGTATATCATAAAAGCAATATCCAATAACATCTAACCTATCGATCCACCGTCGTTATCGAAGGAATAACTAATTAATGGACATTATTTGTGGATGATTAGAAAGAAAGGAGTAATTAATTAAAGGTGGAACTATAATCCCTGAAATTAATTAAAATCAAGAAGCATGGTAATTAAGAACGCAAACTTTATGGTGCATAGAGCAAATTGCATGGGATCCTAGCAGGCTGGTATTCGTAAATATCAACATCACAAGGCAGTGGTGGAAATTAATGCCATTGAAAGCTTCAGGATAAAGATAATACTTTCGGATAAAAATAACAATAATAATGGAGAATCTCGTAGCCAGTTGGACGAAACCACCACCGGCCTGCAGGAAATCTCCAATTCTCCATTAAGTTATTAATTCCTTTTGCTCATCACCCATGGTTAATTAATCCTATCAAGTTTAGTTGATCTTTGAAAAAGACAAGCATTATATATATAATTTATTATTTAATTCATCCTTGAATTGCCTTTTCTTTTCTTTTTTTGTTTTCAAATAAGTAGAAAAAAAATACAATCAAATATATAATTCAGGTGATCCAATAATCCCTTTGATTTTAATTTTTTATATATAGTTTTCATAATTTATGCATCAAAACCCTGATTATTGATGAACTTCAACTCTAAACTCATATCAAATAAAACCAAAGCCTAACTGGTAAAAAAAAGGTGACAGTGAAGATGATAGATTGAACCAGAGAACATAATCCAATTAGGAGTATACAGAGACTCCATGATCTTCTAGTTCATGTTTTCCATAGCTAGTCATATCCTATAAATTATTAGCTGCTTTAAGAATGAAATACTGCCGATTACACAAAGAATTCCTGATATGGTCATTGATTCATGGCGTCAGCAAAGCTGCTTGCCAAATTGTTTGCAAAAGAAAGAAATTACTCTGATAAAAAAGCGTTAACCCGAGGAGAACTAGACCTACACGCGCATGGGAGCAGCCCCACGGCTGGCACTTGAAGTGGAAAATAGATGGTTCTGCCCTTGGGAAATAGGGACAAGCAGCATTGGAGGGGTTCCCAGGCATTCAGCAGGTAATTTTAAGTGTATGCTCTCATGTATCTAAACGAAGCTGAAAACATTGCCATCAGGAAAGCTCATTTGTTTCTGGTATACGTCCAAGTTCTTATGAACTAAGACTAGAAGGTTTTACAGATGGTGTTATATTACATTATACTCTGAATCGCGTGGGAAAAGAACTGTTTTGGCACTGTGAATCTAGACTCTCTGCACTATGAACATGCTTGATTTGGCTTCATGGCTGTTCGTTTCTGAGGCTCAGGGATGGTTTGTTCTTGAATTGTTTCTAATCTCTGTATACTGTCAAAACGATGGTTTTATTTTGAGGTGCCCGTACATTGGGAGGCATAATCATGTACTTAGAAATTAAGGAATTCTGATTTTTCATGTTTAAGAACTGTGTTTTTTTGCTGGTTGATTTTTCCCTTCTCGAGCTCATTGTTGGTTTCAATATGATCTTATCAGATTTCTTGGCTTCGCAGGATTGTAAGACCAAGAAATCATTGTTGTTATGTAGAATGTTATTAAAAGAAAGAATTCCTTGGGGTCTTGTTGTGATTACTTCAAGATATTATAATTATAATCCTCTCAAATTTTTAACATTAATAGTAAAAATTACTATTAATTTCTCATTAATAATATTATTAATGAGAACATCAATAATATCAGGGGTGTAAAATAATAGCTACATATGAAAATTAGAAATATGAGAGATTTTTTTCTCTTTGAATACACATTTTTATAGTTTATTCTAGCACTTAGTTCATAAGTCTCCACATCCCCAAAGCATTTTATATATAAATTGTTTGATAAAAACAGGTTCTTTAAGGATATGAATATTTTTTAAAGAAACATAATGCATTTTTTAAGAAATGGGTTTTTTCTTTGAAAAATGCAAAAATATCATAAAAAGCATAAGTAAGAAATAATAATAAGAACATTATATATATATATACACACACGCAAACTAAAATATAAGCAAAATAAAATTTTAAGCTGGATCGTTTAATCTTGAACTAAAACAATCAAAAAGGAAATTTGATAAAATTTCTGGGCATACTGACACAAATTTGTTTTTTAAAAAAATCCTCTCATTTTTTGATCTATTTCAATTTTAATTTTTTTATTTTAATTTTCTTTGAATAATAAAAACAATTTTTTTATGAAATCAAGCATTAATGAAATTTTCTTTTTAAAATCAAAATAACCATATAAAAAATAAATCAAAATAAATTATCAATCATAAATCCTAATAAACACAATATTAAATGATTAAATTAAAAAAATTGAAGGAAAACAAAAAGAAAAAGAAACATAATTTTCACCAAAGTTTTTTAAGAACAAAAAGCTTTTCATTTTTTTTTTCAATTTTGATCCATTTATTTTGAACAAACAATGATAAAATTATTATAAAAATGATTGTATGAAATAAAAAACTAAAACAATAAAAGTAAGATTTTATGCGAATAGATCATGTTTTGCCCCATAATATACTGTGACTGCCTGAGTTGTTTTAAATTTTTAATTAATATTTTTTATTTTTAGTTAGTATTAGCTTTTGCATAACGGTAAAACACCAAAAGTAAAATTTGGTTGGAGTGAATTTAAACCCAAAAATTCACACTCCCCTCGCCTCTGTTAGCTCTTTATAGATTCCTGTACCAGCCACAGCCAGCACACTCTGGTTCTCTCTAGGGTTTCCTCCTAGCAACGCTGTCGTTTTTGCATCTCTCCCCCATAATTCGTCGACAATGAAGCTCACCGTCAAGACTCTGAAAGGCAGCCATTTCGAAATTAAGGTTCATCCCACCGACACTGTAAGTAATTAAACCTAACTTAATTATAATTATAACTATAATTAATACCACAAGTTTTTTTTTTTTTGTGAATTTAATCATAAAATATGTGAAGATTATGGGCGTAAAGAAGAATATTGAAGATGCGCAAGGAAAAGACAATTACCCTTGTGGACAACAATTGTTGATTCATAATGGGAAAGTATTGAAAGATGAGACTACTTTAGCTGATAACAAGGTTACTGAAGATGGTTTTCTTGTTGTCATGCTTAGCAAGGTAATACTTATGCTACTTCTTTTGTTTTGTTTTTGTTTAGTCATTAATTCATTAGTTCTATGTTGTGGTTTTTAAGTTTAATTAATTATTTTGGTAGTGCTTTTAATGTTTTCCTATATTTATGTTTGTGTTGCTGATTTTGATGAGGCGAATTTATTCGGGGAATGTATTACCCGTTTCGGGATTTTTTGGGTGAAATTTTGAGTATTTTTTCTGTGTTGTAGTGTGTGAGATAATGTCTTTGATTGCTAGTGTATTGTAATTGTTTTCATGAACTATAAATTTGGGTGAAGACTCTTATACGAAGCTGACAAATTTTGTGATTTCTTTTTGAATAAATATGGTGGAAAATTAATAACTACCATTAATGGATCTCTTGATATATCCGAATTATCGGTTTCAGTAGATTTTGGTTTCAACTGTTTTACTAACTAGGCAGCTTGAAGTTCAAGCATTTTTATCCAATCATGTTACAAAAGAAAAATGATATCTTTGGATGTTTGCCTGTAATTGATGGATAGGCAATGATGGTTAGATGAAAACTTGAAATCAAATTTTTCTAATTATTACAACATTTAACTAGTATTAACTACTACTACTACTACTACTACTACTACTACTAACCACTTTAAGGGTGCCCTAAGGGCACCTAATAGCATTTTCCAATTAATATATCATTAGAAGCTGCATGAAGCGTTTGCAAGCACATTAGCTTGTGTTTATAAGTATTTGTTGTCAGCATCTTTTTTAATGTTTGTTTTATTCACGAACTGCATGCGCTATTGTGGAATTTATGATTTAATGCTTCATTTGGTTGCTTGAACCTTAACATGTTCTTCCATCTATATGCAATATATACAGAGTAAAACAGGCACAGCTGGTACTTCATCCACCCAGGTATTTTCACCCATCGTTTTCTACTTTTCTTCTGGTATATCTTGCTCTTGTATTTATTTCTATTCTTTTTTATAAGCCTTTTTCCTTCTATTATGCACTTCAGCCTGTTTCTACTCCACCTACCACCACACCAACTTCAATTTCGACTCCCGCACCTGATGCTCAAGCATTGTGAGTTTAATTATACAACAAATATCTTCAGAGCTTAAATATTCTGGAATAACTGAATTCATCTTTCTTATATATTAAATATTTCACTGCAGGGACTCAAACAGTGCATCTGCTTCTGACTCAGCAACAGCCAAGTATGCTCTATCTCTAGTTGCACTATGCATATTTTGGTTATTTTAAGACAATAGGGCTGTAATACTTATTTGTAAATGCATAGTTTTGATATAGTATGTAAAACTTAGTTCCCGATGATGCTACTGGTTTATATGTTTTGTTTCGAGGAAGAATCTTTATACTCTGTCGTGGAAGTTCAGCAACAACGTCAAATGATTTTGTTGCTTATAATGCACATCTCCTTTCTATTCTTTCTACTCAAGCCACATTTGAAACATTTATGAGATCTCAAAATTATATAGCAAGAAACTTGAAGGTAGAATTTGGTTTATTGGGATATCTAAGATGATTCAAGTTATTTTCAGACAATTATGTCCTCAACTTCTAACCAGAGTTGGAAACTTCTTCTGATATTAAGTTACAAATTTACTCTTTGCTATTAGGGATTACATTGGTCATTATTCCATACATGTTGTAATGAGGATTGTCAGCCATCCAATTGATTCGAACTGCTTATTGTGGATAGTTTCCATCACTTGTTAGTGTGAGATGTCCTGAATATAAGAAGCTAAAGTGCATTTAAAGCATCATCCTAGGCTCATGCAATTTTCTATAAAAGACAGATTAGATATTCTAGAGGGCATGGCTATTTATTTTTAATGCCGGGTAAAATAGAGAGATCAGTTTGGTAAATTGTAGCTAGTTTGAGTTTTGCCTCCTTTAGTTCTTGGATAATGCTTTCAAGGAGAGGGCATATCTGTCGATACCAAAATTGATTTGAGTGGTCCGATGCATGTTCTCCCCCTTACACATGGAATAGCAGTCTGCATGTCTGACACTTTATGGAAATCTTCTTCTGACAATTTCACAGAGTACACCTTTTCTCTTTATTTCTTAGTATAGCCATTAGCATTTCCTAAAAAGAAAAGGCTGGTTTCTTGTCTTTTAATATTGACACCTAAATATTACTCATATGTGCATGTTGTAAGTGCATGATCCACATCAGTTTGATGTAATTCTTGCTTTGCATTTTGTGTGGTATGTGTGGGCTAACTAACTGAGATCTTGTTGAGGGCATTTTATAAAATATACCTTGTTAATAAATCTGTAACCTGTAATTCACAGCTTTAGTTCTTGACTATTCTAATGGTGATAATACCATGTCTGCAGTGCACAGAGTGATACTTATGGTCAAGCTGCTTCCAATTTAGTTGCTGGTAGTAATTTGGAGCAGACTATTCAGCAAATAATGGATATGGGAGGTGGAACCTGGGATAAAGAAACAGTTACTCGTGCACTTCGGGCTGCCTATAATAACCCAGAGCGGGCAGTGGATTACTTGTACTCGGTAAGTCTAAATTTAGTGTGTAGCCTGTTACAGTCTTTGCTTAGAATTAGCACTGAAACCGGTGTTCTGTCTTCAGGGCATTCCAGAAACAGCGGAAGTTGCTGTCCCAGTGGCTAGGTTTCCTGCAGATCAGGCTACTCAAACAGGTGCAGCTCCAGCTGCCCCTGCACCTGCATTTGGAGCACCTAATTCATCTCCATTGAATATGTTTCCTGAGGTTAAACTTCAGATTTTAGAAGGTTTTCATTATGTATTAACTGTATAGTGTTTGCTGGTGTTATTGATTTGGAACTTGTCCAGCAGACAATTTCTGGTGGTGGAGGTGGTGCTGGTGGCGGACTTGGCTCTCTTGATTTCCTGAGAAACAATCAACAAGTATGGTTGGATTTTAAATGCAATGCATTTTAATGCTAAACTTATTGGTATTCACAATTCATGTCAATCTTTCATGGCATTGGATTTAGAAATAGGGTAATAAATTGTGTGAGAGAATCATGAATAAAGGCAGGAAATATTTAGGTATGATTGTATAACTAAACCTTAACAATTTTGCTTGACTTGCTTAGATGGATTTTGGGGTGGGTGCTAAATTTTCATTTAATGCCATTGCCAAATAACAATTGATATTGTTTGACATAGGATTTGCAGTGATTATCAATTTCATACATATCAAATAATTTCATTTTTTCTATCTTTCTTGCATTTTAGTTTCAAGCATTGCGTTCAATGGTTCAAGCAAATCCACAAATCTTGCAGGTGCTTTTCATTTCTTTATTTATTATTTTTCTATATCGACATTTGTTGTCTTGAGGTTTAATCAGCTACTTCTGTTACAGCCCATGCTTCAGGAGCTTGGGAAGCAAAACCCCCAGCTTTTGAGAATTATTCAAGAGCATCATGCAGAGTTTCTTCAGTTAATAAATGAACCTCTTGATGGTTCTGAAGGGTGAGTATCTTTATTGGTGTATTTAGTGGAATCTCAAAAAAATTCAAAGCAAGTATCCCGGTTCATTGAAAGATGAAGGGATCTAGCAGATGTTGGTCAATTAGGTTAGGTCTTCATCACAAGTGTGGGTAGTTATTGATGTACTTCATATTTGTTACACCTAAATCTTTTCCATAATTTCTATGATAGAAATGGCGATGGTGTTGGACATTTGAAAAATGATGGTTTCATGCTATACGACACCACTTAATCCATAAAAGAGGGCCGGGGGGTGGGGGAGTTGTCTGATATGGAAAGCACCCACACCCTCCTTGCATTCATGTGATGCTGGTTTAATTGGAATTAAATCTGGCAGGCCCCAGGATGTGGGGCATATACTGTCAGTTTTGAGTTGTAACTTCTTGTCTATTTTTTAACTACAAATTTATCTAATATTACTGTATGGTGAAGTATTCTAAATTAAGCAAGTCTTTGGTTTTATATGGGCTCTAAGGCGCCATGTACAAGCTTTAGTTAAGCTGGCGTGCTGAATAATTACTGAGCGCTTTAATTAAGCTGGCGTGCTAGAATAATTACTGAGCTCAAACTTGTTGGAATTTAGCTGGCATGAGCCTGAAATGAGTGAACTTTTGGCTTTTCTTGGTTTTGATATTAAAAAACCTAAAAAATAGGTTGTCATTAATTATAATTAAAAAATTAGTTTTCCCAATGCCTATGCGACCATTGGCATATGCCTTGGTGGAAAATGCAAGCATGTGTTGGATCCTAGGATTGGCCTGAGAAGTCATTTAATAGTTTGGTTTTTTTTTTTTTTTTAAGTTATGCTTTCTGCAGAAAAATAGATTATTTATCCACCCTGATCGTTGATGTCACAATATGGTATAATCTGTTCTTCGCAGGGATATATTTGATCAGCCTGACCAAGATATGCCCCATGCTATCAATGTGACCCCAGCTGAACAAGAAGCTATTGAAAGGGTAATGCCTATATCATTTCATTTATTCTGTCTTGGGATTTTCTTCTTTGTTTTTCTTTGAAACATTGCTCCTGTTTTTCTCCTTTCACCTGTTATAGCTCGAGGCAATGGGTTTTGATAGAGCCCTTGTCATAGAAGCATTCTTGGCTTGTGATCGCAATGAGCAACTGGCAGCCAACTATCTATTGGAAAATGCTGGAGATTTTGAAGATTGAGTATTGACATTGAGTGGCTGGATCCATAGTTTTGATTTTTCTGTAAGTGTGGTCCGTGTCCGTGTCCTTGTGAGAATCTTTAGTGTGGTAGTGTTTAGTATACTCTGTAGTTTCTAACTATGAATCTTGAAAATTAATTTTTGATAATGGGTTTTTGAATGGCGTTTGATAAGCTGCCTTCAATTCTCCCTTCGTCTCTTTAACTCTCTAATTTCATGGCTTCGGAATGGCAGCTGAAATATGACAGCCAGTGGAGATCACATCTAAATTCTTCCCTGTGTATCTCTCTTTTCTGAAGCGAGCTGTATTCCGAGCACTATAAAATTACGCGCCCATTGCTGCCGATGTTCTGTTGCCATTTTGGAAAACGTCAGGGAACAAATTTAGTTGTGTTGAGAGCTATGGAATTTAATAATGATGAGTATTCAAAAAGACCAGTTCCTCTACTCTCGACTCTATTTCCTTGTTCCGAGAAGGTGAAACATGACAGTTCTGTGTTTCCTTCTCTTTCAAATTCAAAGAAAGGACGACTTATTTATCTTCTCATAAATCCCTGCTCCTTCATTATTCATTAATTAAATAAGTATAAAGCGAAAAAAACGAGGGGAAAACAGTTTATCAACACCCATTAGCACAGTTTTTTTCCCCGTGTATTTAGATACTTTTTTATTTTTGTTATTGATTTTTTTTAATTTAGTTTTTATATAATATGTTTATGAGGATTTAGATTTAATAATTTATTTTAATTTATTTTTTATATGATCATCATGTTATTAAAAATTATTTTAATTTGAGATGGTATCAAAAAAAATCTCATCATAGCAATATGGTTAATTTTAAAAAAAGTTTAGTTAGATAAAAAATGATTTTAAAAAAACTAGGTTATTAAACTTTATAAAATCAAATACTCAGTTTGCGAGTTTGGCGAGATAGCTCTGGTTGTTTTGGTCCGCAAGTTTAACAGGGTATTTTTTTTTATTCTAATTAAACTCGATTATGTGATCATTTATTTTTTCTTGTCATATATTTAAAAAAAGATAGTTTCGAGAAGGGAAAAAAAAACATGTTAAATTTTAGAAAGTCCTTGGGCATGTCGATGGGTTTGGTGAGTTTAACTTATTTTTTTTAATTGAGTTTCATAATTTGTTTTATTTTGTTTTTTATGAGGTTATTATAATCTAAAAAAAAAACGTTATTGGGTTGACGTTCAATTTTACGATCGTCTATTTTTGTTACCATATAGTTAAATAAAAATTAATTTAGAAAAAAAAAAAACAAGTTATTAATCATAATGGAATCCATTACTTGGTTTGATGGTTTGACGTGATAACCCGAGTTACTAGATTCACAGGTTTGACAGGTTTACCCATCAATTATCAAACTTGATATGTTTTTTTTTTTTTTTAGCTTTTTATCCTTTAATTTTTCTAATTATTTTTTTATTTATCACACTCTTCATATTAAATTGGTTGGGAAGCAGAATTCATGGTTTAATTTTATTTATTTTCTATAGAGTTATCATAATCTCATATAAATATTTTTTTAAGGTTTGATGCTTAATTTTATAAATATCTATTTTTATCATAAAATTAAATAAAAATAATTTACAAAAACAATAAAATTATTAAACTCATTGAAATTCATAATACAAGTCACAAAGTGACCGAAATTAATCCAATTTGATATCATTTAATTATATAAAAAAAATAATTGTCTCAAAGTTTTTTTTAAAAGCTATGACATCTACACCAATAATCCAAGCTGTTTTTAAACTTATTAAATTATATGATTTATTTTATATATTTTAACACAATTTAATTCAAAACTCAAACTCAAAAAAAAAAAAAAAAAAACAATGTTAATAGGTTTAAGATAAGCTCTTGATTGAATTTGACAATACTGTCCAAAAAACAAAATCTCTTTGCTCTTTTTTGAAGTTTTAAATATATAGTCTGACCACAGCGGAGGCAAGCTCTTTGCTATTGAGGCCAGGGAGAGTCAGATGAAACCAGATTTCAGCAACCACAGGTTTTTAATATATAGAAAGCACGTTTTACATGGTCATAGAAAGTACAATTTATGGAATTCTCTGTTGAAAGACAAGCCAGAAGTTGCATAAATATACACCAATTTGCAACATTCATTAATATTTATATCACCAAGGACACTCAGAACTCCCTCTCTGGGAACAGAATAGGAGCGACCAGAGACCAGGTGTAGAGACCTGCAGTCGTCCACCCAGTCAAGATACGTACCCATACAGAGGGCCATCCCACATCTACCAGCTTTCCACTCTCCCCAATGGAGGTTGACCATCCAGTCAAAAGCATTGCAGAGTACATGCTTGCAAGAGAGAAGATGATGTGGAAGAAGGAATAAGAATAAGTGACTGGCTTACAGGCCTTCTCCTTTTCTTCTTGTTCGTTTGCCTTGTTGTCCAATGGAAGCAAAGGTTTATCAGCACCTAATCCACAAGCAAAATTTCAGATTCCATCAAAAAATTGTCATATCAGAGGGACACGAGAAGCAAAAACAAATTCTTATCAAAGCACTTTTAACATAGTCCTAACAGATGGGGGAGGGGGGGGGAGAACATGTAGAAAAGTAGGTACTCTTAAATGAAACATATGGATGAAGTTTTGGAATTTTTCATGGTGCAGAAACATTTTTATTCAAAAGAATTTCTGCACAAGTTCTTGGGATATCATATGAAACTCATATAAAAAGTCTGAATGTTTGCTAAAGATATACCTGCACGGGGTGAACTTGGTGGTGAGAGCAGGGCGGTAGAGGATCCAGCACGGACAGCAGAGTAGACTACTGACAGAACAGTTGTAAGCAGACCAATGGAAAGAGTGCCCGTAGAAACAGCTTTTGAATGCCTGTGAAGACCATTGCATTCATATTCCCTTGGTTCGCTGGCAAGTCCACTGTAGCATAGGTACATGCAGTACAAGGATATAACTGAAGCAGGCAAAACACTGCCATTTACCTGTGTTCCATGAAAATGACAGCCTATGAGACAGCAAATCAAAAGTTCTAATACCAGGAAAGAAGCAAGTACAGCTATGCACACTAGGCATCCATGAAAACAACATAACAAACCATGACAGATATTATCAAATCTGCAGAACAACCATGAGCACCCTCGTGGAGAGCACATTACAGGTTTTTCTTTGCAAAAAACACGCAACATGAGCACAGCACAGAAGTTTCCTTATTCCTGAGGACCATGAGGAATTAAGTTGCGTCCATGAAATGATTAAGTCCCAACATGTATATCATCATTCGTGGAAGACAATAAGTCCCTTGATACAGAGACAAATATCAGATAAATCTTGCATTCTTCTAAGAGTTCAGTACTCCAAAGCTTATTAACACATCGTAGAGGGATAACAAACAAAAGTGGACCATTTAGCAAACCATCCTATCAGCATAATAGGTTTATATGACTTAGAACTCCTAAAAGCTTGAAATTGCATGGCATTGGTCATGGGATCACCGGTCCAAATCTGTGATATGTGCGCGCACGCACCTATCACAGATAAACATTGACAGGGTTGGGGCATACATGTTCAATGCAATCCTTGATGAGCCTTTCTTTTATAATTGAAAGTATTATTCTCCTTATAACCAATTTTGTAGGCTCAGTCTTTTCTAATCAAATTAGAATACAACATATATAAACAAACTTATTTTGGAATCAAGCACATCTATATTACAATGTATCAGTTTTGAAAGCACATGTGAGAAAGTAAGAAGATGAATGGTCATAATGGTTGGATTTATTGGAACACGGAGAATTAAAACTTACTGCAGGGTGCAGTGCAACAATAGCAAAAACAAACGCGAAAATCAGGGTCATAACGATAAAGAAGGTGTTTAGTCCACAATCCTGTCCAGATGGAGTGAACCAATGAAAGAGAAGTCCCGAGAAGGCAAATGTTCCCACGTAACAAACAAGCGACACAACAAATAGAGCAACATACCTATACAAATAAAATTGCAAAATAAGAATCAGTTAATCTGGTCATTGAATGGGAAAAAAGAGGGCTAAAAGAAATGAAAGAAAAGGCAAAACTAACCAGAACTTTTCATCATATCCAACCCATTTGTCATTCCATCCATGAACGAAATCCAACAAAAGCACAACTTGAACAAGAAGAAACAATCCTGAGCCAAATTTGGATATTGACTCTGCAAATAAAAAAATCTAAGTTATCAGTTTGTGTCAAACTACAAAAAGTGTTTCACAGAGAAAGACATAGGAAGATCAGAAGCAGACAATCAATCTCTCATGGCATGTCTTCAGTCAGCACGTACTAAGAATTTCAGATTGAGCATTGCCTTAGTAAACATCATATCAATAAAACGAGTTAATATCTATCAATGACCCTAATCAGAATTTGATAAGTAATGCAATCCAGCTAACTGATACAGTGTATAGTATATTTAACTCCTGAAGTAAGTTCATTTCAATCATTCCTACTCAAACAGGCTAATACTGTTGTGTTCAAAGCAGTAGGCCATTGACCTGCCCATATATCGTACTTTCTATCACTACATAGAGAGAACCCTTTTCCTATTTGCATTCAATATCAAGCGTACTCAACTCTCAACACATCCTCACCAAATTGCAAAACAAACCGATCAACAACTCATAACAATCTAACATGTTTCAAAACAACAAAACTACCAAACAAAACCACAATTCAGCACACAACCAGAGTCCAATGAGCCAGTCACAAAACCAATTTACCATAAAAGCTGACGATCTCATTCGGAAGGAAAAACATAAGGATCACCAAAATACACCAACAAACAACTTTAGCCATCCATCCACCATGATGCAAACTATCACGCGGATCCTTCTGATTTTTCACACCAACCATCATAGTCGCCAGTATAGTAAAAAACATAAAATTCCCCAAACTAACACGCAAAACCGCGTCCGTCTCGAACCATTCTCTATCCGGCGTCTTATGAAAATGATTAATCCCTAACATCCAAAACCAACAAAAATTATAATCATCATCATTAAAATTGGTGGAAATTCTTTGGTGATATTAAAAGGGCTTGCTTACAAGGGAGTTTTTCCATAAGAGGGGCCGCAACTTCACGCAGAATCCAAGAAACGATTAAGGACAAAGCAAAGAGACCGCAGTAGGCGATCCTGGCGGATCGTCTGCTAATTCCAGATACTACAGTCGTACATGCATGACACGCACAAGTAGCGCAGCACGACGCCAGGCAAGAAGCTGCCCACATCTTGTTTTTCAACAATCTAAGCAAAATAAATAAAGAACAATCAAAACTTGATCGAAAAAAACAAAACCCTAATCGGAGAAGGAGAAATTAGATGGTGGGTACCTGAGAGAATTGGAGGCAGAGGATCTGATTACAAGAGGGGAAAGGATGAGTTTGTTTACTCAGTCAAGAAAGATTGATGCTTTTGTCTCTACGGTGTGGTTTTCTGCTTTTCCTGGAAGGTTCGTTGATGCTTGCCGTTGGATTATGCGGGTGGGACCTGTCTTTGTGGAGGGTAAGGATCAGGGCACAGTGGTTGTTTTATCTAGAAAATCAATGAGCTTAATTACGCCGGATTTCAAGTTCAATTAAAAACATTATTCGGTGTAACCCCGTTGATCAATTGTTTTTTATTATTATTTAATTGATACAATTAAATTCGGTTTAAACTTAATTAAATTAATATTAATTTCTCAAAATAAATATGTATCATTTTAATATAAAAAATAAAAAACAGTTTTTAATGAAAATAATTAATTTATTTTCTTTCTCGGTTCCAGATTTGACAACTCTGAATTAGAAAAGCATGCACGGTTTTTTTATATCATTTTTATTTCATGCGCTATAAAGATTCTTTATTTTTATAGTCCAATGATCTATTTCATTTGATTGTTTATTTTAGATGTTGGGATGCTGAGAAATATAATAGAATTTGGAAATGAGTAAGGTTTTTGGATCACAAAAGAATAAGAACATTGATTGTTACCATTTAAATATGTTAAACTTATAACTATCATAAATTCATAATAAATTTGCCTACTTTTATCTTTATGATTTTCTTCATATTTTACGAAATATTAACTAGAGATCCATTTTCTTCTCTTACAAAAACTAAGTTATCAATTAAATTACTTTATTATTATTATTATTATTATATATCTTGCAAACACCTGGAAATGGTTCTAGTTTCAAATATATATAAAAAACAAAAGCCAATTCAAAATAAATTAACTTCTATATATAAACATTTTTAGGAATCTAAATCATTTGCGTTGCAAATAAAAACAAAAAATAAAAGGTTTGTTACAAGTTGAAAAAAGCTCTTATCAGACATTGATCATAAAACTAAGATGATCTTATAAAAAGCAAATCAAAACAAATTATGAAACTCAATTCCTAATCAACCCAATATTGAAGAATGAAATTAAAAAATATAATAAAAAAGTGACCCAAGTCAACACAACTAACCCATAAAATTCATGACTTGGGTTATGAAACTAAGATAGCTATATAAAAAATAAATCAAAATAAATTATGAGTTTTCATACTCAATAAACTAATATTAAATGATAAAATTAGAAAAGAAATAAGTATGAAATAAAAAAAAAGTCTTTAAAATTTTGAGGACCAAAGTGCAAAAATGGATCGGTTTTCATAATTTGTTGCTAAAGTGAAAAGATAGGTCCTTTTATTATATGTTAATAATAATTATAATAACTAGATCATTGCATATGCTATGTTATGGGTCAGATTAGTTTTTTTTTTTTTAATATAGGTGTTGCTAACATGTTTTCTAGTAGAAAAAAAGTTATATTGTTTAGGGTTTAATCCGAAAAATTTGACAAGTCCCAAAATAACCCAAAAAATTGTTAAAAACATAGTTTCATAAAAACAAATTGAAGAAATATGTTTTTTTTTTTTAATAATGAGATGAAAATATATTTGAATAACTTAGGATAACTTGACAAATTTGTGACTTGGATTATAAGATTAGAATAATTTTATAGAAAGTAAATTAAAACCACCCAATTCCCAAATAAACCAATGTTGAAAGATGAAATTTTTTTAAAAAAATCAATTAAAAATAGAGACCAAAAAACAAAAAAATTCAAGTCAACTCAGGTTAATCTATCAAAATTCTAACCTGGGTCATTTGTCTGGGATAACTCCATAGAAAACAAATAAAAATAAATTATAAAGCTCAACTCTCAATCAATCAAATGTTGAAGGATGAAATTAAAAAAACATATCAATTAAAAAAAGATTACAAAAACTCAAGTAAACCCAAGTCAACCAACTAAACCCATGACCCAGGTAATGAGACCGAGATAACCTCATAAAAAAAAAAACTTAAATCCAAATCAATCAAATCTTAAAGGTTGAAATTAAAAAAAAATTAAATGAAAAAATGAAAAAACAAAACTTGAGTTAACCTGTGACTTGAGATAAGCAATCTCAATTTTGAATAATGAAATTAAAAAAAAAAATCTGAGTCAACCTAGGTTACTCCCAAAACCCGTGACTCGGGTAATAAGATCGATATAACTTTATAGAAAGAAAAACAAAAAAATATATGAAACCTAATTCCAAATCAAACAAATATTGAAGGATAAAATTGAAAAAAAAAACTAAAAAATAAATTTTGTTTGCCTGAGTTAACCTGTTAAACCGTAACTCGGGTTATGAGATCGAGATAACCTTATAGAAAGTAAACAAAAAAATAACTCGAGTCAACTTGGTTTAACTTCCCTAACCTGTAATCAAGATTATAAACTGTGATAATTACATAGAAAGTAAATTAAAACAAATTATGAAACTTAATTTTCAATAAACCAATTGTTGGAGGTTGAAATTGAAAAAAAAAATCAATATAAAAACAGGACACAATAAAACAACCTTAGTCTACACGAGTTAACCTGCAAACACGTGGCCTGAGTTATAAGACCTGAATAACCTTGTAGATAGCAAACCAAAATAAATCATGAAGCCTAATTCATAATTAACTCAATGTTGAAGAATGAAAATGAAAAGTGTTAATTAAAGGGGTGTGTTGAGAGTGTGGTAGTAGTTGTTTTTCAAAGTGTTTTTGGCTCGGGAATGCATCAAAATAATATATATTTTTTATTTTTAAAAAATCATTTTAGATATCAGCACATCAAAATCATCTGAAAACACCAAAAATAATGATTTGAAGCTAAAAAAATGTAAATTTTTTATTTTTTTCAAAAGAGTTTTTGAAATGCAAAAATAAACATGCTAAAAAAAAAGAAAAAAGTTAACTTGTTATACCTATGATTCGAGTAATGAGATTAAGATAATCTTATAGAAAGTAAACCAAAGTAAAATATAAAGCCCAATCTCTAATAAACTAAAGAAGTATGAAACTAGAGAAAAATAATATAGATTTAGCAAAAAAAACAAAGAAAAAAAACACTATTGAAATGAAGTAAAATCACCCTACTCCATTGGCTTGCACTTTGCCACGAGCTAGATCAATTTATTTTTTAAAATGTAATAAAGAACATTAAGAGCATTGAAGTTTTTTTGGCAATTCTATTAAACCCGGGCAAACAAGAAATTTTTTAAAAAGTATTAAGACAATGGTATATTGGATAACCCTAGTCACATGCAACTTGATTTGTGAAGTTAGTTTGGGTTTAATAAAGAAAAATATAAAACAATTCTTACTTAATTATATGATAAAAATCACATGCTCACAATTTCAAGCATTAATCCTAAAAATAAAAATTTATTTGAGATTGTGATAACCTTAAAACAAAGCAAAAAAAAAATAAATCATTCACAAAGTCTATTTCTCAACCAATTCTAGAGAAGAAAAAGAAAAAGGAATGAGCATCAAATATGAAAAGAGAAGAAAACGAAGGGGTGGAATTGAAAAAAAAAACAAATTAAAAACTATCTTAAATAAAAAAAAAAAGAAAGAATGGAGATCAAATTTGTTTGACAAAAAAAAATAAAGAGGATGCAATTGAAAACAAAACAAAATTTGAGAAATGAATTAAAAAAAAAAAAAAAAAAAAATAAGGGACAAAATCAAAAGAAAAATAACTTAAAGAGATGATATAAAAATGTGGAGGGTCAAACATGAATTTCTAGGAGAAAAGAAAGAAAAAAAATGTTAGCAATGCATCGGAGGTCCAATGACTACACGCACTTCACACAGAGAAAAAAGAGGTTGAGACGAACCGAATGACTCGGCATAATAATATTTTTGATTGCTAGGGTTAGCAATATACATCAGCAACATACGTCAATAACTTTTTATGTTTTGTTTTTTTTTTTGAAAATACTACTCTACCATCTGGACCCAAGCGTTATTACAAAAAATCATTTTAAAATTATATATTAACCCCTCAAGTCAAGCTTTTTAAAATTTGAATTCAATGGTAATAAAGTAATTATACCGTAGCAAAAATATGAAATGTAAAAAAAAACCCTAAATCATGGTTAAATGATGATTTGTTTTTAATGGTAATAAAGTCATTTTAGTGCAAAAAATAAAAAAAAATCAAGACACCCTTCAACAATTAAAAAATAACAAATGAATAAAAGAGAGATTATTTTGCCTCTAAAAAACCAGTTTATTAAGAGTTTTTTTAAGGATAAAACTATAAATTTATTATTATAATACACAGCAAACAAAGATATGTATAACCATATGTTTTAGTTCTTTTTATTAATAATAATAATAATAGTAGTAGTAGTAGGTAGCTGTCTTAGGATGGAGGAGGAGCACTCTTTTCTTTTGTATTGAATCTATTGATGATGTCGAACAAGGCATAGATAGCTAGCTTAGCTGGCTAATCTTATACCCTATATAAAAACCAACAGCGTCAATCCTCCTACAGAGTCTTTGAACGCGCAATCTACTTGCTGTCTGCCCGTCTCTCACCAACTTTTCATCTATCTATAAAAGAAAGGAAAGGAAAAGAAAAGAAAAGAAAAGAAAACTATACTTATTATTGGTAATTGTGGGGGCGGAAAGGAAGAGGAGGGAATAGCGTGGACGTTCTGCCCCGCCATCATCTCTTTCTTCTTTATTTTTGGCCGAGAGAAACGGGGAAGAAGCAAGACATTATTGTTATTGCTATAACATAAACTCATACAAGCTTCACGAAGAGAAATAGTTTTACACAGCAAGAAGGATAAAAGCCAAAGCTTTTGTTACCTGATTGGTCTTCTTCCACTGTAAGTCTCATTCTTCAGATCTGATTGAAATTTCCCAGATTTTGGATTTTGTTTTGTATTCTTATGGATGTGCTAGTGATGGGTTTTCTTTATTTTTTTTGGGAATGTGATTTTTGGGAGCTTTGTGATTGATTGTAAAATGGGTTTTTGTTATGTGGTTGGATGTGGGTTCTTGTAGGTTTTTTGATTGGAATGATTTTGTTTTACTTTTGTTGTATCTGGTTGAAAGGAAGAGAAAGAGATCCAAATGGGATTTTGCTGAAATGTGATAAATGTTGCCTTTTGTAGTAGAGAATCTGAACCATAGTTAGTTGGCATTGTGATAAGTATTCGGATCAGTTTCGATGGGCAGAGGAGCTCGGATGATTCATCTATGTGCAAAAATAGGACTTTGATTCTTAATCATCTCCTTTACTGATTGGTTATAAGAAAAAAGATCTGCTTTTTATGGATGCTGATTTTGATCTGTATAACGGTGTTTCTTAAGTGCTGATTGTCATTACTTGCTGTGGACTGATGATAAATTGGAATTGGATCTATCATTATGTATTATGTGCCATTGAATGAGTTTCCTATTTTCGTTCTGCCTTATGACTTGTATTAGTGTGTGATTGCTCATTCAATCAACATGAATCTACAGTCGTTTCTCCACGCATAGCAATCACCTTTAATCCACATTCATTTCCAATGCCAGTGGGCTCGTTATTACTAGATCACACACACGTTTATTCGTACATGGGCATTGCTGACCATCAATCTTTAACAAGTCATTGTTATAAATGAGCCTTTGTGGTTCAGTTTGATATTTCAATGTTCTTGATGGAACATTGCCTGAACAATTCACTGCTTAGGCTCTTTGTTTCTGTTGAAGCACATAGGCAGGGTATCCTTGAAAGGTCTGTTTTCCCTGGTAGCTTCACGATCTTTTCTCTTAGTGTCATTTATTAACCATTGAGATAATTGACTGAAGTTGAAGATAAAACTTGTCGGAATTGTGGCATGTGTAGACTGTTCTTCTCACTTCTTTAGATATAGGATTGTGGATGCTTGCTCAGGGCTTCCAGCAAAATATATTAATTTATATCGCTTTGTATGGATGGTAAATCCAAATGGTGTTTGGGCTGGATACCTTTGTCCTGTATCATGGATTACTTGAGTATAGTTGCAAATAATCATCTTCTAAACTTCTTAGATGATTTCATTTGCTGCATTGTAACGTAGATGCTTTGTTGCTTAAGTGAGTTCTCAGCATAATGCGCATGAATGATGGAATGACCTTAACTTCCATGCTTTGTTTCTTACAGTGATGCCAGAGTTAAATAGTAGAAGAAAATAGATTATAGTTTTTGCAATCATGTGGAATTATGTGGTCTTTTGTGTGTGTATGTGAGAGAGAGTGAGGGAGATGGAGAAACAGAGGTGTTTGTCTGCACCCCTTGTTCTCCAAGCAAGATGTGGTTGTACCAAATTTAAAGCCACTCACACTCACACATCACAATAAACATTAGTAGCTGATGATAATTAACACTCATAATAATTTCTTCCTGATATTTCTTGTTTTCAATGTATTTTTTGTTTCTATTTCACCAAATCAGGATTGTTTCAGGTTGTTCTAGCAAGTTCAGAATATAAGATATGGTTCTTGATAGCATGATAACTTCTCCTCACCTGAGATCACCATCCTTCCGGAAGCAATTCCCACGGGATGATTTGGGTAGCTGGTCAACTCTCCTTCAGAGACACCGTTTCCTCTTAACAGCCTTGGTTCTCTTGGCTTTCTTATGCACAATCTATCTGTACTTCGCTGTTACTCTGGGGGCCACTGAATCATGTTCTGGATTTACCGGAACCAAAAAGGCATTATGTCATATGGAGCTGGCAAAGGATTCTGTAGGCCATGGAAAACTCAAATTTTTCTAGCACATAGATGACTCTCAATCAGTACTTGGTAGTGTTTTCTTTGTTTCGTATTTGAAGGGATATGCTCGAGCGCCTAGGGATTGTTGTATACACGATATGTTGTACCAGGATTTGTCTTGAAAAATTTCAACCACATCCAATGATAATTCTTCATTGTTATTTATAATTTCCCAGGTGATTTCATATGGCTAAATTATGTTTTCTGATTCTTTTAGGTTTAGTTGAATATCTGCTTATAAGCTTTTTTGATGAATGAATGAATCCATTATTCAATGAAAGAGAAGCAGGAGCCAATCCCCGCTACAAAGCCAAAGGTAAACAAGCCAGAAGAAATCTAGACTAGTTCCCAGTGATAACAGATGGCAAACAAGTTTTTTCTTGATAGTTTCTTGACAAATTGTAGCTTTCTGCAATTTATGTTTGACGGTGAAAAGAATAGCTTCAGAAATGCTGTTAACAAGAAAGAGACTGACAATTACCCACGCAGGTAGTTCATATGGAGTTCCGAGTAAAATTGAGACAAACCCAATCTCGTATTAGAAAAAAGAAACGAAGTGCTTCTTTTAGCGTCGGTCAACCATTGATCGAGGGGCTTTTGCTTCCCTGAAGGCCTTCTTGTGTTCGTGTATATCTCTATAAAATATGAGATTTCTCAAACCACTTTGTGGCATGAGGTTTCAGAGTTAATACATCTAGGGGTTTTTTTTTCCCCTCCATATGAAGATTTAGATTATGCTTTTTTATTTTAAAAATGTTTTTGGAAAAAAAATATTTTTTTAATTTTAAATTAAATTATTTTTTTAATATTTTCAAATTGTTTTAATGTGGCGAGGTAAGAAATAATTTTTAAAATATAAAAAAAATATTATTTTAATATATTTTTAAATAAAATAAAAACAATATGTACTATATTCATAAACATCTACTTCCAGCACGCTATGAAATTCTGATAGAGAGAGAGGCTTTCTTCTCGTTCTGGTTTGCCCAATCAAATTCCTGATCTCTAGCTGCCACATTGCTGTTAATTTAAAAGTATATGTGCAGAACTTTTAACCAAACTTTTTCCCCACAAAAATAGCTTCTTATTTCAGAGAAATTAGCTTGGTTACATGGCATGAAGTGGATCAACAGACCTAATTTGCCTATCTTTAAAGTATATCTGCTCTGTAATTACGTTGACGTTCAAAAAACTTAATATATAAGCTAGAAAATAAGAGTCCAGCTGCAGTTATGTGTTAACATACCATAAGATTTGAGACATTTTATTTCCTGTTAACAATAGTCGAAAATAGTTGGACATAAAATGCAGGGTCTAAGGTTACTTGATGAAAACGCATTTGATTTGATGAAAACGCATTTGATTCGGTCATGCTTGTTTTTGTATTTTAAAAGTGTTTTTGAAAAAAAAATATTTTTTAATTTTTTTATTGTTTTAAATTAATATTTTTTTAGTGGTTTTAGATCATTTTAATATGCTAATATCAAAAATAATTTTTTAAAAATTAAAAAAAATATTATTTTAATATATTTTTAAATAAAAAAATATTTTAAAAGATAACCGCAATCACACTCTTAAACACATGAAGCCATAACTTTGATGGTTACAGTTCAGAACAGGGATTTGTCTTCTTGATTCAGCAAAATCCTCATTTGCTACAGAAAACAGCTTTTTTTTTTTTTTTTTTTGATTTGGTGACTTCATTTATTTCCTGACTTGGAACGATCAATGCATGTAATTTGCTTGTTTATTTAGTTTTTATGTTTTAATATTTAGTATATCTTCGGGAGTTAATCTTTTCCTGACCGGATATCAGATATCATCATAGTTAAGGACTCTTAATTCCACTATATATAATTAAACATGATCCAGTTTAGAATCCGGCCAACCTATCACTATTCCAGGCTAGATGTAAAAAAAGTCAATTTAGAGTTGACCTGTTAAAAATTAAAATTTAATTGAATTTTTTTAAAAAAATAATATTGCTTTGATTTTTTTTTATATTTTTTATTGATTTATATCAACTAGAGTTTACGCATCTGACCTAGTGACCTATGATTTAATAATTATGCTTAATTCTATAAGAGATCCTAGTAATTATAAACAGACTTAATTTAAGTCACTGAAAGAACTCGTATTAAATTAAGACACAATCTTTCTCACATCAGGAAATCCGAGAAGTCTTCCAATTTTGAGACGGAAACCAGAAGAAGCTAGAAACTAGTTTACCTTATAAACTTCGGACTTTCTCTTCTGATTTTGGCTTTAAATTGACAACCTAAGCCATTGAAACAGCATAACTTAATTTGATTTTTCAATCTCAAAAACAACAATGGCGTTAAAGATGAAGAGCAGCACACCGGTACAGGTGCGCGAAGTCTGGGCAGAGAACCTCGTAGCCGAGTTTTCTCTAATCAAGGAAGCAATCTCTCGCTTCTCCTTCGTTTCACTGGACACTGAATTCCCTGGTACTCTCTTTCTGTCAAATCTTGACAAGAGTTTGCTGTCTCAAGCCCCTCCTTCTCACAATTACCGTCTCATGAAGTACAATGTTGATCTCTTGAAAATTATTCAACTTGGGATGACCCTGTCTGATTCACAAGGAAATCTTCCAAGTTTCGGAACAGAATTCCACTACGTTTGGCAGTTTAATTTCCGGGATTTCAACATCGAGCATGATCCTTACAACGACGAATCTATTGGGTTACTTGAACGCCAAGGTATTGATCTCAAGAAGAACAGAGAAAAGGGTATCGATTCCTCAGATTTTGCATGGATGGTTTTTACTTCTGGACTTGTTTTCAATAACTTTTCAATAACTTGGATTACTTTTCATGGTGCTTATGATTTTGGGTTCTTGATCAAGATCTTAACTCGACGAGAGTTACCATGTGATATGGCGTCTTTTCTGGGGATGGTTAGTTTCTTCTTTGGGGTTCGAGTTTATGATACAAAATTCATGATGGGATCTATCGGTGGTTTGCGCGGTGGATTGGAGAGGGTGGCTACGTTACTGGGTGTAGAACGGACAACCGGAAAAAGGCACCAGGCAGGATCTGATAGCCTGTTAACCCATCAAACATTCGTGAGATTTAAGGATTCTTGCGCTAATCTTGATCTTGAAAACTTGAATGGCTGTGAGGGAATGATTTTTGGACTATGTGAAGGCTGGCTGGGATTCGATCGTACACCTGAAGTATACAATATTGAAACTTCTACTCAGTTGAAACCTCAGTTTAAGGAAGTGTTTTCAGTGTAATCTTTTCCCCTCAAATTTGGTTGTAAAACCTTTTAATCCAAGTTTCTCGATTATTTGTTTTAATTTTTTTCATTAGCTATATTTTGATTTGTTTCGCATCAAGCAAAGTTTGTGTTGAGGTCAAATCTATTATCGTTGGTGTTGTACTGCTGGGACCGACTAAAAACCCATGCCCAAATCAATATAAAATAAAGGGAGAAACCTGATCCTATAAAACAAAGTGGAAAAGTGAGAAACGCGATTTAAATAGTTCAGTGACCAGAACTGAACATTACTCTCTCTTTACCATTAAACCAAAACTAAAAGGAAAATACAAAACTACAGACACTTAGGTTATGAAGATGATGTGTTTTTCATCATAATCACACAATTAACTTGCCTTGGATACTGGGAGCTTTCTTTGCCTAAAATTGAAGGGGGTGAGTTAGGTTCATTTCAAAGAATTTAACACAACCCACCAACTCTTTCTTATCTAAGTAAACAACACATAAACACAAGGCAATCTCAAAGCAATAATAAAGCAAAAGTAAAAATAATGAGGGGAGAGAGATTAAACCCAAATTTTATAGTGGTTCGACACTAAGTATCCACTCTCTAAACGAAAAGTTTGTACTTATACTATCATTCAATCCACTTTGTATGTGTGAGGCCGTATATTTTACGATCAAATTTTTCTCAAAGGTTTAAGATTCAAACCTTAACACAAACAATCTTTATCCCTGGCATCGAAAACTAATTTTTTTACGGACTAAAGATTGAAACCTAAAAACCCTTTTTATGTACTCAAGATCGAAACCTAAGTGACTTTTTCAGTAGTACTATAGATATGTGTATGTGTACTATGCATGAGAGGGACGGCCATGGTTTCCTATGGCAGCCAGTACTCTTCTGTTTTTAGCCTTCAAGAGAATTACTACAGTGGTATTATTTTTATATAAGAGATTTGTTTAGTGCAGTTAGGTTTTGGATAATATGCGTGCGCCGTGCGCTTGATTAGTGGTTGATAATGGAGTTTTGTAGAATACGCACGCTTTTTTGAACCTTGTTAAATTTTCATGTCCCTTTTATTTTATATTTTTGCTTAGGTTTTAATTAACACGACATTACTCTCTAAAATCCCTGGAAAGTATGATAAATAGATGCAATTTCTAGTTATGAAGGATGTAATTCAACTAGTCAGGTTCTAGAGTTATTTTTTAGAATTACCAGTTTGAATTTTATAAATTTCAGGATTACTGGAAGCTTATATGATTATTAACTTCAAGGCCCATGAAATTAATCAAATAATAATAATAAAAAGATGCAATTTCAGTTTTATTTTTATTTTTCGTTTTAATGAATTGGATATCATTAGGCCAGCTTTGACCGCACGTAGGATTTCTTAATTAGATAAAAGATGTTTAAACGGGGTTTTACTTTAAGATAGAAATCTTTGCATCGACAGGAAATCCCAATCATCTTCGGATTAAGCCTTGTGAAATTGACAACAGAAGCGATTGAAACTGCATTCATAACTTAATTAGATCATCCCATCTCAAAACAACAACAGCGTCAGCGATGAAGAGCAGCAAACCAATACATGCTCGCGAAGTCTGGGCAGACAACCTCGTAGCTGAGTTTTCTCTAACAAGGAAGCAATCTCGCTTCTCCTTCATTTCACTGGACACTGAATTCCCTGGTACAGGTACTGTCTTTCTGCTAAATCTTGACAAGAGTTTGCTGTCTCAAGCCCCTCCTTCTCATATTTTTATATTATTAAAAAAAAATCTTTTATAGGATTATTATTTTGATATATTTTTAAATAAAAATATTTTTTTATTAGATTACCAAAGAAAAAATTAATATTCGATGTTTATAATGTCATATCAAACTTGAAGTAACAATGATGTCGTGGCTTAATATCTAAGACAATTAATTTTTCCCCCCTTAATTATCATCAGTTTTTTTTTTCAGAGATAAATGTATACAATAAATTATTCTGCCTCTTACTTTGCTATTTAATTATTTGGCTTTTCTTGCTCTTACTTTGCTACTTAATCATTTAATTATCTATCATTCACTAAACACGCATACACTTTTATTAGTAATGGAGAGTTAAACATTTTCTATTGAAATCACTGTGTAATTTGATCTTGTGCTTCTATCACTGCTCTAAGCTCGTGGTTTTTTCTGCTATCAACTACTATTGATGTTACTGCTAGCTGCTCTCGTCGTCTGCTAATTTGATGGTCTCTCTGCTGCTGATTCTGCTTTTACTATCTGGTCATAATGGTTAAATGGTTAATTATTTTGGTTGCTTAATCTCTGTTGCTGCTGCTGGTGATGGTGGTTAGTCCATGCTCATGCTGCTCTCGCTCTGCTCCCTACTCTGTTTTTGCTCTCCCTGTATTCCTTACAACTTTATGTTCGTAGTCGCTGCCCTGGTTGATCATGATCAGTATTGTCTCTGGTTTAAAATGAGTGACGAGTTATTTTGGTCTGTTATTAGATGGCTTAATCGTCTTGGGCTTTAGTATGAAGTTAAGCTTTGTGGCTGTGTTTCCACAAAAGCTCAATCGATATTACCTTAACCACAAACAAATAGTAAATCAAATGTATAAACAATCAGCATCTCCAGCTATCAGAATTTAAGCCTAATTCATCTGCATAGTCTCATCAGCCTGTTCACAACAGAGGATTCGAGAGACTAAATACTTCTCAAATGAAATCTTTGCTAACTGATGATGGCTTTGATACCTCAAGATAGAGACATGGCTCAAGCTACCAATTGATCAAAGAAACTCTCTTATAATCAACGCGAAGGATTTTTAATTTATTAAGTTCTTAACATGAAAGACTAAGAACATGTGCTAAAACACAGACCACAATACAAATATAAGTTTTTATTCAATCAGAAACGCTCCTAACAGTCTTAAAAACAAGAAAGAAACATATGATTTCAGATATATTTTCTTAATCCCTCACCATGTTTCAGAAGAAGTCGAAGGTTTGCAATCTAATGGTAGATCTATACCAATCTCAAAACTGCTGCAGGAAATCGACCTCGATGAATTATCCACTTCACCAATTTGTTGAATATTGATACCGTTACGTGATAATAGAATCCCCTCCAATTCCATTGCAACTTCTCTCATTGTTGGTCGGTTTCTTCCACTCAAATTCAAACATCTCTTTGCAAGATTCGCTATAACTATGGCTTCCTCTTCAGTGCAATCCCCCCTAACCTGAGCATCAATGATATCAAAGAGTCTACCATCTTCCATCAAATCAATGAAATGTTCGGCTAAGCTCATGGTTTCCAGTGAATGGGTTAAGAAAATAGGTTTTTTCCCACTTAAGAGCTCAACGAGAACTACTCCAAAGCTATAAACATCACTCTTTTCTGTTAATTGACTGGTTCGAAAATACTCTGGATCTAAGTAACCAAACGTACCTTGCACCTTGGTGGTCAGATGAGTTTGATCAATGGAAACTGATCTTGAAGTTCCGAAATCTGAAACTTTTGCTCTATATTTCTCATCTAAGAGTATGTTTGTCGACTTAATGTCTCGGTGATAAATCGGTATAGATGCTGTCGAGTGAAGATAGGATATCGCACCTGCAGCTTCCGAGGCGATTCGTAACCGCGATTCCTATGATAACGTAAAGTCGTCGTTTTGCTCATGGAGATATTGGGAAAGAGTTCCATTGGGAATGAATTCATAGACTAGCAGAGGAACATCAGTCTCCAGGCAACATCCAAGTAGCCTAACAACATTTCTGTGACTGATTTGTGAAAGAATTACAACCTCGTTGATGAATTCTTCTAGTTTTTCTTCATCCACTATCTTAGACTTCTTAACTGCGACGATAGTCCCATCAGCTAACATTCCCTTGTAAACGGTGCCTTGACCGCCATGACCAAGTATTCTGCTCTCATTAAAATAATCGGTCGCCTTTTCCAACTCATTTGAACTGAATATTTTTGTCTTTTGAACACTACCATCACTTGAGGATAATTGCTGCTGCAATAAGAGACCACCATTCCGTTTGAAAAACTTCTTCTTCAACCGAATGCAATTGTATATCCACCGAGCACCAATGAGCAGGAAGAGTACTCCAACCAGACCTATAACTGTATTAGGAGCAAAAAAACATCACCTAGGTTTTCAGTCTGCTGGAAAATAAAAATTGCCACATGAATTTTGGTTCTATTAATTAAAATTTGTCCGAGACTATCTTTTTCGGAATTAATTTCAAAAGGGTAATGTCCATATGGCTTATGTTTTTCCATTGTTAACCTTGAATTCCACGTGTACAAAGCTAAGTGGACAAGGAATCACAAGGAACCTTAACTTGATAGTGTGGGGGTTGAAATGTCCAAAACTAAGGTACATGTGTTGATTTAACCAAGTTCGAAAACTTGAGGGACCGGGCCCGACCACTTAATTGAATTTACTAGCTAATTTAATGTATGGTTATTTTGGTAATTAGCGTGTTCATGGTGAGGCTGGTTAATTATGATGGGCCATCGTTTTATAGAGTTTGTTTTTTTGGTTTTTTCTTCTTAACTTGGTATCAATTTTAAAGGAAAAAAAAACTATATAATATATTTTATTTTTTAATGCATATCGAGTGTAAGTTTTAATTATTCTCAAATCTTCTAAAAAAAATAAATCATACTATTAATCTTTTGTTTCTAATTTTGTTAAGAAAAATAACTTATAAAAACACAATATGAAGTAATCAAATAATAAATAAGTGAACTCATATACCATCATAAACTTTTTAACAACTCGAAAGACCTTGATATAAGTTAGGATACATGTTTTTTGATCTTTTATTTTTACATCTTACTAAAAAAATATTCAAGATACATCATAAAATAATTTTAACTTATGATAAATTTTCTACTGGTTTAAGAAAAACTTTTATAATAAACCCATGTCAAGAAATACTGATTTAGTTGAAAAACATTTCTCATATTTTCAACATGGTATCAAATTTATTTTTAATCTTTCTAATTTTTTTTGGATAATCATCAATTTTTTTTATCTTTCTATTTGTATCTGCATATGTGCATGTGTCAATATGTGTTCTTATTTTTTTAAAAAAATATATCAAAATTTAACTTACTAAAACTTAAATATATTGACATATAATTAAGCAATTCGTATATTATAACTATAACACTACTTTAAATTGTATTTATTTTTAGAATTTGATGAGAATATCAAATTTAAAATAATAATATGTAAACAATAAGAAAGATTATTTACAGCAGAGACAAAAATGCAGATTTATTATATAGAATTAATAATCATTTGACCATCTTTACTAGGTAAGGAAAATGAATAATCAACATGTGAGAGCCAGAATAACATTTCATAAAAATTATAGGGATGAAACTGAACATTAGTTTCAGGTATTTATTTGGGGCAGGGATGTGATAGGCATTAAAATTAAATAGGTTGAAAGGAATAAATCAGGAACCTGCGTACCTATGATAATTATATAAATTTTATTTATCGCGCATCTGTACCCTCCTCTTGTATTCACGCATTTGAGCATCCCTTGGCACGTATTTTTCTCTGGGGTCTTACATTCATCAACATCTAATAAAATAAGAAGGCGAAAATCAACAAATATTTATATGAGATTTGTTATAGAGCTTAAAAGTAATTAATTCAAACTAGAGTAAATCTATTTTTCTTTTTTCAAAATTGAAGCACTAAATTACTTCCTAATTCTAAGCTAATTGTGCATTTACCATCATTATCCGACACTTAACATCGTTTAACTTTTATTGCAAAACATAGAAGAAATTAAATTAAAATAATCGCTCGAATAAAAATAATAAAATAAACCCAAGAAAAAAAAGCTAGGATAATAAAAGTAGCAATTTTTCTTTTTCAGAGAGGAATTTTTACCCGCACAACCAAGTTCAAGGTAAGGGTTGCCCTCAAATCCATCCTTGCACGCACATTCGGATTGATTGTAACCTTCTTCGCAATGCGTGGAAATATCGTTATCATTCAAGTTCATCATCCAACCCAAGTCCATTGGAACATAATCTCTATACTGCATTGCGAAGGGATCACTTATATTCGATTCAAACCATGTCGGATTCACCAGGAAGGCTAGCTTGCATCCTTCTCCAACTTGGTTAGCGTTAGTAGAAAATAAGCGCGGATTAAAAACCTGAAGCAGTGAAGGGATTTTCGCCAGACTACAATTTTGACCTGAACACATTTTATTTTCTTGCAATCTAACGTTACTTTGCAGGTTACCCCATGTAGACTCCCAGACGACGAGATCCGGCTCAGTTCCGGTCATAAATGTTGGTGGGAGGAACCACTGGTGGTGGCTTTGAAACACTCAGAGGGGATAAAACATACTGTTTTATTACAAAATCCGAAGCTTACAAATAACACAAAACAAAAGCTTAACACACGCCCTCTCTCTCTCTCTTTCTCTTTCAAGTGTTTCTCACAATTCTCTCCACACAAATAAACACAAGCTGGGCACTCTATTTATAGACAAAATCAGAATACGAAAATCTACTGTTCCAGGTGTGAAGGCGGCTGTTGACCGGCGGTGTGAAGGCGGCTGCGGTTGGTGGGTGGTTGCCTTCCTTGACTATCTAGGTGCTTCTAGATTGAGTTTATTCAACAAATCTCCCCTTTAAACTCAATCGAGGGATGTCATGCCAAGCATGAACTTTAATCGGATGAATACTTCTCCTTTCAATGGCTTTGTGAAGATGTCAGCAACTTGATCATTTGTGTTGCAAGATATCAGTTGGACTTCTTCATTATTCACATGTTCCCGGATAAAGTGATGACGTGTATCAATGTGTTTGCTCCTCTCATGATACACTGGATTCTTTGCTAATGCGATTGCTGATCGATTGTCAATATAAATCTCCGTAGGACTTTCTGGAGGAAATCCCAAAAACTTCAGCATATTCCTTAACCATATTGAATGGCATACGGCTGAGTTGGCAGCAACATACTCAGCTTCACAGCTTGATAATGTGACAATCGATTGCTTCTTGGATGACCATGTGAAAGATGTGTCTCCCATGAAAAAGACAAACCCTGTTGTGCTTTTCCTTTCATCCAGATCTCTACCCCAATCACTATCCGAGTAGCCTACAAGATTAAAGTCTTTACTTGAGGTATAAAACATACCTTCATTCATTGTGCCTTTGATGTAGCGAAGAATTCTCTTGGTGCATTCAAATGAGACTGGTCTGGCGTCTCCATGTATCTGCTGACGAGTCCGACTCCGTAAAGTATATCCGGTCTGGTACATGTCAAGTACCTTAAGCTTCCTACTAAGCTTTTGAAGTAAGTTGGATCAACATTTCCAACCTTACTCTTCCTCAATTCCACTCCATTCTCAACTGGAGTTGATATCGGATTGCAGCTTTCCATCTTGAACCTTTCAAGAATATCTTTGGCGTAACCGCTTTGGGATACAAAAATCCCTTCTTCCTTCTGCGTTACTTCTAAGCCAAGAAAATGTGACATTAGACCAATGTCAGTCATTTCAAACTCCTGTACCATGCTTCGTTTGAAGTCGTCAAACATGGTAGGGTTGTTGCCGGTGAATATCAAATCATCAACATACAGGCACACAAATAAGATGCTGCCATCTACTCCTTTCTTCACATACATTGCGTGTTCATATGAACATTTTTCAAATCCATTATCTTGAAAATACCTGTCAATTCTGGTATTCCAAGCACGCGGAGCTTGCTTCAAACCATAGAGAGCCTTCTTCAACTTGTATACTTTGCCTTCATTTTCAGCATCAATGTATCCAAGTGGTTGTTCAACATAGATTTCTTCTTCTAGGAAGCCATTCAGAAATGCTGACTTCACATCGAGTTGATAGATCTTCCATCTATGTTGTGCAGCTAGTGAGATCATCAGTCTGATTGTCTCTAGCCGGGCTACTGGAGCAAATACTTCTCCATAGTCAATGCCTTCTCTCTGTTTGTAGCCTTTAGCCACTAATCTGGCTTTGTATCTTTGCACATCTCCTTTGGCGTTCTTCTTCGTCTTGTAGACCCATTTGACACCTATTGCTTTCTTGTTTTCTGGTAGATAAGTCAGCTTCCAGGTATCATTCTTCTCAATGGCATGTATTTCTTCATCCATTGCTTCTATCCATTTCTCTTCTGTGACAGCTTCATTGAAGTTTAATGGGTCACTATCTGCAAAGAAACAAAACAGAGTTGTATCTTCCATGACCTGAGTGGTATCGTACAATTCTTCAAGATTCCGCATCCTTCTTGGTCTTTCTGATGAGGATGCTGGTGGTGTTGATGATGATGCTCCTGGTGTGTTCCTCCTGTTGAATACAGGGAAACTGTGTGCCGGACTTTGTGGTTCAGCTGCTGGCACAATAGGTTCTTCGACAAGTACTGTTGGTACTTCTTCACCTTCAAGGATCAAATCAAGATTGATCCATTTGATTGCTTCTTGATCACCATTCCATGCCCAAGATTTATCTTCTTCAAAGATAACATCTCTACTCGTAATCACCTTCTTTGTGATGGGATTATACAGCCTGTATCCCATCCTTCTTTCACCATATCCGACAAAGATGCATTTCTCGCTCTTATCATCGAGCTTTCTCCTTCTTGCATCTGGGATCTTTGCATATGCCACACAACCAAAGACTCGTAGATGAGTAACACTTGGTTTGTGACCACTCCATGCTTCTTCTGGAGTAACACCTTGCAAACTTCTGGTCGGGCAGCGATTCAACAGATACACTGCACATGATACAGCTTCAGCCCAGTATTGCTTGGGCAGCTTCTTTGCTTTAAGCAGACTTCTGGCCATGTCAAGAATCGTGCGATTCTTCCTTTCTGCTACACCGTTCAGCTGTGGTGTATAAGCTGGCGTCGTCTGATGTCTGATGCCTTGTTGTGTATAATAGGCTTCAAAGTCATTTGCTGTATATTCTCCACCTTGATCAGATCTTACGGTTCTGATCGTGTAACCAGTTTGCTTCTCCACAATTGCTTTAAAATCTTTAAAACAATTGAATACTTCTGACTTCCTCTTCAGAAAGTATATCCACGTCTTTCTACTAAAATCATCAGTAAAAGTGAGGAAGTACCTATTTTGTCCAGTTGACATAGGCGTAATTGGGCCACACACATCTGTGTGTACTAACTCCAGTGGCCTCTTTGCTCTCCAGTTGACTTCTTTGGCAAAACTGGATCTGTGTTGTTTGCTGAGGACACAACTCTCACAGACTTCTTCTGGATGATCAATGTGAGGCAAACCTTTGACCATCTTCTTGCTTGCTAGCATCTTCATACTCGTGAAATTCAGATGTCCAAACCTTAGGTGCCAAAGCCATTCTTCACTGTTGGTGATGGCACTCAAACACCTTGTTGCATCATACTGGATGTTCAAAGGAAACATCCTATTCTTGGACATTTTCACGTAGGCCATTAATCTCCCATTGTTGTCTCTAATTGTCAGATGACAATTCTTCAAGTAAAAACTATATCCTCTCTCCAAAAGTTGGCCTAGGCTGATCAGGTTCTGCTTTATGGCTGGGACATAATACACATCGACGATGTAGCTGGAATCGCCATTCTTCAACTTGACTGGGATGTTGCCTTTACCTTTGAATGGAACCTTTGTGGTATCTCCAAAAGTAACTAGACCTTGCTTGGTCTCATCTAGATCACCAAATAACTCTCGGTAGCCGCACATGTGATTGCTGGCTCCAGTATCTAGATACCATATATTTTCTTGTTTCTCGCCAAGTTCTCGTTGGACAAGAAATACAGATGCTTCTCCATCATGCTTCTCTACATAGTTGGCTTGCTCACGTGTCTCCAACGGAGCTTTCCATCGGCATTCAGTGCTATAGTGCCCAAATTGATTGCAGCTATAACATTTGATATTTCTCTTGTCACGGTTATTGTAACCGCCTCCTCTTCCTCTAGGAGTGAATGCTTGTTGGCCTCGGCCTCCTCTGGTGGTGTTTCTGCCACCTCTTCCTCTTCCTTGGAATTGCTGGAATCCTCCTCTGGATTGTTGACTTCCTCCTTGAGTGGTGTAGCCACTTGATGAAGTTTCCCCTTGCTCATATCTGTCTTTGAAAGACAGCTTTGCTTGTAAGGCATGCTCAATGGCCTTATCTTCATTTCGCATTACAATCTTCTGCTCATGAGCTTGCAAAGAACTCATAAGCTCATCCACTGTCAACTTGTCCACTTCCTTGGACTCTTCAATTGCGACAACAACATGATCAAATTTTGGATCTATGGATCTCAAAATTTTCTCAATAATTCGAGTGTCAATGAGGGCTTCTCCATTTCTTCTCATCTGGTTGACTATCACCATAATCCTTGTATGATAATCAGAAATAGATTCTGAGGACTTCATTCGTAATAATTCGAATTCTCCTCTCAAAGATTGAAGACGAATCTTCTTGATTCTGTCAGCACCTTTGTATTTCTATTGGAGAGCCTCCCATATATCATGTGACGTTTCAGCGGAAGCTATTATCTCGAATGTATCTTCATCAAGACCTTGATAGATGATGGTCTTTGCTTTGTTGTCCTTCTTTCTGTTGACTTTAAGGACTTGCTTCTGTGCCTCTTGTAAAGCATCTTCTCTTTCTTTGGACTCTGGTTCATCATAACCAGTTTGTACAATATCAAAACACTCTTGTGACCCAAGAAATGCCTTCAATCTGATGCACCAACTATCATAGTTGTCTTTGGTCAGCTTCGGGATGAGTGTATTTGTACCTTCTGTAGTCATTTTGCTCTTTTAATGACTATATCGCCTTCTGGGAGCCGAATTTGACCAAACAGACACTGTAGATCGATCCGGAATGGTCCAAATAGTCGGGAACCGGTCTGACTTTGTTGAAATCGGGTCAGAAAATGGGTGAACCGGTCAAAAAACCAATTCTGTACGGCGGGCGGTTCGCTGGGTTGAACCGGGAATATTCTGTGGAATATTCCTTCGGCTCGGCTGAGGCTGGAACGCGGCTCGGCTCGGCGCGGGGGTACGGCTCGGCATGTGGCTCGGCTGGACTCGGCGTATACGGCTCGGTGCGGCTCAAATATGGCGCGCGTGTGGCTCAGTCGTCTTCAACCTCGGGGCGCGTGGGATGCGCGTGGGCGATCTGGCTGAATATTCAGGCGGCGCGTGTGGGCTACCCCGAACTCCGATTTGGCTGATTTTTACGGCAGTGAGTTCGTCTTGATGAGCTCTACACTGTGGAATGATCAAAACTTGTTTTTGACAATTTTGAAAATTCGGATATACCCCAAAACTCTTCTGTTTTCCGACGAACGGGGCTCTGATACCAATTGTTGGTGGGAGGAACCACTGGTGGTGGCTTTGAAACACTCAGAGGGGATAAAACACACTGTTTTATTACAAAATCCGAAGCTTACAAATAACACAAAACAAAAGCTTAACACACGCCCTCTCTCTCTCTCTTTCTCTTTCAAGTGTTTCTCACAATTCTCTCCACACAAATAAACACAAGCTGGGCACTCTATTTATAGACAAAATCAGAATACGAAAATCTACTGTTCCATGTGTGAAGGCGGCTGTTGACCGGCTGTGTGAAGGCGGCTGCGGTTGGTGGGTGGTTGCCTTCCTTGACTATCTAGGTGCTTCTAGATTGAGTTTATTCAACAATAAAAGCTCGAGTATCACAGCCCACTGCAACGAACAAGTTCCTTTTAGAGGAGAAAACAAAGGGAGTTCCAGTGAGATTCAGAGGCACACCATCTACCCGGCCAATACAATTGAAGGATATTACTGGACTTTTGACAGTAGCGGTGGCTGTCGTAACTGAAATATTCAGCACCTCCAATTTAATTCGACTTATAAAAGCTCTAGGAGGGTTGGCAGAATCATTGCACTCAATCGCGAACCGTTCATCCATGTAGCATTCTTTTCTAGTTCCAAAGGGGTAAGGAATGCTAATGGCTCCGCATCGATCTGGACATCCAAACTTCGCTACGGGTGCTGCTGCTTTTGCTAACTGAAACATTAACACCAGCAAAGTCATTTTAACCACCAATCTCCAAACCATTCTATCCATTCTAGTGGTTTTTGTTTTCTAGATATAATTTGATTTCAAGTTCATACATCCAGCTTTAAAGAGGAAGGGAAATATTTAAGACATTTCTTTGCATTTTCTTGGTCTACTAGTGACTAACGACTAGCGAACAATGAATCACTAGTCTGAATTAGCAGACTTTTGTATTGATAAGAGAAATCTGAGATTCTTCTAAGCCACGTTAAGTTGCATTCCAATAAGTTTAAAACTTCGAAGCCAGTACATTTTTTTCTTTCTAAAGCCAAAGAGCGTGTATCATAGGTATTACACACGGTATATACGGCGCGCGTGTTGACCAGATGACCTGCATGATTTTAAACACAGTTTTCAATTTAGCTAGTTATGAATATGAGGAAATTCCATGCTATTTCAAACACGTGGCGATCGCTTACTTTTTCAAATGAAAAAGCAATGCTAATGTTTCCATAAATTTCTGTACAATTAGCAGGCCTTGCAATAAGTGCTAATACAGTTGCTATTTCAAGCAACAGAATAGCGGGGAAAAAATTAGACACACAGTATCAGGAATCATGCTTTCCTCTTCTATTGCAGATATATTTAGATGCTAAGAGTTTGGGCTCAATATTGGAAGTAGAGAATGAGAGAGAGCTGTATGATCTTTATTCGATTCCACTTGCTAGGATTACCTATATTTTCAAGAAAAAATCACTAATTGTGACAAAGAAGACTATAGTAAACTGTGTTGTTATCTATTTTGAAGCCTCACAACAAAAATAAAAAATGAAAGGGAAAATACAAAATAAATTGAAAAAATGTTGAAGAAAATAAAAAATATATTAGTGAGAAGAATTTATCACAACATCCAAAAAATTAAATTGTAAAAACTGGTTGAGATTGAAAAATTTAACAGCATATTTTCAACAAATAAAGATTTTATTGGCAATCAAAATTCAAAACTAGTTTGGACTAGTTTCGGTCAATTCATTTGTATTAAACACTTTGTTGAATTTGATTAGTTAATAATATAGAATTTATTTGCATCAATAAAAAGCTTTCTAAAAGTGTGTTTGGAAAACATCCTCGTAGACCTATTTTAACAATTGTTTTACAAAGAAAAAATGAGTACTTGCCAAATAAAACCTATATATATATATATATGGAAAAAAAATCCTTAAAATTATTTGAGCATTTAAAAAAAAGATCTAAAATATTTTGGCATGTTTTTAAAAAAATTACATGGATTTTACAATAAATTTATAAAATTCCAAAGGATTTTGGCCTATATTTTAAAAATATAAAAAATTATTTTTGGTAAGAAAACATATTATTCATTTTTAATATAAAAAATAAAAAACTTATAAAAATATTAATATTTAAAATATTATTAGGAATAATAAATAATGATTTCTTATCAAATCAAAAACTATTCTAGAACACCATCCTGAAAGGGTTGTCGAGTCTTCAAGCCCCACCTCGTAGAATTAAGATTTATGGATGTTTCTTCCCACCTCGTAGCTTGACCAGTTCTAAACTCAACAAGATTAAAACAAATGTTTCAGTCATTATGAAAATATGTTCCATACCCCGTGTACTTTAAAAGATGCTCTGCGAAAGCAAAATTTATGACCAGGTCAATTCTGTAAAACAAAAGGAACAAGCTTTGCGAAAGCAAAATTTATGACCAGGTCAATTCTTTAAAAGATAATAGACATTTTGGAGGTTTTCTGAACAATAATTCCTGTAAGCAAGAATCAAGTGTACTTTTCTCGAACAATTTCACCCCGTGCAAAAACAGCATCGTAATCTTTTCTTGAACACCTTTACACCCTTAACTCTTTGTGTTTGACATTTACTTGAGTCCAAGAACATAGGTCTGGCCACAAAACCCATATTCAATTAGACTTCATATATAATCAAGCTCAAGAATGTAGGGTTTAGTAGCTGGCCAGATCAATACTCACCCGGGTTTAGTATAATGTTTGTCAAAAAATAATATCAACTCAATAGCTTAAATTATTTTATGATATTTTAAAATATGATTTATATTATTTTCTAATATATGCTTCAAGTGACAATCCTTTGGAGTTCCTTGCTTTCTTATTTTAATTTGACCTCCTTATATTTGGATAAATTTGGAATTAAGTCCTTTTTTTCTTTTTTCAGTATTTGTTCTGTTCTGTTTTTTTATTTTTTTTATTTTGCATTTAAAACTAATAAAGTGACTTAAATATCATTAATTTCAATAATCTTCAACATAGTTGATTATTTTTATTTTTTTATAGAATTAGTTGATTATTTTTATTTTTTATAGAATTAGTTTCAAATCTTAAAAAATAAAATAAATAACTTTAAATTAAAATTTATAATTTAAGTTATACATCCAAAATTTTTGGTTTTAAATTTAAATAAAACTACTAGCATAAAAACCCTTTTTTCTTCATCTGAAAAAAGAAGAAGCCTATAGCCTTAAAATATATGTTTTAAAAAATTTAAACAAGAATTCTAGATGGAGAATTAAATTTATGTTATTAAATTTTATTTTCAAAACATATTATCTATAGAAAGAGTTGTAAATTAATTAGTTAGGTTAAGAGTTATTGATCTTAAAGATAATTAAGTTATTTCACTAGTTTCATCGTAACAAACCCGTCATAATATATTGATAAAAATAGAAATATCATCACACCATAATAAAAAATAAAATAAAAAATAACAATGTATCTTATTTAAATTAAAGTGTGCTATATGTGGTAATATATATTTTTTCGCAACCAATCCCATTTTTAGAATATGCGAAAGAAAAATTAAAATTTTTAATAATTATAATAGATGATGACTTTCTATTAAATCAAAAACCATTTCAAAACACCATTCAGAAAAGATCGCTCGAGCTGCACAACAAACTGAGTGTCCAAATTATTGTACGAAAATTCAACGAGAAATTCTAAATAAGGTGGCCTTTTGTAGCCATGCCCTCGTATTTTTGTAATTCAAGTATTTGTAAAATTAAGATTTATGGATGGTTCTTCCCACCTCGTAGCTTGACCAGTACCTCGTGTGAAAAGGAACATGCTTTGCGAAAGCAAAATTTATGACCAGGTCAATTCTTTAAAAGATATAGGCATTTTTGAGGTTTCCTGAACAATAATTCCTCCAAGCAAGAATCAAGTGTACAGCCCCCCGTGCAATAACAACATCGTAGTCTTTTCTTGAGCACTTTCACCTACGCATCCAATGTACGGCTTTCCCACGCAGCCATCGCGGCAAGATGATTCATATGCTAAAGTCAAATGAGATTATCCAAATATTACGTTCATTTAATAATTAAACAAGAAACGTAAACAGAAAGGTAAGGTATGTGACGAAGTGCAATTGTAAAATCCTAATGAAGTGCAGAACGACGGGAAACCAGCAGACCCCAAAACCAAAGCTCCTGAATACAGCAGCCATTCTATCGAAGAAATTGAAATGCTAGCTTGGAACGACCATGGTGATGTTAGCATACTTGCAAAGTTTAAATATTGTAGAACATCATATCTTGACGAGAAACTTTTATGTAACAGTGAGGACTTATAGATAGTAAGCAAAATACAGAGCACACAACCACAAACAAACGGCCTCTATGAAAAACAGGCTAAGGCCACAAGCTAAAGAAACATTAGACTAACAATAGTTTCCTGGAAACGAAAAACATTCCTGAACAGAAACAAAAGCCACACCAGCAGGGGACAGAGGAGGGAGGAGGGGAAGTGTAACTGGCAAGCCAGAATAAATCGGCCGTGCGTGGATAGGGGACACAGTGATCATCCAAAGCGACCTTGTTAGGTTGCAGGTCTACAAAAGCAGAGGAAAAGCTACAACCGAGCAATAAGATCATCTTGCCTGACATACTTGTTGTTCATAAGGTATTGTAAGTAATCAATGGTTCGGCATCTGTTGATTGAACTGATCTAGCATTGTCAAAATCACAGGTAGCTGAGATTGGAACTGCATCCCAGTTGCATAGACGTTCTACCATGGCGTTTTGACTAGTCTCTTCTTCCTTTTGTTGAACAATTGACTTTCTCTGCAGCAACCCTATCCTCTCCAACTCGGCTGAGACCTCTTTCATTGTTGGTCGATGTTTTCGGCTCACATTCAAGCATCTCTTTGCAAGATTTGCTACAGCCATTATTTCCTCCTCAAGACAACCCTCCTTAACTTGGACATCAAGAATATCGAAGAGCCTGTTCTCTTCCATCAGAGCAATAAAATGTGTGGCCAAACTCCTCCTTTCTTGTGAAGTTGATGATATAATTGGTTTTTTCCCACTTAAGAGCTCGACGAGGACTACACCAAAGCTATAAACATCACTCTTGTCCGTTAATTGACTAGATTGGAAGTATTCCGGGTCTACATTACCAAAAGTGCCTTGCACATTAGTGGTCAAATGAGTTTGATCAATAGCCATTGATCTTGAAGATCCAAAATCTGAAACCTTTGCTCTATATTTATCATCCAAGAGTATATTTGCAGACTTAATGTCACGGTGAAAAATTGGAATGGATGCTGCCGAATGTAAATAGGAAAGTGCTCCAGCAACTTCAATGGCAATCTGTAATCGCATTTCCCATGATAATATGAAGTCCTCATTCTGGTAAAAATTATGCAGATACTGGAAAAGATTTCCATTGGAAATGAATTCATAGACTAGGAGAGGAACTTCAGTCTCCAAGCAACATCCGAATAACTTAACCACATTCCTATGATTAATTTGTGAAAGAATGACAACCTCGTTAATAAACTCCTCGAGCTTTTCTTCACCCACTATTGTGGACCTCTTAACAGCAACGATTCTTCCATCTTCTAACATCCCCTTGTAAACCGTGCCTTGTCCACCCTGACCAAGTATTCTATTTTCATTAAAACGATCAGTGGCTCTCTCCAACTCTTTTGAAGTAAATATCTTTGTTTTCTGAACACTAACATGATTTGAGGATAACTGCTGCTGTAACAATAAACCACCATTTCGTTTGAAGAATTTCCTTTTAAGTTCTTCGTGCATGTTTTCTTTTCCTTGCTAGTTTGTATAACCACGATATGCCAGCAAGCAATGACAATATTCCAGCGATAGCAGCGACAACTGCATTATTACAAGGAAAATGTAAGATGAATGCCAGCAAGCAATGGCAATATTCCAGCGTTAGCAACAACAACTGCATTATTAACAAGAAGGAAAATGTAAGATCAATGCCAGAAAGCAATGACAATATTCCAGCGATAGCAACAACAACTGCATTATTAACAAGAAGGAAAATGTAAGATCAAAATCCAATCTGCCAACAGAAATCCATAGATCAGGTCAATAGTGACATAATGAACCATGTACAAAATTAGAACTCTTTCACAGTATCAAATTTTGGCTGTCAATTTCGCAGTTCAAAGGGGCAAAGTAAATACAAATTTCAAAGCAAAATCAAATTGTAGCAGCTAAAAAAAGAACAGGGTAGAGAGAAACTTGCGTATTGGGACGATCCAATACTTATTGACCTCGCATTTGTATGATCCCAGTGTATTCACACATTTTGTTATCCCCAGGGACGAATGTCGATTTGGGTCTTTGCATTCATTAATATCTAAGGAAGAAATGCCAAAATCAAGAACTGAAGCCATAGATTTAATGAGTAGCGACAATTGTTTTTTTTTTTAAAAGGAAAATAAATGTACACCAGCATAAAGAATGTGTTATATGAAGCCACCAGACTACTCTAAATCAACCTTTGCCATTAAAAAAAAGGTAAACAAAAATTGAACTTTTTTTAGGAATCAAATTCACTTTTGGTACGGCCGCCCAAGTTGATTCAAACATTTGAAAAGGATACCGGGGAAGGCCTGTTGATGACCTTGAAACAAGATTTCCTAATGCCAAAAGCAATTTTGAATCAAGACAAAGAAAAGGAAACAAGAAATTTTTATATGCGGTGAAATGATTAAATAAAAAACAAAAAGGATGGAATGACTGATGTGATTAGTCATCTTTTTAGCAAAGTTACCTGCGCACCCAAGGTAAGGGTTGCCTTCATAGCCGTTACTGCAAGAACATTCATATCCTGAAACGTTACTCACAGATGACTCATAAAGGAAGTACTTGCAATCCATGGTACTGTTATCATATCTCCAAATGCTGTAATCCATCATCCAGGCAAGCACCAGGGGAACAGATCTCCAACCCTGTAGCGCTTGCGGATTGGTCATATTGAGAAACGAAAATTTGTTTTGGTCTGTTAGGAAATCTTGAACATTTCATTTGCATAGCAATCTTGTACAGTTCCAAAGGGGTAAGGAATGCTGATGTTTCCACAACGGTTTTGACATCCAGGCTTTGTCATGGGTGCTGCAGCTGTTGCTGACTGAAATAATATTGGCAATAGTTGTAGGGGAATCCGAACGGTGATGTACTGATCTTTGCTCAAAGAAGGGGTAAGCACACTGACACACAATATTTAACGTGGTTCGGCAAATCACCTACATCCACGGGAGAGAGTCCATATTATTTAGAGATAGAGAAAGGTTTACAACACACATACATGGAGGAGGAGGATCACTTCACTCTACTCTACTCCCAGCTCTCTTTGCTGCTGTTGCTACCCATTTTTTGACCCATGTTTTTGATATATTTTCAAAAAAATCCAAAAATAGAGAAAAACAAAGAAAATCCAAAAAAATATGTTTTTTAATATATTTTTGTCATTTTAGCATTTTCAGCGTCGTCTAAAAAAAAAGAATTTAAATTAAAAAAAAAAGATTTTCAAACGCGTTCAACTTTTCACCCGTCATTTTTAAAATCATTGATTTTCCTCGTTGAGTCGACGTTGATATTGCTCGTTTTCAAAAAAATACAAAAAAATAAGAAAAATCAAAATTTACAAAATTTACGTTGATATTGCTAGCCTAAGAGCAAATTCGCCAAAATAGAGGAATGAAGTCTGCCTTGTTATTGCCTTTTGTTAATGCTTTTGAATAAGACTTTCTCTGTTAATGAGTTTCTCTTGTGAAATAAGATCATGTGTCTTCTTGTGTTCACATCACACTCTTCTTTGTTGTTATTACATGTAAATAACATTTTGAGCGCAACTTTGCTCATAACACTACAAACATGAAAAATCCTTTGGTATTCCTTTTTTCTTCCAAACCCATACATTAATCTCATATGTTTTCAAGAATATTTTTTTGGGACCTCCAAAGTGAGTACAAAAAAACAAAAATCATGTTGATATTTGTCCAAAACAAATGCATTATGGAAATTCAAGTGATTCCTTTAATAGGTACACATATACCTAGAAAACTTGAAATAAAAAAAACAAAAACAACACTATGAGGTGACTCAAAAGCTGAGTTTTATTTGACTGAATAAATCATTTGGCATACGCGCATGAAAGCAAGACCTATCAATCCTCAATGCATGAGTTTGAGATGAGGAAAGACCATCTTTGATAATCCTTTCACAAGGCTAAAAAAATATCCGTTGCAGTCCCATTTTGAGCCTAGTAATGTTTTTTTGGAAATAACCTTGACTAGGATCACACCCCACACTGGGGGGCAAAATAAGAGAGTTTGATGTTTTTACCATCCAGACAAAGCAGTGAAGATGGGTGCTGGATTTGATCATGTAATTTTCAATCTTTCATTATCATCTCAATGAAGCAGTGATTGGTTAAGAAAAGAAAAGAAGAAGATCTAAAGGATCTAAAAGATTTGAGCCTCTCATACAAACAACTGATATGATTGTGCTCAACAAAACAAAAACAAAGAAAACAAAGAGAAAAGCCCAAACCCGACACTGGGGGGCAGGATAAATCATTTTGAAAAACAAACAATTCCAAAAGACAAAAGGTCAGGAAACAAGCACAAGTGATCCCTAGTCTTGAAATCCCTTAAACACTTTTTGAGCCTGCAACATATCCATTTTCTTCGTAACCAATAGCCAAAGCCTACATTACATACCTGATAAAGCCCTTTCTGATCAAAGGCAAGCAATCTGAATCGGTATGCAGTGCTTTCTCGTGTGAGTCAAATCATTATTCATGCAAATAAAATAAATGCTTTAAATCAATTCGGTTCTCAATAACCCTCAAATTGACATTTAAACCTTTTGTGACCAACCAGATGTCACTTCATCTTTAAGCAAAAGCAAAAAGCTTTCATCACTTCAAGAAACCTGTCCATAGGAATCACTTGAATTTTTGAGAACAAGTTTATTTTGAACCAATATCAAAATCATTTTTATGATTGGAATAACTTGGAAGTTCCAAAATTTTTGCATGAAAACATTTCATTGTACAAAAAACCCAAACTTACTTTCACATATCCTCACCCCAAACTAAACCCAAGTTGAACACTTGGGGGACATGATCAAGCTGGGGGGCAATCAAACACACATGGTAGGGTTGTCTCCATGATTCCTTTTCTAAGGAAAATGTCGGGCAAAATTGGCAACTCTTGAGATAAAGGGTGAAGGACAAAGATGTATGATGACATCAAACCCTTCCCAGAGGTCAAGATCACATTGTGTAACCCGAGTAAGCAAACGTGAAAAAGCCATCGAAGTTTACTACCAACACTACAACTTTTGAGAGAAAACAAAGACACCATGAAGAAATGGGGGCCTATATTTCTCAGGTAAGTATACATGCATATCAATCATAATGCATTTGCTTTTCAACATTGACAATCAGTGTTTCAACATCATCCTTAGGTAGTGCGTTTTCTAACCCTACCTCCTTTTGAGTGCGCCTTTGAGCCCTCACCTCCTTTTTGAGTGCGCCTTTGAGCCCTCACCTCCATTTTGAGCGCGCCTTTGAGCCCTCATCCCTTTGGTAGTGCGTTTTCTAACCCTACCTCCTTTTGAGTGCGCCTTTGAGCCCTCACCTCCATTTTGAGTGCGCCTTTGAGCCCTCATCCCTTAGGTAGTGCGTTTTCTAACCCTACCTCCTTTTGAGTGCGCCTTTGAGCCCTCAACTCCATCTTGAGTGCGCCTTTGAGCCCTCACCTCCGTTTGAGTGCGCCTTTGAGCCCTCGCCTTTATTTTGAGTGCGCCTTTGAGCCCTCATCCCTTTGGTAGTGCGTTTTCTAACCCAACCTCCTTTTGAGTGCGCCTTTGAGCCCTCACCTCCGTTTGAGTGCGCCTTTGAACCCTCGCTTTCATTTTGAGTGCACCTTTGAGCCCTCATCCCTTTGGTAGTGCGTTTTTTAACCCTACCTCCGTTTGAGTGCGCATTTGAGCCCTCACCTCCATTTTGAGTGCGCCTTTGAGCCCTCATCCCTTTGGTAGTGCGTTTTCTAACCCTACCTCCTTTTGAGTGCGCCTTTGAGCCCTCAACTCCATCTTGAGTGCACCTTTGAGCCCTCACCTCCGTTTGAGTGCGCCTTTGAGCCCTCGCCTTCATTTTGAGTGCGCCTTTGAGCCCTCATCCCTTTGGTAGTGCGTTTTCTAACCCTACCTCCGTTTGAGTGCGCCTTTGAGCCCTCACCGCCTTTTGAGTGCGCCTTTGAGCCCTCATCCCTTAGGTAGTGCGTTTTCTAACCCTACCTCCATTTTGAGTGCGCCTTTAAGCCCTCAACTCCATTTTGAGTGTGCCTTTGAGCCCTCACCTCCCTTTGAGTGCGCCTTTGAGCCCTCACCGCCTTTTGAGTGCGCCTTTGAGCCCTCATCCCTTAGGTAGTGCGTTTTCTAACCCTACCTCCATTTTGAGTGCGCCTTTAAGCCCTCAACTCCATCTTGAGTGCGCCTTTGAGCCCTCACCTTCTTTTTAAGTGCGCCTTTGAGCCCTTACCGCCTTTTGAGTGCGCCTTTGAGCCCTCATCCCTTAGGTAGTGCGTTTTCTAACCCTACCTCCATTTTTGAGTGCGCCTTTGAGCCCTCACCTCCTTTTTGAGTGCGCCTTTGAGCCCTCACCTCTATTTTGAGTGCGCCTTTGAGCCCTCATCCCTTGGTTAGTGCGTTTTCTAACTCTACCTCCCTTTGAGTGCGCCTTTGAGCCCTCAACTCCTTTGGTAGTGCGTTTTTCTAACCCTACCTCTTTTCGAGTGTGCCTTTAAGCCCTCGCCATCCAATTCTTCATATTTTTTTCCATCTGGGTAGGTCACCCATTACAATGAGACCACTCTTAAATTTTATGTTTGGACAGGTCGCCCATGAAAATAGACCAATGTCAGCGTAAGTGTGTGGGCTGGTCGCCCCTGAAAATAGACCACCTTAAGTATGTGTTGGGCAGCTCGCCTGTGAAAATATACCATCTTAAAAAACAAAGGGTTTGAACACACATGATTTTGGTTCTGGTTAGAGGGGATTGCCGAAAGGCATCTCAGTCTATCCCAACCACACACAGGTTTTTTGGTTCTGGTTAGAGGGGATTGCTGACAGGAATCTCAGTCTATCCCAACCACACACAAGATTTTGGTTCTGGTTAGAGGGGATTGCCGAAAGGGATCTCAGTCTATCCCAACCACACACAGGTTTTTTGATTCTGGTTAGAGGGGATTGCCGACAGGAATCTCAGTCTATCCCAACCACACACAGGTTTTTGGTTCTGGTTAGAGGGGATTGCCGACAGGAATCTCAGTCTATCCCAACCACACATAGGATTTTGGTTCTGGTTAGAGGGTTTTGGCTAAAGGAATCTCAGTTTAGCCCAACCACACACAGGACTTTGGGGTCTGGTTGAAATTTTAGGTCAATCAAATTTTGAGACGACCAGTTTCGGAAGACCAATTTTATTTTATCTTTACAACACTTACTATGCACAAATCTTTGCTCCGTAAGCATTGTAAAGAGGGGGGCAACTGTTGTAACCCATTTTTGGGTCCCCACATAAAAAATAATAAAATACAAAAAAATATATTATCAAAAAATATAACAGTGAAAAAATGCCAAAGCGCCCTAAAAATGCTCAAAAATTGATTGAGGATGTTCAAAAATCAAAAATTAATTTTTTGACAGTATATCATTGACTGATGAGAGCCCCGATGATAAAGAAAATTCAATTTGTGGAAGAAAAATGCAAAATCAGAAGTTTATGGACTCAATTAAATTTTATTAAAGGTTTAATTGCATTTATGAAGATTTTAATTGCAAGAAAAATTGATTTTGGAGTTAATTTGGGCTTTAATTAGGAGAAATTAATTTTCTGGGGTCAAATTATAATTTTTGAAAGTTAATTTGGTCAAATCAGGGGCTTAATTGCATAAATATTGAGGTTTAATGGCCAATTAGGGACTGAATTGAAGAAATCCGAGACCAAGGATTAAATTGTAAAACGCGCGCAAATGGAGGGCCGAAATTTGAATCTGACGCGTTTTGGCGCCAAATCCATTTAAATGAAACGACGTCGTTTCATGCACTGTTTAAAAAAAAAAGAAAAAAAAAGAACCCAAAACGGTGCCGTTTTGAACGGCACCATCATCTTCTTCCCCTGGACGCGCAGAGAACAGGGGAGAAGAATCGTTTTTTTTCTTCTCTTTTCGCCTACTTTCTTTCCCGACTTTGGTGCAATAAGACGCCCACAATTCACCCACTTGCCTGGCTTTTTATCTGTTGAAAGGTAGTGGAGGGGGCGGCCAACAGTGGCCGCCCCAGCACGTTGCCCTCCCCTGTTTTCCTATAAATACAGGGGAGGGCCGAGAGAAAAAAAAAAAAAAAGGGAGGAGAAGAGAAGAGAAGGGAGAGACAGAGAGAAGAAAGCAGAAGAAGAAGAAGCAGAGAAGAAAGTCGAACATCGCCACCGCAGGTAGCGTTTCCGTCGTTTTTTTTGGTTCTGCATGCAGATTAATTAGCGAGTTACTGTGCAGTAACTCGCTAATTAATTCACGGTGCACAGTAACCCGCAGATTAATTCTTTAGTTACTGTGCACACAGTAACCCGGTTACTATGTGCACAGTAACCAGCCCATGCATTTGGGCCATGTTCGGCCCAGCCCATGTAAATGGGCCAGGTTTGGCCCAACCCATGCAATTGGGCCTGATCCGGCCCATTTAAAAAAAGGGAAAAAATATTATTGTTTTAAAAAATATTTATGATGTTCCCATTTTTTATTTATGTTATTTTATTAATATCGGGTAGTATTTTTATGTCGTAAAAATACAAATCGGGTATTAAAATACCCGGTTTTTTTGTCACAAACTTCCAAAAATACAAACAAATTAAAAAAAAAACATTTTTGTGCATACGGCCAAGTGTCTCAAATCTAAAATATCATATCGTATTTTTCATATGTCAAAAAACAATATTTTAGCATGTATTTTGGCTTTAATAACCAGTTTATTAAAGTCAAGAGAACATTGGCCAAAATCTCAAAAAACAACAAAATATTTTATTTTGTTTGATTTTAGTATCAAGGATTATGATTTTATACGTAAATCGTATTCCTGATATTAAAAAGATATTTTCTTTTGACGACTTCGAATAGTTAGTTTTTTACCCGATGAAGATAAGGATCTCCTTTACGGAGGAGGACTTTTCTTAAACCGTAAACGAACCAACAATTCAAAAACCACAACATGATTTTAGATTTTATCAGACATTTAAAACAATGCAGCCTACCTTAGGTAGGGCGTAGTTGGGGTGCTAATACCTTCCCTTTACGCAACCAGTCTCCGTACCCGATCTCTAAAGACCAGTTAAGGTTCCTAGTAACCAGAATACTAGGTGGCGACTCCCATTCCAATTTTTTCACTTATAGAGACAAGAATTCCTTGTCTCTCCCCATTTTTCCAGGAATAAATTATTCCGATTTTTCCTTGAGGGTGGACAATCGCCGCGCCGCCGCACACGTGCGACAGTTCATATGGAGTTCCGAGTAAAATTGAGACAAACCCAATCTCGTATTAGAAAAAAGAAACGAAGTGCTTCTTTTAGCGTCGGTCAACCATTGATCGAGGGGCTTTTGCTTCCCTGAAGGCCTTCTTGTGTTCGTGTATATCTCTATAAAATATGAGATTTCTCAAACCACTTTGTGGCATGAGGTTTCAGAGTTAATACATCTAGGGGAATTTTTTCCCTCCATATGAAGATTTAGATTATGCTTTTTTATTTTAAAAATGTTTTTGAAAAAAAAATATTTTTTTAATTTTAAATTAAATATTTTTTTAATATTTTCAAATTGTTTTAATGTGACGATGTAAAAAATAATTTTTAAAATATATAAAAAAATATTATTTTAATATATTTTTAAATAAAAAAATATTTTAAAAACAATATGTACTACATTCATAAACATCTACTTCCAGCACGCTATGAAATTCTGATAGAGAGAGAGGCTTTCTTCTCGTTCTGGTTTGCCCAATCAAATTCCTGATCTCTAGCTGCCACATTGCTGTTAATTTAAGTATATGTGCAGAACTTTTAACCAAACTTTTTTCCCACAAAAATAGATTCTTATTTCAGAGAAATTAGCTTGGTTACATGGCATGAAGTGGATCAACAGACCTAATTTGCCTATCTTTAAAGTATATCTGCTCTGTAATTACGTTGACGTTCAAAAAACTTAATATATAAGCTAGACAATAAGAGTCCAGCTGCAGTTATGTGTTAACATACCATATGTCGCACCCCCAAAAAAATTCAAAATTTTCATATTGCGGGTTCGACTGGCGAAAATTTCTTTTATTTTTATTTGATTTGGTTCTTTGGAGTCGCCACCTAGTATTTTGGTCACTAGGAACCCTAACTGGTCTCAGAGATCGGGTACGGAGACTGGTTGCGTAAAGGGAAGGTATTAGCACCCCAAATACGCCTTACCTAAGGTAAGCTGCATTGTTTTATTGTCTGATAAAAATAATAAAAAAAAAAACTAAAGTGTTATTGTGTTTTCCTAGTTGTTGGTCTGTCTATGGTTCAAGAAAAATCCCCCTCAGTAAGGAGGTCTTTATCTTATCGGGTAAAAATCCTAACCGTTCTAACGTCCATACCAAAATTTTATTAATAATATTTAGGAATACGTTTTACGTATAAATTCGTAATCCCAAATATTAAAAGAAAACAAAAAGATTTTTTTAGAATTTTTGAAATATTGGCCTAGTTCTCATGGCTTGAATAAACTGGTTATTAAAGCCAAAATGCATGTTAATACATATATTGTTTTGAAAATTTTCTTTGTTGTGTGAAAATATGATGTTATAATATTTATGTATATATATTGGAGAGACTAGGCCGTATTTTAAAACAAAAAAACAATTTTTAGAAAATATTATTTTTTATGCTTTGACGAAAATCGGGTATTTTAATACTGAGCTTGTATCCTTACGGTATAAAAATACAACCCAATATTAATCCGCCTTTAAAAAAAATATGTAGAAAAATCAATAACATTTTTTAGGGAATTTTTAGAAATTTTTTTTGAAAGCAAAAACATTTTTTATTCTGAAAATCTTTGATATTTTGACGAAAACCGGGTATTTATAACACTGGTTTTATATCTTTACGGTATAAAAATACAAACCAAAATTAAACCATTTTGGTAAAAATATGCAGAAAAATAAACAACATTTTTAGGGACTTTTTAGAATTTTTTTGAAAGCAAAAACATTTTGTATTCTGAAAATCTTTGATGTTTTGACGAAAACCGGGTATTTATAACACTGGTTTTGTATCTTTACAGTATAAAAATACAAACCAAAATTAAAAAAATTTTGACAAAAATATGCAGAAAAATCAACAATATTTTTTAAAGATTTTTCAAAATATTTATTTTTTTTATTATTATATTTTATATATATATACATATATACACACATATAATATAATATATAATATATAATATAAAAATAATTCGGGCTGGGCCGGCCCAAATATCTGGGCCGGACTTGGCCCAGAGAGCTGGTATGGGCCAGACCTGGTCTGGCCCGTCAGATACAAGGCCGGGCCAGACTTAGTCTGGCCCAATAAAAGAAGAAAAAAAATGTGCTGGGCCAGGATCCACCTGGCCCAGCTACACATCAACAGAGGGGGGGGGAATTAATCCCCCCCTCCTCCCTGCATGCAGAATATTCATTCTGCATGCAGGGGAAAAAAAATGAAAAAACTAACGAGAGGGGGGAGAGGAGCTGACCTGGCGTGGAGGAGGCGGTGCTGCGGTGGCTCCGCGGTGGCGTGGCTTCCCGGGCGGCGCTGCGGCTCCTTCTCTCTTCGGTGTTCGGTTCTCTCTCTCTCTTCGGCCTCCTCTCTCTCTCTCCTCCCTTCGGGTGTCTGTTTTTTTTTTTTTCTTCGGTTTTCTCTTCTATTTATAGGGGCAGAACCGTGGGGGACCATCGCGTGTAACGGCTGGTCGGCCAATATCTAAAGGTGGTGGGGGCGAGGAGAGAGAGGCGCGGGAAGAATTTTCGAATTTTTTTCTCTTCTGTTCTGTTAAAACAGGGGGAAGGAGGAAGATGAACAGTGTCGTTCAAAACGACACCGTTCTGATTTTCCTCGTTTTTTTTTTTTTTTTTTTTTTTTTTTTTTTTTTTTTTTATGAAACGGCGTCGTTTTGGGTAAAACGCGCCGTTTCATTTAAATGGTTAAACTTCAAATCAGTCCCCAAAATTCGGTCCCCGCCCCTCTTGTTGGCCGCCTTTTTCACTTTGGTCCTTGGCCTCTGATTTATGCAATTGAGCCCCTAATTGATCAATAAACTTCCAATTTCTTCAATTAAACCCCTGAAACAAATCCAAACAGCCCCCTCTATCTTTGCGCCTTCTCCAAATTGGTCCCTGGTTTCGGATTTTCACAATTAAGTCCCTAATTGGCCCTTAAACTTCAATATTTATGCAATTGAGCCCCTGATTTGACCCAATAAATTCCTAAAAAATATATTTTGGCCCCAGAACTTAAATTTCTCCAAATTAAAGCCCAAATTGACTTAAAAATCAATTTTTCTTGCAATCAAATCTTCTATAAATTCAAATAAAAATCCAATTAAATCCATAAAAATCCAATTAAGTCCATAAACATCCAAATTTGGGCTTTTCTCCTCAAAATTCAAATTTTCCTTCTCAATAGGGCTTTCATCCTTCAAGAATATACTTTCAAAAATTTAATCCTTGTATTTTTGAATTTCTTGACCAATTTTCTGACTGTTTCATGAGCGCTTCTGCCTTCTGTTATTTTTTCTAAACTCTTTTGGCTATTTATTTTATTTTTCATGGGGACCCAAAAATGGGTTACAACAGATGCCCCCTCTTTATAATACTTACGGAGCATGGGTTTTGCGCAGTAAGTGTTATAAAGATAAACCCAAAACGGAACTCCCGAAACTGATATGGTCGAAGCTTGATTTATCTGAAACTTTGTCCTTTACAACAATCCTCCTTAGCCCAAAAACTATGATCAAAACTTAGCCATCTAGAGATCCTTATCCAGCAATCCTCTGAATTCTTACTTTAGTTTGATCAATATGGAAATCCATCCGAGATCCTATCTGGTGATCTCCTTTAACCTGGAATCCCATCTGGCGATTTCTTTACCCATAACCGATACAAAAAATGTGTGTGTGGTCTCATTATGATGGGTGACCTGCCCGAATGGAAAAGGGAAAGAGTGGTCTCATTCTTTGGGTGACCTACCCAGGGGGAAGAATGGCCTTATTATTATGGGTGACCTACCCAGGTAAAAAAATGGAGAATGGTCTCATTGTATGGGTGACCTACCCAAAAAAATAATGGTCTCATTGTATGGGTGACCTACCCAGAAAAAAGGAAGAGTGGTCTCATTCTTTGGGTGACCTACCCAGGGGAAGGAATGGCCTCATTCTTATGGGTGACCTACCCAGGTAAACAAAAAGATGGAGAATGGTCTCATTGTATGGGTGACCTACCCAAGAAAAATGATGGTCTCACTGTATGGGTGACTAACCCAAAAAAAATGATGGTCTCATTGTATGGGTGACGAACCCCAGAAAAATGATGGTCTCATTGTATGGGTGACCTACCCAAGAAAAATGATGGAGAATGGTCTCATTGTATGGGTGACCTACTCAGAAAAATAATGGTCTCATTGTACGGGTGACCTACCCAAGAAAAATGAGGGTCTCATTGTATGGGTGACTAACCCAAGGGGAATAATTCTTAGTAAACTCCATGCTTTTCTAAGAAATAGTTTCAATATAAGGTCCCTTCTGGCGACCTTCCTTGATGAATGTCGAAGTACGAGATCCCTTCTAGTGATCTCAAATAACTTGGAATCTCATCTGGCGATTCCTTTTATTCAAAGCTGAAATATTAGGTCCCTTCTGGCGACCCTTATCGAAATATTAGATCCCTTCTGGCGATCTCCTTTAGCCAAACAACTTGGAATCCCATCTGGCGATTCCTTTTATACCAAAGCTGAAATTTGAGGTCCCTTCTGGCGACCTTCATTGGTGAATATTTAAAAACGAGACCCCTTCTGGCGATCTCAAACTACTTGGAATCCCATCTTGTGATTCCTTTTATTCAAAACTGAAATATGAGGTCCCTTCTGGCGACCTCCATCGAAATACGAGATCCCTTCTGGCGATCTCAACAACTTGGAATCACATCTAGCGATTCCTTTTTACCGAATGCTATCGATGTCGTTCTTCCTGCTGGCAGGGTTTGAAAACCATTATCTTCTCTTCTTGTTGTTCTAGAATCAACTTAATGATTCTTTCTTCGTCCATAATCTTGTTGGAATGCGCTAAGATCTCCTCCTGTAACGATCCAAAAAAAAAAAAAAAAAAAAAAAAAATATATGCAATGATTCATGATTAGATGCAATGCATGCATTTATACCTGGTTTTGAAACATAGGTCCCAGCCTCTTCTTCTAGTTCATGAGACTCCTTCTTAACATGAACTTGCTTTTGAAGTCGTATGCTGCATTCATCTCTCGTGTTGCCTATCATATTCTTGTAGAAAAGGTCTTTGACTTTCTTCAAGTAGTCCTTTTCTTAAAATGTATGACTTGTATTTGCCTCTTTGTCATGCTTTTGTCAAATGCTTTAGCTTGGTTTTCAAATCGTAAAACTTTTCATAAAACATCCCGTCTTGCCCCCTAGTATAGGGGTGCGATATTAGTCTGGGTTTTTATATAGAGAAGCAATTCATTCAGCCGGTGATAAACTTTTTTAGTGAGTGAATAGATAATGATTTTATTATTATTTCAAAATGCCATTGTTATGGTTGATAAACTCTATTCTTTAAAAGACAATTACAAAGTGACCACTTAAACATTTATCCATGCTATCAGAGATAGGGTTGTACTTTATGGTTAGCTTTTCTTAAATTTCATATTAAATCATTTTATTGATACTTTATTTGTAAACACTCAAACTTGTTAAAAAAAAATGCATAAACTCATCATTTATTTAAAGAAAAGGTAAGCTCAAAGACAAACACAAAAATCTGGCTGGCAATATGAGCTCTGAATGCTCACTAGAGAAAATAAAAGCAAAGACAAAAGCAAATGACAAAAACATGCTAAGGCAAATAAAGTTGTTTTACATTTTGAAAACTACGAGAAGTTCTTGGGTCAACCCGTTCTGAAACTTCTTCTAGTGTGTGGAAAGTCAACCGAGGCAATGCTTCATCTTCCTTCCCCACTTGCATTTCCTTGTCTTCTCCTTCGATCTCGCCTTCTTCATTATTGACGACTCTTGACCAAGGTTTTCCAACCTTTATCCCCTATCACTTTTGTCATGACCATGCAATGGATTTGAATTGATATTGGGTGTGTCTTCAAATGACACCCATCCTATCTTGATGAGCTTCAACAACTTGTTCTTGAAACCGTAGCACGTTTCAAGACAATGCCCAGGAATACCAGCATGGTACTCGCAAGTCAACTCGGGCTTATACCAGATGGGGAATGGTGGCTGTAGTGGTAATGTAGGGATAGGAGCTATTTGTCCAATGCTTAGTAATTTGGCATATATATCCTTCAGAGGCATGGGTAATGGCGGTAGTTGTTCTGAAATGTATCTTGTGTTTGGTCGTTGGTGGTTGTTTTGGGTGTTTGACTGGCCATTTGCTCGATTAGGGGAAAAAGGTTTGTTAAAGTTTACGTGGGCCACATGAGAGGTAGGTATTTGTGGGTTATATGAATCTGTTATCTTGTCATTGGACCCACCTTCGAAGTTGTTAACGGGACCTTTTAATTTTCTTCCAAAAAAACCCTTTGTCTCCAATGGCTCAATTATGCGTCCAGCTTTAATCCCTTGCTCGATTCTTTCCGCTATGCGTACAACATCATAGAAATGTTGAGATGAGCTACCCATTAAATGCTCATAGTAGGGTGCCTTAAATGTATTGGCGAACAAATTCACCATCTCCGTTTCTATCAAAGGGGGTTGCACATGCATGGCCTCGTCCCTCCACCTTTGCGCATAAGCCCTTACTGATTCTTGGCTTCTCTTTTCCATTGACATAAGGCTCATTCGATCTGGAGCAATTTCCAAATTGAACTTGTATTGCTTAAGGAAAGCCTCAACTAAATCCTTCCATTTCTTGATCTTGGCATTATCCAGCCTCATGTACCAACTTAGCGCCGACCCCGATAGACTATCTTGGAAAAAGTAGATCAGTAACTTATCGTCATGAATCACCTCAGCCATCTTATTGCAATAAGACCGAAGGTGAGTGTTTGGGCATTCCAACCCAGTGTACTTTATAAACTCCGGTATCCTAAATTTTTTTGGTACCGTGATGTTTGGTACCAAACATATTTCAGACGCTCGCATGGGGTCAAACCAGTCATTTCCCTCGATTGCTCTTAACCTTTCTTCCAAAGCTGATATCTTGTCATCATTCATAAAACCAGTGGACCTATTATCGGAAGGCCCATCTGCTGTGATGTGAGCTTGAGGGGGCTGAATGGGAATGGCAGGTGCAAAGTGTTGCCCCGTCGCTGAATCTGCCCCCAAGTTCTGAGATATCCCCGGGACATGAACTGACGGCGCTCCTATAGGTGGTTGGGTAGATGTTCCCTCCCCGTTCTTCGCTCTTAAAAGTTGCTCAAGCAGATTGGTCAGTCGAGAAACTTCATTTTTCACAGATTCCAACTCGGTCTGGTAGTGCGACTCTAAGTGAGCTCTTTCTTCGTTTTCCATTCTTGATCTGGACCGGGTTTGGTGGACTCTGGATGTGGGACCTATGTTTCACGATCTGGAATGTATATGATAAACAAAAATATGTGATGAAGATGTGATGCATAAGTGATGCGCGATGAGTTTATCCTTATTGATCTTGATGCAAATAAGATACATATCCTAAGGACAAGCTCTATTTATTAAGTGAGAGTGGGTAGTTTTTTCTATCTAGTCTTGAAGGTTCTCATATCTGCCCAGTGACGTTCTTCGTAAAGAAGTATAGGGGCGTTGCAAGGAACAGTTAAGACACGTATGCCCACCATTACCAAGCAGGCACTCAGATATGAGTTGGGTGTTTCACGCATTTAAACCCTGACCAATAGTCTTAGGGTAAATCGCTAATTCCCCACTTAACTTAAGGCTTGTGTGTGCTTTTCAAAATTAAGGCAAGTGATGCATGAGACAATTGTATATAATGCATGAATAAATGCGCGTAAAAATAAAAACAAATACGCGATTAAATAAAAGGAAAGGCATATAAAAAATAAGCACAGGCAAACACAAATAAATCAGACAAAAACAAAGCTTAGTCTACAAGGTCCCCAGTGGAGTCGCCATTCTGTCGCACCCCCAAAAAAATTCAAAATTTTCATATTGCGGGTTCGACTGGCGAAAATTTCTTTTATTTTTATTTGATTTGGTTCTTTGGAGTCGCCACCTAGTATTTTGGTCACTAGGAACCCTAACTGGTCTCAGAGATCGGGTACGGAGACTGGTTGCGTAAAGGGAAGGTATTAGCACCCCAAATACGCCTTACCTAAGGTAAGCTGCATTGTTTTATTGTCTGATAAAAATAATAAAAAAAAAAACTAAAGTGTTATTGTGTTTTCCTAGTTGTTGGTCTGTCTATGGTTCAAGAAAAATCCCCCTCAGTAAGGAGGTCTTTATCTTATCGGGTAAAAATCCTAACCGTTCTAACGTCCATACCAAAATTTTATTAATAATATTTAGGAATACGTTTTACGTATAAATTCGTAATCCCAAATATTAAAAGAAAACAAAAAGATTTTTTTAGAATTTTTGAAATATTGGCCTAGTTCTCATGGCTTGAATAAACTGGTTATTAAAGCCAAAATGCATGTTAATACATATATTGTTTTGAAAATTTTCTTTGTTGTGTGAAAATATGATGTTATAATATTTATGTATATATATTGGAGAGACTAGGCCGTATTTTAAAACAAAAAAACAATTTTTAGAAAATATTATTTTTTATGCTTTGACGAAAATCGGGTATTTTAATACTGAGCTTGTATCCTTACGGTATAAAAATACAACCCAATATTAATCCGCCTTTAAAAAAAATATGCAGAAAAATCAATAACATTTTTTAGGGAATTTTTAGAAATTTTTTTTGAAAGCAAAAACATTTTTTATTCTGAAAATCTTTGATATTTTGACGAAAACCGGGTATTTATAACACTGGTTTTATATCTTTACGGTATAAAAATACAAACCAAAATTAAACCATTTTGGTAAAAATATGCAGAAAAATAAACAACATTTTTAGGGACTTTTTAGAATTTTTTTGAAAGCAAAAACATTTTGTATTCTGAAAATCTTTGATGTTTTGACGAAAACCGGGTATTTATAACACTGGTTTTGTATCTTTACAGTATAAAAATACAAACCAAAATTAAAAAAATTTTGACAAAAATATGCAGAAAAATCAACAATATTTTTTAAAGATTTTTCAAAATATTTATTTTTTTTATTATTATATTTTATATATATATACATATATACACACATATAATATAATATATAATATATAATATAAAAATAATTCGGGCTGGGCCGGCCCAAATATCTGGGCCGGACTTGGCCCAGAGAGCTGGTATGGGCCAGACCTGGTCTGGCCCGTCAGATACAAGGCCGGGCCAGACTTAGTCTGGCCCAATAAAAGAAGAAAAAAAATGTGCTGGGCCAGGATCCACCTGGCCCAGCTACACATCAACAGAGGGGGGGGGAATTAATCCCCCCCTCCTCCCTGCATGCAGAATATTCATTCTGCATGCAGGGGAAAAAAAATGAAAAAACTAACGAGAGGGGGGAGAGGAGCTGACCTGGCGTGGAGGAGGCGGTGCTGCGGTGGCTCCGCGGTGGCGTGGCTTCCCGGGCGGCGCTGCGGCTCCTTCTCTCTTCGGTGTTCGGTTCTCTCTCTCTCTTCGGCCTCCTCTCTCTCTCTCCTCCCTTCGGGTGTCTGTTTTTTTTTTTTCTTCGGTTTTCTCTTCTATTTATAGGGGCAGAACCGTGGGGGACCATCGCGTGTAACGGCTGGTCGGCCAATATCTAAAGGTGGTGGGGGCGAGGAGAGAGAGGCGCGGGAAGAATTTTCGAATTTTTTTCTCTTCTGTTCTGTTAAAACAGGGGGAAGGAGGAAGATGAACAGTGTCGTTCAAAACGACACCGTTCTGATTTTCCTCTTTTTTTTTTTTTTTTTTTTTTTTTTTTTTTTTTTTTTTTTTTTTTTTATGAAACGGCGTCGTTTTGGGTAAAACGCGCCGTTTCATTTAAATGGTTAAACTTCAAATCAGTCCCCAAAATTCGGTCCCCGCCCCTCTTGTTGGCCGCCTTTTTCACTTTGGTCCTTGGCCTCTGATTTATGCAATTGAGCCCCTAATTGATCAATAAACTTCCAATTTCTTCAATTAAACCCCTGAAACAAATCCAAACAGCCCCCTCTATCTTTGCGCCTTCTCCAAATTGGTCCCTGGTTTCGGATTTTCACAATTAAGTCCCTAATTGGCCCTTAAACTTCAATATTTATGCAATTGAGCCCCTGATTTGACCCAATAAATTCCTAAAAAATATATTTTGGCCCCAGAACTTAAATTTCTCCAAATTAAAGCCCAAATTGACTTAAAAATCAATTTTTCTTGCAATCAAATCTTCTATAAATTCAAATAAAAATCCAATTAAATCCATAAAAATCCAATTAAGTCCATAAACATCCAAATTTGGGCTTTTCTCCTCAAAATTCAAATTTTCCTTCTCAATAGGGCTTTCATCCTTCAAGAATATACTTTCAAAAATTTAATCCTTGTATTTTTGAATTTCTTGACCAATTTTCTGACTGTTTCATGAGCGCTTCTGCCTTCTGTTATTTTTTCTAAACTCTTTTGGCTATTTATTTTATTTTTCATGGGGACCCAAAAATGGGTTACAACACCATAAGATTGAGACATTTTATTTCCTGTTAACAATAGTCGAAAATAGTTGGACATAAAATGCAGGGTCTAAGGTTACTTGGTGAAAACACATTTGATTCGATCATGTTTGTTTTTGTATTTTAAAAGTGTTTTTTTTTTAAAAATATTTTTTAATTTTTTTATTGTTTCAAATTAATATTTTTTAGTGGTTTTAGATCATTTTAATATACTGATATCAAAAAGTAATTTTTTAAACATTAAAAAAAATATTATTTTAATATATTTTTAAATAAAAAAATATTTTAAAAGATAACCGCAACCACACTCTTAAACACATGAAGCCATAACTTTGGTGGTTACAGTTCAGAACAGGGATTTGTCTTCTTGATTTAGCAAAATCCTCATTTGCTACAGAAAACAGCTTTTTTTTTTTTGATTTAGTGACTTCATTTATTTCCTGACTTGGAACGATCAATGCATGTAATTTGCATTGTTTATTTAGTTTTTATGTTTTAATATTTAGTATATCTTCGGGAGTTAATCTTTTCCTGACCGGATATCAGATATCATCATAGTTAAGGACTCTTAATTCCACTATATATAATTAAACATGATCCAGTTTAGAATCCGGCCAACCTATCACTATTCCAGGCTAGATGTAAAAAAAGTCAATTTAGAATTGACCGGTTAAAAATTAAAATTTGATTGAATTTTTTTTTTAAAATGATATTGCTTTGATTTTTTTTTATATATATTTTTTATTGATTTATATCAACTAGAGTTTACGCATCTGACCTAGTGACCTATGATTTAATAATTATGCTTAATTCTATAAGAGATCCTAGTAATTATAAACAGACTTAATTTAAGTCACTGAAAGAACTCGTATTAAATTAAGACACAATCTTTCTCACATCAGGAAATCCGAGAAGTCTTCCAATTTTGAGACGGAAACCAGAAGAAGCTAGAAACTAGGTTTACCTTATAAACTTCGGACTTTCTCTTCTGATGTTGGCTTTAAATTGACAACCTAAGCCATTGAAACAGCATAACTTAATTTGATTTTTCAATCTCAAAAACAACAATGGCGTTAAAGATGAAGAGCAGCACACCGGTCCAGGTGCGCGAAGTCTGGGCAGAGAACCTTGTAGCCGAGTTTTCTCTAATCAAGGAAGCAATCTCTCGCTTCTCCTTCGTTTCACTGGACACTGAATTCCCTGGTACTCTCTTTCTGTCAAATCTTGACAAGAGTTTGCTGTCTCAAGCCCCTCCTTCTCACAATTACCGTCTCATGAAGTACAATGTTGATCTCTTGAAAATAATTCAACTTGGGATGACCCTGTCTGATTCACAAGGAAATCTTCCAAGTTTCGGAACAGAATTCCACTACGTTTGGCAGTTTAATTTCCGGGATTTCAACATCGAGCATGATCCTTACAACGACGAATCTATTGGGTTACTTGAACGCCAAGGTATTGATCTCAAGAAGAACAGAGAAAAGGGTATCGATTCCTCAGATTTTGCATGAAGAAAAGAAGACACGGAAAGAATAACAAGAAAGATTGTATTATATTGTATTGCCTCTGTATTACATTCCATCACATATATATACACAACGTGGCATTGATTACAAGAGGATTTCTAGCTACATCCCTGATATGTCTCCTAAGAATAATGCTGGAATCAACTCATAAAAGGAATAAGAATCATGACAGAAAAGGGAAGAAGGATCGTATCAGATCATGATAGAAAAGGGGAAGAAGGATCGTATCAGATCATATACATATATCTGCCAATATTCCCCCTCAAGCTGGATCAAGAAGATTGATTGATCCCAGCTTGGAAAGCAGCAATTGAAAACGGGCAGAGGACAAGGCTTTGGTGAATAAGTCTGCAAGTTGATCCTCGCTCCTAGTATATTGAGTAACAATCAGCTGTGACTGAACCTGCTCCCTAATATAATGGCAATCAACTTCAATATGTTTGGTTCGTTCATGAAATACTGGATTGGAAGCAATATGCATTGCAGCTTGATTATCGCAGCAAAGGGACATAGGTTGAGGGTGAAAAACACCTAAATCAGTTAACAATGCTTTCAGCCATATAAGTTCAGATGCAGTGGAAGCCATGGCGCGATATTCGGCTTCAGCGCTGGAACGGGCAACGACTGATTGTTTCTTACTTTTCCATGAAACTAGATTTCCTCCAACAAAGATACAATACCCCGTAGTAGATTTGCGATCAAGAGTATTTCCTGCCCAATCTGCGTCAGTGTAACCAAGTATCTGTGTGTGACCATGGTTTTGCATAAGAATTCCACGTCCAATAGTGCCTTTGAGATATCGAAGAATTCGTTTGACGATCATCATATGAGCTACAGTAGGTGAGTGCATGAATTGACTGACAATACTAACCGAATGACTCAGATCAGGCCGGGTGATGGTAAGATAGATAAGCTTGCCCACCAATTTCTGATAAAGCTGAGGTTGATCAAAAGGGTCCCCATCCAAAGTCAGCTGAAGTTTGCTATCCAGAGGTGTCTTTGCAGGTTTGCAGTCAAGCATGTCAGCTTCACGCAACAAGTCCAACACATATTTGCGTTGATTCAAAAACAATCCTTTATGAGAAGTAGCCATCTCTATGCCAAGAAAATATTTAAGAACGCCAAGATCCTTAATAGCAAATCGCTGATGAAGAATGCTCTTAAGAGTGGCAATAGCTGCATGATTATTACCGGTAACAATAAGGTCATCAACATAAATTAGAACCACCAACCTTTCATTAGCCTTGATACGAACAAATAGTGAGTGGTCAGCATTGCTTCTGGTAAACCCAAGGTCAGTAAGTACAGTGCTTAACTTAGCATACCAAGCACGGGGAGATTGTTTCAAGCCATAAATAGATTTATGCAATTTGCAGACTAGCTTTGGATCATTACTCTGAGGATGGCCGGGTGGTAACTTCATATACACTTCTTCTTGGAGGTCGCCGTGTAAAAAGGCATTCTTGACATCCATTTGAGATAAAAACCAGCCATAATTTATAGCAACTGAGAGCAGAGTGCGAATGGTGTTCATTTTTGCAACTGGTGCAAAAGTTTCCTTGTAGTCTATGCCATATGTTTGAGTGAAGCCTTGAGCGACTAATCTGGCTTTATGTCTTTCAATGGAACCATCTGTCTTGAATTTGATCTTGTATACCCAACGGCTTCCAACAGCCTTTTTATTCTTTGGAAGTGATACAATACTCCAAGTGTGATTGGCATCCAAAGCTTGAAGCTCCTCGTGCATAGCCTTCTGCCAAACGGTTTGATGACAGGCTTCATTAAAACTGCATGGTTCTGTTGCTTTGGTGATTGTGCTGAGATAAGCTCCAAAAGATGAAGACAATCTATGATAAGCTAGAGCATTGGTGACAGGATGCTTCACTGTATACGTCACATAATCATGAAGCCTGGATGATGGTTTACGGTTACGAATAGGATTACGCCTGGAGGAGGGATGAAGGTGCTCCTGATGTTCAACTTGCAGATCAGCCCCCTCTGTTGCTACTGAAATAGGATCAGTATGGATGTCCATTCCTGCATTACAGTGAGATTGTTCTGGACAATAGGCCTCAACTACTGGAGTTGGCAATGGAAATAAGGCTGATGAAGACTCCTCCTGATTGAAGTTCTCACTGGAAGAGAAATAAGATGTGTGTTCATCAAACCGAACATCCCTGGTAACAACAAGTTTATGAGTAGTGTGATTGTAGCACTTATATCCCTTCTGTGTTGGAGAATAGCCCAAGAACATACATTTGACTGCTCTGTGATCCAGTTTGTCACGCTGAGAAGATGGAATGTGCACATAACAAGAGCATCCAAAGACTTTAAGATGTGATAGAGATGGCTTCTTCCCTGTCAATGACTCAGCTGGAGAATTAAACATTAGATTTTTACTAGGCAATCTGTTTATAAGGTAGGCAGCTGTGAGTACTCCTTGAGACCAAAATATTTTGGGCACATGCATTTGAAACATCAGTGATCTCGTTTTCTCTAGTAAGTCTCGGTTCTTTCGCTCTGCTATCCCGTTTTGTTGTGGAGTATGAACACAACTAGTTTGGTGAATAATGCCATGCATGCTCAAGTATTGTATCATGATATTAGACATATATTCAGAGCCATTATCTGATCGGAGAATTTTGATTTGAGATGAGAATTGAGTACGAACCAAATGGTGGAAATCTTGAAATGCAGTGGCAACTTCACTTTTTGCTTTTAACAAGTATAGCCAAGTAAATCGAGAGAAATCATCAACAAATGTAACAAAGTATTTATAACCATCAAAAGACTCAATGACAGGACCCCAAACATCGGAATGAACTAAATCAAAAGGTTTAACTGAATACGATGTGGAAGAAGGAAATGGTAAACGAGTAGATTTTGATAAAGGGCAAACATCACATTTTATTGATTTGCTGTTCAAATTCGGAAACAGTTTTGCCAAAATAGGCTCTGAAGGATGTGCCAAACGCTGATGCCATAACTGTGGTTCTGAAGCTAAACAACCAGTGACTTGAAAACTCTTGGGTATGCAAAAATCTTTAGAAAAGTAATAAAGACCTTGAAAGAAGAATCCTTCACCAATCGTCTTCCTGGTGACTAGATCCTGAAAAACAACATTGTAAGGAGAGAAAACAACACGACAATTTAGTGATGTTGTAATTCTTCCAACAGAGAGTAGTTTAAACGGGAAGGAGGGAACATACAAGACTGGAGATGCAATTGTTTGAGAGAGTAATTTAATCTTCCCTTCCCCAAAAACTGGTGCATATTTACCATTGGCAACGGATATTTGAGATGGTGGAGAAAAATTGATAAAGTCAAGCAATTGATTATATTTGTTGGTTATGTGATCAGTGGCACCTGAATCTATGATCCAAAAATCATGCACATTACTTACAATAAGAGCAGAAGAAAAGGCATTCAAAATACCTGGTAAATCCGGAGCTGAGACATTTTTATTTGCAGCTAGAAATCCTGCAAATTGACCAATCAGTGCTGATGAATCTTTGTTCTCCTCTAGATCACCTCCACTCTGTTTTGCACCCTGCTTTGCATGAAGATAGGATGCAAATTCGTTGATGATGTCGACTGGACTAGAAGTAAATGTTGATAATCCATTTGCAGATTGGTTGGTCACAGAGTTCGCAGAGTTGGCTTTATACCTTGATGGTTGAAAAGGCTTATGTCCTCCCTTGCTGTCTCTTGGAAACTTTGGTTTTAGTTCAGGATGAAGATCCCAACATCGTTCAACCGAGTGTCCAAGATTGTTGCAATGGTTACATTTCAAATCAGATCTTCTACTCTTGTACCCTTTCTCTTCATAACGTCTCTGATGGGATACAAAAGCTCGGGCTTCAGAGAAATCTGATTTGCTGCTCAAGTTCATAACCTTTCTTCTAGTTTCCTCCCGTTGAATAGTCGCACACACATTTGCAAAGGATGGTAATTCAGAGTTCATGAGAATACGGCTACGAAGATCTTCATAGTCATGAGATAAATTAGCCAATAGTTGGAAGATTTTATCTTCTTCAGCTCGTTTCAGTAAGGTTGCAGCATCTACGGTGTGAGGTCGATAGATTGCCAATTCATTCCACATGTTTTTCATATTCCCAAGGTATTGGACAAATGATTTTCCTTCCTGGTGCAAGCATGAAATATCTTTCTTGAGCTGAAACACACGGGCAGCATTATTCTGATTTCCATACATTTCTTTGACTGCATCCCATAAATCTGCAGCAGATTCAGAATAGCTGAAGATTTCAGCAATGTGTGGTTCCATAATGTTGAGCAGCCATGATTGAACCATCTGATCACTAGCAAACCATGATTTGTACTGCGGAGAGTTGACATCAGGAGCAGCAATACTTTTGTCAATAAATTCGATTTTTGATCTTCCACCAAGCGCTAACGACACAGCCCTTGACCAAGGAAGATAATTGAACTCATTCAATTGAACAGAACACAGACGTTGATTTGAATTCATATCAGGAATATTCAAATCAGAATACAAGTGTTGGTTGAATGACGAGGGAGCAATAGAACCTTCAATATTCTCCAATCCACGAGAAGCCATCTAAACAATTGTTATATGAGACTGGTTGATATGAACCAGCTCTGATACCATGAAGAAAAGAAGACACGGAAAGAATAACAAGAAAGATTGTATTATATTGTATTGCCTCTGTATTACATTCCATCACATATATATACACAACGTGGCATTGATTACAAGAGGATTTCTAGCTACATCCCTGATATGTCTCCTAAGAATAATGCTGGAATCAACTCATAAAAGGAATAAGAATCATGACAGAAAAGGGAAGAAGGATCGTATCAGATCATGATAGAAAAGGGGAAGAAGGATCGTATCAGATCATATACATATATCTGCCAATATTGCATGGATGGTTTTTACTTCTGGACTTGTTTTCAATAACTGTTCAATAACTTGGATTACTTTTCATGGTGCTTATGATTTTGGGTTCTTGATCAAGATCTTAACTCGACGAGAGTTGCCATGTGATATGGCGTCTTTTCTGGGGATGGTTAGTTTCTTCTTTGGGGTTCGAGTTTATGATACAAAATTCATGATGGGATCTATCGGTGGTTTGCGCGGTGGATTGGAGAGGGTGGCTGAGTTACTGGGTGTAGAACGGACAACCGGAAAAAGGCACCAGGCAGGATCTGATAGCCTGTTAACCCAGCAAACATTCGTGAGATTTAAGGATTCTTGCGCTAATCTTGATCTTGAAAACTTGAATGGCTGTGAGGGAATGATTTTTGGACTATGTGAAGGCTGGCTGGGATTCGATCGTACACCTGAAGTATACAATATTGAAACTTCTACTCAGTTGAAACCTCAGTTTAAGGAAGTGTTTTCAGTGTAATCTTTCTCCCCTCAAATTTGGTTGTAAAACCTTTTAATCCAAGTTTCTCGATTATTTGTTTTAATTTTTTCCATTAGCTATATTTTGATTTGTTTCGCATCAAGCAAAGTTTGTGTTGAGGTCAGATCTATTATCGCTGGTGTTGTACCGCTCGGACTGGCTAAGAACCCGTGCCCAAATCAATATAAAATAAAGGGAGAAACCTGATCCTATAAAACAAAGTGAGAAAGTGAGAAACGCGATTTAAATAGTTCAGTGACCAGAACTGAACATTACTCTCTCTCTGTCATTAAATCAAAACTAAAATGAAAATACAAAACTACAGACACTTAGGTTGTGAAGATGATGTGTTTTTCATAATAATCACACAATTGACTTGTCTTGGATAATGGGAGCTTTCTTTGCCTAAAATTAAAGGGGGTGAGTTAGGTTCATTTCAAAGAATTTAACACCACCCACAAACTCTTTCTTATCTAAGTAAACAACACATAAACACAAGGCAATCTCAAAGCAATAATAAAGCAAAAATAAAAATAATGAGGGGAGAGAGAGGCCGTATATTTTACGATCATATTTTTCTCGAAGGTTTAAGATTCAAACCTTAACACAAACAATCTTTATCCCTGGCATCGTAAACCATTTTTTTTTACGGACTAAAGATTGAAACCTACAAGATATTGAAACCTAAAAACCCTTTTTATGTGCTCAAGATCGAAACCCAAGTGACTTTTTCAGTAGTACTATAGATATGTGTATGTGCACTGTGCATGAGAGGGACGGCCATAGTTTCCTATGGCAGCAACCCTTCTGTTTTTAGCCTTCAAGAGAATTACTACTGTGGTATTATTTTTCTTTAAGAGATTTGTTTGGTGCAGTTAGGTTTTGGATAATATGTGCGCGCTTGATTAGTGGTTGATAATGGAGTTTTGTAGATTACGCACGCTTTTTTGAACCTTGTTAAATTTTCATGTCCCTTTTATTTTATATTTTTGCTTGATTTGCTTAGGTTTTAATTAACACGGCATTACTCTCTAAAATCCCTTGAAAAGGCAACGATCAATAGATGCAAATCTACGAGGGGTGTAACTCAACTACTTAGGTTTTAAATTTATTCTTTAAAGATTACCGGTTTGAATTATATACAACCTCATGGCTACTAGAGACTTACATGATTATTAATTTGAAGACCGTAAAATTAATCGAGATGCATGTAAGTTAATCCGAACATCTATTTTAATAAAAAAAAAACCAAATCAGCTAAAGCTGGTCCGAACACTGAATTCCCTGGTACAGGTACCGTGTTTCTGCTAAATCTTCAAAAGAGTTTGCTGTCTCAAGCCCCTCCTTCTCGTATTTTTACATCATTAAAAAAAAAACTTTGATAAAATTTTTATTTTGATATATTTTTAAATAAAAAATATTTTAAAAAATAATTTTTATTATATTACCAAAGAAAATTAATGTTCCATGATTATAATGTCATATCAAACTTGAAGTAACAATGATGTCGTGGCTTAATATCTAAAACAATTAATTTTTTTCCCCTTATCATCAGTTTTTTTTTTCCAGAGATAAATCTATACAATAAATTATTTTGCCTCTTACTTTGCTATTTAATTATTTGGCTTTTCTTGCTCTTACTTTGCTACTTAATCATTTAATTATCTATCATTCACTAAACACGCATACACTTTTATTAGTAATGGAGAGTTAAACATTTTCTATTGAAATCACTGCGTAATTTGATCTTGTGCTTCTATCACTGCTCTGAGCTCTTAGTTTTTTCTGCTGTCAACATGCAGCCACCAAGTATCAACCACCCAAACACCACTTGAAGTTTGAATTTTTTTACTTTTAATTTGTGTATACATAAACAGCTAAGTTTATGTTATTATGTATGGGAAAGACAAGAAAGAAACACTAGAGAAAAAAAAAGGGTGTGTATTAAGAGTTTTTGGTTGTATTTTATAAGTTTGTTGTTTTGAAATAAAACCATGAGAAATTCTTTTTGAGTATTTCAAAGCCACCACTAGTTATTTCTCCCACTAACATGCTTAATCTCTGTTGCTGTTGCTGGTGATGGTGGTTAGTCCATGCTCATGCCGCTCCATGCTGCTCTGGCTCTGCTCCCTACTCTGTTTTTGCTCTTCCGGTATTCCTTACAACTTTATGTTCGTAGTCGCTGCCCTGGTTGATCATGATCAGTATTGTCTCTGGTTTAAAATGACTGACGAGTTTTTTTGGTCTGTTATTAGATGGCATAATCGTCTTGGGCTTTAGTATGAAGTTAAGCTTTGTGGCTGTGTTTCCACAAAAGCTCAATCGATATTGCCTTAACCACAGACAAATAGTAAATCAAATCTATAAACAATCAGATCTCCAGCTATCAGAATTTAAGCCTAATTCATCTGCATTGTCTCATCAGCATGTTCACACCAGAGGATTCGAGAGACTAAATACTTCTCAAATGAAATCTTTGCTAACTGATGATGGCTTTGATACCTCAAGATAGAGACATGGCTCAAGCTACCAATTGATCAAAGAAACTCTCTTATAATCAACGCGAAGGATTTTTAATTTATTAAGTTCTTAACATGACAGACTAAGAACATGTGCTAAAACACAGACCAGAATACAAATATAAGTTTTTATTCAATCAGAAACGCTCCTAACAGTCTTAAAAACAAGAAAGAAACATATGATTTGTGATATATTTTCTTAATCCCTCACCATGTTTCAGAAGAAGTCGAAGGTTTGCAATCTAATGGTAGATCTATACCAATCTCCAAACTGCTGCAGGAAATCGACCTCGATGAATTATCCACTTCACCAATTTGTCGAATATTGATACCGTTACGTGATAATAGAATCCCCTCCAATTCCATTGCAACTTCTCTCATTGTTGGTCGGTTTCTTCCACTCAAATTCAAACATCTCTTTGCAAGATTCGCTATAACTATGGCTTCCTCTTCAGTGCAATCCCCCCTAACCTGAGCATCAATGATATCAAAGAGTCTACCATCTTCCATCAAATCAATGAAATGTTCGGCTAAGCTCATGGTTTCCAGTGAATGGGTTAAGAAAATAGGTTTTTTCCCACTTAAGAGCTCAATGAGAACTACTCCAAAACTATAAACATCACTCTTTTCTGTTAATTGACTGGTTCGAAAATACTCTGGATCTAAGTAACCAAACGTACCTTGCACCTTGGTGGTCAGATGAGTTTGATCAATGGAAACTGATCTTGAAGTTCCGAAATCTGAAACTTTTGCTCTATATTTCTCATCTAAGAGTATGTTTGTAGACTTAATGTCTCGGTGATAAATCGGTATAGATGCTGTCGAGTGAAGATAGGATATCGCACCTGCAGCTTCCGAGGCGATTCGTAACCGCGATTCCCATGATAACGTAAAGTCGTCGTTTTGCTCATGGAGATACTGGGAAAGAGTTCCATTGGGAATGAATTCATAGACTAGCAGAGGAACATCAGTCTCCAGGCAACATCCAAGTAGCCTAACCACATTTCTGTGACTGATTTGTGAAAGAATGACAACCTCGTTGATGAATTCTTCTAGTTTTTCTTCATCCACTATCTTAGACTTCTTAACTGCAACGATACTCCCATCAGCTAACATGCCCTTGTAAACGGTGCCTTGGCCGCCATGACCAAGTATTCTGCTCTCATTAAAATAATCGGTCGCCTTTTCCAACTCATTTGAACTGAATATTTTTGTCTTTTGAACACTACCATCACTTGAGGATAATTGCTGCTGCAATAAGAGACCACCATTCCGTTTGAAAAACTTCTTCTTCAACCGAATGCAATTGTATATCCACCGAGCACCAATGAGCAGGAAGAGTACTCCAAACAGACCTATAACTGTATTAGGAGCAAAAAAAACATCACTTGGGTTTTCAGTCTGCTGGAAAATAAAAATTACCACATGAATTTTGGTTCTATTAATTAAAATTTGTCCGAGACTATTTTTTTCGGAATTACTTTCAAAAGGGTAATGTCCGTATAGCTTATGTTTTTCCATTGTTAACCTTGAATTCCACGTGTACAAAGCTAAGTGGACAAGGAATCACAAGGAACCTTAACTTGATATTGTGGGGGTTGAAATGTCCAAAACTAAGGTACATGTGTTGATTTAACCAAGTTCGAAAACTTGAGGGACCGGGCCCGACCATTCAATTGAATTTACTAGCTAATTTAATGTATGGTTATTTTAGTAATTAGCGTGTTCATGGTGAGGCTAGTTAATTATGATGGGCCATCGTTTTACAGAGTTTGTTTTTTTGGTTTTTTCTTCTTAACTTGGTATCAATTTTAAAGGGAAAAAAACTATATAATATAATTTATTTTTTAATGCATATCGAGTGTAAGTTTTTAATTATTCTCAAATCTTCTAAAAAAAAATCATACTATTAATCTTTTGTTTTTTAATTTTGTTAAGAAAAATAACTTATAAAAAAATAATATGAAGTGATCAAATAATAAATAAGTGAATTCATATACCATCATAAACTTTTTAAAAATTCGATACACCTTGATATGAGTTCGGATATATGTTTTTTAATCTTTTATTTTTACATCTTACTGAAAAATATTCAAGATGCATCATAAAATAATTTTAACTTATTATATGAATTTTTTACTGGTTTAAGAAAAACTTTTATAATAAATCCATGTCAAGAAATACTGATTTAGTTGAAAAACATTTCTCATATTTTCAACATGGTATCAAATTGTTTTTTTAATCTTTCATAATCATCAATTTTTTTTTATCTTTCTATTTGTATCTGCATATGTGCATATGTGTCAATATGTGTTCTTATTTTTTTTTAAATATATCAAAATTTAACTGACTAAAACTTAAATATATTGACATATAATTAAGCAATTCGTATATTATAACTATAACACTACTTTAAATTGTATTTATTTTTAGAATTTGATGAGAATATAAAATTTAAAATAATAATATGTAAACAATAAGAGAGATTATTTACAGCAGAGACAAAAATGCAGATTTATTATGTAGAATCATTTGACCATCTTTACTAGGTAAGGAAAATGAATAATCAACATGTGAGAGCCAGAATAACATTTCATAAAAATTATAGGGATGAAACTGAACATTAGTTTCAGGTATTTATTTGGGGCAGGGATGTGATAGGCATTAAAATTAAATAGGTTGAAAGGAATAAATCAGGAACCTGCGTACCTATGATAATTATATAAATTTTATTTATCGCGCATCTGTACCCTCCTCGTGTATTCACGCATTTGAGCATCCCTTGGCACGTATTTTTCTCTGGGGTCTTACATTCATCAACATCTAATAAAATAAGAAGGCGAAAATCAACAAATATTTATATGAGATTTGTTATAGAGCTTAAAAGTAATTAATTCAAACTAGAGTAAATCTATTTTTCTTTTTTCAAAATTGAAGCACTAAATTGCTTCCTAATTCTAAGCTAATTGTGCATTTACCATCATTATCCGACACTTAACATCGTTTAACTTTGATTGCAAGACATAGGAGGAATTAAATTAAAATAATCGCTCGAATAAAAATAATAAAATAAACCCAAGAAAAAAAAGCTAGGATAATAAAAGTAGCAATTTTTCTTTTTCAGAGAGGAATTTTTACCCGCACAACCAAGTTCAAGGTAAGGGTTGCCCTCAAATCCATCCTCGCACGCACATTCGGATTGATTGTAACCTTCTTCGCAATGCGTGGAAATATCATTATCATTCAAGTTCATCATCCAACCCAAGTCCATTGGAACATAATCTCTATACTGCATTGCGAAGGGATCACTTATATTCGATTCAAACCATGTCGGATTCACCAGGAAGGCTAGCTTGCATCCTTCTCCAACTTGGTTATCGTTAGTAGAAACTAAGCGCGGATTAAAAACCTGAAGCAGTGAAGGGATTCTAGCCAGACTACAATTTTGACCTGAACACATTTTATTTTCTTGCAATCTAACGTTACTTTGCAGGTTACCCTATGTAGACTCCCAGACGACGAGATCCGGCTCGGTTCCGGTCATAAAAGCTCGAGTATCACAACCCACTGCAACGAACAAGTTCCTTTTAGAGGAGAAAACAAAGGGAGTTCCAGTGAGATTCAGAGGCACACCATCTACCCGGCCAACACAATTGAAGGATATTACTGGACTTTTGACAGTAACGGTGGCTGTCGTAACTGAAATATTCAGCACCTCCATTTTAATTCGACTTATAAAAGCTCTAGGAGGGTTGGCAGACTCATTGCACTCAATCGCGAACCGTTCATCCATGTAGCATTCTTTTCTAGTTCCAAAGGGGTAAGGAATGCTAATGGCTCCGCATCGATCTGGACAACCAAACTTCGCTACGGGTGCTGCTGCTTTTGCTAACTGAAACATTAACACCAGCAAAGTCATTTTAACCACCAATCTCCAAACCATTCTATCCATTCTAGTGGTTTTTGTTTTCTAGATATAATTTGATTTCAAGTTCATACATCCAGCTTTAAAGAGGAAGGGAAATATTTAAGACATTTCTTTGCATTTTCTTGGTTTACTAGTAACTAACGACTAGCGAACAATGAATCACTAGTCTGAATTAGCAGACTTTTGTATTGTACTAAGCCACGTTAAGTTGCATTCTACTTCGACGCCAGTACATTTTTTTCTTTCTAAACCCAAAGAGCGTGTATCATAGGTATTAAACACGATATATACGGCGCGCGTGTTGACCAGATGACCTGCGTGATTTTAAACACAGTTTTTAATTTAGCTAGTTATGAATATGAGGAAATTCCATGCTATTTCAAACACGTGGCGATCGCTTACTTTTTCAAGTGAAAAAGCAATGCTAATGTTTCCATAAATTTCTGTACAATTAGCAGGCCTTGCAATAAGTGCTAATACAGTTGCTATTTCAAGCAACAGAATAGCGGGGAAAAAATTAGACACACAGTATCAGGAATCATGCTTTCCTCTTCTATTGCAGATATATTTAGATGCTAAGAGTTTGGGCTCAATATTGGAAGTAGAGAATGAGAGAGAGCGGTATGATCTTTATTCGATTTCACTAGCTAGGATTAACAATATTTTCAAGAAAAAAATCACTAATTATGACAAAGAAGACTATAGTAATATCTGTTGTTACCTATTTTGAAGCCTAATAAAAAAATAAAAAATAAAAATAAAAGGGCAAATACAAAATAAATTGAAAAATGTTGAAGAAAATAAAAAATATTTTAGTTAGAAGAATTTATCATAATGCCCAGAAAATTAAATTGTCAAAGGCTACTTGAGATTAAAAAATTTGACAGTCCTTTCCTTTGCATTAAACATTTCGTTGGACTTGATTAGTTAATAATATATAATTTATTTGCATCAATAAAGTTTTTTTTTTGGTTTTTTAATTCTAATGTTTTAGTTTTGAACTGAAACTCATTCGGATTAAATTGTGATTATTGGTTGATAATCGTTGATGTTTTATGCTTAATTATCATTCAATAATTGCTTTCAATCCTTTATGTGCCTTTTATTTCATAAAATTTGATCTGGATTATAATTATGTTATTGAAATTAGTTTGAATATTTTTAGTGTTTTTCGTGTATTTTTTTTTTGGTTTTGATAAAGAGTATTGTTTTTTGTGTTTTTGTGTTTTTTCTAAGTTTGATTTGTTTTGGATTTAGTTTTATTTTTTGGTTGTTTTCGAATCAAACCAGAGTTTTTTGTTCTGTTTATGGTCAAACTAAATATTTGGGGTCAACCTGGTCGGGTCAAAGTGATAATGCTTTGTTTAGTTTGCAGTCTTTTTGTTAAAGGTTTTTTTTTTTTTGTCTAAAAGTGTGTTTGGAAAACACCCTTTAGACCTATTTTAACAATTTTATCACAAAGAAAAAATGAGTGCTTGCAAAATAAAGCCTATATATATATATGGGAAAAAATCCATAAAATTATTTGAGCATTTAAAAAAAAGATCTAAAATATTTTGGCATGTTTTTTAAAAAATTGTATGGATTTTATAATAAATTTATAAAATTTCAAAGGATTTTGGCCTATATTTCAAAAATATAAAAAATTATTTTTGGTAAAAAAATATATTTTTCACTTTTAATATAAAAATTAAAAAATTTATAAAAATATTAATATTCAAAATATTATTTGGAATAATAAATAATGATTTCTTATCAAATCAAAAAACTATTCTAGAACACCATCTCGTAGAATTAAGATTTATGGATGTTTCTTCCCACGTCGTAGCTTGACCAGTTCTAAACTCAACAAGACTAAAACAAATGTTTCAATCATTATGAAAATATGCTCTATACCCCGTGTACTTTAAAAGATGCTTTGCGAAAGCACAATTTATGACCAGGTCAATTCTTTAAAAGAAAAGGAACATGCTTTGCGAAAGCAAAATTTATGACCAGGTCAATTCTTTAAAAGATAATAGACATTTTGGAGGTTTTCTGAACAATAATTCCTCTAAGCAAGAATCAAGTGTACTTTTCTCGAACAATTTCACCCCGTGCAAAAACAACATCATAATCTTTTGTTGAAACTTAATATCTCTAAACCTTTTACTCTTTTTGTTTGATATTTACCCGAGTTCAAGGAGATAGGGTTTGGCCACCAAACCTGTACCCAATTGACTTGGCATGTAGTCAAGTCCAATAATATAGGGTCTAGTAGCTAGCCAGACCAATACTCACCCGAGCTTAGTATAGTGTCTGTTAAAGAAGAATCTCAACTCAATAACTTAAACAATTTTGTAAGGTTATAAAATATGATTTATATTATTTTCTAACATATATTTCAAGTGACAACCCTTTGGAGTTCTTTGCTTTCTTATTTTAATTTGACCTCCTTATATTTGGGTAAATTTGAAATAAGTCATTTTTTTCTTTTTTCAGTATTTGTTCTGTTCTGTTTTTTATTTTATTTTATTTTACATTTAAAACTAATAAAGTGACTTAAATATCATTAACTTCAATAATCTTCAACCTAGTTCATTATTTTTATTTTTTATAGAATTAGTTTCAAATCTTAAAAATAAAATAAATAACTTTAAATTAAAATTTATAATTTAAGTTCTACATCCAAAATTTTTGGTTTTAAATTTAAATAAAACTAGTAGCATAAAAACCCTTTTTTCTTCATCTGAAAAAAAGAAAAAAGAAAAAGCCTATAGCCTTAAATTATATTTTAAAAAAAAATTAAACAAGAATTCTAGATGGAGAATTAAATTTATGTTATTAATTTTTATTTTCAAAATGTAATATCTATAGAAAGAGTTGTAAATTAATTAGTTAGGTTAAAAATTATTAATCTTAAAGATAATTAAGTTATTTCACTAGTTTCATTATAATAAACCCGTCATAGTAGATTGATAGAAATAAAAATATCATCATATCATAGCAAATAATAAAATAAAAAATAACAATGTATCTTATTTAAGTTCAAACCGTGCTACATGTGTTAATATATATATATATTTTTGCAACCAATCCCATATTTAGAATATCTGAAAGACAAATTAAAATTTCTAATAATTATAATAGATGATGACTTTCTATTAAATCAAAAACCATTTCAAAACACCATTCAGAAAAGATCGCTCGAGCTGCACAACAAACTGAGTGTCCAAATTATTGTACGAAAATTCAACGAGAAATTCTAAATAAGGTGGCCTTTTGTAGCCATGCCCTCGTATTTTTGTAATTCAAGTATTTGTAAAATTAAGATTTATGGATGGTTCTTCCCACCTCGTAGCTTGACCAGTACCTCGTGTGAAAAGGAACATGCTTTGCGAAAGCAAAATTTATGACCAGGTCAATTCTTTGAAAGATATAGGCATTTTTGAGGTTTCCTGAACAATAATTCCTCCAAGCAAGAATCAAGTGTACAGCCCCCCCGTGCAATAACAACATCGTAGTCTTTTCTTGAGCACTTTCACCTACGCATCCAATGTACGGCTTTCCCACGCAGCCATCGCGGCAAGATGATTCATATGCTAAAGTCAAATGAGATTATCCAAATATTACGTTCATTTAATAATTAAACAAGAAACGTAAACAGAAAGGTAAGGTATGTGACGAAGTGCAATTGTAAAATCCTAATGAAGTGCAGAACGACGGGAAACCAGCAGACCCCAAAACCAAAGCTCCTGAATACAGCAGCCACTCTATCGAAGAAATTGAAATGCTAGCTTGGAACGACCATGGTGATGTTAGCATACTTGCAAAGTTTAAATATTGTAGAACATCATATCTTGACGAGAAACTTTTATGTAACAGTGAGGACTTATAGATAGTAAGCAAAATACAGAGCACACAACCACAAACAAACGGCCTCTATGAAAAACAGGCTAAGGCCACAAGCTAAAGAAACATTAGACTAACAATAGTTTCCTGGAAACGAAAAACATTCCTGAACAGAAACAAAAGCCACAGCAGCAGGGGACAGAGGAGGGAGGAGGGGAAGTGTAAGTAACATTGACACACTTCTTGTTCATAAGGTATTGTAAGTAATCAATGGTTCGGCATCTGTTGATTGAACTGATCTAGCATTGTCAAAATCACAGGTAGCTGAGATTGGAACTGCATCCCAGTTGCAGAGACGTTCTACCATGGCGTTCTGACTAGTCTCTTCTTCCTTTTGTTGAACATTTGACTTTCTCTGCAGCAACCCTATCCTCTCCAACTCGGCTGAGACCTCTTTCATTGTTGGTCGATGTTTTCGGCTCACATTCAAGCATCTCTTTGCAAGATTTGCTACAGCCATTATTTCCTCCTCAAGACAACCCTCCTTAACTTGGACATCAAGAATATCGAAGAGCCTGTTCTCTTCCATCAGAGCAATAAAATGTGTGGCCAAACTCCTCCTTTCTTGTGAAGTTGATGATATAATTGGTTTTTTCCCACTTAAGAGCTCGACGAGGACTACACCAAAGCTATAAACATCACTCTTGTCCGTTAATTGACTAGATTGGAAGTATTCCGGGTCTACATTACCAAAAGTGCCTTGCACATTAGTGGTCAAATGAGTTTGATCAATAGCCATTGATCTTGAAGATCCAAAATCTGAAACCTTTGCTCTATATTTATCATCCAAGAGTATATTTGCAGACTTAATGTCACGGTGAAAAATTGGAATGGATGCTGCCGAATGTAAATAGGAAAGTGCTCCAGCAACTTCAATGGCAATCTGTAATCGCATTTCCCATGATAATATGAAGTCCTCATTCTGGTAAAAATTATGCAGATACTGGAAAAGATTTCCATTGGAAATGAATTCATAGACTAGGAGAGGAACTTCAGTCTCCAAGCAACATCCGAATAACTTAACCACATTCCTATGATTAATTTGTGAAAGAATGACAACCTCGTTAATAAACTCCTCGAGCTTTTCTTCACCCACTATTGTGGACCTCTTAACAGCAACGATTCTTCCATCTTCTAACATCCCCTTGTAAACCGTGCCTTGTCCACCCTGACCAAGTATTCTATTTTCATTAAAACGATCAGTGGCTCTCTCCAACTCTTTTGAAGTAAATATCTTTGTTTTCTGAACACTAACATGATTTGAGGATAACTGCTGCTGTAACAATAAACCACCATTTCGTTTGAAGAATTTCCTTTTAAGTTCTTCGTGCATGTTTTCTTTTCCTTGCTAGTTTGTATAACCACGATATGCCAGCAAGCAATGACAATATTCCAGCGATAGCAGCAACAACTGCATTATTAACAAGAAGGAAAATGTAAGATGAATGCCAGCAAGCAATGGCAATATTCCAGCGATAGCAACAACAACTGCATTATTAACAAGAAGGAAAATGTAAGATCAATGCCAGAAAGCAATGACAATATTCCAGCGATAGCAACAACAACTGCATTATTAACAAGAAGGAAAATGTAAGATCAAAATCCAATCTGCCAACAGAAATCCATAGATCAGGTCAATAGTGACATAATGAACCATGTACAAAATTAGAACTCTTTCACAGTATCAAATTTTGGCTGTCAATTTCGCAGTTCAAAGGGGCAAAGTAAATACAAATTTCAAAGCAAAATCAAATTGTAGCAGCTAAAAAAAGAACAGGGTAGAGAGAAACTTACGTATTGGGACGATCCAATACTTATTGACCTCGCATTTGTATGATCCCAGTGTATTCACACATTTTGTTATCCCCAGGGACGAATGTCGATTTGGGTCTTTGCATTCATTAATATCTAAGGAAGAAATGCCAAAATCAAGAACTGAAGCCATAGATTTAATGAGTAGCGACAATTGTTTTTTTTTTTTTTAAAGGAAAATAAATGTACACCAGCATAAAGAATGTGTTATATGAAGCCACCAGGCTACTCTAAATCAACCTTTTCCATTAAAAAAAAGGTAAACAAAAATTGAACTTTTTTTAGGAATCAAATTCACTTTTGGTACGGCCGCCCAAGTTGATTCAAACATTTGAAAAGGATACCGGGGAAGGCCTGTTGATGACCTTGAAACAAGATTTCCTAATGCCAAAAGCAATTTTGAATCAAGACAAAGAAAAGGAAACAAGAAATTTTTATATGCGGTGAAATGATTAAATAAAAAACAAAAAGGATGGAATGACTGATGTGATTAGTCATCTTTTTAGCAAAGTTACCTGCGCACCCAAGGTAAGGGTTGCCTTCATAGCCGTTACTGCAAGAACATTCATATCCTGAAACGTTACTCACAGATGACTCATAAAGGAAGTACTTGCAATCCATGGTACTGTTATCATATCTCCAAATGCTGTAATCCATCATCCAGGCAAGCACCAGGGGAACAGATCTCCAACCCTGTAGCGCTTGCGGATTGGTCATATTGAGAAACGAAAATTTGTTTTGGTCTGTTAGGAAATCTTGAACATTTCATTTGCATAGCAATCTTGTACAGTTCCAAAGGGGTAAGGAATGCTGATGTTTCCACAACGGTTTTGACATCCAGGCTTTGTCATGGGTGCTGCAGCTGTTGCTGACTGAAATAATATTTGCTATAGTTGTAGGGGAATCCGAACGGGAATCCAAGCACACTGACACACAATATTTAACGTGGTTCGGCAAATCACCTACATCCATGGGAGAGAGTTCATATTATTTAGAGATAGAGAAAGGTTTACAACACACATACATGGAGGAGGAGGATCACTTCACTCTACTCTACTCCCAGTTCTCTTTGCTGCTGTTGCTACCCATTTTTTGACCCATGTTTTTGATATATTTTCAAAAAAATCCAAAAATAGAGAAAAACAAAGAAAATCCAAAAAAATATGTTTTTTAATATATTTTCGTCATTTTAGCATTTTCAGCGTCGTCTAAAAAAAAAGAATTTAAATTTAAAAAAAAAAAAGATTTTCAAACGCGTTCAACTTTTCACGCGTCATTTTTAAAATCATTGATTTTCCTCGTTGAGTCGACGTTGATATTGCTCGTTTTCAAAAAAATACAAAAAAATAAGAAAAATCAAAATTTACAAAAAAAGAAAGAAGTTAAGGGACCAAGTTTGAAAACTTGGCAACATTTTTGCCTATAAATACTGGTTTCCAACACTTGCAAAAGGAGGGGGGCTAATTTTGGAAACACCAAAAATACAAAAAGAAAACCCTAAGTCTATCTCTAACAAGAGGGCCACCCCTCTGGTTTTTTTTGATCTTCTCCTCACAGCTGCCTCGACAACCGCCTGAAATAATAATAAAAAAAAAACCAAGCTCTCTTTTTCCTCAAAACCGAACAGCCCCCTTCTCACTGAGTCCCCCCCCCCATTTTCTTCTCCTTTTTTCAGCCGGTTCCCAGCCTCTCTCCGACAGACACCCATCTCCCCTCAACCCAAAAACGCAGCCGGCCCCTCCACCGGTTTTGAATTTTTTCTTCACCCCTCCGGAGCCGATTCCTTTTCTTCCCATTCTTCTCCCTCACCGGACCCCAACCAGCCGGTCAAGACAACTCCCTCATCCCCCTCTCAGCCGTTCCTTTTCTTCTTCTCCATCAGCGACCAAACCAGGTTCTTCGAAGCTTCCCCCCTCAGCAGCCTCTTATTCGGCAGTTCCTTCAACAGCAACGACGAAGCAGCACCGAGAACCAGCCGTCCTCACCGAAGGCCCAACGACCACCTGATCCCTGTCATCTCCTCCTCTCAACAGCAACAACCTCTTCATCTCCTTCAACCAGTAGAGCTGCGCCTCTGCCATCAGAGAGCCACGCCCGTCTCCACCGCGGCTTCAGCGGCCACGGACGACCACCGCCAGCCGAAGAGGAAAGAAGGGTCGACGATCTACCCGATCCAGCGGGTAACCGACCGCACGAGCCGCCCAGCGAGCCACCCAACACCCACAACAAATCTGCTACCCGGAGAAGAAAGAGAGAGAAGCAGATCTAAACAGATCTAAGAAGGAGGGAGTCGACTGTGTTGTCTGTTGTTGTTGCGTTTTTTTTTTGCAGGTCACAGTCTCGTAGCCGGCGAAAAAGGGAAGAAGAGAGGAAGACGTGACTGCCCCCCCTGTTTTTCGGTGTTCCTTGCGGCGGCGCGTGGGGAGACGCGCCGCCACTATCCTGCTGCCCATTATTCTTCACAGCACCGTTCCCAGCAATTCCAGGAGGCTTTGGGGGGCTATTTTGTAAATTTAAAATTGTTGATGTTTTTTTTTATTTAGCATTTGATTTCTTTTTTTATTGTACTTTGTAAATATGGATGTAAAAGAAAAAGAAAAGAAAAGAAAAGAAACAAAAATAGTGAAAGTGTATGTATGTGATTGTATTTTGTTTTATTTATTTGTATATATTTTTTTAATGATAAAATTGCAAATATATTAAAGAAGAATTTAATATTTTGATCGGATCATGGTTAAGAATTATTAACTTATACGTAAGTGATATTTTTAATTTCCGATGAACAGACAATTATTAGAACTTCTTTAACACATCAAATTCGCGAAGCAGGTTACCTTAGGTAGGGTGCGTTAGGGGTGCTAATACCTTCCCTAACCACAACCAGTCCCTTACCCACGAATCTCTGACGAGACCAGTATATCCGGTTTCCTAGTAGCCCGCAATCAATTACTAGGTGGCGACTCCAACGAACCAAATTCAAGCAAACAACAACAACGAGATGAAAAATCGCCAGCCGATGCCGCACGCTGATTTTTTTGAGGTGCGACAGCTGCAATGGTAGCAACTCCTCTTTCTCTCTTCCTCTGTTCACATGCTCTCTACACTTCTCACAATCTCTCTCACATTTTGCTCTCTTTCTTAGTGCCTATTTATAGGCTTCAATGGTGCCACCAGCTCCAGCTCTTCTTCAACAAAGGTGTCGGCCAACTCCAGCTCTTCTTCAACAATGGTGGCTGCCAACCTTTGACATCTCGGATGGGTGCACATGGTTGGTGCAACTCCAGCTGCAGCTGTTGCATTTGTCAATGGACGGTGTCGTCCATTAATGGTTGCTGCACATTAATGGCAACAAACCCAACAATCACCCCCTTTGCCATTCATGTGGGACAACTGTCCTCTTGCTTCTTCAGCACATGCTTGCATCTTGCAGCTCTTCCAAGCTTACCATTCTGATAGCGTTTGAGGCCAAGTTTACAGGTACTCGCCAAACCTTTCAATCACCAGAGTCACAAAAGCACACCTTTTCTCACACAAAAGGATCACTACAACCAGATGGTCTGCCACTTCACATCTGAAGAGTGTTAACGCTTGTCTCTAGGACACAACATTCCCCTTCGAGCATATCAACCATGCTCAGTCCGGAATGATTCATCAAGCCTCACACCAAGGCTTACAACACCCCCTCAAATGGATATTCCAAGTGCGACAGTCACTATCTGAGTATCTCAATATGATCACGAGTGTTGTAACCTATTTTTGGGTCCCCACACAAAAATAAAAATAAAAATAGAAAAAATATAATAATAGCAAATAATAATAATAATAATAAATAAATAATAAATAATAAAATAAAATAAATAATAAAATAATAATAATAATAAAAATAATAAATAAATAGCCGGAAGAAATTAGAAAAAATAATAGGAGGCGAGAGCGCTCAGAAAATGGGCAGAAAAATTGGTTAAGGAGGTTAAAAATACAAGATTGAAATTTTGACAGTATATTCTTGAATAATGAGAGCCCCGTTGGAAAAGAAAATTTGAATTTTGAGGAGAAAAGTCCAAAATTGGATGTTTATGGACTTAATTGAATTTTATTGAAGGTTTAATTGAATTTATAGAGGATTTGATTGCAAGAAAAATAAATTTTTAAGTCAATTTGGGCTTTAATTGGAAGAAATTAAAGTTCCGGGGTCAAATTATAATTTTTAAGAGTTGATTTGGTCAAATTATAATCAGGGGCTTAATTGCATAAATATTGAAGTTTAATGGCCAATTAGGGACTTAATTGAGGAAATCCGAAACCAAGGACGAAATTGGAAAAGGCGTGTAAATATAGGGGCTATAATTAACAAAATCAGGGGCCAAATTGAAGAAATTGGAAGTTTATTGATCAATTGAGGGTCAAATTGCATAAATCAGAGGACAAGGACCAAAGTGGAAAAGGCAGCCAACTATAAGGGCGGAGATTGAAGTTTTCGGGGATGCAATTGAAATAAACAAAAGATAATTAAGGGCTGATTTGGAAGTTGACGTGCTGGTGCCACATTTAAATGAAACGACACGTTTTGTCCAAAACGACGCCGTTTCATGTTAAACAAAAGAAGAAGGACAAAAGGATGTCGTTTTGAACGACACTGTTGCCCTTTCTTCTTCCCCTGGACGTGTCGCAGGGGAAGAAGGAAAGCTTTTGTTTTTTCTCTTTAACTCTTCCTGCCTCTCTCTCTCCACACGCCACACGCCACACGCCTGCCACCTCCCGAAACCCCACACAATCCCATGATGATGAACCGAGGGAATCGTGCCTGCCAGCCACGCCCACTGCCCAGCCAACCCTGCGCTGTGGCAGGGCAGCAAAGCCTCGCTCCCCATGCGCGGCCATAGGGCGGCAACAGGGACGCCTCCGCTCCCTGTTGCCCTATAAATACCCCCCTCCAACGGCAGTACGCAGGGGGGAAAAGAAAGGAGAAAAGGAAAAAAAACCGAGAGGAGAGAACAAACCGAGAGAAGGAACCAAAGAAAAACATAGAGAAAAAAAAACAAACGAAAATGCAGGAGAAAATAGAAACGAGCCGGAGAGAGGAGAGAACGAACCAAAAAATCAAACCGGGAGGATAAAGGGAAAACCATTGAACAAAACAGTAGCACCGCCGCTTGAAACAGTAGTCGCTGCTGGGAGTCACCGTTAGTGAGCCACGACATCGCCACCGGCCTCCACCACAGCACTACCAGCAAAGTAGTCCGATCAGCAAGACAGCTCCTCCTCCGCGCCAAGTAAGCTCTTCTTCCCCCTCTTTGTTTTTTTGCTTTCCGTTTTGTTTCTCCTGCATGCAGAACACTTTCTGCATGCAGGAGAGGGGTGGGAAAAATAATTCCCCTCCCGGTTTGCTTTCCAGTGCTGGGCCAGGCTGGTTCTGGCCCAGCACTGATGGTTTTTTTTTCTAACTGGGCCAGGCCGCTTTTAGCCCAGTTATGATGTGTTAATGGGCTAGACTACTTCTGGCCCAGCCCTGCTGTCTGGGCCGGGTCTGGCCTATACAGAGATAGGATAGTTTGTTGGGCCGAGTTCGGCCCAACCTGTTTGGGGCTGAGTCTGGCCCAGTTAGGTGGGCCAGCCCAGCCCACATAATATTTTATATTATTTATTATATTCTTTTATATTATTTATATATACATATGGATATATATATAAAAAAAAATTAAAAAATATTCTGAAAAATCCTTGAAAAATATTGTTGATTTTCCTGCATATTTTTATCAAAATTGCCTAATTTTGGTTTGTATTTTTATACCGTAAAGATACAAATCCAGTATTAAAATACTCGTTTTTCGTAAAAAAAAAAAATGTTTTGTTTTCATGCATACGGCCTAGTCTCTCCAATATATATATAAATATTATAACATCATATTTTTGCACAACAAAGGAAATTTCAAAAAATATATATATTAGCATGCATTTTGGCTTTAACAACAAGTTTGTTAGAACCACGAGAACTAGGCCAATATTTCAAAAATTCTAAAAAAATATTTTAGTTTTCTTTTAGTATTTGGGATTATGAATTTATACGTAAAACATATTCCTAATATTAAAAATAAAGTTTTTGTATAGATGTTAGAACGGTTAGGATTTTACCCGATAAGATAAAGACCTCCTTACCGAGGAGGATTTTTCTTGAACCATGGACAGACCAACAACTAGAAATACGATAAAACCTTAGCTTTTTATCAGACAATCAAATAATGCAGCTTACCGTAGGTAAGACGTATTTGGGGTGCTAATACCTTTCTTTTACGCAACCAGTCCCCGTATCCAATCTCTGAGACCAGTTAGGGTTCCTAATGACCAAAATACTAGGCGGCGACTCCCATTTCATTTTTCACTAATAAAAGACAATAATTTCTTGTCTCCCTATATTTGCCACGTGGATTTACATTTTAGATTTAAAGTGGGACATATATATAATTTCGCCGCGACGCCGCACACGTGCGACAACGAGCTCACCACTCTTCCAAGAGTCTACTCATCCAGGAGTTGCACCTGCCCTCTGTTCCACCCTAGGAACCACGCCTTACTTCTCCTTGAGTCTCCCACTCTTAGTCTCAAGAGTCCAGGTAGCTCTCCACCTTTAACCATGGGGGCAGCCCATTAAAGGTTGATCCATATATGTCTTGATACTGTGAGTATTACAATGCCTTCACCGAGCTCACCACCTTGACAAGAGTCGACTTGTTCCCGGAACCTGTGCATGCCCTCTGCTCTTTCATATCAGTCGCGTCTTAATGCTCCACAAGTCATCCACTTATTGTCCTAGGCAAATGTCTTGTAGCTCATTGATCTTTAGCATGAGGGCAATATCCATGAAAGTCAATCCTGCATTTGTCTTCATACTCATCATAGCCACTTCATTGGCTATACACTTGTCCACTCATATCTAGCCATTACATCGGCTCTGGGGCGTTCTGTAATTGAGGCTCCTATCATGGCCCTCACACCTTCTCCTGAGGTGTCTCCGCTTGTCGTCATACGACGGTCTGAACTGGGACTCATATCATGGTCCTCACACCTTCTCCTGAGGTGTCTCTGCTCGTCGTCATGCGGCGGTCTGAATCTGGGACTCATATCATGGTCCTCACACATTCTCTCTAAGGTGTCTTTTCCTTTCATAGGCAGTCGCATCCTCCTTCAGCTGGGATGCTTCAGTGGCTCCAAGATTCTCTACCACCATGTGGACTTGGGAGATATTACTGCCACTAACTACATAGAAAGAGAAAGTTGTGGTATACTCCTCACAATCCTCAACCTCGATTTCTATGTTTGGAGCTTCTACGCCTTTCTGCTTGATAGCTCCACCTACACCACCCTCTTTGGTGTCTTCGCCTTTCATTGGTGGTCGCCTTTTATCACAGGCGTTTGCACCCCCACAATTAGGTACCTCTACAACAGCTCATCTTTCCATCCTTGCATGCATTGGAAAGGTCCTCACTTGTTGTCTTCATCAAGAGCACAAGAGACTTCCTGTTATACATCCTTTACACAGTCTCTGCTTTGAGCTTCATCTGGGAACTCTTCTTCTCCTTGCACCTGTTGTCTCATAACAGTACCGCGTTGGATCCTTCGAGTACTCCTGCACAATCTTCGTGTGCCCTCGTGCAATTTATGTTCTCTAGATTTCTCTCTATTCCTTGCTTATGTTTGACAGCAACTCATCCTGTCACAACACCTATCTAAGTCAAAATAGGGTGCCAATATTTATCCCCTTGCTGTATTTCTCTTCCATTATCAGGGTCTTCATCAATTCTCCCCTCGAGAAATCACAATCACTGAATCTAACTTCTTTGGAGAAATCACCACTCCATCATATCATTGTTCATACGGAACCCAACTGTTCCCCTTGTGCCGTTATCTTGCTAGTCTTCATCAGTTTCATTACAAACTGTTACATATACGAAAATAGTACCGTATGGATAATCTTTCCACTAAGCAAGTTCCCAGGAAAGATTGGAGGGGTCACACTGGTCCCGCTTAAAACCCAATCTCCTAGACAGAACTTCTTAGGCCATATCTATCCATCGTACTGTCTTTCCGTATATACAACCATTTGCTAGCTTTGTTGCGGCTTTCCTTTACAAGTGATCTGGGTATCCTGGTTTTATACCTGATTTCTCAACATCTGGCGAGACTACCAGTGCTTAGATTCGTCAAGATTGGTCTTCATCAATTTTCACTCTACACCTCTAATTGTCCACATAACCGGATGTCCAGAGTGTCCCAATTTTACCTTCCATCAAGGCATTAAATTTTCCCATTTAACTGTTCAACACATGTAATTGGGTAAACATGTGCTCCTTCTTCTTCTTCATCTCCATCGACCACCATGATAACCTTCAGATGCCTCCTGATCGGGCAATCTCTCTTTAATAATTCACCACTGCCATTTTCGATCTCAAATATCAACGATCGGACTGTACCATTGCATCCGCAATGATCAAATTAGCTGGAAACAAGTCTGAAATCGTCCAAATCGCATTTCAGATGGCTAAGATTTGATCAAAACAATTCTGGCCTGATCAACGGCTCAGATTCAATCTCGGATCCGGTTGCATGTAGGATCAGCTACACTAGATCCTGTCCCTTGGCTCGCGGCTGATGACATGGCAGGTGGGTCCCACTATGCTGACATGTATATTGACTGGTCAATTGCATACATTAGGCTGACGTCATCCTTGTGCATGCTACTGTACATGATGATGTCACAACTACATCATGCTGATGTTATCCCTGGCATGTTTACTGTTCATTCTCATCAAAGGAAACAAAGGATGAACAATAGCATGAACAATAGAAACAAGAAACAAAGGATGAACAATAGAAACACCAAAAACAAGAGACAAAAACGAAAATTGACAGAGAAGAGAAAGTACTGGGAGAAAAGCAGAGAGTCAAGGGAGATCCAGAGAACAAAAGCAAGCTCAAAATAGTGAGAGGGCGACCAGACAAGAAGGAACAGAAGAGAACTAAGTTTCATTTGTAGCTGTGCAAAGATAATATAATTACCAATTACTGTTGCAAGCATACGTGAATAATTCACGCATGCCTGCAACAGTGCCCAACCAATCACTAGCTTGAGTCAAGCTAGTGATCGGGCCGGGTTGTTTGAGTCTCATCTGACTTTTATGAGCTAAGCTAGGCGTAGTCCCAATGAAAATAATATATATATATATATATATATATATATATGTAAAAATAAATTTATTTTATTTGTTTATTCACTAACACCAAAGTCAAGAATAAAAATATTAATTTAAATTTATTTCATTTTTATAACTATGTAATATTTACTAAAATCAGAGTTGGAAGTATTCGTAGTTCAATATTCATTGGTGTCAGAGTCATGAATATTACACACAAACCATTATAACATAAACCAACAAAATGTTAGCAATTTATGACAGAATCAACAATATAATCTGCCTCAAGCAAGATGTTTAAGATGTGATAATTTCTTCCTTTTAGCGCAACCAGTTCTGTACCATAGAATCTCTGCTAACCAGCCAAAGTTCCTAGTAACCATAATACTAGGTAGTGACTCCTTAAATAAGACTATTTCCAAGACAAAGAATACAATACCAGAAATCTCTTCTTTAAATCAAAAATTTTTTAAGGTCGCTACGATGTCCAGGTGTGATAATTTTTATAAGAAAAACAATTGGTGATTTAAATTTAATAATCTTTAAGTTTATGGCATGTAATAAAAAATACATTTCACTCTATTTTTTTTTAATATAACTTTACCAATACATATTGTATTTCTTTAAGTTTATTTTAAAAATAGTTTTGATTTATTTAAATTTTAATTAAAAATAATAAAATAAAATAAATATCATTGTGAGTGGACTTGCAGCAGCGTACATGTTCGTTTTCTAAATAGGTTATGAAAAGAATAATCGATAGCATTTGAAAGTCACAACTTGCAATATGAATATTTAAAACAAAATTGAATTTTTTTAGTTTTAAATTAATATTTTTTATTGTTTTGATGCCCTAATGTTAAAAATAAAAAAATAAAAATTATTATAATATATTTTCAAAAAACAATACTTAATTTGGTTGCTCTTTCTTTGCTACTTAATCATTTTATTATCTATCATTCACTAAACACGCAAACACTTTTATCAGTAATCCCTGTAATGGTCAATCCTTCACTGCTTTTACTATCTGATCATAATGATTAATTATTTTGGTTGCTTCACCTTTGCTGCTGCTGCTGTCTATGTTGATTCTGCTGCTCCATGCTGTACTTTGCTCTGCACCGCACCCTCCTCTGTTTATGCTCTCCCAGTATTCTTTACAACTTTATGTTGCTTCCCTGGTTAATCATGATCAGCGTTGTTTTTTTTGTTCTGTTATTGATGGCTTAATCATTCTTAGGCTTTAGTATTACTTTAGTAAATCAAATTTAAAAACAATCATGTTCACACCAGATGATTCGAGAGGCTAAATACTTCTGAAATGAAGTCTTTGCTAATTGATGATGGCTTTGATTCCTCAAGATAGAGACATGGCTCAAGTTACCAATGTATCAAAGAAACTCTCTTATAATCAACGCGAAGGATTTTTAATTTATTGAGTTCTTAACATGAAAGACTAAGAACATGTGCTAAAACACAAGGACCACAATACAAATATAAGTTTTTATTCAACAAGAAACGCTCCTAACACTCTTAAAAACAAAAAAGAAACATATGATTTGTGATCTACTTTCTTAATCGCTCACCATGTTTCAGAAGAAATCGACGGTTTGCAATCTAATGGTAGATCTGTACCAATCTCGAAACTGCTGCAGGAAATCGACCTCGATGAATTATCCACTTCAACAATTTGTTGACTATTGATAGCGTTACGTGATAATAGAATCCCCTCAAATTCCATTGCAACTTCTCTCATTGTTGGCCGGCTTCTTCCATTCAAATGCAGACATCTCTTTGCAAGATTCGCTATAACTATGGCTTCCTCTTCAATGCAATCCCCCTTAACCTGAGCATCAATGATATCAAAGAGTCTACCATCTTCCATCAATTCAATGAAATGGTTGGCTAAGCTCATGGTTTCCAGTGAATGGGTTAAGAAGATTGTTTTTTTCCCACTTAAGAGCTCGACGAGAACTACTCCGAAACTATAAACATCACTCTTTTCTGTTAATTGACTGGTTCGAAAATACTCTGGATCTAAGTAACCAAAAGTACCTTGCACCTTGGTGGTCAGATGAGTTTGATCAATGGAGACTGATCTTGAAGTTCCAAAATCTGAAACTTTTGCTCTATATTTCTCATCTAAGAGTATGTTTGTGGACTTAATGTCTCGGTGATAAATCGGGATAGATGCTGTCGAGTGAAGATAGGATATCGCACCTGCAGCTTCCGAGGCGATTCGTAACCGCGATTCCCATGATAACTTAAAGTCGTCGTTTTGCTCATGGAGATACTGGGAAAGAGTTCCATTGGGAATGAATTCATAGACTAGCAGAGGAACATCAGTCTCCAGGCAACATCCAAGTAGCCTAACCACATTTCTGTGACTGATTTGTGAAAGAATGACAACCTCGTTGATGAATTCTTCTAGTTTTTCTTCATCCACTATTGTAGACTTCTTAACTGCAACGATACTCCCATCAGCTAACATTCCCTTGTAAACGGTTCCCTGGCCGCCATGACCAAGTATTCTGTTCTCATTAAAAAAATCGGTCGCCTTTTCCAACTCATTTGAACTGAATACTTTTGTCTTACGAACACTACCATCACTGGAGGATAATTGTTGCTGCAATAAGAGACCACCATTTCGTTTGAAAAACATCTTCTTCAACTGAATGCACTTCCTTCGTTTGATAAGTTTGGTCATCCACCAAGCACCAATAAGCAAGAACAGTACTCCCAGGGCCAGACCGATAACTGCATGTAAGATTGTTACATTATAGAAAGATTTGTGAATAGCTTATAATATTATAGGTTTTCAGTCTTGCGGGAAAATTACACGCTTTATGATGGAAAATTACACGCTTTATGATATCAAATAGATGTGGGAGTTTGTCCAGATTTTCTCCATTGTTTTACAATTAAGCCAAGAAGAGAGAGCACAAAGAGAGAGGAAGAGAGTGAAAAATCAAATGTAAGACTAGGTTTCGAAATTGCACTAGCTAGTAACATATTAAAAAATATTTGTATATGTAAATAGTCAATACTGCCCTTTATATTTTCTTAATGCATAAATTTGTCTGCTTAGAGTTTTCTTTATTTTAAAAGCGTAAAGTATAAAATAATATAAAAACAAGAAGAGAGAAGAGATACATGCCTAGAACAATAATTCGTAAAGGATGAAGTTCACATTTGTACGACCCTTTTGTATTCACACATCTTGTCAATCCATGGCAAGTACTGTTTCGGTCTTCACATTCATCAATGTCTAATATATAAAGAAACCAACAGAAATGAATCAATTCATAGTTATGCATATAGAAAAAAAATATCCTAGCTAGTAGTATTTTAAATATTTATATAATTTAAATGAAAACATTCTAACAAAATGATATATTAAGGACTTTTTGATAACTTAGAAATATTAATAGATGTAATATATTAAATACATGCATATAGATATAGGAACTCATTGGAAGTATTTTCTATATATTCGGATAATACAAATCTAAAGACATATGAAACTATTTTCCTGTAAAACTATTTTCTTTAAAATGAATTAATCCCAATGTTATAATTTAATTGTATCATATATATATTTTTTTAGCGAGAACAATTATTTTTCAGTTTTGCGGACAACAAATTTTCGCTAAATTTTATATAGTTCAGTTACGTGTTCACTCCATAGATATTTGCACTCTTCTTAGTTCTAAGCATGATTATTAAACTGTAACGGTCCAACAAGTAGACTTGAGTTACAGTTAATGAAGAGCTCCACTTGAGTTATATTTAATCATAACTTGGTATGATTTAATTAAAAATCTAAATTTATTTGTAATTTGATAAAAACTTGTTGATTTTAAAAAAATTATTCCCAATAACATGATTTTAATTTTATTTTAATTATTAAACTATATCAATTGTAGCCTGCTTCGAGTAATATTTAATAAGTATGGTTTGTTACAACTTCTAAGTATAAAATCAAAAGAAAAATAAATCATAACAAGAATAATTAACAGCAACTATAATAACTGAAAAAGGGATAATATATTTTTGTGTGGGAAAAATTACCTCTGCATTGAAGGTAAGGGTTGCCCTCATAACCTTCTGAGCAAGAACAACGTCGCGATGTCATATTTGTCGTACTATTTATTTGCAAAAATAGGTCGCAATCCATGGTATCTTTGTTGTATGTCCAACTATTGTTTAGTATCCAAGCCAGCGACATAGGAACAGTACTTGGCAATTTGTTGATATCTTGGGGACTCCTTATTTTGGAATCAAACCAATTCGTGTCTGCTAGGAAGGCCAGTTTACGCCCGTCACTTCGTTGTTTACCATCTATTAACTCGAAACTTGAATTGAAAACCTGAAGTAAGGGAGGCAAGCTCATATCTTGACAACAGTCCTTACCACAGCATGCGCCATTTTCAAGCCACATATTACTAATGGAAGTACCGTTGGAGCAAATTGAGTCGCATCCAACATGTTCGGTCGTCCCATTTTTTGTCCACAAACTGGCACGAGTATTGCAGCCCACTGCAATGAAATAATTGTAAAATAGGGTGAAAGGAGTTCCTTCCAAATTCAAAGGTAGAACTTCTTGCCGGCCCAGAGATTCAACGGATGTTACTGGACCCTTGACAATTGCACCTCCTAATGTAATATTCACCAACTCCATTTTGATGCTGCGTAAAAAAGCTCTAGGAGGTTTGGAAGTTTCATTGCATTCAACGTCGTATGATTCCGCCATGTAGCAATACTTTCCAATCCCGAACGGGTATGGAATGGTAATATTTCCACAGTGGTCCGAACAATTAGGTTTTGCCAGACCAGCCGGTGCTCGCGCCCGTGCTTCCTGAAACATCAGCACTAATAGCAAGAAAGAAAAATGGGAGACAAGTTTCACAACCTGCATACTGTTATTTTTATTTCTTCTATTCTTCTTTGAGTTTAGTGTTCAACAATACTAGGTTTGATCATGTCTTTATACAGCCACCGGAGAATTTTGCATGCTTCTTCTAAGCTTATACGTCGTTGACTAAATGTAATTTTTTATGATAATCAGTCAATAATGACTTCTATTCCAGTATTTCCATTAATCATATTATTTTAGTCTTTCTTGCTTGATTAAAAAAATGCTAATGGATATTAGGAAGGTTAATTAGATTTGTTTCTCTAGATGGTCATACGATCGAATGAAATACTATTATTTCTAGCAATATCGAAGATCTGGAGTTAGTGGGCTCTTTCTTGTAGTGGGTTCTTTCCTGTGTTCATTGTATCAAAAATAAAAAAAAAATCATGAGTAAACACGTTCTAAAAACCCTCAATCCTCCGTTTTCAAGCACCGACCTGGCTGCTTATAAAAATAAGCAAAGTGAACTACCATGCACTTTCTGTAGTTACCCAATATTGGTTTAAACAATTGTTTTATATGGACCAATAATCTTCATGTGGAAGATTCATTAGAAAACCAACATACTTTGCAAACGAAAATTTTGATTTTGGGACATACTTTTGCAAAAGCAAGATTTAGTCTAAGGTACAGCCAACGAGCAACATCGTAGTCTTTTCTTGAACACTTTTCCCGCGTAGCCGTTACGGCAAAGATGAGTCATCCGCTAAAGTCAAAAGTGCTCAAGGAGGACATATTTACAATTTATGGTTTTCTAAATTTATGGCATTGATCTCTCTGATATCTCAGTAGCTACGCTATCTGTGGCCAAGGATGCTCTGTTTATGTATCTTAGTTGTGAACACAAGTTGATGGTTTAACTTGTTAGTTTACAATATTTTCTTCCATTCAGAAAGGGATAAAAACATATAAAGGGGGAAGGGGTTTGTTTTGTGAAAGAATGCTTGGGCCTGCATAAATTTGGATGCTTTAACTTTAGCAATTGGATTTGTACTTGGAAAAATTGAGTAATTGGAGGCTGCCTCTTTAGCAATTGCGATCAAGAAATTAATAGCACTTTTAATACTAGTATTGGATTGAATTTAGTTTTCTTTCTTTCTTTTTTCAGTTGACAGGTCTATCAAACACAGACAGGAAGACTCTCGGTGTCCTTATCAAGGCTGCAAAACTTATGGATGAAAGTTTCACAACCCTCGTTAACAATTATTCAGTTTTATTTATATATATAAAAAAAATCCAACCCGCATTAATAAATTAACCAAAATGCAGAGGCCCAGCTTCTATCTTTAAATTTCGAATTCAAGTATTTTATGTAAATTAGGCAGTTTAAACCACGCCCTTTAGAGGATACATTTGTCAGTTAGTACTTTTTTGGTCTGAATCTTCAAAAAAGAGAAGAGAAGACATTTAATTCATATAATTATATGGAATTTTTATACATTATTCTCCTCCATGAAATCAAAGGGAACTTTTTTCGTTTTTCTAGCCACGATGTGGCACAGGCATGTCACCAATCAAATGGCAAGCTAGGACTTCAACATGCAAGTTCAATGTATCATTGAAAGGTTTACCTTTATAGGAAAATATTAATTATTTTTTAAAATATTTTTTATTTAAAAATATATTAAAATAATATTTTTTTTATTTTAAAAAAATTATTTTTGATATTAATATAGTATTGAAAAATATCAAAAAATAATTAAAAATATATTTTTAAAATGTAAAAACAATGTGCTCTTAACTAGGAAAGACTACGACATGGAATGGATTGCAAGCACTATTTTTCATAGATTGTCCTTCTGCATATTATGTACATTGCTTTGCTCACCGACTAAAACTAGAATTAGTCGTGTCGCACCCGACATCGCGGCGGCCTTAAAAAATAATTCTCTTGAATTACAGAAAAAGAACAGGTTTTTGGCATCCGGTTCTTTTAGGGAAAAAGGTCTTGTTTGAGGAGTCGCCATTTAGTATTATGGTCACTAGGAACTCTAACTGGTCAACAGAGATTCTATGGTTCGGGATTGGTTACGTAAAAGGGAAGATATTATCACCCCTTAAACGTTCTGCCTAAGGCAAACTGCATTGCTGGTTTTGTCTTAAATTGCTAAATGTTTATTAGTTTATGATATGATGATTTGTTTATAATATTCCTGACTCTGGTGTCAGTGAATATTCGAGCTCAAATAATTCCAACTCTGGCGTTAGTAAAAATTCGTAGCTAAAAAAGAATTAGATCAATATTCTTTATTTCCTACTCTAGCACCAATGAACAAATAAATAAAAATAAATTTATTTTTATGCATGCATATTTTTTTTTTCTAGCTAAATAAAATAAAATACAACGAATAAAAATAATATAAATTGAAACCGATATTTTTATTCCTGACTCTGGCGTCAGTGAATAAACCAATAAATTTACATTATTTTTATTCATGATATACATTTTTTATTTTTCTACCTTTTTTATTTTTATTATTTTTTTTATTTTTTTGGGGCTGGGCCCAGCTCAGCCCACATGGGCTGGGCTGGGCTGGGCTAGACCCAGCCAGCCCAGCCCGGTCACTGGCCCAAGCCAGTGACCTGGCTGGGCCAAAGCACGCGTGAACAAGTTCACGCGTGCATGTCACTGGGCGAAGGTAATTAAATTACCTCCGCGCAGTGTTCTTGCAAAATTTAAAGAATGCAAAATGAAGAAACAGGCGTACCTGCTTCTGGAGACCGAAGATTGCTTGCAGCGCTGATGGATTCTCGCCTACTGCTTCCCTTTATCTTCCTTCTGTGCTCACTTGTCTGCGTGTTCCTTTTGTTTTCTCAATAGCTTTTGAAGCCGAGAAGGTGATGAAGAGGCCGGCCTGCTTTTTATTTGTTTTGCTCCTGGGTCTTTCTCTGTCTGCAGGGACGAAAACAATGGCAAAGCCAATCCTCCTCTCTGTTTGCTCCTTTACTTTTCCTTCTCTTTTCTGTGCCTTTTTTTGTTTGGTCCGTGCTCTCTGTTTTTGTCCCTCTGTTTCTCTGTTTCCCCTGGTTCTGTTTCTTCCTCCCCGTTTCCCTGGTTTTTTTTCGAGTCTGGGTTTTAGCTTCTCCCTCTCTTTCGGTTCTGCTCCCCCGGTTTTGTGATTCCTCCTTTGGTTTTCTTAGCAGTTTTTCCTCCGGTCTCTCCCTGGTTTTTTGTGTCTGGGTTTAGCTTCCCCTGGGTCTTTTTTCTGCCCCCTGATTTCTTCGTTGTTCCTCTGTTTTATAGAGTCTGATCGGTGGTAACGGACGGCATGTAGAGGGACGGCAACATTAAAACGTCCATAACTGAGGTGAGCGGATGATTACTGCCCATAACTGCTGGAAACGGTCCCGGGTTAAAGACGAAGAAGATGAACAGTGCTCTTTCAAACGATGCCGTTTTGGTGTATGAGATGGCCATTTGCATTTTGGCCCATGAAGTTCCGAAACTTTTATAATTAAGTCCCTGGTTTAAACTGTAATTGCCCCTGAATATCGGTGCCTTTTACAAGTTAGTCCTTGGACTTTAATGTGCTGCAATTGTGCCCCCAATTAACCCCAAACTTTGTTATTTGTTCAATTAAGTCCCTTAATTTGATTAATTAAATTAATTCCAAGCTCAATTAAATCTCAAAACGTATCAATTCTCCAATTAAACCCTTAATTGGATGAATTAAATTAATTTCAAGCTCAATTAAGTCTCAAAACTTATCAATTCTTCAATTAAACCCTTGACTTGATTAATTAAATTAATTCCAAGCTTAATTAGATTAATTCCAAAGTTTAATTAAACCCGAAAACTTCCAATCATGTTGCCCCTAGTCCAAATTTTAATTCATTCTTCATTTGTTTCATTTTACTTGTTTTTTCATCATTATTATTTTTTCATCATCATTTTTTTTAATCCTTTTCAGTAAATAAAATAATAATAATAATAATTAAAAATAAAATGGTCAAAAATTGGGTTATGACATGTAAAACCTCCAGGTGAAAAATCATAAATTGACTAGTTTTAGGTAAAACAAAATAATTCATAACTCTTGATTGGGTGATCAGAAAATTCTGAAAATTTGCGTGGAGCGTTCTAATATCATGCCTTATATTGGGTTAAAATTTCATAATTTTTAGAGAAATTCGGAAATTTGACGAAAAAATCATAAATTGACTAGTTTTAGGTAAAACAAAATAATTCGTAATTCTTGATTGGGTGCTCAGAAAATTCTGAAAATTTGCGTGGAGTGTTATAATATCATGCCTTAGCTTGGGTTAAAATTTCAGAATTTTTAGAGAAATTCGGAAATTTGACGAAAAATCACAATTCGACTAGTTTTACGTTATTGGACGTGATTTTTAATCCGACCATCGGATTGAGCCGAAATTTTATGAGGAACCTTAAAATATACTGAATAAAACCTGGTTAAAATTTTAAGATGAATGGAGCTCGGTAGTGCTAGCAAAAAAATAAGGACCGTCAAATAGAGGTAAAAATACTCATTAGGGGTAGAATAGTTATTTGCCATTGAAAAGAAAATATATAAGCCCTCCTTCTCTTTTATTAACTGCCGAATGGGCAGAAACAAAAAGATGAAAAGAAAAACAGAGCATAACGTGAGAGATAGAGAGAAAAGTAAGGAAAAACAATAAGGAAATTGAGAGAATAGCTTTATAAACTTGCAAGTTAAACCTATAAAACACTAAATCAAGTGAAGGAAGGAGGATTTGAGAAGGGGAATTCAGCTAACCTTGGAAGAGAAGAGAAATTGGAAGAAAAGCAATAGGTAAGCATGAGAAGTTTGGATTTAATGTTGATTTAGATGTTTTTCCTAAGCTTATTTGATTAAATTAGGAAGTAATTTCATGGAACTTTACCTTAGTTTCCCTTAAATCCTAGATTATTGAACTTAGGGTTCTTATGTGAATTTGGGGGAATTAGGAGGGGAAGGGAAAATGATGAAATTGAAGAGGAATAGAATGAAAACAAGTTGAAATAACAAGTAAATGAAGAAAGATTTGGGGGAGGAAAAAGAACCATCACATTCGGCCAATGAAGGGAAAAAAAATAAAAATGGGAGAATGAGTTTTGATGTTAATGTTTAGAAAAAAACCATGTTTAATCATGATAAATGAAAATGTAAGAAAGACTAAATGAAGAGATAGCATTTAAGTTGAGAAAATAATAATAATAATAATATGTAAATTCAAATTAAAAGAGAAATAAACTAGTTAAAAGAAAATATGAAGACAAGATGCCTAGATTGTGTTTGAATATAGTATTTAAATAAAATAAATAATATGATGTGAGGGTATAAAGAATAGAAGAATTATTCGATGGAGGAATTATGAACATAGAGAAAACAAAGAAGTAACTTGAGTTAAATATGAGGTTGTATGTAAAATAATGATGTTATATTTGAGAATGAATTTTTATTAGAACAAATTACTAATAAAAATATTATGTGCTTTATGTTTCGGCACATAAGAAAAAAATATTGATGGACTAATGATATAATGACACTTGATTGATTCAGGAGCTGTGTCTGGAGCTGGTTATCAGACAGGAGGAGCTGGGTCATCCCGAACAGAAGGTAGGTGAATTCGTCACCTCATTTTGTAATTTTTAGTTTTCCTAATTATCTATGTTGCTTATTTAATTGATATTAAATGAATGGAGCAAATGAATAATTTGAGTTATGATTATGTGAAATTACCGGATTGTTTGACTAATACAAGAGATTAGTCGGATGCTAGGTAATTCGAATGGAATTACCGGATTGATTGGCTAACAAAAGAGATTAGCCAGATACTGGGTGATTCATATGGAATTACCGGATTGATTTTGCTAACCGAAATGGGTTAGTCGGATTTTTGGGTAATAAAGAGAATTACCGGGTTTATTGGTTAACAAAGAGGTTAACTGGATAAGGAGTAATTCATATGGAATTACCGGATTGATTGGCTAACAAAAGAGGTTAGCTGGATGATAGGTAATTCGAATGGAATTACTGGGTCTATTGGTAACCAAGGAAGGAAAAAAAATGAATTTTGGGTATCTATATGGAAGTGTTAGATGTATTTGGTAATTAAGAGGAATTAGTGGGATTTTTAAATCCTAAAAAGATTATGTAAATTATAGGAGTAAGTTAGATTGAAGTGGAAGTACTAAATTTCAAAGGTTAAGAGTAATTATTTAATATTAGATTAATATAATGATAAAGTTAATTAATATGGTTGTTGTTGAAACAGGTATGCCACGAGGTGATGCAGATCGTTAGATGTAGGAATTCTCCTGTTTATGAATTACCATTTTGGAATGTAATATCATGTCTTTACTTTCAATGTAAATCCTTTTGTGATGCAAAAATCAAGTAGAATGTGTAATAGGTAGTGGATGTAATATATATATATATATATATATATATGTATAGTTATTAGTATGAGCAAATCATTTTCAAAATGATAAGATAAGATTTATTATAAACATAATATGACTCTTAATCTTAATGTTGTATTTATGTAGTTAGTTAGCATTTATTATGTTTGTGATGAATTTGTTTATCCTTTGGGTTGCTTTGGGAGTACATTTATGTTGATTATTAATTGATAAATAAGTATTGCGTTATTGTTTGATGATTGAAATGTGATCCACGATGATTGGATCAAGATGGAAGTCACAATGATATATATATGAAGTGTTGTCGATAACTTGGTACCAACAAAAACAGAGGAAACTCTGCCGAAATTTAAAAAAAAAAAAAAAATCCCATAATTTTAGACATATTATCCAATACTTGACATTGGTGAATAAATGTTTGGAGATTTCATGACATTATGATTTGAGACTGTTACATGACAAGTCGCAGCAGCTGGAAATGAGATTTCTATTTGGTTATTTTTCTCAAAATTGACAACCATTATTAATCTTATTAGTGCTTCTTCCAAACATAATATCAAGTTACATGATTGTTAGGCTATAAAAATTGCACATATGGTAGCTACTGGAGAATGTGAGATTGGTAGAGGGGCTAATCAAATCGATAATTTACATCGAAGTGGAACTACTCGCTGGAGCTCTCATTTTGATTATATTTGCAGCTTAATAGATATGTATGGTGCAACTATTACCGTGCTTGAAAGTATGGTTCAAGAAGAATTTTCTAACTCTATACATGGAGAAGCTGGTGGTTGTTTGATTGTGATGAAATCTTTTGAATTTATATTCATCTTATATTTGATGCATAAAATAATAGGGATTACTGGTTTACTTTGTCGAGCTTTGCAGCAAAATGCTTTGAATCAATTGTTATATAATTACTTTGAATTTTGTGAGATGCCGGAATTGATCTTCTCCTTGCAAATGTACAATCTGTTTGCACAAAATATAAGATTGACATACCACATATGAATGCTTCGTATAAAAAGGTTATAGGTCGTTCATGTCAACAACAAGGTTCAATGAAAGTTTACAAGCATTATTATTATTATATATTTAACTCAACAATAAATTTTCAATTAAAAGAATTAAATTCTAAATTTAGTGATGGGACAGTGGAACTCCTCGTACTTAGCTCTGTTTTAGAACCTAAGAATAATTTTAAATCATTTAAACCTGATGATATTTACAAGCCTGCTGAGAGATTTTATCTTGAAGATTTCAATGAACAAGAGATGTATTATTTGAGATCTCAACTAGAGCATTATTAGATTGATGTGATTCATCATGAGAGCTTTCAGAATATGTCTATCATTTATAAATTATGTCGAGGATTAACTGAAACAAGTAAGTCACAACCCTATCATTTGATTGACAAGTTGATTAGTCTTGTTTTGTCTTTGCCTGTTTCCACTGCCACTACAGAGCGGATATTTTCAACTATGAAACATGTTAAAACTATACTTCTCAATAAAATGAAAGAGGAGTTCTTAGCAGATTCTATGATGATTTATATTAAACGAGAGCTTGTTGAAGATATTGATTCGAATTCGATCATAGATGAATTCTATTCTACAAAATCGAAGGGTACAACTTTAATAGTGTAATTTATTTTTATTTTTATTTTGAATTTTATGAACTTTAAATTTTATTTTTATATATATTTTATGATATGTATTTGAATTAATTAAAACTTTATTGTTAACTTGACAAATTTATATATTTGAGTTAATAATTGAATTTAAAAAATAATTTGTGTATTTATATCATAGTCCAGAATAGAAAAAATTTCTGGCTTATCCCTGTCCATCGTACTACCATTTTACCTTAAAATAAAGTGTCTGGCGATGAAGAACCAGCACTAAGACAGTATCTCAGTCAGTAGAATATCCCAAGAACACCGTCTTGTCTCTAGCTAACCAAAGACCCCAGGATTTTCCTTTAACCAAATATTTCCACTCCGGTAGTAGCATACACCATTGAAAATTCAACCATTTAATAAATCTGCACCAACATTTCCATACATAGGAGCAGTGGAGGATATCCCTATAATCTTATTAATACAACACCACGATATAATACATGATTCTAAGTTGATTCAACAACTTCTAAACAAAAGAAAATCATAACACCCAAGCCAACATTCTATTTGGTAATTAATAAAGAAAAACATATTGTTTGATAATCAAAAGATCAACGTCTGATGATGAAGAATTATTAAAATCACAAGTCATTAATGATGTCGGAAATGCATCCCTTTTTAATTACCCTGAGATCAGCCATGATATTTTCATTCTCTTGACTGTCTTGTTGAACATTTGATCCCTTTTTAAGTACCCTCTCCAACTCTGTGGTTACTTCTTTCATTGTTGGCCGATTTTTCCCATTCAAATGCAAGCATTTTCTTAATGATAATTATTAATTATTTTGTTTGCTTAACCTTTGCTGCTGCTGCTGCTGGTTAGTCCATGCTCTTGCCGTGTCTTTGTTGATTTTGCTGCTCCATGTTGTCCTTTGCTCTGCACCGCACCCTCCTCTGTTTTGGCTCTCCCTGTATTCTTTACAACTTTATGTTCGTAGTTGCTGCCCTGGTTAATTATTTTGGTTGCTTAGCCTCTGCTGCTGCTGCTGGTGTCTACGTTGATTCTGCTGCTCCATGTTGTACTTTGCTCCCTCCTCTGTTTTTGCTCTCCCTGTATTCTCAACAACTTTATGTTCGTAGTTGTGCCCTGGTTGAGCATGATCAGCGTTGTTTTTTTTTGGTCTGTTATTGATGACTTAATCATTATTACGCTTTACTATTACTTTAGTAAATACTAAACAAATCAAATAGTAAATCAAATCTAAAAACAATCAGCATCCTCTGCTATCAGAATTTAAGCCCAATTCATCTGCAGAGTCTCATCAGCATGCTCACACCAGAGGATTCGAGAGGCTAAATACTTCTGAAATGAAGTCTTTGCTAACTGATGATGGCTTTGATTCCTCAAGATAGAGACATGGCTCAAGTTACCAATGTATCAAAGAAACTCTCTTATAATCAACGCGAAGGATTTTTAATTTATTGAGTTCTTAACATGAAAGACTAAGAGCATGTGCTAAAAGCCTAAAACACAAGGACCACAATACAAATATAAGTTTTTATTCAATCAGAAACACTCCTAACACTCTTAAAAACAAAAAAGAAACGTATGATTTATGATCTACTTTCTTAATCGCTCACCATGTTTCAGAAGAAATCGACGGTTTGCAATCTAATGGTAGATCTATACCAATCTCGAAACTGCTGCAGGAAATCGACCTCGATGAATTATCCACTTCAACAATTTGTTGACTATTGATAGCGTTACGTGATAATAGAATCCCCTCAAATTCCATTGCAACTTCTCTCATTGTTGGCCGGCTTCTTCCATTCAAATCCAGACATCTCTTTGCAAGATTCGCTATAACTATGGCTTCCTCTTCAATGCAATCCCCCTTAACCTGAGCATCAATGATATCAAAGAGTCTACCATCTTCCATCAATTCAATGAAATGGTTGGCTAAGCTCATGGTTTCCAGTGAATGGGTTAAGAAGATTGTTTTTTTCCCACTTAAGAGCTCGACCAGAACTACTCCGAAACTATAAACATCACTCTTTTCTGTTAATTGACTGGTTCGAAAATACTCTGGATCTAAGTAACCAAAAGTACCTTGCACCTTGGTGGTCAGATGAGTTTGATCGATGGAGACTGATCTTGAAGTTCCAAAATCTGAAACTTTTGCTCTATATTTCTCATCTAAGAGTATGTTTGTGGACTTAATGTCTCGGTGATAAATCGGGATAGCTGCTGTCGAGTGAAGATAGGATATCGCACCTGCAACTTCCGAGGCGATTCGTAACCGCGATTCCCATGATAACGTAAAGTCGTCGTTTTGCTCATGGAGATACTGGGAAAGAGTTCCATTGGGAATGAATTCATAGACTAGCAGAGGTACATCAGTCTCTAGGCAACATCCAAGTAGCCTAACCACATTTCTGTGACTGATTTGTGAAAGAATTACAACCTCGTTGATGAATTCTTCTAGTTTTTCTTCATCCACTATTGTAGACTTCTTAACTGCAACAATACTCCCATCAGCTAACATTCCCTTGTAAACGGTTCCCTGGCCGCCATGACCAAGTATTCTGTTCTCATTAAAAAAATCAGTTGCCTTTTCCAACTCATTTGAACTGAATACTTTTGTCTTACGAACACTACCATCACTGGAGGATAATTGTTGCTGCAATAAGAGACCACCATTCCGTTTGAAAAACATCTTCTTCAACTGAATGCACTTCCTTCGTTTGATAAGTTTGGTCATCCACCAAGCACCAATAAGCAAGAACAGTACTCCAAGGGCCAGACCGATAACTGCATGTAAGATTGTTACATTATAGCAAGATTTGTGAATAGCTTATAATATTATAGGTTTTCAGTCTTGCGGGAAAATTACACGCTTTATGATAGAAAATTACACGCTTTATGATATCAAATAGATGTGGGAGTTTGTCCAGATTTTCTCCATTGTTGTACTTGTACAATTAAGCCAAGAAGAGAGAGCACAAAGAGAGAGGAAGAGAGTGAAAAATCAAATGTAAGACTAGGTTTCGAAATTGCACTAGCTAGTAACATATTACAAAATATTTGTATCTGTAAATAGTCAATACTCATTGAATTATTTATGATATTCTCAGCAAGCATTAATTAACGTATAATTAATTGCATTAAAAAATATAAAAATTAAATTGCAATTTCCGGCTCTTTATATTTTTTTAATGTATGAATTTGTCTGCTTAGAGTTTTCTTCATTTTAAAAGCGTAAGGTATAAAATAATATAAAAACAATAAGAGATAAGAGATACATGCCTAGAACAGTAATTCGTAAAGGATGGAGTTCGCATTTGTACGACCCTTTTGTATTCACACATCTTGTCAATCCATGGCAAGTACTGTTTCGGTCTTCACATTCATCAATGTCTAATATATAAAGAAACCAACAAAAATGAATCAATTCATAGTTATGTATATAGAAAAAAAAATATCCTAGCTAGTAGTATTTTAAATATTTATATAATTTAAATGAAAAAATTCTAACAAAATGATATATTAAGGACTTTTTAATAACTTAAAAATATTAATAGATGTAATATATTAAATACATGCATATAGATTTAGGAACTCATTGGAAGTATTTTCTATATGAAACTATTTTCCTATAAAACTACTTTCCTTAAAATTAATTAATCCCAATGTTATAATTTAATTGTATCATATAATTTTTTTTAGTGAGAACAATTATTTTTTAGTTTTGTGGACAACAAATTTTCGCTAAACTTTATACGGTTCAGTTATGTGTTGACTTCATAGATATTTGTGTTTTTCTTGGTTCTAAACATGGTTATTAAATTTTATCGGTCCAATAAGTACACTTGAGTTACATCGCCTGAGTTATATTTGATCATAACTTGATATGACTTAATTAAAAATTTAAATTTATCCATAATTTGATAAAAACTTGTTGATTTTAAAAAATTTATTCACAATAACATGATTTTTTTTTAATTATTAAACTATATCAATTCTAGCCTGCTCCGAGTAATTTAATAAGTATGGTTTGTTACAACTTCTATGTATACAATCATAACAAGAATAATTAACAGCAACTATAATAACTGAAAAAGGGATAATATATTTTTTGTGTGAAAAATTACCTCTGCATTGAAGGTAAGGGTTGCCCTCATAACCTTTTGAGCAAGAACAACCGTATGGCATAACAGCAGCCGTACTATTTATTTGCGCAAATAGGTCGCAAATATTTTCCATGGTATCTTTGTTGTATGTCCAAGTATTGTTATTTAGTATCCAAGTCAGCGACATAGGAACAGTACTTGGCAATTTGTTGATATCTTGGGGACTCCTTATTTTGTCATAAAACCAATTCGTGTCTGCTAGGAAGGCCAGTTTACGTCCGTCACTTCCTTGTTTACCCTCTATTAACTCGAAAGTTGATTTGAAAACCTGAAGTGAGGGAGGCAAGGTCATATCTTGACAACAGTCCTTACCAGAGCATGCACCATTTCCAACCCGAATATTACTAATGGAAGTACCGTTGGAGCAAATTGAGTCGCATCCAACATGTTCGGTCGAGCCATTTTTTGTCCACAAACTGGCACGAGTATTGCAGCCCACTGCAATGAAATAATTGGTATGGGAAACGAAGAAAGGAGTTCCTTCCAAATTCAAAGGTAGAACTTCTTGCCGGTCCAGAGAATCAACGGATATCACTGGACCCTTGACAACTGCACCTCTTCCTAATGTAATATTCACCAACTCCATTTTGATGCTGCGTAAAAAAGCTCTAGGAGGTTTGGAAGTTTCATTGCATTCAACGTCGTATGATTCCGCCATGTAGCAATACTTTCCAATCCCGAACGGGTATGGAATGCTAATATTTCCACAGTGGTCCGGACAATTAGGTTTTGCCAGACCAGCCGGTGCTTGCGCCAGTGCTGGCTGAAACATTAGCATTAATAGCAAGAAAGAAACATGGGAGACAAGTTTCACAACCTGCATACTGTTATTTTTATTTCTTGTATTCTTTGAGTTTGGTGTTCAACAATACTAGGTTTGATCATGTCTTTATACAGCCACCGGAGAATTTTGCATGTTTCTTCTAAGCTTACGCGTCCTTGACTAAATGTAATTTCTTGTTATAATCAGTCAATAATGACTTCTATTCCAGTATTTCCATTAATCATATTATTTTAATCTTTCTTGCTTGATTAAAAAAATGCTAATGGATATTAGGAAGGTTAATTAGATTTGTTTCTCTAGATGGTCATACGATCGAATGAAATACTATTATGTCTAGCAATTTTAGATGGACCGTCTGTTTAAAAAGAAGGAAGCTAAACTATTATGTTTTTAAATTCGATCACCTGTATAAATGTGCGACTTATCGAAGATCTGGAGTTAGTGGGCTCTTTCCTGTAGTGGGTTCTTTCCTGTGTTCATTGTATAAAAAATAAAAAAAAATCATGAGTAACACGTTCTAAAAACCCTCAATCCTCCGTTTTCAAGCACCGACCTGGCTGCTTATAAAAATAAGCAAAGTGAACTACCATGCACTTTCTGTAGCTACCCAATATTGGTTTAAACAATTGTTTTATATGGACCAATAATCTTCATGTGGAAGATTCATTTAGAAAACGAACATACTTTGCAAAAGAAAATTTGATTTTGGGACAAACTTTTGCATAAGCAAGATTTAGTCTAAGCGCAAGAGTCACAAACTGTACAGCCAACGAGCAACATCGTAGTCTTTTCTTAAACACTTTTCCCGCGTAGCCCTTACGGCCAAGATGAGTCTTCCGCTAAAGTCAAAAGTGCTCAAGTAGGACATATTTACAATTTATGGTTTTCTAAATTCATGGCATTGATCTCTCTGATATCTTAGTAGCTACGCTATCTGTGGCAAAGGATGCTCTGTTTATGTAACTCAGTTGTGAACCTAAGTTGATGGTTTAAATTGTTAGTTTACAATATTTTCTTCCATTCAGAAAGGGATAAAAACTTGAGAGGAAAAAAAACAAAACTGGACTGTTGCATTTTTGCTTCTTTTTTCGTTTGTCTTGAAATATATATTTTTGTTTCAAAATAAATATTGTTATCTAAAAATATTGCATTCTAAGAAGGAAAAAGGAAAAGAAAATAGAAAGGGAGATAGTGTCATGGCCAATCACGCAACCCCACCTCTACATTAATTGCATTCGTGATAAATAGAAAATGAATCAAATCGGCTAGAATCGAACATGGAAATCCAGGGAAAATAAAAGAAATTGTTGCCGCTTGGCTACTGAATGACTTTCGTTCTCCGTCATGTGCTTCAATTTAGTTATATTATTTTCTAATGTGATATATATTTGTTAATAGATGGTTGAGACTAGTGTTAATAACACTAATGTTGATCCTGTTATTTAGTTATATTAGTTTACAACATTTCATAAAAACTATAAAGCTGAAAATGAATATTAGTGACAAGCATTAAACAGGTCAGAAGGCATAAATCAGGAACCTTCGTACCTATGATAATTAAATAAATTTTATTTATTGCGTATCTGTACCCTCCACGTGTATTCACGCATTTGAGCATCTCTTGGCATGTATTTTTCTCTGGGATCTTGCATTCATCAACACCTAATAAAATAAGGAAGCTAAAATAAGGATGCGTTTAGGAGAGAGCTTCAGGAAGAGCTAAGCATTAGCCTTCCAAATTAAAGGATGTGTTTGAACTTATTATTATTATTATTTTTTTATCTTTAAGAGTTGTTAGTATTTATTTATATATACATCAAATTCTTTAGTTAACTGTACAAGTTCTATATTGGTAAAGTTATATATATTGTTTAAGTGGTTGACATGCATCAAACCACGCCCATTCAATGCTTTCTTTTAATATTAATAATTTGAAAAATCTATCAATTGCATATAAATATGGAAAAGATAGATGAAATACATATAATTTATTTTTTTATAAGTTATTATTGATAATAAATATCATTATTTCATGGTTTGCTGAAATATTTAACCACTTAAATTTATAGTGTGCAGTAAAAAATAAACTTTTTCTCCACTTCAATACATATTATATTTTTCTCAATCATGGTTTCCTGGTTTCGTATTTTTCTCAATATTTAACCATGGTTTCCTGGCACGTATTTTTCTCTAGGGTTTTGCATTCATCAACATCTAATAAAATAAGAAAGCAATAGTAATCACCATCTCATATACAAATAATGAAATTAATAGATATTAAAATTTGGAGATGGAGGAGGGCCACCTCTGTAGGGAATTCCGACCAGTGATATACTGATAATTGCTCATAAAGAGGGTAAGCACACTGACACAATATTTAACGTGGTTCAGCAAATCACCTACATCCACGGGAGAGTCAATATTATTAGAGATAGATCGAGAAAGGTTTACAACACACATGGAGGAGGAGGATCACTTCACTCTACTCTACTCCAGCTCTCATTATTGCCCTTGCAGCTGCTGCAATGGCAGCAGCCTTGCTGCCATTGCAACCCTTCACTTTCTCTCTTAGTCTCTCTATTGTACTCACAATCTCTCTCATTTTGCTCTCTCTCTTAGTGCCTATTTATAGGCTTCAATGGCAGCTCCTATTCTTCAACAAAGTGGTTGCACATGGGTTGCACCATTTTGTCAATGGTGGGTGCAACTACCATTTGACAATGGTACCCTACTTCTTAGGGTAGGTTGCATCATTTATTGCTCATTAATGACAAATCCCAACAATCACCCCCTTTGACATTTATATGGGCAATTGTCATTTTGCTTCTTCAGCACAAGCTTGCATCCTGCAACTCTTCCAAGCTTACCATTCCGAGAGCGTCTGTGGCCAAGTTTATAGGTACTCGCCAAACCTTTGAATCGCTAGAGTCACCCAAAAGCACACCCTTGCTTACACCAAAGGATCACTTCAACCAGATGGTCTCCCACATCACATCTGAAGAGTGTTAACGCTTGTCTTTGGGACATAACATTCCCCTTCGAGCATATCAACCATGCTCGGTCCGGAATGATTTATCAAGCCTCACACTAAGGCTTACAACACCCCCTCAAACAGAAATTTCTATTTCCAAGTGTGATAGTCATTATTTAAGTATCTTAATATGATCATAAGCTCACCACTCTTCAAAGAGTCTACTCATCCAGGAGTTGCGTCTGCCCTCTGTTCCACCCTAGAAACCACGCCTTACTTCTCCGTGAGTCTCTCTCTCTTAGTCTCAAAAGTCCAGGTAGCTCTCCACCTTTAACCATGGGGGAAGCCCATTAAAGGTTGATCCATATCTGTCTTCATACTCTAAGTATTACAATGCCATTACCGAGCTCACCACCTTGACAAGAGTCAACTTATTCCAAGAACCTGCGCATGCCCTCTGCTCCTTCATAGCAGTCGCGTCTTAATGCTCCATAAGTCACCCACTTATTGTCCAAGGCAAATGTCTTCTAGCTTGTTGATCTTTAGCATGGGGGCAATATCCATGAAAGTCAATCTTGTATTTGTCTTCATACTCATTGTCACACCCCACAAAATATAGAGCGCGACATCGGCTGGCGATTTTCGTTGTGTTCTAATGATTTGGTTCTTTGGAGTCGCCACCTAGTATTTGGTCACTAGGAACCCTAACTGGTCTCTCAGAGATTCTAAGGCAAGGGACTGGTTGCGTAAAGGGAAGATACTAGCACCCCTAGTACGCCCTACCTAAGGTAAGCTGCTTGGTGTTTAGTTTGCTCTATAGTCTATGGTGTTGGTGTCATCTAAACCCGTCAATTTATTTTGGATAGAAACCGAAGGAGATTCCATGTGCTTTGAAAGCTCATTTTTTCACTTAGTATTTCAGGAATTGGCAACTCGTAAATCGCAAGGAAAAGGAAAAAAGGAACGAAGAAAATTTCATAATTACTAAAAAAAACGATTTTTATATTTTCACGACTCGTAAACCGTAATAAAAAAAAATTAAAATTTGGAAATGTCCTCGATTACAATCAAAGCTTCTTTCAAACATGTGTACAAATTTATTACTCCCAATAATATTTTGGATGTTCATCCTTTTAAAGATTTCTTCATCCAAACATTAGCGGTGAATAATAAATACAATCTCCTCCCAAAAATAAAATTTTTATAGTTTTTGGAATATTGGCCAATACCCTTGGGAGTTTTACAAACATGTTGTAAAATCCACAAATGCAAGAAAATAAAATTTTGTTTAAGAAATCTATGCAAAAAACACACCTTCAAAGCTTCCAATATTTTTTATATATAAAAAAGAAAATTCAAAACATGTTAGAGTATTGGCCGTATGCAACACGCAAGAAAACATTTTTTTTTTGACGAAAACGGGTGTTTTTAAACACTGAAATTATATCCCCATAATATATATAAAAAAGCAAATCAATGTATATAACAAACAAAGAATATATATATATATATATTTGTGAAAAGCAAAGAACAATATATTTTTTTGATTTTTTTCGGAAATATATATTTTTTTATTTTCTTTTATATATATATATTTGTGAAACAACAATATATATATATTTTTTTGATTTTTTCGGAAATATTTTTTTTTTTTTTTTTTTAAAAAAATATATATATATATACATGCATAATATAATAATATAATATTAATATATTAAGTGGGCTGGGCCGGCCCAATTAATTGGGCCGGACTCCAGCCCCCAAAACGTTGGGCCGGACTCGGCCCAACAATATCTCGTCCTCTGGGCCGGACCGGCCCAGACCTGCAATCTGGGCCAGACCGGCCCAGACCCATATCATTGGGCCAGACCCTGTCTGGCCCAAAAGAAAAAAACAGAAATGAACGGGGGGAAATATTTTCCCCCCGTGCCTCCTGCATGCAGAAACGATTCTGCATGCAGGAGGCCAAACTACGCCAGCCTTAAAAGAAAATGCAGGGGTGGGGTAGCGTACCTGGCACAGCGGAGACGGCGGCTTGCTGGCAGAGGCTACGGTGGCGGCGGTGGCAGCGGCTCAACTCGCGGTGGTTTTCAAGAGGACCGAGACCCACTCCTTCGGTTCGTTTGCTTCTGTTTCAAATGCTTGAGTCCCCTCTCGGTTTCAACTAGCCCCAGCTGCTCCACCCTGTGTTTCCAGTCGCTGTTTATGAAGTGGTGGTTTCTCTCTCTCCTTCGGTCCCTCTCTCTCTCACTGTCTTGGTTTTTATTTTTCTTTTTCGGGTCACTCCTTCGGTTTTTCTCTTCCTCAACTCACTCTGCTTCTTCTCTATTTATAGGCACATTGGGGCATGCATGGGGGAACGAGGCGTGCTGGTCGGTTTCGCCGCTGCCGAGGTGCTTCTCTTGGTTTCGGTGGCGCGGCGGGTGGTCGGCCTGTGGCTTCGGTTTCGGGGGTTCCAAGGTGTGGAGCGTTGGGCCATGGCACGTGAGGAGAGAGGCGGGGACAAAAACCACGGTTTTCCTCTTCTCTGCTACGCCTGCGGGGGGGAAGAAGAAGAGAAACAGTGCCGTTCAAAACGGCACCGTTTGGTCTCTACTTTTTTTTTTTTTTTTTAAACGCATGAAACGGCGTCGTTTTGGAGAAAACGCGCCGTTTCATTTAAATGTGGCACCAGAAACGCGCCAACGTTCACATCAGTCCCCCAATTATTTTTGTTCCTTTCAATTGCGTCCCTGCTAATTTCGGTGTCGTCCGCCTAGTTGGCCGCCTTTTCCACTTTAGTCCTTGGCCTCTGATTTATGCAATTTAGCCCTCAATTGATCAATAAACTTCCAATTTCTTCAATTAGACCCCTCAATCAATTCCAAACAGCCCCCCTGTCTTTGCGCCTTTTCCAAATTGGTCCCTGGTTTCGGATTTTCACAATTAAACCCCTAATTGGCCATTAAACTTCAATATTTATGCAATTAAGCCCCTGATTTGACTCAATAAAATCCTAAAAAATATAATTTGGCCCCGGAACTTAAATTTCTTCTATTTAAAGCCCAAATTGACTTAAAAAACAATTTTTCTTGCAATCAAATCCCCTATAAATCCAATTAAAAATTCAATTAAGTCCAAAAACATCCAAATTTGAGCTTTTCTCCTCAAAAATCAAAATTCCCTTCTAAACCTGGCCCCCATCCTTCAAGAATATACTGCCAAAAATCCAATCTTTGTATTTTTATGCTCCTTGACCAATTTTCTGACCATTTTCTGAGCGTTTCTGCCTCCTGTTATTTTTCTAGCCTTCTTTGGCTATTTATTTAATTTTTTTTTGTGGGGACCCAAAAATGGGTTACAACACTCATCATAGCCACTTGATTGGCTATACACCTGTCCATTTATATCTAGCCATCATATTGGCTATGGGGCGTTCTGAACTGAGGCTCCTATCATGGCCCTCACACCTTCTCCTGAGGTGTCTCCGCCTATTATCATAAGACGGTCTGAACTGGGGCTCCTATCATGGCCCACACACCTTCCATCTGAGGTGTCTCCGCTTGTCATCATACAACGGTCTGAATCTAGGCTCATATTATGGTCCTCATACCTTCTCTCTAAGGTGTCTTCGCCTTTTATAGGCAGTCGCATCCTCCTTCAGCTGGGATGACTCCAGTGGCTCCAAGATTCTCTACCACCATGTGGATTTGGGAGAGATTACTGCCACTGACTATATAGAAAGAGAAAGTTGTAGTATACTCCTCACAATCCTCAATCTCGATTTCTATGTTTGGAGCTTCTACGCCTTTCTGCTTGACAGCTCCATCTACACCAATTCTCTTTAGTGTCTTCGCCTTTCATAGGCGGTCGCCTTTTATCACAGGCGTTCGCACCTCCTCAATTAGGTGCCTCTGCAGCAACTCATCTTTCCATCCTTGCATGCATTGGAAAGGTTCTCGCTTGTTGCCTTTATCAAGAGCACAAGAGACTTCCTGTTGTACATAGTCTCTGCTCTGAGCTTCATCTGGGAACTCTTCTTCTCCTTGCATCTGTTGTCTCATTACAGTACCTCATTAGGATCCTACGTGTTGCTACCTATTTTTTTGACCCATGTTTTTTATATATTTTCAAAAAATCCAAAAAATAGAGAAAAAACAATGAAAATCCAAAAAATATGTTTTTAATATATTTTTGTCATTTTAGCATTTTCAACGTCGTCTAAAAAAGAATTTAAATTTTTAAAAGATTTTCAAACGCGTCCGACTTTTCACCCGTCATTTTTAAATCATTGATTTTCCTCATTGAGTCGACGTTGATATTGCTCGTTTTCAAAAAAATACAAAAAAATAAGAAAAATCAAAATTTACAAAAAGAAAGAAGTTGAGGGACCAAGTTGAAAAACCTAGCAAAGTTTTCCTATAAATACCATGCTACACTGATTTTTTAGTAGGGGGTAATTTTGAGAACATAAAAAAAATACAAAACCTAAACCTAAACCCATTTTTTTTAGGGCAGCCGCCAGCCCCCACCGGGGATTTTTTTTTCTCCTCTCTCAATCGGCTGCCAGCCTCTTTTCTCCGGCCATCACCCACCTCTCCTTCATTTTTTTTTGGCATCTCCCTTGCACAAGCAGCCGCAGCCCCCCCACCGTTGATTTTTTTCTTCTCCCTTAAACCGGCCAAAACAGCAGCCCCGGCCGGAATCTTCATCTTCTTCCTCAGCCCTTGCACAACCCACCGTCCCTCTCCTCTCTCAGCCACAAATCAGCCACAAACCGAACAGCGCCCCCTGGCCTTGTTTGTTCTCCAGCCGCCGCGAGACAAATCTTCCCCTCTCAGCCGTTTCTTCTCCAACCGGCTGGACACTCTCTCCCTCACTGCAAACTCTCAGCCTTTCCCTCTCCAGCCGCCTCTCACTGGGCAAAGAAACCAGCCGGCCCTCCCATCTCCTATTGGTCTCTCCATCTTCTTGGCAGAGGAAAGAACCAACCGGACCGGCCTCCACCGAAACCCTTCAGCAACCGGCCCGCCTCCGACTCAAACTCGTGTAGCAGATCTCGACCAAGATCCAGCCACAACGGCGCCGTCCGAAGATCCAGCAACCAGCAGAGCCACGCCCCCCCTGCGCCTCTGTCATCCGGCCATAGATGCCCTGAACTCAGAGCCAGCGACCGCCTGTAAAGGAGGAGATCTGCAGTGGAAACAAATTTGAATGGAAGGTAGAAGGGAGCCGATTTGAAAACCAAATTAAAACAGATTTGCTTGTTGCGATTTTTGGGTGATTTGCAGGTAACGGCGTTGCTCACAGCCGACTGGAGGGTGAAGAGGGAAGGAAGCCATTACGGATCTCCCCATGCCTCTGGATTTCGCGGCGGCGCGTGGGTCCACGCGCCGCCAGTGTGCGACGGTGCGTAGGAGGACGCGCCGCCATTGTTCATTCCGTGTCAGAAGGCCTTCAATGCAATTTCAGGAGTTTTATGGACTATTTTGTAATTTTGAAATTAATTAATGTAATGTTTATTTATTTGTTTTGATTTTGAAATTTGTATTTGTATTGTGGATGTAAAAGAAAAGAAAAAGAAAAGAAGAGAAACAAGAAAAATAGTGAAAGTGTATGTGTTGTTTTTATTTGTTTTATTTTTTTTTTATATATTTTTTTTAATGATAAAATTGCAGATATTAAAGAAGAATTTAATATTTTGATTGGATCACGATTAAAAATTATTAACTTATACGTAAGTGATATTTCTAATTTCCGATGAAAAGACAATTATTAAAACTTCTTTAGCACATCAAATCTGCGAAGCAGCTTACCTCAGGTAGGGTGCGTTATGGGTGCTAATACCTTCCCTAACCACAACCAGTCCCTTACCCACAAATCTCTGACAAGACCAGTACATCCGGTTTCCTAGTAGCCCGCAATCAATTACTAGGTGGCGAATCCAAAGAACAAAATCAGCAAAACAACAACGATAAAAATCGCCAACCGATGCCGCGCGCCGTATTTTTTTTTGAGGTGCGACAGAATGGCGACTCCGCTGGGGAAGGTATTTTTTTATTATTGGACTAAGCTTGGAGTATTTGATATGTTTAAGTTTTTGCAATTTTATCTCTTTTTTGTTAATATTTTTTTTCATGCATTTTATAGAATTGTCTCATGCATCACTTGTATTTATTTTTGAAAGCACACACAAGCTTATAGGTTAGGTGGGGAACTAGTGATCTGCCCTAAGACTATTGGTCAGGGTTCAGATGCGTGAAACACCCAACTCATATCTGAGTGCCTGCTTGGTAATGGTGAGTATACGTGCCTTAACCATTATTTGCAACGCCCCCATACTGTCTTTACGAAGAACGTTACTGGGCAAATATGAGATCCTTTTGAGACCAGATAGAAAACCTACCCATTTTCACATAATGAATAGAACCTGTCCTTGGGTTGTATGTGCTATCGTTATTTGCATAAGGGCAAACCCTTCTTGAAGCATCTTGAACTCAAGACTTGTGGGTGACATATTGGCCATCACTCCAAAAATTTTCATTGTAGAGTTTGGGCAAAAATCACGATTCTTGTTCCATCATACAAGAGTTATGACCATATTGTCACCCCTCGAAGGGCGAGTTCATCATATAGATTACATGTTCATACATTTATCATGCATGTACTGGGGTGAAAGGTAGGTCCCCTGCACAAGTTGTGCTGCACGTGATTGAAGAAAGATAATGGAAGTGAAGAAAGGTGTCAGATAGAGGCTCATTATCAGATTAAGGTTGAGAGCATCAAAGGTGAAGTAGCTGGACTTAGATTTGCTCGAACAAGTGCTGAGCATTAAATGGAAAGAGAGTGTCTGCACAGTCTTCTGTGGGAACACTGCTTGTTCACGTCCAATTGAAGTTGTATCTCTCCTTTTCAGTCATGAACAACAACAACAATGCCTTCAGTCATCAACTAATGACAACTCTGATTCTTGTCCAGTTGCACTGTTAAGTGTTCATCGCCTCCACATCATCTAATGGGACCAAACGACTACTAACCTCCTGTACATGGTGCATTAGTCTGCTTTGAAGTTACCCCAATTATAAGCTCAATTCCAGTTCAGCAGCACAAGATGTTGGTCTGAAAAACCATGATCAGACACTGAACTTCTACGTGGTAGAGCTCTTTCGGCAGGAATCTGATTGTGGATCCGCAAGTGGGACATCCAAGAAGGAATACAGTAGTTTCAGATCATTTATGATTTTCCTCCAAAGGTGTCAGTATTAAAATACAAAAGTAGAGAGAAGAGACATGCCTAGACTGAAAAACATGAAGAAGACTGAAACTTCAACCGAGCAGAACTCCCTCTATTGGTGCTTGCTCGCTACACCGTTCGAGAGGAATCAAAGAAGAAATAGAGGAGATTCATGTCCATCATTTTCTCCCATAGAAGAGATAAGGCATGATTCCACGTGTCGGTAGCGGTGGTCCATCATTTTTATTTTTTATTTTTTAAAAAACGCATGAAACGGCGTCGTTTTGGAGAAAACGCGCCATTTCATTTAAATGTGGCGCCAGAAACGCGCCAACGTTCACATCAGTCCCCCAATTATTTTTGTTCCTTTCAATTGCGTCCCTGCTAATTTCGGTGTCGTCCGCCTAGTTGGCCGCCTTTTCCACTTTAGTCCTTGGCCTCTGATTTATGCAATTTAGCCCTCAATTGATCAATAAACTTCCAATTTCTTCAATTAGACCCCTCAATCAATTCCAAACAGCCCCCCTGTCTTTGCGCCTTTTCCAAATTGGTCCCTGGTTTCGGATTTTCACAATTAAACCCCTAATTGGCCATTAAACTTCAATATTTATGCAATTAAGCCCCTGATTTGACTCAATAAAATCCTAAAAAATATAATTTGGCCCCGGAACTTAAATTTCTTCTATTTAAAGCCCAAATTGACTTAAAAAACAATTTTTCTTGCAATCAAATCCCCTATAAATCCAATTAAAAATTCAATTAAGTCCAAAAACATCCAAATTTGAGCTTTTCTCCTCAAAAATCAAAATTCCCTTCTAAACCTGGCCCCCATCCTTCAAGAATATACTGCCAAAAATCCAATCTTTGTATTTTTATGCTCCTTGACCAATTTTCTGAGCGTTTCTGCCTCCTGTTATTTTTCTAGCCTTCTTTGGCTATTTATTTAATTTTTTTTTGTGGGGACCCAAAAATGGGTTACAACACTCATCATAGCCACTTGATTGGCTATACACCTGTCCATTTATATCTAGCCATCATATTGGCTATGGGGCGTTCTGAACTGAGGCTCCTATCATGGCCCTCACACCTTCTCCTGAGGTGTCTCCGCCTATTATCATAAGACGGTCTGAACTGGGGCTCCTATCATGGCCCACACACCTTCCATCTGAGGTGTCTCCGCTTGTCATCATACAACGGTCTGAATCTAGGCTCATATTATGGTCCTCATACCTTCTCTCTAAGGTGTCTTCGCCTTTTATAGGCAGTCGCATCCTCCTTCAGCTGGGATGACTCCAGTGGCTCCAAGATTCTCTACCACCATGTGGATTTGGGAGAGATTACTGCCACTGACTATATAGAAAGAGAAAGTTGTAGTATACTCCTCGCAATCCTCAATCTCGATTTCTATGTTTGGAGCTTCTACGCCTTTCTGCTTGACAGCTCCATCTACACCAATTCTCTTTAGTGTCTTCGCCTTTCATAGGCGGTCGCCTTTTATCACAGGCGTTCGCACCTCCTCAATTAGGTGCCTCTGCAGCAACTCATCTTTCCATCCTTGCATGCATTGGAAAGGTTCTCGCTTGTTGCCTTTATCAAGAGCACAAGAGACTTCCTGTTGTACATAGTCTCTGCTCTGAGCTTCATCTGGGAACTCTTCTTCTCCTTGCATCTGTTGTCTCATTACAGTACCTCATTAGGATCCTACGTGTTGCTACCTATTTTTTTGACCCATGTTTTTTATATATTTTCAAAAAATCCAAAAAATAGAGAAAAAACAATGAAAATCCAAAAAATATGTTTTTAATATATTTTTGTCATTTTAGCATTTTCAACGTCGTCTAAAAAAGAATTTAAATTTTTAAAAGATTTTCAAACGCGTCCGACTTTTCACCCGTCATTTTTAAATCATTGATTTTCCTCATTGAGTCGACGTTGATATTGCTCGTTTTCAAAAAAATACAAAAAAATAAGAAAAATCAAAATTTACAAAAAGAAAGAAGTTGAGGGACCAAGTTGAAAAACCTAGCAAAGTTTTCCTATAAATACCATGCTACACTGATTTTTTAGTAGGGGGTAATTTTGAGAACATAAAAAAAATACAAAACCTAAACCTAAACCCATTTTTTTTAGGGTAGCCGCCAGCCCCCACCGGGGATTTTTTTTTCTCCTCTCTCAATCGGCTGCCAGCCTCTTTTCTCCGGCCATCACCCACCTCTCCTTCATTTTTTTTTGGCATCTCCCTTGCACAAGCAGCCGCAGCCCCCCCACCGTTGATTTTTTTCTTCTCCCTTAAACCGGCCAAAACAGCAGCCCCGGCCGGAATCTTCATCTTCTTCCTCAGCCCTTGCACAACCCACCGTCCCTCTCCTCTCTCAGCCACAAATCAGCCACAAACCGAACAGCGCCCCCTGGCCTTGTTAGTTCTCCAGCCGCCGCGAGACAAATCTTCCCCTCTCAGCCGTTTCTTCTCCAACCGGCTGGACACTCTCTCCCTCACTGCAAACTCTCAGCCTTTCCCTCTCCAGCCGCCTCTCACTGGGCAAAGAAACCAGCCGGCCCTCCCATCTCCTATTGGTCTCTCCATCTTCTTGGCAGAGGAAAGAACCAACCGGACCGGCCTCCACCGAAACCCTTCAGCAACCGGCCCGCCTCCGACTCAAACTCGTGTAGCAGATCTCGACCAAGATCCAGCCACAACGGCGCCGTCCGAAGATCCAGCAACCAGCAGAGCCACGCCCCCCCTGCGCCTCTGTCATCTGGCCATAGATGCCCTGAACTCAGAGCCAGCGACCGCCTGTAAAGGAGGAGATCTGCAGTGGAAACAAATTTGAATGGAAGGTAGAAGGGAGCCGATTTGAAAACCAAATTAAAACAGATTTGCTTGTTGCGATTTTTGGGTGATTTGCAGGTAACGGCGTTGCTCACAGCCGACTGGAGGGTGAAGAGGGAAGGAAGCCATTACGGATCTCCCCATGCCTCTGGATTTCGCGGCGGCGCGTGGGTCCACGCGCCGCCAGTGTGCGACGGTGCGTAGGAGGACGCGCCGCCACTGTTCATTCCGTGTCAGAAGGCCTTCAATGCAATTTCAGGAGTTTTATGGACTATTTTGTAATTTTGAAATTAATTAATGTAATGTTTATTTATTTGTTTTGATTTTGAAATTTGTATTTGTATTGTGGATGTAAAAGAAAAGAAAAAGAAAAGAAGAGAAACAAGAAAAATAGTGAAAGTGTATGTGTTGTTTTTATTTGTTTTATTTTTTTTTATATATTTTTTTTAATGATAAAATTGCAGATATTAAAGAAGAATTTAATATTTTGATTGGATCACGATTAAAAATTATTAACTTATACGTAAGTGATATTTCTAATTTCCGATGAAAAGACAATTATTAAAACTTCTTTAGCACATCAAATCTGCGAAGCAGCTTACCTCAGGTAGGGTGCGTTATGGGTGCTAATACCTTCCCTAACCACAACCAGTCCCTTACCCACAAATCTCTGACAAGACCAGTACATCCGGTTTCCTAGTAGCCCGCAATCAATTACTAGGTGGCGAATCCAAAGAACAAAATCAGCAAAACAACAACGATAAAAATCGCCAACCGATGCCGCGCGCCGTATTTTTTTTTGAGGTGCGACAGAATGGCGACTCCGCTGGGGAAGGTATTTTTTTATTATTGGACTAAGCTTGGAGTATTTGATATGTTTAAGTTTTTGCAATTTTATCTCTTTTTTGTTAATATTTTTTTTCATGCATTTTATAGAATTGTCTCATGCATCACTTGTATTTATTTTTGAAAGCACACACAAGCTTATAGGTTAGGTGGGGAACTAGTGATCTGCCCTAAGACTATTGGTCAGGGTTCAGATGCGTGAAACACCCAACTCATATCTGAGTGCCTGCTTGGTAATGGTGGGTATACGTGCCTTAACCATTATTTGCAACGCCCCCATACTGTCTTTACGAAGAACGTCACTGGGCAAATATGAGATCCTTTTGAGACCAGATAGAAAACCTACCCATTTTCACATAATGAATAGAACCTGTCCTTGGGTTGTATGTGCTATCGTTATTTGCATAAGGGCAAACCCTTCTTGAAGCATCTTGAACTCAAGACTTGTGGGTGACATATTGGCCGTCACTCCAAAAATTTTCATTGTAGAGTTTGGGCAAAAATCACGATTCTTGTTCCATCATACAAGAGTTATGACCATATTGTCACCCCTCGAAGGGCGAGTTCATCATATAGATTACATGTCCATACATTTATCATGCATGTACTGGGGTGAAAGGTAGGTCCCCTGCACAAGTTGTGCTGCACGTGATTGAAGAAAGATAATGGAAGTGAAGAAAGGTGTCAGATAGAGGCTCATTATCAGATTAAGGTTGAGAGCATCAAAGGTGAAGTAGCTGGACTTAGATTTGCTCGAACAAGTGCTGAGCATTAAATGGAAAGAGAGTGTCTGCACAGTCTTCTGTGGGAACACTGCTTGTTCACGTCCAATTGAAGTTGTATCTCTCCTTTTCAGTCATGAACAACAACAACAATGCCTTCAGTCATCAACTAATGACAACTCTGATTCTTGTCCAGTTGCACTGTTAAGTGTTCATCGCCTCCACATCATCTAATGGGACCAAACGACTACTAGCCTCCTGTACATGGTGCATTAGTCTGCTTTGAAGTTACCCCAATTATAAGCTCAATTCCAGTTCAGCAGCACAAGATGTTGGTCTGAAAAACCATGATCAGACACTGAACTTCTACGTGGTAGAGCTCTTTCGGCAGGAATCTGATTGTGGATCCGCAAGTGGGACATCCAAGAAGGAATACAGTAGTTTCAGATCATTTATGATTTTCCTCCAAAGGTGTCAGTATTAAAATGCAAAAGTAGAGAGAAGAGACATGCCTAGACTGAAAAACATGAAGAAGACTGAAACTTCAACCGAGCAGAACTCCCTCTATTGGTGCTTGCTCGCTACACCGTTCGAGAGGAATCAAAGAAGAAATAGAGGAGATTCATGTCCATCATTTTCTCCCATAGAAGAGATAAGGCATGATTCCACGTGTCGGTAGCGGTGGTCCATCATTTTTATTTTTTATTTTTTAAAAAACGCATGAAACGGCGTCGTTTTGGAGAAAACGCGCCATTTCATTTAAATGTGGCGCCAGAAACGCGCCAACGTTCACATCAGTCCCCCAATTATTTTTGTTCCTTTCAATTGCGTCCCTGCTAATTTCGGTGTCGTCCGCCTAGTTGGCCGCCTTTTCCACTTTAGTCCTTGGCCTCTGATTTATGCAATTTAGCCCTCAATTGATCAATAAACTTCCAATTTCTTCAATTAGACCCCTCAATCAATTCCAAACAGCCCCCCTGTCTTTGCGCCTTTTCCAAATTGGTCCCTGGTTTCGGATTTTCACAATTAAACCCCTAATTGGCCATTAAACTTCAATATTTATGCAATTAAGCCCCTGATTTGACTCAATAAAATCCTAAAAAATATAATTTGGCCCCGGAACTTAAATTTCTTCTATTTAAAGCCCAAATTGACTTAAAAAACAATTTTTCTTGCAATCAAATCCCCTATAAATCCAATTAAAAATTCAATTAAGTCCAAAAACATCCAAATTTGAGCTTTTCTCCTCAAAAATCAAAATTCCCTTCTAAACCTGGCCCCCATCCTTCAAGAATATACTGCCAAAAATCCAATCTTTGTATTTTTATGCTCCTTGACCAATTTTCTGACCATTTTCTGAGCGTTTCTGCCTCCTGTTATTTTTCTAGCCTTCTTTGGCTATTTATTTAATTTTTTTTTGCGGGGACCCAAAAATGGGTTACAACAGATGCCCCCTCTTTATAGAGCTTACGGAGCAAAGGTTTTGCGCAGTAAGTTTTATAAAGATAATCCAAACTAAACTCCCGAAAACTGATCTGGTCGAAGCTTGATTGAATTGAAACTCTTTCTTTACAACAATCCTCTTCGGCCAACGGAATCCTATCTGGTAATTCCCTTTTACGAAAATAAAATACGTGGTCCCTTCTGGCGACCCCTTTTGACAAATATCGAAATACGAGATCCCTTCTGGCGATCTCCTTTAATCAAACTTGGAATCCCATCTGGCGATTCCTATTAACAAACATGAAGTATGAGGTCCCATCCGGTGCCCTCCCAAATAGTGAAACACGAAATCCCTTCTGGCGATTTCAAACAACCTGGAATCCCATCTGGCGATTCCTTTTAACCAACATGAAGTGTGAGGTCCCATCTGGCGACCTTCACAATAGTGAAACACGAGATCCCTTCTGGCGATCTCAAGCCACCTGGAATCCCATCTGGCGATTCCTTTTAACCAACGTGAAATACGAGGTCCCATCTGGCGACCTCCAAATAGTGAAACACGAGATCCCTTCTAGCGATCTCAAACAACTTGGAATCCCATCTGACGATTCCTTTTTTTTATTCAAAGCTAAAATATGAAGTCCCTTCTAGCGATCTTCATCGAAATACGAGATCCCTTCTGGCGATCTCTTTTAACCCAACAACTTGGAATCCCATCTGACGATTCCCTTTTACCGATTGTTATCGCTGTCGTTCTTCCTGCTGGCAGGATTTGAAAAATATTATCTTCTCTTCTTGTTGTTCTAGACTCAACTCAATGATTATTTCCTCGTCCGCAATCTTGTTGGAATGCGTTAAGATCTCCTCCTGTAACGATCCAAAAAAAAAAAACATATATGCAATGATTTTATGATTAGATGCAATGCATGCCTTCGTACCTGGTTTTGAAACATAGGCCCCATCCTCTTCTTCTAATTCATGAGACTCTCTCTTAACATGAACTTTGCTTTTGAAGTCGTATGTTGGATTCATCTCTTGTGTTGCCTTTTTACTTATCACACTCTTGGAGAAGAAGTATTTGACTTTCCTTAAGTGGTCCTTTTCTCAAAATGTAAAACTTGTTATTGCCTTTATGTCATGCTTTTGTCAAATGCTTTAGCTTGGTTTTCAAATTTATAGGCTTCCGCAAAGCTTTATATATAAAACAAAAGAAAATCTTGTATTGCCCCCAGTGTAGGGGTGTGATCCTTGTTTGAGCTTTTATATAGAGAAGAAAATAGTTCAGTCGACGCTAAAATGAGTGATGAGATGCACTGTTAGGATTAATGCTAAAAACGATTGTTGCGAGATCAATGCACAAAAGGAAAGAAAACAATGGCCAAACTTTGCTTTATTGATTTAGGGAACTACATCAAGCGTAATATCTTTTTACAGAGTCAGAATTCACAGGTCGAGCTAGGTCTTCTCCATCCATTCTAGCTAACTTCAACGCTCCTCCTGAGAATGCCTTTGTTACTACATAAGGACCCTCATAATTTGGTGCCCATTTGCTTTGATCATCTCCGGGTAATGACAATATTTTCTTCAATACTAGATCCCCTTCTTGAAACAACCGCGGTCTAACCTTCTTATCATACGCCTTAGCCATTCGTTTCTAGTAAAGTTGGTGATGACATATTGCGGCCATCCTCTTTTCACTGATCAGGTTCAGTTGCTCGTGTCTCACTCTGGCCCACTCGGACTCTTCTAACTCAGAATCTATTAACACTCTTAACGACGGGATTTCCACTTCAAAAGGCATCACGGCCTCCATACCGTACACCAAAGAATATGGGGTAGTCCCTGTCGAAGTTCGAACTGCGGTGCGATATGCATGAAGGGCAAATGGTAACATCTCATGCCAATCCTTATAGGTGACTACCATCTTCTGAATAATCTTTTTGACATTCTTGTTAGCGGCTTCTACCGCCCCATTCATCTTTGGTCTATATGGCGAAGAATTGGAATGCTTGATTTTCCATTTAGTGCAGAGCTCTATTATCATCTTGCCGTTGAAATTCTGGGCATTATCAGTTATAATCTTTTCTGGTGGACCATACCGACATATCAAATCTCTCTCAATAAATCTCTTTACCACTTTTTGTGTCACATGAGCAAATGACCCGGCTTCTACCCATTTTGTGAAGTAGTCAATAGCCACGAGGATAAATCTATGACCATTGCTCGCTTTTGGGTTTACAGGTCCAATCACATCAATTCCCCACATTGCGAAGGGCCATGGAGATGTTAAGTTAAACAGAGGAGCTGGTGGCATATTGACCTTGTCACTGTAAATTTGACATTTGTGACATTTTCTGACATAGTCAATACAATCTTTTTCTAGTGTCATCCAAAAATAACCAGTCCTTTGGATCTTCCTTGCCATCATATGCCCGCTAGCATGGGTTGAGCAAATCCCCTCATGGACCTCTCTTAATGCCTTTCTAGCATCTGCCTCATCCAAACACCTTAACAGGGTTCCATCAAATGATCTTTTATACAAAATCTCTCCATCTAAATAGAAGCCTATAGCCAACCTTCTCAAGGTTTTCTTATCCGTTTTAGAAGCTCCCACCGGATATTCCTGATTCTGCACAAAATTCTTGATATCGTAATACCACGGTTGTCCGTCCATCTCTCCTTCAACTAAACAACAGTGCGCTGGATCGTTTCTAATATCAATGTGTACCGGTTGTACCTTGCACTTGAGGTCAATGGTAGTCATAGCAGCTAGTGTAGCCAAAGCATCCGCAAAATGGTTCCCCTCCCTTCCCAGATGGGTGAATCTAATTTCTTCAAATTCCTTTGCTAGCATGGACAGGTATTCCTGGTACGGCCTCAACTTTTCTTCTTTGGTTTGCCATTCCCCTTTGACCTGGCAGATGATCAACATTGAATCCCCATATACATCTATCTTCTTTATCTTTAACTCCAATGCCGCTTCTAAACCGAGAATACAAGCTTCATACTCAGCTGTATTGTTGGTGCACTCGAAATGTAGTTTGACCGAAACTGGGTATTGTTTCTTATTAGGAGAGATTATTACCGCCCCTACCCCGTTACCATATACATTTACTGCCCCGTCAAAAAACATGGTCCACCAATCTGTCTTCTCTTCTTCCTTTTCTATTGATAATATATCTTCATTAGGGAAATCAAAATCCAAAGGTTCGTAATCTTCAACCGCATTATCGGCCAGATGGTCTGCGATTGCACTCCCTTTTACTGCTTTCCTTGTCATGTACACTATGTCATATTCTGCTAATAAAACTTGCCACCTTGCAATTCGACTTGAGAGAAATGGCTTATTACAAATATACCTCAGGGGATCCAATTTTGAAATCAACCAAGTGGTATAGTATAACATGTAATGTCGCAACCTCTTTGCCGCCCACACCAACGCACAACAAAGCTTTTCTATCTCCGTGTATCTGGACTCACATTCAGTGAATTTCTTGCTCAAGTAATAAATAGCTCTTTCCTTCCTTCCGGTTTCATCATGCTGACCCAATACACATCCCATGGCTACTTCAGTTACGGTTAGATATAATACTAGAGGTTTCCCTGATACAGGAGGCACCAGTAAAGGTGGATTTTGTAAATAATGCTTGATTTTATTGAATGCCTCCTCACATTCCTCATTCCAGGTTCCAGGATTCTTTTTTCTTAGTAGTCGGAATATAAGCTCGCATGTTGTTAGCTGAGCTATAAATCGAGCAATGTAATTCAACCTTCCCAAGAATCCTCTTACCTCTTTCTCCGTCTTAGGGGATGACATAGCTTGAATGGCCCTTACTTTATCTGGATCCACCTCTATACCTCTATCGCTGACCACAAATCCCAACAACTTGCCCGATTTAACTCCGAATGAACATTTTGCAGGATTAAGCCTTAGTTCATACTTCCTCAACCTCTCGAATAACTTCCTCAAAACTTCCACATGATCCTGTCCCCTTTTAGACTTGGCAATCATATTGTTGTAACCCATTTTTGGGTCCCCACAAAAAAATAAAATATATATATATATATATATATATAAATAATAATAAACAGGAGGCAGGAGCGCTCGGAAAATGGTTGGAAGATTTGGTCAAGGAGGTTAAAAAAAATACCAAGATCGGATTTTTTTACAGTATATTCTTGGATGATGAGAGCCCTGATGGATAAGAAATTTTGAATTTTGAGGAGAAAAGCCCAAATTTGGATGTTTATGGACTTAATTGGATTTTTAATGGATTTTATAGGGGTTTTGATTGCAAGAAAAATTGATTTTTAAGTCAATTTGGGTTTTAATTAGAAGAATTTTAAGTTTTGGGGCCAAAATATATTTTTTTGGATTTTATTAGGCCAAATTAGGGGCTTAATTGCATAAATATTGAAGTTTAATGGCCAATTAGGGACTTAATTAAGAAAATCCGAAACCAGGGACCAAATTGGAAGAGGCGCGTAAATGGAGGGGCTGAAATTATTCGGTCTAGGGGCCTAATTGAAGAAATTTGAAGTTTATTAATCAATTGAGGGCGTAATTGAACAAAACAGAGGCCAAGGATTAGAATGGAAAACGCGGCCAACTTGAGGGGTAGAGGCCGAAATTAGCGGGGGTGCAATTGAATTTTATTCTTAAAATCAGGATCAGATTTGAGGACTTAATAGAACAAAGGATAAATTAGGGACTGATTTGAAAAATCATATTTCTGGCGCCTTTTTTTAAATGAAACGGCGCGTTTTCTCCAAAACGACGCCGTTTCATACATAAAAAAAAAAAAAAAAAAAGAGGACCGAACGGTGCCGTTTTGAACGGCACTGTTCACCTTTCTTCTTCCCTTCCCCCCCGAACAGGCAGCAGAAAACAAGGAAAAAAGAAAGCTTATTTAAATGGCGCTTGTCCCCCTCTCCTACCGACCGGACCGAAACCCACACGCCGTTGAGGACATTGGCCGACCACCCGCCGCGCACCACACCGGGACCGAAGCCCGCACGCCTTGACAGTCGCGTCTCATGGCCGACCAACCTCCACCTTGGTTCGCCCCAAGGCTCCTTCTCCCCTTATAAAAGCAGGTAACCCGAAGAAAACAGGGACGAAAAAAAAGAGAGAGGAGAAGCAGAGGAGAAAAAAAAAGAAAAAACCGAGACAAAAGAAGAGAGAGAGAGAAACCGAAGGAGAGAGAAACCACTTAAAAAAAAAAAAAACAGAAACAAAAGAACCCAAAGTTGAGAAGCTTGGGAAAGCTGACACCGGGAGGGAACTGAAGAAACCGGAACCGAAGCAGCAAACCGGGGGGAACGACGACGAACCGTTTGCAGCAACCGCACCCTCCGCCGTTCGAACAGTCGCAGCACCGCCCGCAGCCACCGTTCGTGGAGCCACGTCACCGTAGCCTCACCAGGTACGCCTCTTCCCCCTGCATTTTTGTTTTCCTTAAATTAGCATAAATTTTCCTCCTGCATGCAGAATCGTTTCTGCATGCAGGAGGTGGGGAGGGAAAATAATTTCGTCCCCCCGTTCGTGTTTGCTGGGCCAGGTTGATGCTGGCCCAGCGTTGTTTTTCCTTCTCTGGGCCAGACGGGTTCTGGCCCAGAGGTTTTTCTTTGGCTGGGCCAGAATGGGTCTGGCCCAGGCCTGTGATCTGGGCCGGTCGGGCCCAGACCAAGGAGTAATTTTTAGTTGGGCCGAGACCGGCCCAGTTTACTGTGGGCCGAGGTCGGCCCAACGCTTTTTTTGTTTTCTCGGCTGTCCGGCCCATTTATTTGGGCCGGCCCGCCCACTTAATATATTATATTATATATTATTATATATTATGTGATATATATGGTATATATACATTGTAAAAATAAAAAAAAATATTCTGAAAAATCTTTAAAAATATTGTTGATTTTCCTGCATATTTTGGTCAAAAGTTTTTAATGTTGGTTTGTATTTTTATACCGTAAAGATACAAAACCAGTGTTAAAAATACCCGGTTTTCGTCAAAATATCAAAGATTTTTTTAAAAAAATGTTTTTGCCTTCAAAAAATTTCTCTAAAAAGATTGTTGATTTTCCTGCATATTTTTCTCAAAGTGGATTAATATTGGGTGGTATTCTTATACCGTAAGGATACAAGCTCAGTATTTAAAATACCCGATTTTCGTCAAAACATAAAAATATTTTTAAAAAAAAATGCTTTTTTTTTTGTTTTAAAATACGGCTTAGTCTCTCCAATATATATATATAAATATTATAACATCATATTTTCACACAACAAAGAAAAGTTTCAAAACAATATATTTATTAGCATGCATTTTGGCTTTAATAACCAGTTTATTTAAGCCATGAGAACTAGGCCAATATTTCAAAAATTCAAAAAATCTTTTTTTTGTTTTCTTTTAGTATTTGGGATTACGAATTTATACGTAAAACGTATTCCTAAATATTATTAATGAAATTTTGGTATGGACGTTAGAACGGTTAGGATTTTACCCGATAAGATAAAGCCTTTCTTACCGAGGAGGATTTTTCTTGAACCATAGACAGACCAACAACTAGGAAAACACGAAAATACCTTAGTTTTTATCAGACAATAAAACAATGCAGCTTACCTTAGGTAAGGCGTATTTGGGGTGCTAATACCTTCCCTTTACGCAACCAGTCCCCGTACCCGATCTCTAAGACCAGTTAGGGTTCCTAGTGACCAAAATACTAGGTGGCGACTCCCATTCCATTTTCTACCAATAAAAGACAATATTTTTGTTGTATCCCCATAGATATAGATAGATTTACATTATATATTAAGAAAATGGAAAAACTATGTTATTTTCGCCGCGACGCCGCACACGTGCGACAGAATGGCGACTCCACTGGGGACCTTGTAGACTAAGCTTTGTTTTTGTCTGATTTGTTTGTTGTTCTTGTGTGTTTATTGTTAATATGCCCTTCCTTTTATTTGCGTATTTATTTCATTTTACTCATATTATTCATGCATTGTATACAATTGTCTCATGCATCACTTGCTTTAATTTTGAAAAGCACACACAAGCTTTAAGTTAAGTGGGGAATTAGCGATTTACCCTAGGACTATTGGTCAGGGTTTAAATGCGTGAAACACCCAACTCATATCTGAGTGCCTGCTTGGTAATGGTGGGCATACGTGTCTTAACTGTTCCTTGCAACGCCCCCATACTTCTTTACGAAGAACGTTATTGGGCAGATATGAGACCCTTCGAGACTAGATAGAAAAACTACCCACTCTCACTTGATAATTAGAGCTTGTCCTTAGGTTGTGAATCTTACTTTCATTTTGCATCACGATTAACACTGTTAAATTCATCAACCCAGGTTTTGAGCTGAAATCATGACTAAGTACCTCTCTTTCCAAGAATATGGACAAGAGTCTGAGTTGGCTCAGGTTGCCGAAGGAAAATGCCCAAGAATCGATGCTAGTGGTTTACCATGCATTACCAAGGTAAATCACATGGTAAACGACTTAGGAAAGTTGCTGCCTATCATGGAGTATGTTGATGAGACTTTGTTTGAAAGGCGATATGGAAGAATTGCACAAATAATGAAGTTACATGTACAAGCAGCGGCGATCAAAGCTCTTCTGAATTTTTGGGATCCAAGTTATCGGTGTTTTACCTTTGGAAACATCGATATGACACCCACCTTGGAAGAATATGAGAGAATTCTGGACTTTCCAAATGACAGCCACAGAATCTACCACCGACGCAGGTTTGAAGACATAGCTTCCGAAGTAGTCAATTTATTAGGCTTAGGAAAGATCAGCCAGTGTCGAGTCGCCGAAGGGGGTTTTAAATGGAAGGTCATTGAAGCCCGACTGAAGAAAAATGCCGAAGAAGGCAAGTTGGGAGACGAACGATACAGGTTGGTGGCCTTTGCCATTTTTGGGTTAGTGTTGTTTCCTTCTGAAACTGGGGTCATCAGTTTAGAAGCAGCGAGTGTCTTCGTCGAATATGAGCATGACCGGATCAATCCTTCCTCAGCCATCTTGGGGGAAACCATGTTATCTCTTAATCACTGCCGAACACATGGAAAAGGAGCTATGAGATGCTGCGTCCCTATGTTATACCTATGGATAATCAGCCATATCGAAGCACCAAGAGACATTTTCAACAACTTTTGGTGGTTTGACTTGCGACCATTAAAGATTACCATAGATGAGACTTGGAAGAATTGGGACGAGAAGGCATGGAGGGATAAGTATGCAGCATTGCCAGGTAGCAACTTCAAATGGAAAGCGCCGTGGATGAACAACGCTATTTGCACAATGAGCTGCGGAAGCAAGAGATGGGTTCCTTTGATTGGGGTAACCGGTTACATCAGCTATGCGCCCGCTCTCGTAACACGACAATTAGGCGGAATGCAATATACGCCAAGAACCTTGGGTTTAGCTGATTTCGTTGGGTTATTCAAGCACCAACCGTTCATCGAAGAAATGGAGCTTATCCGACAGGATTGGGAAAGACCCTTGAAGGTGAAAAAAGAAGAAGGAAGCAGCTTTGAAACCTCATTCAGCCATAATTATACAGTGTGGAGGAATGAAGATTTTTCTGAAGTGAAGGGTCTCTCTACACAAGAACAGTCCGAGGCAGCGATAGAACTACAGAAAAGGAAAAGAAAGGATGATGAAGAAGATCTAAGAAAACAGTTAGATCAGTGTATAATAGAACTCAGCAAAAGTAAGGGGCGACAACAACTGTTAGAGAACCAGCTAGAGGAGGAAAATACAATAAGGGTTTTCTTGAATCAGCGGTTAGAAAAACAAGAGAAGCAGCTAATGTCTCTAAAGGAATGGCAGAAAAGGGCCGAGGTAGCTGAAGAGATAACAACAGGGGTCCAGTTTGAGTTAAGGAAACGAATAGCTGATTATGACGAGTTGGTCAAGAAGAATGGGATAGCAGAAAAAGAATTGGCTAAGGTTAAGAGGTCAACAAAGGGCGTGAATGTTGATAAGGAGATGATGGATTCTTTGAAGAAGGGAAGGAAACTTCTTTTAAAGAAAATAGAAGATGAAAAGGAGAAGAATCGTCTGGCCAACCTTGACATAGAAGAAGAAAGGAAGGTTAGAGCTCAATACATGGTGCAACTAGAGGAAGAAAGAAATGCGAGAAGAGCCGCTGAGTCTGACATGAGAGATTACCAGAAGAGAGCTAAATCTTCAAAAGGAAGGATGAGGGCTTTACAATCGGAGATCGAGGTACAAGAAGAAGAGTTAAGGGAGTTGAGAAGGCACTACTTCAAGATGGAAGAAGAGATGAGTAGGGCTAAGCAAGAGCGTCAAGAATGCCAAGACTACATGGACAGCTTTGCAGTTCAAATCAATTCCACAACAGCAGAGCTGGATATCGAAAAGGAAGAGCTACAGAGGACAAGAGATAAGCTGGCACAATCAGAGGATATGGTGCGAGTATTGAAAAGAAGCAACGAAGCCTTAGGAGCCAGCAACGAAGCAATCATCGGAGATAACACTGTATTCCATGATAGGATAAGCCATATGTCAAAACAAGTTGAGCGCGTAGCCCGTTATGCGGAAAGGTTGCAACAGCAAGCCACCGAAGTTGGAAATGACGTTTCAAAGTATCGAGAATACATGGGGGCCATGGTTTGTTTTATTAGGGATTTAGCTAATAGGGGAAATGCCTTTTAGAAGTTAGTAATGTATAGGACTTCTCTTTTTCATTTTGGTTTTGTATGAGCAATTTTGTTATTTATAAGAAGTCCATGACGTATTTCCTTTCTTAATGTGTTGAGTAAGCCACTATGATAAGAACTTGGCAAACCCTCCTTTACGATAATCAGGTCAACTCAGAAATCTTGCTTAAAGGTTACGAAAGTCATGAATCAGCTCATAAAATATATATGCACATTACATCTGCATCACATTCTCATCACACATTTTGTTTTTAATTCATCATATGCATCACCAGATCGTGAAGCATAGGTCCCATATCCAGAGTCCATCAAACCCGGTCCAGATCAAGAATGGAAAACGAAGAAAGAGCTCAATTAGAGTCGCACTACCAGACCGAGTTGGAATCGGTGAAAAATGAAGTTTCTCGACTGACCAATCTGCTGGAGCAACTTTTAAGAACCAGGAACGGAGAGGGAACGTCTACCCAACCACCTATAGGGGCACCGTCAGTTCATGTCCCGGGGTTATCTCAGAACTTGGGGGCAGATTCAGCGACGGGGCAGCACTTTGCACCTGTTATTCCCATTCAGCCCCCTCAAGCTCACATCACTGTAGATTTAACAGCCGAGGGGCCTTCCGATAATAGGTCCACTGGTTTTTTGAACGATGACAAGATATCCGCATTAGAAGAAAGGTTAAGAGCAGTCGAGGGAAATGATTGGTTTGACCCCATGCGAGCGTCGGAAATATGCTTGGTACCTAACCTCACGGTACCAAAAGACTTTAGGATACCAGAGTTTATAAGGTACACTGGGTTGGAATGCCCAAACACCCACCTTCGATCTTATTGCAATAAGATGGCTGAAGTGATTCACGACGACAAGTTAATGATCTACTTTTTCCAAGATAGTCTATCGGGATCTGCGCTAAGTTGGTACATGAGGCTGGATAATGTCAAGATTAAGAAATGGAAGGACTTAGTGGAGGCTTTCCTAAAGCAATACAAGTTCAATTTGGAAATTGCTCCAGATCGAACGAGCCTCATGTCAATGGAAAAGAGGAGCCAAGAGTCGGTGAGGGCTTATGCACAAAGATGGAGGGACGAGGCCACGCACGTGCAACCCCCTTTGATAGAAACGGAGATGGTGACTTTGTTCGCCAATACATTCAAGGCACCCTACTATGAGCATTTAATGGGTAGCTCATCTCAACATTTCTTTGATGTTGTACGTGTGGCGGAAAGGATAGAGCAAGGAATTAAAGCAGGGCGCATAGTAGAGCCTTTAGAGAAGAAAGGTTTTATGGGAAGGAAAAGAGAAGGGGACGTTAACAATTTGGAAGGCGGGTACAAAGGCAAGAAAGTAAATTTCCACAGCCCACAAACACCTACCTCTCAATTCCCACGCGTAAACTTTAACCAATCTTTTTCACCTAACCGAACAAATAACCAACCAAACTACCAAAATCACTACCAAAGACCCCACTCAGGATACACTTCAGAACAACTGCCACCGTTACCCATGCCTTTGAAGGACATGTATGCCAAACTTTTGAGTATTGGACAAGTAGCTCCTATCCCTACACTACCACTACAACCACCATTCCCAATTTGGTACAAGCCCGATTTGACTTGCGAGTACCATGGGGGTAATCCAGGGCATGGGATTGAAACCTGTTATGCATTCAAGAAGAGGCTATTGGAGCTTATTAAGTTGGGTTGGGTATCCTTCGAAGACAAGCCCAATGTTAATTCAAACCCATTGCCTAAACATGCTCCAAATAGTGGTGGAATAGGCATGATCGAAGTGGGAAATCAAGGCAAGGTGTTGAAAGTGCCGAAGAAAAGGTTGTACGACATGTTAGTACAATCAGGATTTCTAGAGGCAAAAGTGGTAAGGCAATTGGAGAGAGATGAATACTGTGAGTTTCACGGAAGAGACGGACATCACATTGAGGATTGCGCCGAGTTTTGCGAAAAGATCGCAAAAATGTTGAAGATGGGACAATTGAGGATTGAACCCATGGAGAGCAAGTGTGAGGTAAGCATGATGGAAGGTGAAGATGAGATGGCAGGAGTTTGCAGGGTCCAACAGACTGCTAATGGGCCCCCAAGGCTTATCTTAATTAAACCGTCTTGCACAAAAGAGAATCACAATGCCGTGCCGTATAATTATGGGTATGCATCTAACATTCGAGCGCCTCTTCCTTTGTTCCAGACAGAGATAGGGGGTTTGACCAGGAGTGGTCGTTGCTTTACGCCTGAAGAATGGAGGAAGGAAAAGGGTAAAGAAGTGGTCGATCTGGATAAAGCACCAGAAATTAATAAGCCGGTAACAGAAGAGGAGTCGAATGAGTTTTTGAAATTGATCAAGCATAGCGAATATTGCATAGTTGATCAACTAAAAAAGACTCCAGCTCGGATCTCCCTTATGTCTTTGATACTCAGCTCTGAGCCGCATCGAAATGCCTTGCAAAAGGTATTGAATGAAGCATATGTACCCCAAGACATTGAGCACAAAACCATGGAGCATTTAGTGGGGAGGATCCATGCAACTAATTACCTCTACTTCACGGCTGATGAGCTTGATGCTGAAGGCACCGGACACAACAAGCCTTTATACATTACTATTAGGTGCAAAGACTGCCTCATAGGGAAGGTGCTCGTCGATAATGGCTCGTCCCTCAACGTGCTGCCAAAACACATTCTGGAGGAAATGCCAATTGATGAATCCCATATGAAGCCAAGTACTATGATAGCTAGAGCGTATGATGGCTCACCCAGGCCAATACTTGGGACTTTACAAGTAGAGCTATATGTGGGACCGCAAATGTTCCTAGTGACACTTCAGGTTATGGATATCCACCCTTCCTATAGTATGTTGTTGGGAAGACCTTGGATCCACGCAGCGGGTGCAGTAACTTCGTCATTGCATCAATGCCTGAAATATATCATGAATGGGATGTTGGTGACTGTCAAGGCCGAGGAGGCAATATCCATGATAAAGAATGCGGATGTGCCTTTCATCGAAGCGGAAGATTGCCAGGATGACAATATCCATGCTTTCGAGATCGTGAACACTGACTGGGTGCCGGAGAACACCGTGTGAAGAAGGCCAAGGATCTCAGAAGCAGCCAGGATGGCAAGTCTATGTTTTTTAGAACGCGGAATCCCATGTCAATATAACTTTACGGACGGGATACCAGAAAGGGTTAATTCGGCAAGGATAGCAAATGCTGCCCAAAGATTTGGGTTAGGATATCAACCTAACCAAAAGGATTATCAGTGGGCTGCTGGTCAGAGAAGGGCAAGAAGGATGGCTAGAATTAAAGGAAGGGAGCCTGAGGAAGAAAAGCTAGAAATCCCTCACCTTAGTATATCGTTCACAAAAGCTGCACACATCCCGCAACCTGATAAAGGAGCTGAAAGCCTGGGTTTAGAGCTGGCCAATTTGAGCATAAACACTTTGGAAGGAAATGAGAAGAAAGGAGATAATGTGAAAGTAGTAGCGGGAACAGAAGATGAAGTGCTGCCCCAACTGACGATACATACACTAGAAGAAGTCTCCGCCAAGACCTTTGTGCGCAAGTTAGCTCAGGGCGAGAAGTTTCAGAACTGGGTGATCCAAGAAGCTCCAGTGGTTTTCAAAATGTAAACCAACTTTGTTTGCCTTAACATGTTTTTGTCATTGCTTATGTTTGCTTTTGTTTTTCTCTAGTTGACAATCAAGGCTCATGATGTCAGCTAGATTCTCTGTTTGTCATGGAGCCCACCTTTTCTTTTGAATAAATATGAGATCATGCGCTTTTCTTCAAAAATTGTTTTTATATATGCATTTATATCGAGCACTTCCCGCTTTCAGGAATCCTGGAAGTGGATCTCCTACAACATCACATACATTTAGCATCAAGAATAATTGGCCAAACTTGAACGAGCATGTAATAGCTATGGAAGAAGAAGAGTGGGATGAAAGCAATATCAGTGAATTCACCAGGCTAGTCGAACAACAAGAACAGACTTGGAAGCCTGCCTCCGAGGAACTCGAAACCATCAATGTGGGCAATGGTCAGCTCAAGAAAGAGTTGAAAATAGGTACCCTAATTACTTCTGAACAAAGGATAAAAATGATCACCTTATTACAAGAATATTCAGATGTCTTTGCTTGGTCCTATGAAGATATGCCCGGTTTGGATACAAGTATTGTAGAACACAAGATACCGTTGGAAGAAGGTTATAAGCCAGTCAAGCAGAAACTGAGAAGGGCCCACCCGGACGTCTGGATCAAGGTCAAGGCAGAACTCGAAAAGCAATGGGATGCTGGTTTCCTAGAAGTGGTTAGATATCCACAATGGGTATCTAACATTGTTGTGGTGCCTAAGAAGGAAGGGAAGATTAGAGTTTGTGTGGATTTTCGGAATTTGAATAGAGCTAGCCCTAAGGATGATTTTCCTCTACCACACATATATGTTTTAGTGGATAATGCTGCCCGAAGTTCCACTTATTCCTTTATGGATGGTTTTTCAGGATACAACCAAATAAAAATGGCTCTAGAGGATAAGGCGAAAACAACTTTTGTCACACCTTGGGGGACCTACTGCTACAAGGTCATGCCATTTGGGTTAAAGAACGCAGGAGCAACATATCAAAGAGCAATGGTGACTCTATTCCACGATATGATGCACAAAGAAATTGAGTTATATGTAGATGATATGATTGCCAAGTCCAAAAAGGAACAAGATCATGTGGAAGTTTTAAGAAAGTTATTTGAGAGGTTGAGGAAGTATGAACTAAGGCTTAATCCTGCAAAATGTTCATTCGGGGTTAAATCGGGCAAGCTGTTGGGATTTGTGGTAAGTGATAAAGGCATAGAGGTGGATCCGGATAAAGTAAGGGCCATCCAGGCCATGTCGTCCCCTAAAACGGAGAAAGAAGTAAGAGGATTCTTGGGAAGGTTGAATTACATTGCTCGGTTTATAGCTCAGCTAACAACAACATGCGAGCCTATATTCCGACTACTAAGGAAAAAGAATCCTGGAACATGGAATGAGGAGTGTGAGGAGGCATTCAATAAAATCAAGCATTATTTACAAAATCCACCTTTACTGGTTCCTCCTATATCAGGAAAACCTCTAGTATTATATCTAACCGTAACTGAAGTAGCCATGGGATGTGTATTGGGTCAGCATGATGAAACCAGAAGGAAGGAAAGAGCTATTTATTACTTGAGTAAGAAATTCACTGAATGTGAGTCCAGATACACGGAGATAGAAAGGCTTTGTTGTGCGTTGGTGTTGGCGGCAAAGAGGTTGCGACATTACATGTTATACTATACCACTTGGTTGATTTCAAAAGTGGATCCTCTGAGGTATATTTGTAATAAGCCTTTTCTCTCAAGTAGAATTGCAAGGTGGCAAGTTTTATTAGCAGAATATGACATAGTGTATATGACAAGGAAAGCCGTAAAAGGGAGTGCAATCGCGGACCATCTGGCCGATAATGCTGTTGAAGATTACGAACCTTTGGATTTTGATTTCCCTGATGAAGATATACTGTCAATAGAAAAGGAAGAAGAGAAGACAGATTGGTGGACCATGTTTTTTGATGGGGCAGTAAATGTATATGGTAACGGGGCAGGGGCAGTAATAATCTCTCCTAATAAGAAACAATACCCAGTTTCGGTCAAACTACACTTCGAGTGCACCAACAATACAGCTGAGTATGAAGCTTGTATCCTCGGTTTAGAAGCCGCATTGGAGTTGAAAATAAAGAAGATAGATGTATATGGGGATTCAATGTTGATCATCTGCTAGGTAAAAGGGGAATGGCAAACCAAAGAAGAAAAGTTGAGGCCGTACCAAGAATACCTATCCGTGCTAGCAAAGGAATTTGAAGAAATTAGATTCACCCATCTGGGAAGGGAGGGGAATCATTTCGCGGATGCTTTGGCCACACTAGCCGCTATGACTACCATTGATCTCAAGTGCAAGGTACAACCGGTACACATTGATATTAGAAATGATCCAGCTCACTGTTGTTTAATTGAAGGAGAGATGGACGGACAACCTTGGTATTATGATATCAAGAATCTGGTGCAGAAGCAGGAATATCCGGTGGGAGCTTCTAAGACGGATAAGAAAACCTTAAGAAGGTTGGCCATAGACTTCTATTTAGATGGAGAGATTTTATATAAAAGGTCATTTGATGGAACCCTGTTAAGATGTTTGGATGAGGCAGATGCTAGAAGGGCATTAAGAGAGGTCCATGAAGGGATTTGCTCAACCCATGCTAGCGGGCATATGATGGCAAGGAAAATCCAAAGGGCTGGTTATTTTTGGATGACACTAGAAAAAGACTGTATCAACTATGTCAGAAAATGTCACAAATGTCAAATTTATAGTGACAAGGTCAATATGCCACCAGCTCCATTGTTTAACTTAACATCACCATGGCCCTTCGCGATGTGGGGAATTGATGTGATTGGACCTGTAAACCCAAAAGCGAGCAATGGTCATAGATTTATCCTCGTGGCTATTGACTACTTCACAAAATGGGTCGAAGCCGGGTCATTTGCTCATGTGACGCAAAAAGTGGTGAAGAAATTTATCGAGAGAGATTTGATATGTCGGTATGGCCCACCAGAAAAGATTATAACTGATAATGCCCAGAATTTCAACGGCAAGATGATAGTAGAGCTCTGCACTAAATGGAAAATCAAGCATTCCAATTCTTCGCCATATAGACCGAAAATGAATGGGGCGGTAGAAGCTGCTAACAAGAATGTCAAAAAGATTATCCAGAAGATGGTAGTCACCTATAAGGATTGGCATGAGATGTTGCCATTTGCCCTTCATGCATATCGCACCGCAGTTCGAACCTCGACAGGGGCTACCCCATATTCTTTGGTGTACGGTATGGAAGTAGTGATGCCTTTGGAAGTGGAAATCCCGTCGTTAAGAGTGTTAATAGATTCCGAGTTAGAAGAGGCCGAGTGGGCCAAAGTGAGACACGAGCAACTGAACCTAATTAGTGAAAAGAGGATAGCCGCAATATGTCATCACCAACTTTACCAGAAACGAATGGCTAAGGCGTATGATAAGAAGGTTAGACCGCGGTTGTTTCAAGAAGGAGATCTAGTATTGAAGAAAATATTGTCATTACCCGGAGATGATCAAAGCAAATGGGCACCAAATTACGAGGGTCCTTATGTAGTAACGGAGGCATTCTCAGGAGGAGCGTTGAAGTTAGCTAGAATGGATGGAGAAGACCTAGCTCGACCTGTGAATTCTGACTCTGTAAAAAGATATTATGCTTGATGTAGGCCTCTAAATCAATAAAGCAAAGTTTGGCCATTGATTTCTTTCCTTTTGGGCATTGATCTCACAACAATCATTTTTCCATTAATCCCAACAGTGCATCTCATCACTCATTTAAAAGTTTAGCATCGATTGAACGAATTTCTTCTCTATATAAAAGCTCAGACTAGGATCACACCCCTACACAGGGGGCATGTACAAAATGTTTTTTTTTTTATATATGAAAAGTTTTTACGGAAGCCTATAGATTTGAAAACCAAGCTAAAGCATTTGACAAAATCATGACAAAAAAGGCAATAAAAAGTCTTACATTCTGAAAAGCGGACTACTGGAGGAAAGTCAAAGACTTCTTCTCCAAGAATATGATAAGTAAAAAAAAAAGGCAACACGGGAGATGAATGCAGAATACTACTTCAAAAAGCAAGCTCATGATAAGAAAGAGTTTCATGAACTAGAAGAAGATGATGGGGCCTATGTTTCAAAACCAGGTACGAAGGCATGCATTGCATCTAATCATAAAATCATTGCATGTATCCTTTTTATCGTTATAGGAGGAGATCTTAGTGCATTCCCGCAAGATTGTGGATGAAGAAGGAATCACTGAGTGGATTCTAGAACAACAAGAAGAGAAGATAATATTTTTTTCAAATCCTGACAGTTGGAAGAACGACATCGATCACAATCGGTAAAAGGGAATCGCCAGATGGGATTCCAAGTTGTTTGGTTAAAAGAGATCGCCAGAAGGGATCTCGTACTTCGATGAAGGTCGCCAGAAGGGACTTCATATTTCAGTTTTGAATAGAAGGGAATCGCCAGATGGGATTCCAAGTTGTTTGGTTAAAAGAGATCGCCAGAAGGGATCTCGTACTTCGATGAAGGTCGCCAGAAGGGACTTCATATTTCAGTTTTGAATAGAAGGGAATCGCCAGATGGGATTCCAAGTTGTTTGAGATACCAGAAGGGATCTCGTATTTCGATGAAGGTCGCTAGAAGGGACCTCATATTTTCATAAAAGGAATTGCCAGATGGGATTCCAGGTTGTTAGGGATCGCCAGAAGGGATCTCGTATTTTAGTATTTGGAGGTCGCCAGATGGGACCGCATATTTCATGATTGTTAAAAGGAATCGCCAGATGGGATTCCAAGTTGTTTAAAGGAGATCGCCAGAAGGGATCTCGTGATTCACTATTTGGAGGTCGCCAGATGGGACCTCGTATTTCATGTTAGTTAAAAGGAATCGCCAGATGGGATTCCAGATTGTTTGAGATCGCCAGAAGGGATCTCGTGTTTCACTATCTTGGGGGTCGCCCGATCGGACCTCATATTTTCAGGGAATCGCCAGATGGGATTCCAATGTTTTAGGCCAAAGAAGATTGCTGTAAAGAAAGATTTTCAGATCGATCAAGCTTCGACCAGTTCACTTTCGGGAGTTCAGATCGGATTATCTTTATAAAACTTACTGCGCAAAACCCTTGCTCCGTAAGCATTATAAAGAGGGGGCAGCTGTTGTAACCCATTTTTGGGTCCCCATAAAAAAATAAAATAATTAGCCAAAAAAAAAAATATATATATATATATATATCTATATATATATAAAAATAATAATAAACAGGAGGCAGGAGCGCTCGGAAAATGGTTGGAAGATTTGGTCAAGGAGGTTAAAAAAAATACCAAGATCGGATTTTTTTACAGTATATTCTTGGATGATGAGAGCCCTGATGGATAAGAAATTTTGAATTTTGAGGAGAAAAGCCCAAATTTGGATGTTTATGGACTTAATTGGATTTTTAATGGATTTTATAGGGGTTTTGATTGCAAGAAAAATTGATTTTTAAGTCAATTTGGGTTTTAATTAGAAGAATTTTAAGTTTTGGGGCCAAAATATATTTTTTTGGATTTTATTAGGCCAAATTAGGGGCTTAATTGCATAAATATTGAAGTTTAATGGCCAATTAGGGACTTAATTAAGAAAATCCGAAACCAGGGACCAAATTGGAAGAGGCGCGTAAATGGAGGGGCTGAAATTATTCGGTCTAGGGGCCTAATTGAAGAAATTTGAAGTTTATTAATCAATTAAGGGCGTAATTGAACAAAACAGAGGCCAAGGATTAGAATGGAAAACGCGGCCAACTTGAGGGGTGGAGGCCGAAATTAGCGGGGGTGCAATTGAATTTTATTCTTAAAATCAGGATCAGATTTGAGGACTTAATAGAACAAAGGATAAATTAGGGACTGATTTGAAAAATCATATTTCTGGCGCCTTTTTTTAAATGAAACGGCGCGTTTTCTCCAAAACGACGCCGTTTCATACATAAAAAAAAAAAAAAAAAAAGAGGACCGAACGGTGCCGTTTTGAACGACATTGTTCACCTTTCTTCTTCCCTTCCCCCCCGAACAGGCAGCAGAAAACAAGGAAAAAAGAAAGCTTATTTAAATGGCGCTTGTCCCCCTCTCCTACCGACCGGACCGAAACCCACACGTCGTTGAGGACATTGGCCGACCACCCGCCGCGCACCACACCGGGACCGAAGCCCGCACGCCTTGACAGTCGCGCCTCATGGCCGACCAGCCTCCACCTTGGTTCGCCCCAAGGCTCCTTCTCCCCTTATAAAAGCAGGTAACCCGAAGAAAACAGGGACGAAAAAAAAAAGAGAGGAGAAGCAGAGGAGAAAAAAAAAGAAAAAACCGAGACAAAAGAAGAGAGAGAGAGAAACCGAAGGAGAGAGAAACCACTTAAAAAAAAAAATAGAAACAAAAGAACCCAAAGTTGAGAAGCTTGGGAAAGCTGACACCCTCCGCCGTTCGAACAGTCGCAGCACCGCCCGCAGCCACCGTTCGTGGAGCCACGTCACCGTAGCCTCACCAGGTACGCCTCTTCCCCCTGCATTTTTGTTTTCCTTAAATTAGCATAAATTTTCCTCCTGCATGCAGAATCGTTTCTGCATGCAGGAGGTGGGGAGGGAAAATAATTTCGTCCCCCCGTTCGTGTTTGCTGGGCCAGGTTGATGCTGGCCCAGCGTTGTTTTTCCTTCTCTGGGCCAGACGGGTTCTGGCCCAGAGGTTTTTCTTTGGCTGGGCCAGAATGGGTCTGGCCCAGGCCTGTGATCTGGGCCGGTCGGGCCCAGACCGAGTAATTTTTAGTTGGGCCGAGACCGGCCCAGTTTACTGTGGGCCGAGGTCGGCCCAACGCTTTTTTTGTTTTCTCGGCTGTCCGGCCCATTTATTTGGGCCGGCCCGCCCACTTAATATATTATATTATATATTATTATATATTATGTGATATATATGGTATATATACATTGTAAAAATAAAAAAAAATATTCTGAAAAATCTTTAAAAATATTGTTGATTTTCCTGCATATTTTGGTCAAAAGTTTTTAATGTTGGTTTGTATTTTTATACCGTAAAGATACAAAACCAGTGTTAAAAATACCCGGTTTTCGTCAAAATATCAAATATTTTCAAAAAAAAATGTTTTTGCCTTCAAAAAATTTCTCTAAAAAGATTGTTGATTTTCCTGCATATTTTTCTCAAAGTGGATTAATATTGGGTGGTATTCTTATACCGTAAGGATACAAGCTCAGTATTTAAAATACCCGATTTTCGTCAAAACATAAAAATATTTTCAAAAAAAAATTGTTTTTTTTTGTTTTAAAATACGGCTTAGTCTCTCCAATATATATATATAAATATTATAACATCATATTTTCACACAACAAAGAAAATTTTCAAAACAATATATTTATTAGCATGCATTTTGGCTTTAATAACCAGTTTATTTAAGCCATGAGAACTAGGCCAATATTTCAAAAATTCAAAAAATCTTTTTTTTGTTTTCTTTTAGTATTTGGGATTACGAATTTATACGTAAAACGTATTCCTAAATATTATTAATGAAATTTTGGTATGGACGTTAGAACGGTTAGGATTTTACCCGATAAGATAAAGCCTTTCTTACCGAGGAGGATTTTTCTTGAACCATAGACAGACCAACAACTAGGAAAACACGAAAATACCTTAGTTTTTATCAGACAATAAAACAATGCAGCTTACCTTAGGTAAGGCGTATTTGGGGTGCTAATACCTTCCCTTTACGCAACCAGTCCCCGTACCCGATCTCTGAGACCAGTTAGGGTTCCTAGTGACCAAAATACTAGGTGGCGACTCCCATTCCATTTTCTACCAATAAAAGACAATATTTTTGTTGTATCCCCATAGATATAGATAGATTTACATTATAGATTAAGAAAATGGAAAAACTATGTTATTTTCGCCGCGACGCCGCACACGTGCGACACATATCATCTACATACACCTCAATTTCTTTGTGCATCATGTCGTGGAATAGGGTCACCATTGCTCTTTGATATGTTGCACCTGCGTTCTTTAATCCAAATGGCATGACCTTGTAGCAGTAGGTCCCCCAAGGTGTGACAAAAGTTGTTTTCGCCTTATCTTCTGGAGCCATTTTTATTTGATTGTATCCTGAAAAACCGTCCATAAAGGAATAAGTGGAACTTCGGGCCGCATTATCCACTAAAACATCTATGTGTGGTAGAGGAAAATCATCTTTAGGGCTAGCTCTATTCAAATTCCGAAAATCCACACAAACTCTAATCTTCCCTTCTTTCTTAGGCACCACAACAATGTTAGATACCCATTGTGGATATCTAACTACTTCTAGAAAGCCAGCATCCCATTGCTTTTCGAGTTCTGCCTTAACCTTGATCCAGACGTCCGGGTGGGCCCTCCTCAGTTTCTGCTTGACTGGCTTATAACCTTCTTCCAACGGTATCTTGAAACGATTCTGCATGCAGGAGGCCAAACTACGCCAGCCTTAAAAGAAAATGCAGGGGTGGGGTAGCGTACCTGGCGCAGCGGAGATGGCGGCTTGCTGGCGGAGGCTACGGTGGTTTTCAAGAGGACCGAGACCCACTCCTTCGGTTCGTTTGCTTCTGTTTCAAATGCTTGAGTCCCCTCTCGGTTTCAACTAGCCCCAGCTGCTCCACCCTGTGTTTCCAGTCGCTGTTTATAAAGTGGTGGTTTCTCTCTCTCCTTCGGTCCCTCTCTCTCTCACTGTCTTGGTTTTTATTTTTCTTTTTCGGGTCACTCCTTCGGTTTTTCTCTTCCTCAACTCACTCTGCTTCTTCTCTATTTATAGGCACATTGGGGCATGCATGGGGGAACGAGGCGTGCTGGTCGGTTTCGCCGCTGCCGAGGTGCTTCTCTTGGTTTCAGTGGCGCGGCGGGTGGTCGGCCTGTGGCTTCGGTTTCGGGGGTTCCAAGGTGTGGAGCGTTGGGCCATGGCACGTGAGGAGAGAGGCGGGGACAAAAACCCCGGTTTTCCTCTTCTCTGCTACGCCTGCGGGGGGGAAGAAGAAGAGAAACAATGTCGTTCAAAACGAAACCGTTTGGTCTCTACTTTTTAAAAAAAAACCGCATGAAACAGCGTCGTTTTGGAGAAAACACGCCGTTTCATTTAAATGTGACGCCAGAAACGCGCCAACGTTCACATCAGTCCCCCAATTATTTTTGTTCCTTTCAATTGCGTCCCTGCTAATTTCGGTGTCGTCCGCCTAGTTGGCCGCCTTTTCCACTTTAGACCTTGACCTCTGATTTATGCAATTTAGCCCTCAATTGATCAATAAACTTCCAATTTCTTCAATTAGACCCCTCAATCAATTCCAAACAGCCCCCCTGTCTTTGCGCCTTTTCCAAATTGGTCCCTGGTTTCGGATTTTCACAATTAAACCCCTAATTGGCCATTAAACTTCAATATTTATGCAATTAAGCCCCTGATTTGACTTAATAAAATCCTAAAAAATATAATTTGGCCCCGGAACTTAAATTTCTTCTATTTAAAGCCCAAATTGACTTAAAAAACAATTTTTCTTGCAATCAAATCCCCTATAAATCCAATTAAAAATTCAATTAAGTCCAAAAACATCCAAATTTGAGCTTTTCTCCTCAAAAATCAAAATTTCCTTCTAAACCTGGCCGCCATCCTTCAAGAATATACTGCCAAAAATCCAATCTTTGTATTTTTATGCTCCTTGACCAATTTTCTGACCATTTTCTGAGCGTTTCTGCCTCCTGTTATTTTTCTAGCCTGCTTTGGCTATTTATTTAATTTTTTTTTGCGGGGACCCAAAAATGGGTTACAACACTCATCATAGCCACTTCATTGGCTATACACCTGTCCATTTATATCTAGCCATCATATTGGCTCTGGAGCGTTCTGAACTGAGGCTCCTATCATGGCCCTCACACCTTCTCCTGAGGTGTCTCCGCCTATTATCATAAGACGGTCTGAACTGGGGCTTCTATCATGGCCCACACACCTTCCATCTGAGGTGTCTCCGCTTGTCATCATACCTTACAGCGGTCTGAATCTAGGCTCATATTATGGTCCTCATACCTTCTCTCTAAGGTGTCTTCGCCTTTTATAGGCAGTCGCATCCTCCTTCAGCTGGGATGACTCCAGTGGCTCCAAGATTCTCTACCACCATGTGGATTTGGGAGAGATTACTGCCACTTACTATATAGAAAGAGAAAGTTGTAGTATACTCCTCGCAATCCTCAATCTCGATTTTTATGTTTGGAGCTTCTACGCCTTTCTGCTTGACAGCTCCATCTACACCAATTCTCTTTAGTGTCTTCGCCTTTCATAGGCGGTCGCCTTTTATCACAGGCGTTCGCACCTCCTCAATTAGGTGCCTCTGCAACAACTCATCTTTCCATCCTTGCATGCATTGGAAAGGTTCTCGCTTGTTGCCTTTATCAAGAGCACAAGAGACTTCCTGTTGTACATAGTCTCTGCTCTGAGCTTCATCTGGGAACTCTTCCTCTCCTTGCATCTGTTGTCTCATTACAGTACCTCATTAGGATCCTACTTGTTGCTACCTATTTTTTTTACCCATGTTTTTTATATATTTTCAAAAAATCCAAAAAATAGAGAAAAAACAATGAAAATCCAAAAAATATGTTTTTAATATATTTTCGTCATTTTAGCATTTTCAACGTCGTCTAAAAAAGAATTTAAACTTTTAAAAGATTTTCAAACGCGTCCGACTTTTCACCCGTCATTTTTAAATCATTGATTTTCCTCATTGAGTCGACGTTGATATTGCTCGTTTTCAAAAAAATACAAAAAAATAAGAAAAATCAAAATTTACAAAAAGAAAGAAGTTGAGGGACCAAGTTGAAAAACCTAGCAAACGTTTTCCTATAAATACCATGCTACACTGATTTTTTAGTAGGGGGTAATTTTGAGAACATAAAAAAAATACAAAACCTAAACCTAAACCCATTTTTTTTAGGGCAGCCGCCAGCCCCCACCGGGGATTTTTTTTTCTCCTCTCTCAATCGGCTGCCAGCCTCTTTTCTCCGGCCATCACCCACCTCTCCTTCATTTTTTTTTTGGCATCTCCCTTGCACAAGCAGCCGCAGCCCTCCCACCGTTGATTTTTTTCTTCTCCCTTAAACCGGCCAAAACAGCAGCCCCGGCCGGAATCTTCATCTTCTTCCTCAGCCCTTGCACAACCCACCGTCCCTCTCCTCTCTCAGCCACAAATCAGCCACAAACCGAACAGCGCCCCCTGGCCTTGTTTGTTCTCCAGCCGCCGCGAGACCAATCTTCCCCTCTCAGCCGTTTCTTCTCCAACCGGCCGGACACTCTCTCCCTCACTGCAAACTCTCAGCCTTTCCCTCTACAGCCGCCTCTCACTGGGCAAAGAAACCAGTCGGCCCTCCCATCTCCTATTGGTCTCTCCATCTTCTTGGCAGAGGAAAGAACCAACCGGACCTGCCTCCACCGAAACCCTTCAGCAACCGGCCCGCCTCCGACTCAAACTCGTGTAGCAGATCTCGACCAAGATCCAGCCGCAACGGCGCCATCCGAAGATCCAGCAACCAGCAGAGCCACGCCCCCCCTGCGCCTCTGTCATCCGGCCATAGATGCCCTGAACTCAGAGCCAGCGACCGCCTGTAAAGGAGGAGATCTGCAGTGGAAACAAATTTGAATGGAAGGTAGAAGGGAGCCGATTTGAAAACCAAATTAAAACAGATTTGCTTGTTGCGATTTTTGGGTGATTTGCAGGTAACGGCGTTGCTCACAGCCGACTGGAGGGTGAAGAGGGAAGGAAGCCATTACGGATCTGTCCTTGGGTTGTATGTGCTATCGTTATTTGCATAAGGGCAAACCCTTCTTGAAGCATCTTGAACTCAAGACTTGTGGGTGACATATTGGTCGTCACTCCAAAAATTTTCATTGTAGAGTTTGGGCAAAAATCACGATTCTTGTTCCATCATACAAGAGTTATGACCATATTGTCACCCCTCGAAGGGCGAGTTCATCATATAGATTACATGTTCATACATTTATCATGCATGTACTGGGGTGAAAGGTAGGTCCCCTGCACAAGTTGTGCTGCACGTGATTGAAGAAAGATAATGGAAGTGAAGAAAGGTGTCAGATAGAGGCTCATTATCAGATTAAGGTTGAGAGCATCAAAGGTGAAGTAGCTGGACTTAGATTTGCTCGAACAAGTGCTGAGCATTAAATGGAAAGAGAGTGTCTGCACAGTCTTCTGTGGGAACACTGCTTGTTCACGTCCAATTGAAGTTGTATCTCTCCTTTTCAGTCATGAACAACAACAACAATGCCTTCAGTCATCAACTAATGACAACTCTGATTCTTGTCCAGTTGCACTGTTAAGTGTTCATCGCCTCCACATCATCTAATGGGACCAAACGACTACTAGCCTCCTGTACATGGTGCATTAGTCTGCTTTGAAGTTACCCCAATTATAAGCTCAATTCCAGTTCAGCAGCACAAGATGTTGGTCTGAAAAACCATGATCAGACACTGAACTTCTACGTGGTAGAGCTCTTTCGGCAGGAATCTGATTGTGGATCCGCAAGTGGGACATCCAAGAAGGAATACAGTAGTTTCAGATCATTTATGATTTTCCTCCAAAGGTGTCAGTATTAAAATGCAAAAGTAGAGAGAAGAGACATGCCTAAACTGAAAAACATGAAGAAGACTGAAACTTCAACCGAGCAGAACTCCCTCTATTGGTGCTTGCTCGCTACACCGTTCGAGAGGAATCAAAGAAGAAATAGAGGAGATTCATGTCCATCATTTTCTCCCATAGAAGAGATAAGGAATGATTCCACGTGTCGGTAGCGGTGGTGATGTGCGCTGCCAAGATTACCAAGCTGTTGGAAAGTTTTCTAAACATTGGAAGATTGAAATGATGTTGTGAGGATTTGCCGAAGAATTGAACAAGCTACGAAGAGAGGAAAGATTGAAGGATCTGCCATGGATTCCAGAACAATGATGAGAGGTGAATCAGGAGATGACTCTGACGGTGGAAAACCTTAATTATGTGGTATCATCGACTACTCCAATGTCTTTGCCAAAGATAGACATTCATTTGCCATGTGGTATAATCCAGACAAGAGATGTGATATGATGGTGGGTTCCTCGACCATTTCAATGGAATAGTTGCAAGAATTTCAATGGAACAGTTGCCATGTGAGTTTATTTACCGGCATCTGCCAGATTCTAGATTTTTACCTGACTCCGAAAATTCCCATGCGACCACCATTTTCTAGGTGGTATAATTCAGACAGAGATGTGATGTCATGGTGGGGTACTCAACCATTTCAATCGAACAATTGCAAGAATTTCATGAGGCGAGTGCAGAAGTTGGTGAACAAGAGACAAGTGGAGTCTGTGAAGGATGGTGTCATTAGCTATATTGTTCCCCGAACATCTTCAGAATGACATGTGATCGAAAATGCTTGGCAAAACACAGATATTGCCAGAAAAGCTGATTCAAGAATGGTGATGAACTGTCAGTCATATTGTTATGGAATTCTGCATTTTGTCTTGGGATCACATCTCATCCTCTAACGAAACATGTCTTGCTTTTGTCTTTTTGTTGTTTTGAAATCAACAGATGTGTAGCATTTTAATCTGACAAAATATTTTGATCAAACTCCAACATGCGATAAAGGTTAATCAATCTTGAAGATGAAAAGTATTTTGATTGCAGAAATGACTCGATGGTTGTTAAAATGTCAAGATAAACTATATGAGGCGACCAAACAAATTTTGATCTCACACATAAGATCGAACCACACATCATATAGCTAAGTTTTAGCAGTATGCATAATAACATGTAGTAGATTCGATAGTTATGGACTCGTGAATCATGATTCTTACAAGTCCAAATCATTACACTGGATGGGGTCAAAATTTATCGGTTCTAACCGACCTTGCTTGAAATGAGAAAAGGCCATCTTTGATATCCCTTCACTTTCTAAAGATTATATCCCTTGTTGTCCCATTTTGAGCTGAATAGAATTTTCTTTTCGTAAAAACCCTGACTAGGATCACACCCTACACTGGGGCAAATGAGAAATATTTTGAAGGCATTGATATAATTAATGGAAGGGGAAGACTTAGAACAAAAGTCCAATGATTGAGAGAGAGCTAGAAGAAGACACATAGACTGGGGGCATATAAGAAAGTTTTCAGGAAGGCTATGAAAAAAAAGAGAACGAAAAAAAAAGGAAGTTGAAATTGCCTTCACTTAAATACAAGTGGAAGGTAAAGGAAGGAAAACGCCTATCAAGTCTATGAAGAGCAAAAGAAATTTCAATCAAGGAAAGACACAACAAAAGTCAATACCAGAAAAAAGACTAAGGTGTAAACATGACTTTTGGTTTCTATTATAAAGCCTATGATGTTATCAGATGATTGAGGTTGATTATTCATCAAGGAAAGGGGGATTTGGATTATGACTTATGTTAAGAAAAATCTGAACTTTGAGGTTAACAAGGTTATATGTCATTTCCTTTACAAAGACAATAATAGAAAACAAGTTGATGAATAATTGATGTTGATCCTAGGTCTTTGAAACCCTTAAACACCTTTTGAGCCTTTGAAATTCCTTTCTTTTATAGCCATGAACCATAGCCTACATTACGTGCTTTTAAAAGCCCTTTTTAATCAAGCAAGCAATTTGAACTGATAAATGACGCTCTCAAAACTTGAAGAGCTTTTCCATAAGAGTCGTGACTTCATGAATTAAGCTATTGATTATTATGCATGCTGATAAAACAAGTGCTAAGAAAAGAAATAACCTTTCTTGATAAAGCCTAAGTGTTGGCTTGGGTGCCTTGCTTTTGAAATTCATGCAAAGGTCACCTCATCATAGACTATCAAATGATATACCCAATATCAAGGATTCAAATTGATACAGAAAACCATGGAAAAAGTCATTTTAATCTTACAAAGAGTTAATTCTGTTTTCAAAATACAACACAATCAAAGGACTACATTGATTAGTATGTGTTGGGTCTTTGACCAAAGAAGCTTAATTTATGTGTCGCACGTATGCGGCGTCGCGGCGAAAATTATGTAGTTGTTCCATTTTCTTATCTACAATGTAAATCTATCTTTATCTATGGGGATACAAGAAAAATATTGTCTTTTGTGGGTGGAAAATGGAATGGGAGTCGCCACCTAGTATTTTGGTCACTAGGAACCCTAACTGGTCTCAAAGATCGGGTACGGGGACTGGTTGCGTAAAGGGAAGGTATTAGCACCCCAAATACGCCCTACCTAAGGTAAGCTGCATTGTTTTATTGTCTGATAAAATCTAAGGTCTTTTCGTGCTTTCCTAGTTGTTGGTATGGTTCAAAAAAGTCCTCGGTAAGGAGATCCTTATCTTAATGGGTAATTCTGACGTTAACAAAAGAATTTAATATTCGGAATACGTCTTACGTATAAGATCGTAACCCCAAATACTAAAAGAAAACACAATAATTTTTTTGGAATTTTTGAAATATTGGCCTAGTTCTCATGGCTTGAATAAACTTGTTATTAAAGCCAAAATGCGTGCTAATACATATATTGTTTTGAAATTTCCTTTGTTGTGTGAAAATACGATGTTATAATATTTATATATATATATTGGAGAGACTAGGCCGTATTTTAAAACAAAAACAATTTTTTTTTTGGAAAATATTATTTTTTATGCTTTGACGAAAATCGGGTATTTTAATACTGGGTTTGTATCCTTACGGTATAAAAATACTAACCAACATTAATCCACCTTAATAACAAATGCAGGAAAAATCAACAATATTTTTAAGGACTTTTGGAAAAAAAATTTAAAAGCAAAAACATTTTTTATTTTGAAAATCTTTGATGTTTTGACAAAAAACCGGGTATTTTAATACTGGGTTTGTATCCTTACGGTATAAAAATACAACCCGATATTAATCCACCTTAAATAAAAAATACTGGAAAAATCAACAATATTTTTCAAAATATTTTTTCTTATTTTTATACATATCATATGCATACATATATATTATAATATATAATATATTGACTGGGCTGGGTCGGCCCAACTAACTGGGCCGGACTCAGCCCAGAAGAAAAACGGATTGGGCCAGAACCATTCTGGCCCATCGCAAATATTTCTGGGCCAGAAACCGTCTGGCCCAGAACAGAAGAAGATTAATAACGCTGGGCCAGCAATGGATTTGAATTGATATTGGGTGTGTCTTCAAATGACACCCATCCTACATTGATGAGTTCCAACAACCTCCTCTTGAAAGCATAGCAGGTTTCAATCCCATGCCCGGGATTACCCCTATGGTACTCGCAAGTCAATTCAGGCTTGTACCAAATTGGGAATGGTGGTTGTAGTGGTAGTGTAGGGATATGAGCTATTTGCCCAATACTCAGTAGTTTGGCATACATGTCCTTCAAAGGCATGGGTAATGGCGGTAGTTGTTCTGAAATGTATCTTGTGTTTGGTCTTTGGTGGTTGTTTTGGGTGTTTGACGGGTTATTTGCTCGATTAGGGGAAAAAGATTTGTTAAAGTTTATGTGGGCCACATGAGAGGTAGGTATTTGTGGGTTATACGAATCCGTTATCTTGTCATTGGACCCACCTTCGAAGTTGTTAACGGGACCTTTCATTTTTCTTCCAATAAAACCCTTTGTCTCCAATGGCTCAATAATGCGTCCAGCTTTAATCCCTTGCTCTATTCTTTCCGCTATGCGTACAACATCATAGAAATGTTGAGCTGAGCTACCCATTAAATGCTCATAGTAGGGTGCCTTGAATGTATTGGCGAACAAAGTCACCATCTCCGTTTCTATCAAAGGGGGTTGCACATGCGTGGCCTCGTCCCTCCATCTTTGCGCATAAGCCCTTACTGACTCTTGGCTTCTCTTTTCCATTGACATAAGGCTTGTTCGATCTGGAACAATTTCCATATTGAACTTGTATTGCTTAAGGAAAGCCTCCACTAAATCCTTCCATTTCTTAATCCTGACATTTTCCAACCTCATGTACCAACTTAGCGCCGACCCTGCTAGACTGTCTTGGAAAAAGTAGATCAGTAACTTATCGTCATGAATCACCTCAGCCATCTTATTGCAATAAGATCGAAGGTGAGTGTTTGGGCATTCCAAGCCAGTGTACTTAATGAACTCTGGTATCCTGAAATCTTTTGGCACCACGATGTTTGGTACCAGACATACTTCAACTGCTCGTATAGGGTCAAACCAGTCATTACCCTCAACTGCCCTTAATCTTTCTTCCAAGGCAAATAGCTTATCTTGGTCCATCAAATTAGGAGACCTATTATCCGGGATTCCCTCCGTTGTTAAGTCAACAGTGATTGGAGGATGAGTTGGTTGGATAGGGGTGATAGGTACAAAATGTTGTTCATTGGCCGAGTTTGCCCCCTGGTTTTGAGATGTTTGTGGGATGTGAGCTGCTGGCGCTCCTTCAGGTGGTTGTGCTGACGTTCCCTCCCCATTCTTAGCTCTTAGGAGTTGCTCGAGTAGGTCTGTCAGCCGAGCAACTTCGTTTTTCACGGATTCCAACTCGGTCTGATAATGTGACTCTAAGTGAGCTCTTTCTTCATTCTCCATCCTTGATCTGAACCGGGTGTGGTGGACTCTGGATGTGGGACCTATGTTTCACGATCTGGAATGCATATGATAATGTAAAAACAAAAATACGTGATGAAGATGTGATGCACAAGTGATGCGCGATGAGTTTAACATTATTAATCTTGATGCAAATAAGATACATAACCTAAGGGCAAGCTCTATTTATTAAGTGAGAGTGGGTAGGTTTTCTATCTAGTCTTGAAGGGTCTCATATCTGCCCAGTGACGTTCTTCGTAAAGACAGTATAGGGGCGTTGCAAGGAATAGTTAAGACACGTATGCCCACCATTACCAAGCAGGCACTCAGATATGAGTTGGGTGTTTTACGCATTTAAACTCTGACCACTAGTCTTAGGGTAAATCGCTAATTCCCCACTTGACTTAAAGCTTGTGTGTGCTTCTCCAAATAAAAGCAAGTGATGCATGAGACAATTTTACACAATGCATGAATAATACGCGTAAAATAAAAAACAAATACTCAAATAAAAGGAAAGGCATATTAATAATAAACACACGAAAACACCAACAAAATCAAACAAAAACAAAGCTTAATCTACAAGGTCCCCAGTGGAGTCGCCATTCTATCGCACGTGTGCGGCGTCGCAGCGAAAATTATGTAGTTGTTCCATTTTCTTATCTACAATGTAAATCTATCTATATCTATGGGGATACAAGAAAAATATTGTCTTTTGTGGGTGGAAAATGGAATGGGAGTCGCCACCTAGTATTTTGGTCACTAGGAACCCTAACTGGTCTCAAAGATCGGGTACGGGGACTGGTTGCGTAAAGGGAAGGTATTAGCACCCCAAATACGCCCTACCTAAGGTAAGCTGCATTGTTTTATTGTCTGATAAAATCTAAGGTCTTTTCGTGCTTTCCTAGTTGTTGGTATGGTTCAAAAAAGTCCTCCTCGGTAAGGAGATCCTTATCTTAATGGGTAATTCTGACGTTAACAAAAGAATTTAATATTCGGAATACGTCTTACGTATAAGATCGTAACCCCAAATACTAAAAGAAAACACAATAATTTTTTTGGAATTTTTGAAATATTGGCCTAGTTCTCATGGCTTGAATAAACTGGTTATTAAAGCCAAAATGCGTGCTAATACATATATTGTTTTGAAATTTCCTTTGTTGTGTGAAAATACGATGTTATAATATTTATATATATATATTGGAGAGACTAGGCCGTATTTTAAAACAAAAACAATTTTTTTTTGGAAAATATTATTTTTTATGCTTTGACGAAAATCAGGTATTTTAATACTGGGTTTGTATCCATACGGTATAAAAATACTAACCAACATTAATCCACCTTAATAACAAATGCAGGAAAAATCAACAATATTTTTAAGGACTTTTGGAAAAAAAAATTAAAAGCAAAAACATTTTTTATTTTGAAAATCTTTGATGTTTTGACAAAAAACCAGGTATTTTAATACTGGGTTTGTATCCTTACGGTATAAAAATACAACCCGATATTAATCCACCTTAAATAAAAAATACTGGAAAAATCAACAATATTTTTCAAAATATTTTTTCTTATTTTTATACATATCATATGCATACATAAATATTATAATATATAATATATTGAGTGGGCTGGGTCGACCCAACTAACTGGGCCGGACTCAGCCCAGAAGAAAAACGAATTGGGCCAGAACCATTCTGACCCATCGCAAATATTTCTGGGCCAGAAACCGTCTGGCCCAGAACAGAAGAAGATTAATAACGCTGGGCCAGCATCAGCCTGGCCCAGCAATGAAGGCCGAACGGGGGGGGGGGGGAATTATTTCCCCCCCCCACCTCCTGCATGCAGAACGATTCTGCATGCAGGGGGCAACTTCATGCCATTCGAAAAAACGCAGGGGGGAATAAGATGTGTACCTGGCGTGAGGAGGCGGTCGCTGGTGGTGCTGCGGGGGCGTGGATGGCGAATGACGGCTTCGGGCGGTGTTGTGGCTGTCGAACAGCGGCGAGAGAAAGACCTCTTCCCCTTCTCCTCTCTTCCTCTTGTTTTCGGTGGTTCTCTCTGTTCCTTCTTTTTTTCTCAGTTTATTCTGTTCTTTTGTTATTTTTTGTTTGTTCGTTCTCTTCCTTTTCCCACGTTCGTTCTCTCTCTTCTCTCTCTTTCCTCACTTCGGTCTTTTTTCTGTTTTTCCTCCCCCCAGCTTCCAGTCTCCCCCCTTCTTTTATAGGCGGGCAAAGGGAGCGGGGCTGCATGGGCTGAGCTGGGCAACGTGGGGAGCAGAACAGCGCCGGTCGGCCGGTTGGCGAGAGTGGTTGATCAAGGCGTGGCCCTCCTGGCTTCTCGTCGTCCGAGGTGTATGGGCTCCGGGTTCTGTCAGCGCACGCGAGGAGAGAGGGGCACCGGCTGATTAAACAAGCTTTCTTCCCATGCCTGCTGCACGTTCGGGGAGGAAGAAGAAAGGGGAACAATGCCGTTCAAAACGGCACCGTTCGGTCCTTCTTCTTCTTTTTTTTATTTTTTATGAAACGGTGTCGTTTTGGGGAAAACGAGCCGTTTCATTTAAAAAGGGCACCAGAATGCGCCAAATTTCAAATCAACCCTCAATTATCTTTTGTTTCTTTCAATTGCGTCCCTGCCAATTTCGGTCCTCGCCCCCATAGTTGGCCGCGTTTTCCAAATTGGTCCCTGGTTTCGGATTTTCACAATTGAGCCCCTAATTGGCCATTAAACTTCAATATTTATGCAATTAAGCCCCTGATTTGACCTAATAAATTCCAAAAAATTATATTTTGGCCCCAGAACTTAAATTTCTTCTAATTAAAGCCCAAATTGACTTAAAATCAATTTTTCTTACACTAAAATCCTCTATAAATTCAAATAAAATCCAATTAAGTCCATAAACATCCAAATTTGGGCTTTTCTCCTCAAAATTCAAATTTTCCTTCTCAACAGGGCTATCATCCTTCAAGAATATACTGTCAAAAATCCAATCTTTGTATTTTTTACCCTCCTTGACCAATCTTCCGACCATATTCTGAGCGCTTCTACCTCCTGTTATTTTTCTAACCTTCTTTGGCTATTTATTTTATATATATATATATATTTTTTTTTTTGTGGGGACCCAAAAATGGGTTACAACATTATGAAAAGACTTTTTTGTTAAAAAAAAAAAACCAACATCTTTGATTTCATCTCAACAACTAGACTTTAAATAGACATGATCTTTGAAGTATGAGATTTGATTCTAGAAAAAGAAAGATTTTCAAACAAGAACATCGATGGAGTTTGCAAAATCCTTGACAAAAATAACATCAACATTTCTCAACACTCCTTGATACGTTGACCACCTGGGGGCAATACAGTGGACCCTTGGAAGATAAACAAACAACATTCTGATCAGCTGGGGGCAAAGAAAGAATCAGATGATGAGTCGTCAAAGTCCTGGAAAGTTATGTTTAGCATCTGACAATGACAAAGGAAAACCTCCTTGAGTATAAACCGGAACGAACCTTCAGATCATATTGGAAGCAATGTTGTTCAAAGACAATCCATGATCTAGTGCACTTCAGCAACAATTGATGAGCAACGCTGCACTAGAAGGATATTTTCATATCTTCATTTTGGTTTATCATCTTCAACATGGTTATGACTTTTGATCAATGTTATCACATAGTTGCATGTGCATGAATGCTGGAAGGATGCACCCACCAAGACTGACTGTGGGACCATTTGTTTTGAAGCTCAAATGCACACTTCATCGCATGAATATGGGTGATAACATGAACATCATTGATGATGCCAATACATTTCTTTTCAAGATCTGATTAGATGGGTGAGAAGAACTTTTTGATGAAAACATTGATCTTACAACAATGAGCCTTTCCCTGCAAAGTATGATATGCATGTCGGAATGACGTGGCAGTGCCATGATTATGGATGACCACATATACTTGAATGATGTTTCAACTGGAGGTAGTTTTAGACTGGTTAACAATCTTGATGGGTGTTGGCATGATGCACACAATCAATCAAAGGATAATCCTCGAAAGAATCTAGGAGAGAAAATCCTTCATAATGAATTGAGCAGCACCACACTTGGGGGCAGGGTCAAACTTGATGAACGATGCAAGTAGTAATTATCGAAGACAGCCCGGGATGGGCACTGCATTTCCAGCTAAGTGGATGGCTAGCACAGGAATGAGCCAATGCATCGGAAGAACAAAGAAAGCTTTGGGATACAAGCAAGGGAACCCTATGACGATGGAGCATCAAAGAGGGGGGGACCTATATTTCAAATCAGGTAAGGATGCATGCATATCATCTAACCTCAAAAAAAAAAAAAAACCATTTGCACATATTTTTGAATTGTTACAGGAAAATCCTTAATGAGGTCCAGCAAGATGGTGGAAAGAGAAAGAAGCATTGTGGTGATGATAATAAAGAATCAGTTTTGATCATGGAATAAAAGGACGATGGGATGAACCCTACTATTAGGAAAATCCCAAAGAAATGAATAGATCAACCTTGCAACCTGGAAGCCTCGAGTTTTCAACCCTTACAGTCAGGAAACACCGAGTTTTCAAACCCTATGATCGGGAATTATCAGGAAGCACCAAGTTTTCCAGCCCTTCTTCTGTCATCCCCTCATGACTTCGCCAGGTAAGTCCTATTTTTCACACTTGTCATATCACATTCTTTCCATCTGGGTAGGTCGCCCATCATAATAAGACCGTTTTTCACATTTTTTCCATTTGGGTAGGTCACCCATGACAATGAGACCACATTTCTTCATATTTTTTCCATCTAGGTAGGTCGCCCGTCATAATAAGACCGTTTTTCACATTTTTTCCATCTGGGTAGGTCACCCATGATAATGAGACCACACTTCATCATATTTTTTTCATCTGGGTAGGTCACCCATTACAATGAGACCCCTACTTCATATTTTTTCCATTTTGGGTAGGTCACTCATTATAATGAGACCGCACTTCATATTGTTTCCATTTGGGTAGGTCACCCATCATAATGAAACCGTTTTTTTCATATTCTTTCCACCTGGGTAGGTCACCCATTACAATGAGACCGTTTTTTTTTACATATTCTTTTGTTTTGGTTAAATGAGGTCGCCAGATGGGATCTCATGTAGCTTTGGTTAAAGGGAATTGCCAGATGGGATTTCAGGTTAACCGAGTTACACAGTTTTTTAGTTCCAGTTGAATAAGGTCGCCAGATGGGATCTCATGTAGCTTTGGTTAAAGGGAATCGCCAGATGGGATTTCAAGTTAACCGAGTTGCACAATATTTTCGTTACAGTTGAATGAGGTTGCCAGATGTGATCTCATGTAGCTTTGGTTAAAGGGAATCGCCAGATGGGATTTCAGGTTAACCGAGTTACACATATTTTCGTTCCAGTTGAATGAGGTCGCCAGATAGGATCTCATGTAGCTTTGGTTAAAGGGAATCGCCAGATGGGATTTCAGGTTAACCGAGTTACACATATTTTCGTTCCACTTGAATGAGGTCGTCAGATGGGATCTCATGTAGCTTTGGTTAAAGGGAATCGCTAGATGGGATTTCAGGTTAACCGAGTTACACATATTGTTTAGTTCCAGTGATGAGGTCGCCAGAAGGGATCTCATGTAGCTTTGGTTAAAGGGAATCTCCATATGGGATTTTAGGTTGACCGAGTTACACACATACCTTGGTTATGGTTAAAGGGGATCGGCGAAGGGATCTTAGTTTAACCTAATTGGAAAGGATTTTGGTTCTGGTTGAAGGGGATCGGCGAAGGGATCTCAGTTCAGTCTAACCACACAGACCTTGGTTATGGTTAAAGGGGATCGGCGAAGGGATCTCAGTTTAACCTAATTGAAAAGGATTTTGGTTCTGGTTGAAGGGGATCGGCGAAGGGATCTCAGTTCAGTCTAACCACACAGACCTTGGTTATGGTTAAAGGGGATCGGCGAAGGGATCTCAGTTTAACCTAACTGGAAAGGATTTTGGTTCTGGTTGAAGGGGATCGGCGAAGGGATCTCAGTTCATTCTAACCACACAGACCTTGGTTATGGTTAAAGGGGATCGGCGAAGGGATCTCAGTTTAACCTAACTGGAAAGGATTTTGGTTCTGGTTGAAGGGGATCGGCGAAGGGATCTCAGTTTAACCTAACTGGAAAGGATTTTGATTCTGGTTGAAGGGGATCGGCGAAGGGATCTCAGTTCAGTCTAACCACACAGACCTTGGTTATGGTTAAAGGGGATCGGCGAAGGGATCTCAGTTTAACCTAATTGGAAAGGATCTTGGTTCTGGTTGAAGGGGATCGGCGAAGGGATCTCAGTTTAACCTAATTGGAAAGGATCTTGGTTCTGGTTGAAGGGGATCGGCGAAGGGATCTCAGTTCAGTCTAACCACACAGACCTTGGTTATGGTTAAAGGGGATCGGCGAAGGGATCTCAGTTTAACCTAACTGGAAAGGATTTTGGTTTTGGTTGAAGGGGATCGGCGAAAGGATCTTAGTTCAGTCTAACCACATAGACCTTGGTTATGGTTAAAGGGGATCGGCGAAGGGATCTCAGTTTAACCTAATTGGAAAGGATTTTGGTTCTGGTTGAAGGGGATCGGCGAAGGGATCTCAGTTTAACCTAATTGGAAAGGATTTTGGTTCTGGTTGAAGGGGATCGGCGAAGGGATCTCAGTTCAGTCTAACCACACAGACCTTGGTTATGGTTAAAGGAGATCGGCGAAGGGATCTCAGTTTAACCTAATTGGAAAGGATTTTGGTTAAAGGGAATCAGTAGATGGGATTTCAAGTTGACCGAGCTACACACCGATTTTTATTCTTGTTAGATCGCTAGATGGTATCTCAGGTAAACCCAATAAAAAGGGCAGGTCGCCCGTGAAAATAGACCACTTTGAGTATGTGTGGGCAGGTCGCCCGTGAAAATAGATCAGTGTGAGTGTGTGGGCAAGTCACCCAAGATAATGAAATCATTTTTCTTTTGTTTTCTTTACAAAGCTTACTATGCAAATTTTTGAGGAGTTTTGCTTCGTAAGCATTGTAAAGAGGGGGCATTTGTTGCTACCTATTTTTTTGACCCATGTTTTTTATATATTTTCAAAAAATCCAAAAAATAGAGAAAAAACAATGAAAATCCAAAAAATATGTTTTTAATATATTTTCATCATTTTAGCATTTTCAACGTCGTCTAAAAAAGAATTTAAATTTTTAAAAGATTTTCAAACGCGTCCAACTTTTCACGCGTCATTTTTAAATCATTGATTTTCCTCATTGAGTCGACGTTGATATTGCTCGTTTTGAAAAAAATACAAAAAAATAAGAAAAATCAAAATTTACAAAAAGAAAGAAGTTGAGGGACCAAGTTGAAAAACCTAGCAAAAGTTTTCCTATAAATACCATGCTACACTGATTTTTTAGTAGGGGGTAATTTTGAGAACATCAAAAAAAATACAAAACCTAAACCTAAACCCATTTTTTTTAGGGCAGCCGCCAGCCCCCACCGGGATTTTTTTTTCTCCTCTCTCAATCGGTTGCCAGCCTCTTTTCTCCGGCCATCACCCACCTCTCCTTCTTTTTTTTTTTTGGCATCTCCCCTGCACAAGCAGTCGCAGCCCCCCCTCACCTTTGATTTTTCTCTTCTCCCTTAAACCGGCCAAAACAGCAGCCCCGGCCGGAATCTTCATCTTCTTCCTCAGCCCTTGCACAGCCCACCGTCCCTCTCCTCTCTCAGCCACAAATCAGCCACAAACCGAACAGCGCCCCCTGGCCTTGTTTGTTCTCCATCCGCCGCGAGACAAATCTCCCCCTCTCAGCCGTTTCTTCTCCAACCGGCCGGACACTCTCTCCCTCACTGCAAACTCTCAGCCTTTCCCTCTCCAGCCGCCTCTCACTGGGCAAAGAAACCAGCCGCCCCTCCCATCTCCTATTGGTCTCTCCATCTTCTTGGCAGAGGAAAGAACCAACCGGGCCGGCCTCCACCGAAACCCTTCAGCAACCGGCCCGCCTCCGACTCAAACTCGTGTAGCAGATCTCGACCGAGATCCAGCCGCAACGGCGCCGTCCGAAGATCCAGCAACCAGCAGAGCCACGCCCCCCCCTGCGCCTCTGTCATCCGGCCATAGATGCCCTAAACTCAAAGCCAGCGACCGCCTGTAAAGGAGGAGATCTGCAGTGGAAACAGATTTGAATGGAAGGTAGAAGGGAGCCGATTTGAAAACCAAATTAAAACAGATTTGCTTGTTGCGATTTTTGGGTGATTTGCAGGTAACGGCGTTTCTCACAGCCAACTGGAGGGTGAAGAGGGAAGGAAGCCATTACGGATCTCCCCACGCCTCTGGATTTCGCGGCAGCGCGTGGGAGGACGCGCTGCCACTGTTCATTCCGTGTCAGAAGGCCTTCAATGCAATTTCGAGAGTTTTATGGACTATTTTGTAATTTTGAAATTAAGTAATGTAATGTTTATTTATTTGTTTTGATTTTGAAATTTGTATTTGTATTGTGGATGTAAAAGAAAAGAAACAAAAAAAAATAGTGAAAGTGTATGTGTTGTTTGTATTTGTTTTATTTTTTATATATATTTTTTTTAATGATAAAATTGCAGATATTAAAGAAGAATTTAATATTTTGATTGGATCATGGTTAAGAATTATTAACTTATACGTAAGTGATATTTCTAATTTCTGATGAAAAGACAATTATTAAAACTTCTTTAACACATCAAATCCGCGAAGCAGCTTACCTCAGGTGGGGTGCGTTAGGGGTGCTAATACCTTCCCTAACCACAACCAGACCCTTACCCACGAATCTCTGACAAGACCAGTACATCCGGTTTCCTAGTAGCTCGCAATCAATTACTAGGTGACGACTCCAAAGAACCAAATCAGCAAAACAACAACGATAAAAATCGTCAGCCGATGCCGCGCGCTGTATTTTTTTTTGGGGTGCGACACTATGGGTACTCCTGCATAATCTCCGTGTGCCCTTGTGCAATATTGTTCTCCAGATTTCTCCCTATTCCTTGCTTATGTTTGACAGCAGCTCATCTTGTCACAACACCTATCCAAGTCAAAATAGGATGTCAATCTTCATCCCCTTGCTGTATTTCTCTTCCATTATCAGGATCTTCATCAATTCTCCCCTCGAGAAATCACAGTTACCGAATCTACCTTCTTTGGAGAAATCACCACTCCATCAGATCCTTGATCATACGGAACCCAACTGTTCCCCTTATGTCGTCTTCCTGCTAGTCTTCACCAGTTTCATTACAAACTGTTACATATACGAAAATAGTACCGTATGGATAATCCTTCCACTAAGCAAGTTCCCAGGAAAGATTGGAGGGGTCACACTGGTCCCGCTTAAAACCCAATCTCCTAGACAGAACTTCTTAGGCCATATCTATCCATCGTACTGTCTTTCCGTATATACAACCATTTGCTAGCTTTGTTGCGGCTTTCCTTTACAAGTGATCTGGGTATCCTGGTTTTATACCTGATTTCTCAACATCTGACGAGACTCCCAGTGCTTAGATTCGTCAAGATTGGTCTTCATCAGTTTTCACTCTCCACCTCAAATCGTCTACATCTCGGGTGTCTAAAGTGTCCTAATTTTGCCTTTCATTAAGGCAATTAAATTTCCCCACTTAACAGTTCAACACATGTAATTGGGTAAACATGTGCACCTTCTTCTTCTTCATCTCCATCGACCACCATCAAGACCTTCAGATGCCTCCTGATCGGGCAATCTCTCTTTAATAATTCACCACCACCATTTTCGGTCTCGAATCTCAACGATCAGACCGTACCATTGCATCCACAACGATCAAATTAGCTGGAAACAAGTCTGAAATCGTCCAAATCGCATTTCAGACGGCTAAGATTTGATCAAAACAATTCTAGCCTGATCAACGGCTCAGATTCAATCTCAGTTCCGGTTGCATGTCGGATCAGCTACACTGGATCCTGTCCCTCAGCTTGCGGCTGATCACATGGCAGGTGGGCCCACTATGCTGAAGTGTCTGTTGACTTGTCAATGACATGGCATGCCGACTATGTATGCTAACGTCATCATATGCATGCTACTGTGCATGATGATGTCACATTTATGTCATGCTGACATCATCCTTATCCGGGTCAGTCACATGGGTCGGGTCAACTAGTATTTAGGTCGGGTCAACCCATCCGGGTGAAGAAGACGCATAGGCGTGTTTGCGCGCGTGGGCATACGCCTTTCCGGAGAGTGACAGCGCGTGCGGCCATGTCCGACGTCCGATTTTGACGCCGTTTTCACCAGTGGCTTCGTCTCTTCCTCCTCTACACAGTGGTATGGTCAAAACACAATTTTGACAACTTTCATTTTTGAGCAAAAATCAAACACCACTTCAAACCGTCAGCTCTGATACCAATTGTAGGGAATTCCGACTGGTGATGTACCGATAATTGCTCATAAGGAGGGTAAGCATACTGACACAATATTTAACGTGGTTTGGCAAATCGCCTACATCCACGGGAGAATCAATATTATTAGAGATAGATAGAGAAAGGTTTACAACACACATAGAGGAGGAGGATCACTTTACTCTACTCTACTCCATCTTTCATTACTGCCGTTGCAGCTGCTGCCATTGCAGCCCTTCACTTTCTCTCTTAGTCTCTCTATTGCACTCACAATCTCTCTCATTTTGCTCTCTCTCTTGGTGCCTATTTACAGGCTTCAATGGCAGCTCTTATTCTTCAACAAAGTGGTTGCACATAGGTTGCACCATTTTGTCAATGATGGGTGCAACTACCATTTGACAATAGTACCCTACTTCTTAGAGTAGGTTACACCATTTATTGCTTATTAATGACAAATCCCAACAACCTCATGAACCAAATAAAAAATCACCATATCAGTTGCCAAGTAATTAATTTTTATTAATTTTAGTTCCACATTAAAAATATCTAGCTAATAGTAATTAAACTAGAATAAATTAAAAATAAAATTTTGAAACTAACACGCCAGTATTAAATTACTAGACTACTTCCTGATTCTAAACCAATCATGTATTTGCCATCGTTAATTAATTAACATTTTATTTTAATCTGACACTTACCATCATTAAATTTGATTACATAAACACACACAAAAAAAACTATTGCTTGAATAAAAATAATAAATAAATCAAGAAAAAATATAAGATGAATATTTACCTAGGCAACCAAGTTCAAAGTAAGGGTTACCCTCAATTATATTTACGATATTTAATACGTTAATGAAATTAATTTTGATATTTATTACTGTTAAGATAAAATTGAATAACAGTTATTTAATCTAATTTAAAATATAATTGTTTCATTAACAATTATATAGTTTCATTTACAATCATAATATTAAAAGACATAATGTTTCATTATAATATTTCACTTTTTAGAGGTTTAGAGGGCTTAGTTGTATTCTAGAGAAATTATTTTTGTGTAAAATAAATAAATACCTTAAAAATAATATTTTCATGTATCTAAACTAACTATTAGATTTTAAGGATTCATTATGATGTATTTTGCAATAAATGGAAATATCAGAATCATTCACGTTCACCAGCCAACCCAAGTTCGCTGGAACGTAATCTTTATATTCGATGCAAACCATGTCCTATTCACCAAAACGGCTAGCTTGCATGCTTCTCTACCTGAAGGAGTGAAGGGATTGAAGCCTGACAGCAATTTCGACCTGAACACATTATTTTGTTGCAACCAAACGTTAGTCCTCTGCTGGTTACCGCATGTAGGCTCGCAACCGACGAGATCCGGCTCAATCCCGCTCATGAAAGCTCGAGTATCACAACCTACCGCAATGAACACATTCCTGAAATCGGAGAAAACAAAGGGAGATCCAGTGAGATCCAGAGATCCACCATCTTTCCTGGCAGTACAATTGAAGGATATTACTGGACTTTTGACAGTAGCAGTGGCTGTCTTAACTGAAATATTCAGCACCTCCATTTTGATTCGACTTATAAAAGCTCTAGGAGGGTTGGTGGTGTTGTTGCATTCAACCGCGAACCATTCGTCCTTGTAGCAGTCTTTTCCAGTTCCAAAAGGGTAAGGAATGGTAATGTCTCCGCATCGATCTGGACAACCAATCTTCGCAACAGGTGCTGCTGCTTTTGCGAACTGAACCATTAACGTTCAGAATCAACGAGGTTAAACTTCTACTTTCTGTTGGGCTAGCGGAAAATATCGGTTTTTGTCCACTTAAAAGCTCAACCAGAACCACTCCAAAGCTATAAACATTACTTTTTTCTGTTAATTGACTAGACTGGAAGTACTCTGGATCCAAGTAGCCAAAAGTACCCTGCACATGAGTGGTCAAGTGAGTTTGATCGACGGCAATGGATCTTGAAGATCCAAAATCTGATATTGTGGCTCTATATTTCTCATCTAGGAGTATGTTTGTAGACTTGATATCACAGTGATAAACCGGAATCGATGCTGCCGAGTGTAGATAAGAAAGAGCTCCCGCAACCTCAATGGCAATCCGTAATCGCATTTCCCAAGATAACAAGAATTCATCGTTTTGAACATGGATATACTTCGAGATTTTCTTCATCAAGGACTTTGGACTTTTTAACAGCAATAATTCTTCCATCTGTTAACATTCCCTTGTAAACAGTGCCTTGACCACCTTCTCCAAGTATTCTGTTCACATTAAAACCATCGGAGGTATGCCTTGACCACCTTCCCCAAGATCGCTCGAGCTGCACAACAAACTGAGTGTCCAAATTATTGTACGAAAATTCAACGAGAAATTCTAAATAAGGTGGCCTTTCGTAGCAATAACAACATCGTAGTCTTTTCTTGAGCACTTTCACCTACGCATCCAATGTACGGCTTTCCCACGCAGGCATCGCGGCAAGATGATTCATATGCTAAAGTCAGAGAGTGCAAGGAGGAAATATTTACATTTTTTAAAAAAACTAGTAGTTTAGAAATCCTTTTCTGTCCCAAAAAAAAAAAAAACCCATTAAAATGTTTTGTTTTAAAACAAAAATTTCTACATGGAGAATTAAAGTTATGTTATTAAATCTTTTTTTTTCAAAATTTAGTAACTATAGACAGAGTGTATGTAAAATAACTAAAACCAGACATCGAGAGTTTTAACACCAGCAAGAACACAGAAATGTAATGATTTTGCAAATAAAAACAAGGTAGTACCTGATCATTTGGTCAAGCTCTTCCTCTCCATGGCTACCCAACATGATCTATTATAGTTTTTATGCTTCTTCCCTGGAGGATTTATACGAGTTATGTGTGTTTATCAAATTACTCTTGAAGAAGTCAACCACCGTTTAAAAGTCTGTGCCACAAGCTTCCATGGTTCATGAAGATTTCTTGAGTGTTATTCCATTTAAAAAGAATTAAGTAGTGATTCAAGTAGCAAATCTCAAGCTACCTTCAGCAAACCTCTCTGGTTTGAACTCAGAGGCATCATCACCCCATAGTACTATCATTCTCAGTTTCGTTGAAAAGATTCAGAAGAGCTCAGGTTTGTTCGTTTCCTAGGTATCTTGCAAAGGTTTCAATTAGCTACTCCTGGCTCTAGGAAGATCCAGTTAGAGAACAAGCAAGAAGATCCAATAACAACAATGGCCAAGTCACAGTCAGAGCAGCAACTCCACCTGATCGCTCTCCCACAACCAAGATAGCATGTTGTCTTCTTGAATCTCATCTCCTCCTCCTTCGACATGTCCTCCCATCACATCATCCCAGATCCAATCATCAAAACCTGATCTACTTATTGAAGAACACAGAGAGAAAAAGCAGAGGCGCAATGTGAAACAGAGAAGAACGACTAGAAATAAACCAACAGAAAACAGAAGTGGAGAGGAAGTTTTGGCCAGCCACCACACCTTCGTCATCGTCCAGACCAGATCTGTCACTGTCGTCGGCCGATTTCTCATTCTTCTACCGTTGGATCATCTTGATTTTTGGGTATGTTATGTGCCCGTAAAGCAGAGTTTTCTGATCATAGTCAGCACTGTCAACAACGCGCGGACGTTGCAACCCACTGCAGTGAACACATTACCAAAGGAGAAAAAGAAGGGACTTCCCGTCAAATTCAGAGCAGGTAGATTGGATTGCCTGTCAGAACAATTGGAGGACATTATTGGACCGTTGACAATTGCTGCACCATCTGTAATATTCAGAAACTCCATATTGATCATGCTAATAAAAGCTCTTGGAGCTGACTCATTGGCAGTTTCCCTGCATACAATCTTGAACATTTCATTTGCATAGCAATCTTGTACAGTTCCAAAGGGGTAAGGAATGCTGATGTTTCCACAACGGTTTTGACATCCAGGTTTTGTCATGGGTGCTGCAGCTGTTGCTGACTGAAATAATATTGGCAATAGTAAGAGGCTGATTCGAAATATGGACTTCATTTTCATTTTTCTTTTGGGGTTTTGAGCTAACGAAACCCAATCAAGTTCGTATATATCAGCCCTTGAACATAGTTAAAATTGTTGGGTTGGTAGCCATTGCATGTGCAGCAAATGGATGGCACCAACCATTGCATCCTTGGCAGTCATCACTGTCAAAGAAAGAGGCTACAATGGTGGCTTGTTGGTGACAGCCACCAACCTTGAGTTTGGCTTTGGCAGCCACCATTGTTGAAGAAGAGATGAGTTGACAGCCACCATTGCTGACAAAGGAACTGTCATTGATGCCTATAAAAGAGACATGATTTTAGAGAGCAAAGAGTGAGAAGTTAGAGAGAGTTGTGACACATGTAGAGAGACCAAGAGAGAAAGTGAAAGGCTGCAATAGCAATGTAAGAGAAAGAGAGACTAGGAGCTGCAAGTGCAGCAATGTAAGCTGTGAGTAAGTTTGAATGAAGTGATCCTCCTCCTTCATATGTGTTGTAAACCTTTTTTTATTTATCTCTAATAAAATGAACCTTTCCTGTGGATGTAGGCAATTTGTCGAACCACGTTAAATATTATGTGTCAGTGTGTTTTCCCTCCTATGAGCAATTATCAGTACATCATCGGTCGGAATCCCCAATAAAAATGTGGTTCAAAGATATTTCTTAACATTTTCTAGCTATAATACCAAGTCAATCTAGTGTGGAAGAAATGTAGATGCAATTGCACAGGTTAGACTTTTAAAAAAAAAACAAAAAAAACAAAAAAAGGGATCAGCGATAGCTCAGTGCAAATGATGAAAAAATAAAATAAAAATGATGAAGGAATATTAGTCTCTTTCCCGGTACTAGTTATTACGACTTTGTGAGAGTGATCAGGGAATCAAATAAAGGGCAAGCAAACCTAAGTCTACAAGATTTTACTAGTCAACTAAGAAACCTTATAATATACTTGATTTTCTATGCTAAGATAATCCTGAAAGAATTCATGAAATCACATCTCTTGTAAAAAAATAAAACACAAATGAAATAAAAAAATAAAATAAAAAAAACAGAGAGATCACCAGAAGAAAAGTTATTCGCCAAATCCATTCTAAAATCAATGAACAAACTCATGATGTGAAGGGTGACAATTCTAAAATCAGTAAGCATCCTCGTGGATTGACGAAGCCAGCAGTATACTTGGCATCAAGACACGCAGCTTCATACTTTTCTTCTCTTGGAGAATGGAGACGTCCCGCTAATTTGTTTAAAATCAAGAAAGTCTTCGGCAGGTGGAGCACCGCGTCTGATTTGCATATTATTTGATAATAAAGGTCTTTTTCAACGAGCTTGTACGTCAATTAAATTAATTTTTTTTAGATGATGTGAAGAATATATCCTTAAATTAATTTGATATGTTTTAAAGAACTTAATAATTCATTCTTAAAATATTAATTCTAAGATTTGAATTCAAAAAATGAAAGAAAGTAGCATAATAAATTAAGTAATTAGGTTGAGATCAATAGATGACTAGCTAATTTATTAGGTTGCTGAAAGATATAAAATTAAAGTCTTAAGCCCTTTGGGCTCTTGAAAACTATATATGCTTTTCATTTTGTACAAGGTTGCTGAAAGATATACATTGTATTTAAATCCGATTTGAAAAAAAATCTTAAGCCCTTTAATTTTCTTGATGTATGAAAACGATTTGAAAACTATATATGCTTTTAATTTTCTCCAATCTTGGAAAGAAACAGATTTCTGAAACATATATAAAAGTATTCTTATGTAATACATTGTCTGGCCCATTATATGCTTTGATGACTATTCTCCATTGGGTTAGCAAATAACTAAAAACGACCTGACCGACCTCGCCATAACGCAGTGTCTAGCAAGTGACCAAGAATACCTTTTTTATCATTGTTTTAAAACCGAGACCGGCAGGTCAATCCAGGCCAGTACCGATTAGGTTTGAAAAAAAACAAAAAACAAAACATAATTTTTTCTTAGTAAATTGACAGTGTTGTGGGTCCAAGTATCCAAAAGTGTCTTGCATATGAGTGGTCATATGAGTGGTCTTGTATATTTTTGTTTTCTGAACGCTACCATCACTAATTGTTGCTGTAACAAAATCCCACCGTTACGTTTGAAGAATTTCTTTTTGAGTTCCTTGTTCTGCCTCTTCTTTTTAAGTTTATATAGTACCAATATAAAGATGACGACTGATCCTACAACTGCATTATTTACAGCAAACCATAAATCTTAATTAATATGTTGACATCTGTGCTCACATATATGACTGCTGAATAGCAGCATGCTAGATTAATTATGTAGAATTAATCATTTAAGCATTTCTCTGTTTATATCAAGCCATATACTAGTGAATGCTCATCGTATGAGGACCACTATAACATTTCATAAAAAGTATAAGGCTGAAAATGAACATTAGTGAAAGGCATTAAACAGGTCGAAATGAATAAATCAGGAACCTGTGTACCTATGATAATTATATAAATTTTATTTATCGTGCATCTGTACCCTCCACGTGTATTCACGCATTTGAGCATCCCTTGGCACGTATTTTTCTCTGGGGTCTTGCATTCATCAACATTTAATAAAATAAGGATGCGTTTAGGAGAGAGCTTCAGGAAGAGCTAAGCATTAGCCTTCCAAATTAAAGGATGCGTTTGAACTTATTTTTTTTATCATCAAGAGTGGTTAGTATTTATTTATATATACATTAAATTCCTTATTTAACTGTACAAGTTCTATATTGGTAAAGTTATATCATGTAGGATAAAAATATATATATATTGTTTAAGTGGTTGACATGCACCAAACCACGCCCATTCAATGCTTTCTTTTAATATTAATAATTTAAAAAATCTATCAATTGCATATAAATATGGAAAAGATAGATGAAATAGATATAATCTATTTTTTTTTATAAGTTATTATTGATAATAAATATCATTATTTCATGGTTTGCTGAAATATTTAACCATTTAGACTTATAGTGTGCAATAAAAAATAAACTTTTTCTCCACTCCAATACATATTATATTTTTTTAGTCATAACCCAAATATTTTTGACTATTTTATTTTATCTTATTTTATTAAAAAAACAAAAAAATATGAAAAAAAAATTGAGGAATAAATTGAAATTTGGGCAAAGACAACATAAATTGGAAGTTTGGAGACTTAATTGGACTTGAAATTATTTACTTAATGGAATCAGGGACCCGATTGATAACAGTCCGAAGTTTAGGGGCCAAGTTGAAAATAGCCAAAACCAGATATAAACGGCGCGTTTTGAACCACTATTAATCATCTCCTCATCCTGAAGACCGGATCAACAGGAAACACTGCCACCAGATCATGGACCACGATCCCTCATTTCTGAAGGCATGAACACAGGAGGAGGGGACGCAGAAAAAAAAAAAACGACGGGAACTGGAGAAAAATCATAAGAAAACCAGAGACAGAACCCAGGGGGGCACGAACGGGGAGAGACAGACTAAAAAGAGAAAGGGGGGAGAGCAGAGAGAACCGGCATCATCATCATCTTTGTTCCTTCATCTCTATATAAAAAATAAAAAAAACCCAGAAGCAGAGAGGAGACGAACGAACAGGGGCAGGCAGGGGAGAGAGAGAGACCGAGAGATAGGAGGCCGAAAACACAAACCAGAGAAAATAAAAACCGGAAGAGTAACCCAGGGAAGAACAAAGAAAAACCAAGGGAAGACTGAAAAAGTAAACGAGAAAGAAACAGAGAGAAGCATTGGCCAGCCAACGCACAGGCACCAGCTAGCCTCGTCTCCGGTTGCACCACCCCCCTGAACAGACGGGCGCGAAGGAGAACAGGTGAGTAAACGCAGGGAGACAGACAGACTAAAACAGAGAAGGAAAGAACGTAAACAGACGAAAAACAAGAAACAAAGGATGAACAATAGAAACACCAATAACAAGAGACAAAAACGAAAATAGACAGAGAAGAGAAAGTACTGGGAGAAAAGCAGAGAGTCAAGGGAGATCCAGAGAACAAAAGCAAGCTCAAAATAGTGAGAGGGCGACCAGACAAGAAGGAACAGAAGAGAACAGGCTGCCACCACGCCTTCGTCATCGCCTTCGTTCCTGCGTCCAGGTAAGTTCTTCCTTCTCCCAGTTTTGCAAACTAAGTTTCATTTGTAGCTGTGCAAAGATAATATAATTACCAATTACTGTTGCAAGCATACGTGAATAATTCACGCATGCCTGCAACAGTGCCCAACCAGTCATGACTACCTTGAGTCAAGCTAGTGATCGGGCCGGGTTGTTTGAGTCTCATCCGACTTTTATGAGCTAAGCTAGGCGTAGTCCCAATAAAAATAATAAAATATATATATATATATATATATAAGTTTATTTTATTTGTTTATTCACTAACACCAAAGTCAAGAATAAAAATATTGATTTAAATTTATTTTATTTTTATAACTATGTAATATTTACTAGCACCAGAGTTAAAAGTATTCGTAGTTTAATATTCATTGGTGTCAGAGTCAGGAATATTACACACAAACCATCATAGCATAAACCAACAAAATGTTAGCAATTTATGACAAAATCAACAATATAATTTGCCTCAAGTAAGATGTTTAAGAGGTGATAATTTCTTTCTTTTAGTATAACCAGTTCTGTACCATAGAATCTCTGCTGACCAGTCAAAGTTCCTAGTAATTATAATATTAGGTCGTGACTCCTTAAAGAAGACAAAGAATTTCCACGACAAAGAATACAATACCAGAAATCTCTTCTTTAAATCAAAAAAATTTTAAGGTCGTTACGATGTCTAGGTGTGATAATTTTTATAAGAAAAACAATTGGTAATTTAAATTTAATAATTTTTAAGTTTATGGCATGTAATAAAAAATACATTTCACTCTTTTTTTTTTAATATAACTTTACTAAGTTTATTTTAAAAATAGTTTTGATTTATTTAAATTTTAATTAAAAATAATAAAATAAAATAAATATAATTTGTGAGTGGACTTGAAGCAGCGTATATGTTTATTTTCTAAATAGGTTATGAAAAGAATAATCGATAGCATTTGAAAGTCACAACTTGGAGTATGAATATTTAAAACAAAAGTGAATTTATTTAGTTTTAAATTAATATTTTTTATTGTTTTGATGCCCTACTGTTAAAAATAAAAAGATAAAAATTATTATAATATATTTTCAGAAAACAATACTTAATTTGGTGATTTTTAATTTATCAAGTTCTTAACATGAAAGACTAAGAACATGTGCTAAAACACAAGGACCACAATACAAATATAAGTTTTTATTCAATCAGAAACACTCCTAACACTCTTAAAAACAAAAAAGAAACATATGATTTGTGATATAGTTTCTTAATCGCTCACCATGTTTCAGAAGAAATCGACGGTTTGCAATCTAATGGTAGACCTATACCAATCTCGAAACTGCTGCAGGAAATCGACCTCGATGAATTATCCACTTCAACAATTTGTTGAATATTGATACCGTTACGTGATAATAGAATCCCCTCCAATTCCATTGCAACTTCTCTCATTGTTGGCCGATTTCTTCCATTCAAATGCAGACATCTCTTTGCAAGATTCGCTATAACTATGGCTTCCTCTTCAATGCAAGCGCCCTTAACCTGAGCATCAATGATATCAAAGAGTCTACCATCTTCCATCAAATCAATGAAATGGTTGACCAAGCTCATGGTTTCCAGTGAATGGGTTAAGAAAATTGATTTTTTCCCACTTAAGAGCTCGACGAGAACTACTCCAAAACTATAAACATCACTCTTTTCTGTTAATTGACTGGTTCGAAAATACTCTAGATCTAAGTAACCAAAAGTACCGTGCACCTTGGTGGTCAGATGAGTTTGATCGATGGAAACTGATCTTGAAGTTCCAAAATCTGAAACTTTTGCTCTATATTTCTCATCTAAGAGTATGTTTGTGGACTTAATGTCTCGGTGATAAATCGGGATGGATGCTGTCGAGTGAAGATAAGATATCGCACCCGCAGCTTCCGAGGCAATTCGTAACCGCAACTCCCATGATAACGTAAAGTCAGTGGCGGAGCCACGTGGTGGCAAAAGGGGGCAATTGCCCCCTTAATTTTTTTTTATAAATATTTTTTATATTAAAATATTAATATAATAATATGTGAGGGGTTAATACACAGTTATTATTTTGGACTTGTGTCTTAATATAATAAATAATATATATAATATATTTGCAGCACCCCAGCTCATTTCTCATTTCCCCAAACTTTTCCCTTTTCTTATTTTTTTCTCCGCTAACTATTCAAGAGCTTTTCTACCTTTTTTTTAGCTGCTCTCTTCCTTATACAATTGTTTTTTCAAGTCCTGTTAAGCAACTTTAGGTAAAAAAAATTTATCTTTTTTATTTGTTTTATTATTTAATTTTAATTTTATTCTTTTATAATTAATTATTTAAAATGTTAGGGCTTATAATAATTTATAGATTTTGATATATAATATTTTGAATGAATTAAAGATGAATAGTAGTGGATTAGACTGCAAGATTTTGAACAATAGACATTGATTTGATTGTTTTGAATTAATTAAAGGTTATATCATTTCCAATTGAATTGGTTACGATATTGAACTAAATTTTTTCACGAGATGAACAAACAAACATTAAAATTATTGTTAGTAAGTAAATATTGATATTTGCATAATTAAAATTGTTTTAGCTTGAGATTGGTCATTTTTATGATGTTAATTTCCTTGTGCCTTCCTATAAAATAATCAGAATAAATGATTAAATAATTCATATTTTATTTGTATTTTTTTGTTTTGTTTTCGTGAGACAATTTGTGTTTTGCTGGAGAATAATTAACACGTGCGTTCAAGCATGATTTTAATCGGTGCATGTTGGTTTTTTTTTTTTTTAAAAAGAAAAAAATAATTTTTTTGTTTTTAAAAATGATTTGTCATGATAAATTTAGACTATCAATCTTGATCTATATCCATGCATTATATACAACATGCTACATGGTAATGGGATGTGAAATTGATTTTGATGAATTGATGTGTATTTTACTATGAATTTCATATGGAATAATTACAATTATTATGTAACTCAATTGAATTTTGTTATTATGAAAACCCAAAGAGAACAATTATATGTAAGTTTTCTTATTTTAAAAGTATTTTTAAATTAATTTTGCTTTATACGAGTTAGTATATTTGTTTCGAATTGATTTCTAATACATGTTTATATAATATAATATTTATTAATAATTTGCCCCCTCATTTAAAAAGCTCTAACTCCGCCACTGCGTAAAGTCGTCGTTTTGCTCATGGAGATAATGGAAAAGAGTTCCATTGGGAATGAATTCATAGACTAGGAGAGGAACATCAGTCTCCAAGTAACATCCAAGTAGCCTAACCACATTTCTGTGACTGATTTGTGAAAGAATGACAACCTCGTTGATGAATTCTTCTAGTTTTTCTTCATCCACTATTGTAGATTTCTTAACTGCAACAATACTCCCATCAGCTAACATTCCCTCGTAAACAGTTCCCTGGCCGCCACGACCAAGTATTCTGTTCTCATTAAAAAAATCGGTCGCCTTTTCCAACTCATTTGAACTGAATACTTTGGTCTTACGAACACTACCATCACTGGAGGATAATTGTTGCTGCAGTAAGAGACCACCATTCCGTTTGAAAAACTTCTTCTTCAACTGAATGCACTTCCTTCGTTTGATGAGTTTGTACATCCACCAAGCACCAATAAGCAAGAACAGTACTCCAAGGGCCAGACCGATAACTGTATGATTGTTGCATTATAGCAAGATTTGTGAATAGCTTGTAATATTATAGGTTTTCAGTCTTGCTGGAAAATAAAGATGTTTTACCATCCTCAAATTAATTACAAAAGGGTAAACTTTATTTTTACTCCTATAAATTCATCAATATTCCACTTATATCCGTATAGCTTAAGTTTTTCTGTTGTTAACCTAAAGTTCCACATGTTCAAGGTGGAGCTTGTTAATTAAATAAATTGATATTATATGTCATAATCATAACAATTTCCGGCCCTTTATATTTTTTAATGTATGAATTTGTTTGCTTAGAGTTTTGTTTATTTTAAAAGCGTAAAGTATAAAATAATATAAAAACAATAAGAGAGAAGAGATACATGCCTAGAAGAGTCAATCGTAAAGGAAGTTTGTATTTGTATGACCCTTTTGTATTCACACATCTTGTCAATCCATGGCAAGTATTGTTTCGGTCTTTACATTTATCAATGTCTAATATATAAAGAAACCAACAGAAATGAATCAATTCATAGATATGCATATATAACAAAGAATATCTTAAATGTAATATATTAAGTACATGCATGTGTAATTTGTAGTGAGAACAATTATTTTTCAGTGAGAACAATTATTTCCTATAAAACTACTTTCCTATAAAACTATTTTCCTTAAAATTAATCAATCCCAATGTTATAATTTAATTGTATCATATATTTTTTTTAGTGAGAACAATTATTTTTAAGTTTTGAAAAAACCTAATTTATCCATAATTCGATAAAAACTTGTTGATTTTAAAAAAATTATTCACAACAACATGATTTTAATTTATTTATTTTTAATTATTAAACTATATCAATTCTAGCCTGCTCCGAGTAATATTTAATAAGTATGGTTTGGTACAACTTCTATGTATAGAATCAAAAGAAAAATAAATCATAACAAGGATAATTAACAGCAACTATAATAACTGAAAAGGGGATAATATATTTTTGTGTGGGAAAAATTACCTCTGCATTGAAGGTAAGGGTTGCCCTCATAACCTTCTGAGCAAGAACAACGTCCGGATGTCATATTTGTCGTACTATTTAGTTGCCAAAAATCGCAATAATCCAAGGTATCTTTGTTGTATGTCCAACTATTGCTATTTAGTATCCAAGCAAGCGACATAGGAACAGTACTTGCCAATCTGTCGATATCTTGGGGACTCCTTATTTTGTCATCAAACCAATTCGCGTCTGCAAGGAAGACCAGTTTACGCCCGTCACTTTCTTTTTTACCCTCTATTAACTCGAAAGTTGAATTGAAAACCTGAAGTGAGATAGGCAAGCTCTTATCTTGACAACAGTCCTTACCAAAGCATGCACCCTTTCCAAGCCGAATATTACTAATGGAAGTACCGTTGGAGCAAATTGAGTCGCATCCAACATGTTCGGTCGTGCCAGTTTTTGTCCACAAAGTGGCACGAGTATTGCAGCCCACTGCAATGAAATAATTGTAATATGGGGTGAAAGGAGTTCCTTCCAAATTCAAAGGTAGAACTTCTTGCCGGTCCAGAGAATCAACGGATATCACTGGACCCTTGACAACTGCACCTCTTCCTAATGTAATATTCACCAACTCCATTTTGATGCTGCGTAAAAAAGCTCTAGGAGGTTTGGAAGTTTCATTGCATTCAACGTCAAAAGATTCCGCCATGTAGCAATCCTTTCCAATCCCGAACGGGTATGGAATGGTAATATTTCCACAGCGGTCCGAACAATTAGGTTTTGCCAGACCAGCCGGTGCTTGCGCTGTTGCTGGCTGAAACATCAGCATTAATAGCAAGAAAGAAACATGGGAGACAAGTTTCACAACCTGCATACTGCTATTTTTGTTTCTTCTATTCTTTGAGTTTGGTGTTCCACAATACTAGGTTTGATCATGTCTTTATACAGCCACCGGAGAATTTTGCATGCTTCTTCTAAGCTTACGCGTCATTGACTAAATGTAATTTCTTGTCATAGTCAGTCAATAATGAGTTTTATTCCAATATGTCCATTAATTATATTATTTTAATCTTTCTTGCTTGATTAAAAAAATGTTAATGGATATTTGGAAGGTTAATTAGATTTGTTTCTCTACATCGTTATACGATCGAATGAAGTGCTCCTGCTCTTACATAATCAATTATTATGTCTAGCAATTTAAGATACTTTTTCAGTTACTTTCTCTTTTTATTTTTAGTTATCAATCTTATTTTTAACATAAAATGACTGCCAGTTGAGGAAAGTGAATGATAATAAAGTTTTTTAACAAACTTTTAAGTTTGTTAAAAATATTTTTTTTTTAACGAAGTCTTCCTACTAAAAGTCATGACAACTCTTTATTTAAAAAAACTAGAAAACTTTAATAATATTTAATAACGTGCCTAGACTATTTAAGGCTGGTCCACCCTTTGTGGAAATAAGAAAGTTCATAGATTAAAGTAGCACGCAAATGAGAGAGTAAGTCCTGAGGAATTAACTAAGAGAATCATGTGTACAGCCAACTATCAACATCGTAGTCCTTTCTTAAACTCTTTTACTGCGTAGCCCTTACGGAGAAGATGATTCGTACGCTAAAGTCAAAAGTGCTCAAGTAGGACATCGGAGAATTTCATTATAACAATAAAAAAGTATATTGCAGAAGTTTCTGTGAAGATTCCGAGCAAAATTCAATCACACGATATCCAGAAATTATAATTTTTTTAAAATATTCACTTAGGAAAATCTTAAAATATTAACAACAATTTGGATACAAATTAAAACGTAATGGGTGGGATATAGATTTTATAATCATTCTATAAAGTGATTATTGTAATTTTTGTAACAAAACAAATAATTTTCCAACATTTTGTAATTTTATAAACAAATTATATATAAACAAATAATTTTTGTAATTTTATAGTTTATGTAGCCTCCAAACGCCAAACAACAGTACCAATATTTTAGCTATTTTAATCATTTTATTATTTTCTTCCTTGTTATTTAATTTTGTGTGTCAAAACATCTTAAAAATCATAAAAAATGCAAAATGCAAAGATACAGAATTTGTTTTTTTTTAAATAGCTAGATTTGAATTTGGACCAATAATCAAGTATCATAGACAAAAACGAGGTTTGAATTAAAGAAGAAAATGGCTTAATTTGATTTAATTTGGCTAAAAGTTGAAGAAATCATATGTTCAAGGATGATTTTGAAACAAATAGCCAAATTATAAATCGATGAAGGGATTAATTGAAGAAGAAGAATATCAAAATTGAGAGTTAAATTGATTAAAATTGCTTAATTTTAGGAGCCAATGATAGATTTGCAGGTCTAAATTAATTTAATTGGCGATACAATTAGAAAGAAAAAGGTGATTTAAAGCAAATTGAAACAATTCAAAATCCTAGGACTCTAATGAGAATAAATAATGTTTGTCAGGATTTTTATTTCAATTTATTTCAATCATACTAGTCTAATTGAATTACTTTGATTCAATTTAGTCCCAAGTTAACTCAATTTGAATCCAATTATTTTTAATTGATTCATTTTTAGTCCAATTAAACCCCAAAATCCAACGATTAAACCCCAAAATCCAATTGTGCTCTTGCCGTGTCTATGTTGATTCTGCTGCTCCATGTTGTACTTTGCTCTGCACCCTCCTCTGTCTTTGCTCTCCCTGTATTCTTTACTACTTTATGTTCGTAGTTGCTGTCCTGGTTGATCATGATCGGTGTTGTTAAGCTTTGTGGCTGTGTTTCCACAAAAGCTCAACAATGGAAGTATGATCTTTATTTGATTCAACTAGCTAGGATTAACTATATTTCAAGAAAAAAATCATTGATTGTGACAGAGAAGAGTACCAGTAAACTGTGTCCAAATCATTTTCCACAAAATATCCAACAAGAAATTCTATTTACCGGTGGCCTTTGGAGCCAGGCACTCATATTTTTGTAACTCAATTATTTCTAAAATTAAGAGTTAGGATGTTTCCTTCCACCCTCCAAGCTTGACCAGCGATAATAAATTCCACAGGGCTACCAAAATGTTTCTCAATTGAGTGATGATGACTTTTGCCTAACCATTACGAAGATGATTGGAACTGTTCTCTTTGAACCACTTGAATTCCTTGAACTCTTATATAAAAAAAAAATTATAGAAAGAATACGTTCAGAAGACGATTCTATGAATAAAACAGGAGAAGAAAAGTCACTAATTTCTTGAGGGCCATAACTTCTTTTTATAATGTGGAATATCTAGTAGATAAGTACATGGAATGAACTTTCTATCAGAAATTAATCAATAATCCAACTGGTCAGGTCTCTGATACAGTTTTAAATCATGAACCAATTGCTTTCACTTTTATTTAGGTATTGTACCCAGAAAATTCCTTGCAATTTGATTTGGAAGAGTATTTTTTTTTTCGCTCTTAATTAACACAGCCCACCAATCCCCCTGTAGTCCTCCATGTTGATTGTTCACTTTCATGCATGTCGACGAGCTTTTTCTCCAAGAAAGAAAAGAAAAGTTTCTAAGAAGTGTGATCAATTCACGCCTAATACTCTTGAAAAATTTTCATCTATGGTTTTGAAGTGTTATCTTCACAGCTATTCACAAAAGGCACAGGTAATTACGAGCTTGTTTTTACCATTTCTAGCAGTTACTTGTACAAATCTTTTTCTTTTTCTTTTTTTTATCTATTTCTACATTATCTAGGATTTTATCAATTAATCCCTCCCACTCAATTTAACAATGAAGAATTTTCCTTTAATCATATCCTGACATCCATTTTACACCAATGTCTTTTGTTTTTTTAGAAGCTCCGTCAACTCTTACGTGTTGTTTTTTCAATAACATCAATTTTATTATTCATAACCTTTTGTCACTTTATTTCTTTTATGATATCTTCAAAATTCACAAGTAACAACATGCAAATAGAGAAAAATGAGTGTTAGATTGATCAATTCCAATTACCTCATAATTACTTTTCCAGGTAGAGTTTTATCTAACACTTTGCGATTGTTAATTATTATTTATTGGTATTACAAGTGGGCTTTGATGATTTAATAGTTGTGATGCATTTTTCATGGGCTTCTTGAGTTTACAAAAGCAACTCTGTCGATATGCTTCTGTTTCTCTGGATGCTGAGGTCGTCTACTTTATCTTCCCATAGGCATTGATCTCTCTGATCATCTGTGTTTGTATTAGAGATGGAGGTTGAGGTTTGGATATGGGATCCATTAAAAAAACTATATAAAACAAGAAAAATTAGCTTTTTATAATTGAATTTTATGCATAAATAAATTGTATCCAACCACAAAAACTAAAACAAACGAGTAGCTACCCTATCTGTGGCAAAGGATGCTCTGTTAATGTAACTCAGTTGTGAACATAAGTTGATGGTTTAACTGTTTAGTTTACAATATTTTCTTCCATTCAGAAAGGGATTTATATGTTTGCTTTGTGCAAGAATGCTTGGGCCTACATAAATTTGGATTTGTACTGGTGGAAAATATTGAGTAATTGGAGGCTGCCTCTTTAGCAATTGCGATCAAGAAATTAATAGGAGCAGTGGAGGATCCCTATCGTCTTATTAATACAACACCACGATATAATACATGATTCTAAGTTGATTCAACAACTTCTAAACAAAAGAAAATCATAACACACAAGCCAACATTCTATTTGGTAATTAATAAAGAAAAACTTATTGATTGTTTGATAATCAAAAGATCAACGTCTGATGATGAAAAATTATTAAAATCACAAGTCATTATTGATGTCGGAAATGCATCCCATGTATTGCATACTGAGATCAGCCATGATATTCTCATTCTCTTGACTGTCTTGTTGAACATTTGATCCCTTTTGAATTACCCTCTCTAACTCTGTGGTTACTTCTTTCATTGTTGGCCGATTTTTCCCATTCAAATTCAAGCATTTTCTTGCAAGATTGCCGACAGCAACAACTTCTTCATTATGGCAATGCTCTTTGACTCTAGCATCAAGAATATCAAACAACCTGTTATCTTCCATCAACATGATAAAATGCGTGGCTAAACTTCTACTTTCTGTCGGGCTAGCGGAAAACATCACTTTTTTCTGTAAATTGACTAGACTGGAAGTACTCTGGATCCAAGTAGCCAAAAGTACCCTGCACATGAGTGGTCAAGTGAGTTTGATCGATGGCAATGGATCTTGAAGATCCAAAATCTGATATTGTGGCTCTATATTTCTCATCTAGGAGTATGTTTGTAGACTTGATATCACGGTGATAAACAGGAATCGATGCTGCCGAGTGTAGATAAGAAAGGGCTCTCGCAACCTCAATGGCAATCCGTAATCGCATCTCCCAAGATAACAAGAATTCATCGTTTTGAACATGGATATACTTGTAAAGATTTCCATTGGAAATGAATTCGTATACTAGTATAGGAACTTCAGTCTCCAAGCAACAACCTAGCAATTTAACCACATTTCTGTGGTTAATTGATTTGTGAGAGAATGACGACCTCGTTAATAAATTCTTCGAGATTTTCTTCATCAACGAATTTGGACTTTTTAACAGCAATAATTCTTCCATCTGTTAACATTCCCTTGTAAACAGTGCCTTGCCACCTTCTCCAAGTATTCTGTTCACATTAAAACCGTCGGTGGCTACTTCCAGCTCCTTGGAATTGTATATATTTGTTTTCTGAACGCTACCATCACTAGTGGATAATTGTTGCTGTAACAATAGCCCACCGTTACGTTTGAAGAATTTCTTTTTGAGTTCCTTGTTCTGCCTCTTCTTTTTAAGTTTATATAGCATCCAAATGCCAAACAGCAAATTCCTTATTTAACTGTACAAGTTCTATATTGGTAAAGTTATATCATGTAAGATAAAATATATATATATATAGTTTAAGTGGTTGACATGCATCATACCACGCCCATTCAATGCTTTCTTTTAATATTAATAATTTGAAAATTTTATCAATTGCTTAAAAATATGAAAAAGATAGATGAAATAGATATAATCTATTTTTTTATAAGTTATTATTGATAATAAATATCGTTATTTCATGGTTTGAAATATTTAACCACTTAGACTTATAATACGCAGTAAAAAATAATTTTTTTCTCCACTCCAATACATATTATATTTTTGTCATAATCCAACCAGTTTTTGACTATTTTATTTTATTTTATTTTATTATAAAAACAACAAAAAATCTGAAAAAAACAATGAGGAATAAATTAAAATTTGGGTCAAGACAATATAAATTGGAAGTTTGGGGACTTAATTGGAATTGGAATTGGAATTATTTAATTAATGGAATCAGGGACCCAATTGATAACTGTCAGAAGTTTAGGGGCCAAGTTGAAAATAGGCAAAACCAGATATAAACGGCGCCGTTTTGAACCACTATTCATCATCTCCTCATCTTGAAGACCAGATCAACAGGAAACACTGCCAGCAGATCATGGACCACGATCAGGGGCGGAGTGAAGGGGAGGCAAGCAGGGGCCCGGGCCCCTGCAAGACTAGACTTTTTTTTTTTTTATAGAGATAAATCATTTTAAATGCACAAAAATGCAGTCTCTGCGCCTATGTGAAGCAGTGAAGAGTTATCAAACAAAAGGTGAAAAAAATGGTCCCACAGCCGTGTAATTAATTAATGGATTGTGAACAAAAAAAAAACCTATATGGAAAGTAATGCCAACCGGGGAAAGAAAAAATATATAAAGGGATCAATGTTTTTTTTGTCTTTTCTCTCATTATAGACTACAAAATACAACCCTAATATAAATTGTTGCAATTCCAACGCAGCCACCAAAACAAAAACAAGAATAAAAATCTTAAATAGAATTTTTGTGCGGAAAAATTGAAGCAGAGTATTATTTGATTTATCTCTCAGTAAACAAAACAAGGTATGTAATTGGATATCGATAACTCAAAAGTTCTAACAATTGTTTTTTGAATTCTTGTTATAGTGATTTTTTTTCTAATTAATTAGATATATTTTATTGGTTTGTTTTGATTATGCATGGATTTTTCTTTTATGTTTTGTTTTTAGCAGAGCCACCAAAATTATCAATTTTTTCTCACTATATATGTTTTGATTTTAGGTTGAACCATGAACAAAATAAGAAGAATTGATTCTTTTTTTGAAAAAAAAAGGAAAAATATTGATAGCTCACAACCTAGTGAACCAATTCCAAGTAATGTTGAAGTTATAGTTGAGCAGCCTCTATGTACTTCAGTTTACAAAGAACCTGCGCTGATTGATGAGCAGCCTCTTACTAGAATTGATATTGATCATTTAATTAGAGATCCAAGCAATCGTCCTCAAATTTGGGAATACCCGGTTAATCAACAAGATGAAATTCGAAGGGCATACATTAATTTGGGGCCATATCAACCTTTGATGTCTGAATATCCACTAACTGGTAATAAACATCCTCGTCGATTTCAGTCTCATTGGTTCAAAAGTTATCCGTGGCTTGAATATTCAGAGAAAAATACTGCATTTTGTTTCCCTTGCTATTTATTTTCAAGTAAATCATCTGGAAAGCCAGGATCAGACACATTTACTGTTAAAGGATTTAATTGTTGGAAGAAAGTTAATGATGGGGAACGATGTGCTTTTTTGACTCATATGGGAAAAGGTCCAAATTCAGCTCATAGATTTGCTACCAAGTGCTTGAAAAATTTGAAAAATCAGTCATGTCATATTGAGAAGGTAGTTAAGAGGCAAACTACTCAAGAAGTTCAGAATAATCGATTGCGTATTAAAGCTTCAATAGATATTGTTCGTTGGCTCACATTTCAAGCATGTGCTTTTAGAGGGCATGATGAACGTCCAGAATAAAAAAACCGAGGTAATTTTCTTGAAATGATGGAACTTTTAGCATCATACAATGAACAAGTAGGTGCTCTTGTTTTGGGTAATGCTCCACAAAATGCTAAATACACCTCACATCAAATTCAAAAAGAAATTTTGCATGTCTTTGCTAGAAATGTTCAGTCTTCAATTCGTCATGAGATTGGTTTGCAACGACCTGGAGATAGCAGATGGAGTTCGCATTTCAAATCAATTTGCAGTTTGATAAAAATGTATGGGGCAACTTGCTTGGTTCTTGAGAACATTGCTTTAGATGGATCTACTTATTCTCAACGAGGTGATGCGGCCTTTTCATTTAAGTTGCTAATGTCATTTGATTTTGTATTCTTCTTACATATAATGAAGAATGTTATGGGAATTACTGATATGCTTTGTCAAGCATTGCAACAAAAATCTCAAGACATTTTAAATGCTATGCATTTGGTGACTAGCACAAAGACTTTAATTCAGAAGTTAAGAGACGATGGTTGGGAAACTCTTTTAGAAGAAGTGACATCATTTTGTAAGCATCAAGACATTGAAGTTCCTGATATGGATACTTGTTTTTCGAGTGTGGGACGATCTCGTCGTAAAACAAAATCAGTAACAGTTGAGCATCATTACCGAGTTGATATATTTACAGCTATTATTGATCAGCAATTACAAGAGCTAAATAACAGATTCAATGAGCAGGCGATCGAGCTTCTTAAATTGAGCACAACTTTAGATCCTAGAAATAGCTATAAATTATTCAATGTTGAAGATATATGTTTGCTTGTTGACAAGTTCTATCCTGAAGATTTTTCTGACCAAGAAAAAATTCATTTGAGATTTCAGTTGCAACATTATGAGGTTGATGTACCCAATCATCCAAAGTTAAAGAATATGTCATCGATTGCAGATTTATGTCAAGGATTGGTTGAAACAGAAAAATCAACAATTTATCCACTCATTGACAGGTTGATTCGGCTTATCTTAACTCTTCCTGTTTCGACAGCAACTACTGAAAGAGCTTTCTTAGCGATGAAGATTGTTAAAACAAGACTTCGCAATCGGATGGAGGATGATTTTCTTGCAAATTATTTGATTGTCTATATAGAAAAACAAATTGCTGAAAGATTCCCAATTGATATGATAATCGATGATTTCTATTCGATGAAAGAACGACGAGCACAATTAAAATAAATATGTAAGAATTATTATTTATTATTTTATTTCAAAGTTTATTAAACATAAATAATGTTTCGTTTTAGTTAATGCTTCTTATATATTTTGTATGTTTGTATTTTATAGGTACAAAGATTATTATATATTTTGTAATACGTTTTTTAAATAAAACTAAATCAAGTAGTTTTTATTTTATTTTTACTTTTTATATATAATAAATTAAAAATATATATTATATTTTTTAGCCCCCCCTAACAAATAATCCTAGTTCCGCCCCTGGCTGTAACAATAGCCCACCCTTACGTTTGAAGAATTTCTTTTTGAGTTCCTTGTTCTGCTTCTTCTTTATAAGTTTATATAGCCTCCAAAGGCCAAACAGCAGTACCAATACAAAGATTTTTTTTTATCTTCAAGTATTTATTTATATATACATCAAATTCCTTATTTAACTGTACAAGTTCTATATTGGTAAAGTTATATCATGTAATATATATATATATATATATATGTATATATATATATATGTTATTTATTAATTAAGTGGTTTACATGCATCAAACCAAGCCTATTCAATGCTTTCTTTTAATATTAGTAATTTGAAAAATCTATCAATTGCATAAAAATATGGAAAAGATAAATGAAATAGATAGAATCTATTTTTTTATAAGTTATTATTAATAATTATCGTTATTTCATGGTTTGCTGAAATATTTAACCACTTAGATTTATAGTTGTCGCACGTGTGCGGCGGCGCGGCGATCGTCCACCCTCAAGGAAAAATCGGAATAATTTATTCCTGGAAAATAAAATAGGGAGAGACAAGGAATTCTTGTCTCTACAAGTGAAAATATGGACTGGGAGTCGCCACCTAGTATTCTGGTTACTAGGAACCTTAACTGGTCTTTAGAGATCGGGTACGGAGACTGGTTGCGTAAAGGGAAGGTATTAGCACCCCAACTACGCCCTACCTAAGGTAGGCTGCATTGTTTTAATGTCTGATAAAATCTAAAATCGTGTTGTGGTTTTTTTTTTTTGAATTGTTGGTTCGTTTACGGTTTAAGAAAAGTCCTCCTCTGTAAGGAGATCCTTATCTTTATCGGGTAAAAAAAACTAACTATTCGAAGTCGTCAAAAGAAAATATCTTTTTAATATCAGGAATACGATTTACGTATAAATTCATAATCTCTGATACTAAAATCAAACAAAATAAAATATTTTGTTGTTTTTGAGATTTTGGCCAATGTTCTCTAGACTTTAATAAACTGGTTATTAAAGCCAAAATGCATGCTAAAATATTATTTTTTTTGCCATATGCAAAATACGATATGATTTTTTTTAGATTTGAGACACTTGGCCGTATGCACAAAAACGTTTTTTTTTTTATCTTTTTTTCAATTTTTTTATTTATTTTTGGAAGTTTTTGCCGAAAAACGGGTATTTTAATACCGGATTTATATTTTTACGATGTAAAAATACTGCCCGATATTAATCAAAATGACATAAAAAACTACGCGGAAAAATTATAAAATGCTGAAACAAATATTTTTGAATTTTTTTTTATGCATGTGTGAACAGTACCATATGAATAGTGAATATTACGAAAACCGGGTATTTTAATACCGAATTTATATTTTTACGATGTAAAATACAGACTGATATTAAGCAAAATTGATAAAAAATATGCCGGAAAAATTGTAAAAAAAATAAAATGACATGGGCCGGGTCCGGCCCATACCAGTGGGCTGGGCCAAACCGACCCAAGACTAAATGGGTTGGTTACTGTGCATAAGCACAGTAACCAGCCTCTCAGCAGTTGCAGAACGTGAATTAATTCACGTTCTGCATGAAAATAAAAGAGAGAAAGGCAGCAGCAAAAGGAGAAGGAGACGGGGCAACGGGGTTACCTGCGGTGGCGTCGAGGCGGTGCTGCTGGTGGCAGCGGAGGCGATGGTGGCGGAGGCACGGTAGCCGGCTGTGTTCCTTCTCTCTCTCTCCTCTGTTTTTCTTCGTTTTCTTCCCTGCTGCTTCTTCTTCTTCTTCTTCTTCTCTGCCCTCTCTTCTCTTCTCTTCTCTCTCGGTTCGTCTCCCTCTTCTCTCTCCCTCCTTCTCTTCTGTTTTTTCTCCCCTCTTTCTTCTTTTCTCCCCTGTTTTTATAGGCAAAAAACAGGGGAGACGACTGTTGGGGCGGCCACTGTTGGCCGCCCCTCCACTATCCAAGTGGCCGAAAAAGTATGCAAGTGGCTATTGCGGGCGTCTTTTTGAGCAAAAGAAGGAAAGTAATTAGGCGAAAAGGGGAAGAAAAAATCTTCTTCTTCCCCTGCCTCGTGTGTCCAGGGGAAGAAGAAGAGCTATAGTGCCGTCAAAACGGCACCGTTTTGGGCTTCTGTTTCTTTTTTTTTTTTTTTTTTTTTTGCAACAGTGAATGAAACGGCGCCGTTTTGGTCAAAACGCGCCGTTTCATTTAAAAGGAAAAGACGCCAAAACTTGTCAGATTCAAATTTCGGCCCTCCATTTTCGCGCGTTTTACAATGTAGTCCTTGGTCTCGGATTTCTTCAATTAAGTCCCTAATTGGCCATAAACTTCAATATTTATGCAATTAAGCCCCTGATTTGACCAACTTAACTTCCAAAAATTATAATTTGACCCCAGAAAATTAATTTCTCCTAATTAAAGCCCAAATTAACTCCAAAAATCAATTTTTCTTGCAATTAAAATCTCTATAAATTCAATTAAACCTTCAATAAAATTTAATTGAGTCCATAAACTTCTGATTTTGCATTTTTCTTCCACAAATTGAATTTTCTTTATCATCGGGGCTCCCATCAGTCAATGATATACTGTCAAAAAATAATTTTTATATTTTTGAAAATCCTCAATCAATTTTTGAGCATTTTTAGGGCGTTCCGGCATTTTTTCACTGTTATATTTTTGATAATATATTTTTTGAATTTTTTTGTATTTTATTATTTTTTATGTGGGGACCCAGAAATGGGTTACAACAATAGTGCGCAGTAAAAAATAAATTTTTTCTCCACTCCAATACATATTATTTTTTTGTCATATTCCAGTTTTTGACTATTTTATTTTATCTTATTTTATTAAAAAAACAACAAAAAATATGAAAAAAATGAGGAATACATTGAAATTTTGGTCAAGAAAATATAAATTGAAAGTTTGGGGATGTAATTGGAATTGAAATTATTTAATTATGGAATCAGGGACCCAATTGATAACTGTCAGAAGTTTAGGGGCCAAATTGAAAATAGCCAAAACCAGATATAAACGGCGCCGTTTTGAACCACTATTCATCATCTCCTCATCCTGAAGACCAGATCAACAGGAAACACTGCCAGCAGATCATGGACCACGATCCCTCACGGAACGTGCCTCATTTCTGAAGACATGAACACACGATCTTCTCTGGCTTTATAAAATCCAGAGAAAAGCCTCACAGGAGGAGGGGACGCAGGAAAAAAAAAAGACGACGGGAACTGGAGAAAAATCATAAGAAAACCAGAGACAGAACCCAGAGAAAATAAAAACCGGAAGAGTAACCCAGGGAAGAACACAGAAAAACCAATGGAAGACTGAAAAAGTAAACGAGACAGAAACAGAGAGAAGCATTGGCCAGCCAACGCACAGCCACCAGCTAGCCTCGTCTCCGGTTGCACCACCCCCCTGAACAGACGGGCGCGAAGCTGAACAGGTGAGTAAACGCAGGGAGAAAGACAGACTAAAACAGAGAAGGAAAGAACGTAAACAGACAAAAAACAAGAAACAAAGGATGAACAATAGAAACACCAAAAACAAGAGACAAAAACGAAAATAGACAGAGAAGAGAAAGTACTGAGAGAAAAGCAGAGAGTCAAGGGAGATCTAGAGAACAAAAGGAAGCTCAAAATAGTGAGAGGGCGACCAGACAAGAAGGAACAGAAGAGGAGAAGAGAACAGCCTGCCACCACGCCTTCGTCATCGCCTTCGTTCCTGCGTCCAGGTAAGTTCTTCCTTTTCCCCGTTTTGCGAACTAAGTTTTCATTTGTAGCTGTGCAAAGGTAATATAATTACCTTGTTACTTTGCAAGCATGCGTGAATAATTCACGCAGCATTACTGCAAGAATGCCCAACCGGCAACTGGCTTGGCCAATAACAGGGTCAGGTTATTTGGGTCTAGCCCAACTCATATAAATAGAGTTGAGCCTATCCAGAAAAAAATAAAAAAATAAGAATTATGTATGAGTAAAAATCAATTTATTTTATTTGTTTATTAACTAATACCAAAGTCAGTAATAAAAATATTGATTTAAATTTATTTTGTTTTTATAGTTACATAATATTTACAAACTTCAGAATTAGAAGTATTCGTAGTTGAATATTTATTAACACCAGAGTCAGAAATATTACATGCAAACTATTATAGCATAAACCAATAAAATGTTAGCAATTTATAACAAAAACCTACAATGTAACCTGCCTTAGGCAGGATGTTTAAGAGGTGATAATATTTTATTTTTAACGTAACTAGTCTCATACCATAGAATCTCTACTGACCAGTCAAAGTTCCTAGTGATCATAATACTAGGTGGCGACTCTTTAAACAAGACCATTTCCCCTACAAAGAATAGAATGTCAAAAATATGTTCATTAAATTGAAAAAATTTTAAAGTCACCATGATGTCTGGGTTTGACAATTTTTATAAGAAAAAATATTGGGGATGTAGATTTAATAAAAGTTTATGGCATGTAATAAAAAATACATTTCACTCTTTTCTAAATTTTTTTTAATATAACTTTATCAATACATATTGTATTTGTTTAAGTTTATTTAAAAAATAGTTTTTATTTATTTAAATTTTAATTAAAAATAATAAAACAAAATAAATATCATTTGTGAGTGAACTTGCAGCGGCACACAGTTCATTTCCTAAATAAGTTATGAAAAGAATAATCAACAGCATTTGAAAGTCACAACTTGGAGTATGAATATTTAAAAAAAAATTGATTTTTTTTTATTTTAATTTAATATTTTTTATTGTTTTGATAGGCTAATGTCAAGAATAATAAAAAAATTATTGTGATATATTTTCAAAAAATAATACTTTAAAAAATAATTTCTATTTAAAAAAAAAAAAAACGTGATGTTAATAGTTGAGGTTTATAGAGTCATATCAAACTTGATGTAACAATGATGTCGCGGCTTAATGTCTAAAACAGTTGAAATTTCTTTTCCTTTGTCATCATTTTTTTTTTTTAGAGATAAATATATACAATAAATTATTTTGCCTCTTACTTTGCTATTTAATTATTTGGCTTTTAATTTTCTTGCTCTTTCTTTGCTACTTAATCATTTTATTATCTATCATTCACTGCTTTTACTATCTGATCATAATGATTAATTATTTTGGTTGCTTAACCTTTGGTCTGTTATTGATGGCTTAATCATTCCTAGGCTTTAGTATTACTTTAGTAAATACTAAACAAATCAAATCTAAAAACCATAGTTTTAAGACCCGGCCCGGTGGTCGGCCCGGTCCAAGGCCCGGGTTCCGGGTTTTGACCGGATCGCCGGGTCAAGATTTATTTTTTATTTTTTTTTAAAAAAATCAAAACGATGTCGTTTTAGCAAAAAAAAACAAAAAGTCAACTGGTTTGAGGCCGGGTCGACTAGGTCTGATCGGGCCAATTTCCAAGCGGGTTTTGACCTCCACCCGGACCTGTCCCATGCCCGGATCGACCTGCCGAGCCGGTCCAGGTTTTAAAACTATGCTAAAAACAATCAGCATCCCCTGCTATCAGAATTTAAGTCCAATTCATCTGCAGAGTCTCATCATCATGTTCACACCAGAGGATTCGAGAGGCTAAATACTTCTCAAATGAAGTCTTTGCTAACTGATGATGGCTTTGATTCCTCCAGATAGAGACATGGCTCAAGTTACCAATGTATCAAAGAAACTCTCTTATAATCAACGCGAAGGATTTTTAATTTATTAAGTTCTTAACATGAAAGACTAAGAACATGTGCTAAAACACAAGGACCATAATACAAATATAAGTTCTAATACAATCAGAAAAGTCTTAAAACAAAAAAGAAACATATGATTTGTGATATACTTTCTTAATCGCTCACCATGTCTCAGAAGAAATCGACGGTTTGCAATCTAATGGTAGATCTATACCACTGTCGAAACTGCTGCAGGAAATCGACCTCGATGAATTATCCACTTCAACAATTTGTTGAATATTGATACCGTTACGTGATAATAGAATCCCCTCCAATTCCATTGCAACTTCTCTCATTGTTGGCCGGTTTTTTCCATTCAAATGCAAACATCTCTTTGCAAGATTCGCTATAACTATGGCTTCCTCTTCAATGCAATCCCCCTTAACCTGAGAATCAATGATATCAAAGAGTCTACCATCTTCCATGAAATCAATGAAATGTTTGGCTAAGCTCATGGTTTCCAGTGAATGGCTTAAGAAGATTGTTTTTTTCCCACTTAATAGCTCGACGAGAACTACTCCAAAACTATAAACATCACTCTTTTCTGTTAATTGACTGGTTTGAAAATACTCTGGATCTAAGTAACCAAACGTTCCTTGCACCTTGGTGGTCAGATGAGTTTGATCAATGGAAACTGATCTTGAAGTTCCGAAATCTGAAACTTTTGCTCTATATTTCTCATCTAAGAGTATGTTTGTTGACTTAATGTCTCGGTGATAAATCGGGATAGATGCTGTCGAGTGAAGATAGGATATCGCACCTGCAGCTTCCGAGGCAATTCGTAACCGCAACTCCCATGATAACGTAAAGTCCTCGTTTTGCTCATGGAGATATTGGAAAAGAGTTCCATTGGGAATGAATTCATAGACTAGCAGAGGAACATCAGTCTCCAGGCAACATCCAAGTAGCCTAACCACATTTCTGTGACTGATTTGTGAAAGAATGACAACCTCGTTGATGAATTCTTCTAGTTTATCTTCATCCACTATGGTAGACTTCTTAACTGCAACGATAGTCCCATCAGCTAACATTCCCTTGTAAACGGTTCCCTGGCCGCCATGACCAAGTATTCTGTTCTCATTAAAAAAATCGGTCGCCTTTTCCAACTCATTTGAACTGAATACTTTTGTCTTTTGAACACTACCATCACTGGAGGATAATTGTTGCTGCAGTAAGAGACCACCATTCCGTTTGAAAAACTTCTTCTTCAACTGAATGCACTTCCTTCGTTTGTTGAGTTTGGACATCCACCAAGCACCAATAAGCAAGAACAGTACTCCAAGGGCCAGACCGATAACTGCATGATTGTTACATTATAGCAAGATTTGTGATAGCTTGTAATATTATAGGTTTTCAGTCTTGCTGGAAAATAAAGTTGATTTACTCATATAAATTCATCAATATTCCACTTATCTCCGTATAGCTTAAGTTTTTCTGTTGTTAACCTAAAGTTCCACATGTACAACGCTAAGTGGACAAAGGAATCACATGGGACCAAGAACTGATTGTGTGACGGTTGAAATGCCCAAATTAATTGAATTTGAGGATGCCCAAACTGATAGTGTGAGGGTTGAAATGCCCACATTTACACAAAACGTAATTTATTTTAGAGCTATAACTTTATGATATCAAATAGATGTGGGAGTTTGTCCAGATTTTCTCCGTTGTTGTACAATTAAGCCAAGAAGAGAGAGCACAAAGAGAGAGGAAGAGAGTGAAAAATCAAATGGAAGACTAGATTTTGAAATTGCACTAGTAACATATTAAAAAATATTTGTATCTGTAAATAGTCAATACTCATTGAATTATTTATGATATTCTCCGCAAGCATTAATTAACTAACAACTGCATTAAAAAATATAAAAATTAAATTGTAATTTCCGGCCCTTTATATTTTTTTAATGTATGAATTTGTCTACTTAGAGTTTTGTTTATTTTAAAAGCGTAAAGTATAAAATAATATAAAAACAATAAGAGAGAAAAGATACATGCCTAGAAGAATCAACCGTAAAGGATGAAGTTTGCATTTGTACGATCCTTTTGTATTCACACATCTTGTCAATCCATGGCAAGTATTGTTTCGGTCTTTACATTCATCAATGTCTAATATGTAAAGAAACCAACCGAAATGAATCAATTCATAGATATGCATATAGAAAAAAGAATATCCTAAATGTAATATATTAAATACATGTATAAAAAAGAATTATTAAATTATATCAATTCTAGCCTGCTCCGAGTAATATTTAATAAGTATGGTTTGGTACACCTTCTATGTATACAATCAAAAGAAAACTAAATCATAACAAGGATAATTAACAGCAACTATAATAACTGAAAAAGGGATAATATATTTTTGTGTGGGAAAAATTACCTCTGCATTGAATGTAAGGGTTGCCCTCATAACCTTTTGAGCAAGAACAACCGTATGGCATAGCAGCAGCCGTACTATTTATTTGCAAAAATAGGTCGCAATAATCCATGGTATCATTGTTGCATGTCCAAGTATTGTTATTTAGTATCCAAGCAAGCGACATAGGAACAGTTCTTGGCAATTTGTTGATTTCTTGGGGACTCCTTATTATTTTTTCATAAAACCAATTCATGTCTGCTAGGAAGGCCAGTTTACGCCCGTCACTTCCTTGTTTACCATCTATTAACTCGAAACTTGAATTGAAAACCTGAAGTGAGATAGGCAAGCTCATATCTTGACAACAGTCCTTACCAGAGCATGTACCATTAAGCCGAATATTACTAATGGAAGTACCGTTGGAGCAAATTGAGTCGCATCCAACATGTTCGGTCGTGCCATTTTTTGTCCACAAACTGGCACGAGTATTGCAGCCCACTGCAATGAAATAATTGTAATAGGAAAGGAGGAAAGGAGTTCCTTCCAAATTCAAAGGTAGAACTTCTTGCCGGCCCAGAGAATCAACGGATATCACTGGACCCTTGACAACTGCACCTCTTCCTAATGTAATATTCACCAACTCCATTTTGATGCTGCGTAAAAAAGCTCTCGGAGGTTTGGAAGTTTCATTGCATTCAACGTCGTATGATTCCTCCAAGTAGCAATCCTTTCCAATCCCAAACGGGTATGGAATGGTAATATTTCCACAGCGGTCCGAACAATTAGGTTTTGCCAGACCAGCCGGTGCTTGCGCTGTTGCTGGCTGAAACATCAGCATTAATAGCAAGAAAGAAACATGGGAGACAAGTTTCACAACCTGCATACTGCTATTTTTGTTTCTTCTATTCTTTGAGTTTGGTGTTCCACAATACTAGGTTTGATCATGTCTTTATACAGCCACCGGAGAATTTTGCATGCTTCTTCTAAGCTTACGCGTCATTGACTAAATGTAATTTCTTGTTATAATCAGTCAATAATGACTTTTATTCCAATATGTCCATTAATTATATTATTTTAATCTTTCTTGCTTGATTAAAAAAATGTGAACGGATATTTGGAAGGTTAATTATATTTGTTTCTCTAGATCGTTATACGATCGAATGAAGTACTCCTGCTCTTCCATAATCAATTATTTGTTACTTTATCTTTTTACTTTTAGTTATAAATCTTATTTTTAACATAAAATGACTGACAGTTGAGGAAAGTGAATGATAATAAAGTTTTTTTAACAAACTTTTAAGTTTGTTAAGAAAATATATGTTTTTAATCAAGTCTTCTTGCTAAAAGTCATGACACCTTTTTATTTAAAAAAACTAGAAAATTTTAATAATATTTAATAACGTACATAGACTATTTAAGGCTGGTCCACCCTTTGTGGACATAAGAAAGTTCATAGATTGAAGTAGCACGCAAATGAGATGGTGAGTCCTGAGGAATTAACTAAGAGAATCATGTGTACCACGTAGCCCTTACGGCGAAGATGATTTATACATGTTTCTATCAGCATCCAAGGCACCACGTAGCCCTTACGGCGAATGCTAAAGTCACAGAGTGCGCAAGTAGGAAATATTTACATTTCATGGTTTTCTCGTCATATTTCCAAATCTTGTTATTTTTGCCTCTGCATCCATGGTAGTGGTGTCCCTCGTAGTCAAGGATTTTTCTTGCCCTAGACTATTAGCTATTAAATAAATATGTAAATTTTTTTAAGATTAATTATTAATTCATATATATAAATTTTTAAAGTTAATAGTAAAATTTCAATTCAAATTTACTATCTTAAATATTTAAAAAATAAATTTAAAAGTACATAAAATTAAAATGAAAATAAAAATAAATTTACTATTGAAGTTTGAAAAATAAAAATAAAAGTTAATAGTACACCATTCCGTTTGAAAAACTTCTTCTTCAACTGAAAGCAATTGTATGTCCACCGAGCACCAATGAGCTGGAACTGTACTCCAACCAGACCTATAACTGTATTAGGAGCAAAAAAAAACATCGTTTAGGTTTTCAGTCTGCTGAGAAATAAAAATTACCACATGAATTTTGGTTCTATTAATTAAAATTTGTCCGAAACTATTTTTTTCGGAATTAATTGCAAAAGGGTAAACTTCGTTTCCAACTTTCCAATCCAATAAATTCATCAACATTCCACTTATATCCCTATAGCTTATGTTTTTCCATTGTTTTTCCATTTGATTCAACTAGCTAGGATTAACTATATTTCAAGAAAAAATCACTGATTGTGACAGAGAAGAGTGCCAGTAAACTGTGTCCAAATCATTTTCCACAAAATATTCAACAAGAAATTCTATTTACCGGTGGCCTTTGGAGCCACGCACTCATATTTTTGTAACTCAATTATTTGTAAAATTGAGTTAGGATGTTTCCTTCCACCCTCCAAGCTTGACCAGCTATAATAAATCCCACGGGACTACCAAAATGTTTCTCAGTTGAGTGATGATGACTTTTGTCTTGCCATTACGAAGATGATTGGAACTGTTCTCTTTGGACCCCTTGAATTTCCTTGAACTCTTATAAAAAAAATAAAAAATTATAGAAAGACAACGTTCAGAAGACGATTCTATGAATAAAACAGGAGAAGAAAAGTCGTCAATTTCCTGAGGGCCATAACTTTTTTTATGATGTGGAATATCTAGTAGAAAAGTACTTGGAATGAACTTTCTATCAGAAATTAATTAATAATCCAACTGGTCAGGTCTCTGTTACAGTTTTAAATCATGAACCAATTGCTTTCACTTTTATTTAGGTATTGTACCCAGAAAGTTCCTTGCAATTTATTGATTTGGAAGACTTTTTTTTTAAACACTTTTACCGCGTAGCCCTTACGGCGAAGATGATTCGTACGCTAAAGTCAAAGGTGCTCAAGTAGAATTTAATTATAACAATAAAAAGTATATGTGTGTATATGTATTGCTGTGAAAATTCCAAGCAAAATTCAATCACACGATATCCGGAAATTATAATTTTTTTAAAATATTCACTTTTAGGAAAATCTTAAAATATTAACAAAAATTTGGCATTTTAGCATTTTCAACGCTGTCTAAAAAAGGAATTTAAATTGTTAAAATATTTTCAAACGCGTTCGACTTTTCGCGCGTCATTTTTAAAATCATTGATTTTCCGCATTTGAGTCGACGTTAATATTGCTCGTTTTCAAAAAATACAAAAAAATAAGAAAAATCAAAATTTACAAAAAGAAAGAAGTTGAGGGACCAAGTCGAAAAACCTAGCAATATTTTTGCCTATAAATACCATGCTAAACTGATTTTTAAGGAGGAAGGGGGCAATTTTGAAATATCAAAAAAATACAAAAAAAAACAACCTAACCCTAAACCTATCTCTACCAAGCCTGCCGCCCCCCTCCCTTTGAATTTTGTTGCCCGAGCCTTCTTCTCCTGAAGCCAAAACACAGCCGCCCTCACCTTTTTGCATTTTTGAACACCGGCCAAACAGCTCCCCCCCAAACCCCCCGGTTTGATTTTTCTTCCTTTCTCCCTTACACAGCGCCGTCCTTTAGCCCCCATTTTTCAGACCATCCCCATCTTCAGCTCAAGCCCCTCCCGGTTTTCCCCATTGCAGCGAACCGGCAGCAGATCCAGCCGAAACCCCCTTCCTCAGCAGCGTCTTCTTCTCCTCTCAATAGCAGCGCCTCCACCCAAATCAACCCGCAGCTCCGACGCTTCCTGTTGAAGACGATCGCTGCTTCCCCAGCTTGGACCCGTGGGTTTCTTCTCCTCTGGTTGCCTCCAGCAGTCCTCCTCGTCGCCAGCTCAGCCACACCGCGAGACAAGCTCCCCTCCATCTTCACAGCGGCTCCATCGGACGCAGACAACAGCAGCAGGGCCATCCGCCGCTGCAACCAACAGAAGTGGAGACCAAACCAGCAGCCCACATCCGAACAGCCCCAGCGGCGACGCCCCCTTCTCAATCGTTCCTCTTCATGGCCGCCTGAAACAGAGAAGGAATCAGACCCGGAATGATGAAGAAGACCCAGAAGCAGATCTGCAAACAAAAAACAAAAATATAAAATCGACTGCTTGTGTTCTTTTCTTTGTTTGCAGGTGACGGTGGTTGTCACCACCAGCAGAGAGGGAAAAGGGAAAGGAAGTGGAACCAGATCTACCCGTTTCCTGTCTTTGTTCGCGGCGGCGCGTGAACCCACGCGCCGCCAGTGACGGTGGCGCGTGGGGAGACGCGCCGGAACTGTTCATGCGGGTGCAGAAGTCCTTCCCTGTAATTTCGGGAGTTTTGAGGGACCATTTTGTAAATTTTAAAGTTTTAATGTAATTTTTGTTTATTTATTTTAAATTTGTAATATGTGAATGTAAAAGAAAAAAAAAAGGAAAAGAAAAGAAAATAATAATAAAAAAAAGGGGATGTGTGTGTTGGTGTATTTTTATTTATTTATTTTGAATTTGAATTTGTATTTGTATTTGTATTTGTATTTGTATTTGCATTGTGGATGTAAAAGAAAAGAAAAAAGAAAAGAAAAAGAAAAGAAATGAAAATAGTGAATGTGTGTGCTTGTATTTTTGTTTTATTTATTTGTACATATTTTTCAATGATAAAATTGCAAATATATTAAAGAAGAATTTAATATTTTGATCGGATCACGGTTAAGAATTATTAACTTATACGTAAGTGATATTTCTAATTTCCGAAGAAAAGACAATTATTAAAACTTCTTTAACACGTCAAAGCCACGAAGCAGCTTACCTCAGGTAGGGTGCGTTAGGGGTGCTAATACCTTCCCTAACCACAACCAGTCCCTTACCCGCGAATCTCTGACAAGACCAGTGTCGCACCCCAAAAACAAAATCCGGCGCGCGGCATCGGCTGGCGATTATTCGTTATGTTTTGCTGATTTGGTTCTTTAGAGTCGCCACCTAGTAATTCATTGCGGGCTACTAGGAAACCTGATGTATTGGTCTTGTCAGAGATCATGGGTAAGGAACTGGTTGTGGTTAGGGAAGGTATTAGCACTCCTAACGCACCCTACCTGAGGTAAGCTGCTTTGTGGACTTGATGTGTTAAAGAAGTTTTAAAAATTCTATTCTTTCATCGAATTTTAGAAAATACAACTTACATGTAAGTTCATGATTCTTTATCCGTGATTAAATCAAAATATTAAATTCTTCTTTATTCCTGCAATTTTATCATAAAAAAAAACATTCATAAACAAAAAAAAAAAAACACCACATTCACTGTCAAGCTTCGTGGACTTGATATGATTTTTTAAAAACAAAAATTTAGCTCAATTCTAAGGCTTTGATAAATCATTTATTACTTTTCCAGACTATATGTAGATACATGTTCTACATTTCCATGGAAAATTCAACATGATTTTTATCTGTCCTTTAGATATTTGTGCATATAAAAAAAAAAATTATATGTACATAAAAAAAAAACACAAAATAAATAAATATATATACATATAATAAATAGCTTGGGCTGGGCCTGTATTGGCCCAAACACAAGGCTGGACTCAGCCCAGCCGTGTGGGCTGGACTGGTGTTCCAGCCCTCTGGTAACAGGGCCGGACTCAGCCCAGCCGCGTGGGCTGGACTGGTGTTCCAGCCCTCTGGTAACAGGGCCGGACTCAGCCCAGCCGCATGGGCTGGGCTGGTGTTCCGGCCTAAAAGAGGAAACAATATGGACTCAGCCCAGCCGCATGGGCTGGGCTGATGTTCCAGCCCGGAGTGAAAAGGGGTTGGGCTGATGTTCCAGCCCGCCTAAAACAAAAAAAAAACATTTAAATTCCTTTTTCTATTTTTTTTTTATTCAATAACATACATAAAAAAAATACAAACACACACAAACATTTCTTTTTTTTATTATTATTATTACTTATCACTTCCTCTTTTCTTTTCTTTTTTTTTTACATCCACATTTACATAAAATACAAACTATAAAAAAAAAAACTCAAAATTACACAAATATTACATTAAACAATTACAATTACAAAAATTAACCCCAAAACCGACTGAAATTACAGGGATAGCCTTCTGCCGCCGGAACAGTGTTCAGCTTGATTTCTGGGAGCAGGAACAGTGGCGGCGCGTGGAACCACGCGCCGCCGCCACCAGAAAAAAAAAATCCAACAGCAGGGGGGTCCGGATCGCCTTCTTCCCCTCGTCCTTTCCTCGCCGGCGGTGTGAAGTAAAGCCACCTGCAAAGTCCAGAAAACGCAACAGTAGATTTTAATTTTTGTTCTTTGTTTTCAATTTATTTCTCTTCCTCTTCGTTTCGGGTCTGCTTCCCTCCGCCGATCTGTTCTTGTTTCTTCTTCTTCTCCGGTGGCTGATCGTCGTGGAGGAGGAGACGATCTGGTGATGGGGAGGGCTGGATGTTGGAGGAGGATGGCGCTGCTGCCCGGGGAGCAGATCTGCCCTCCTTTGGTCGTGGTGAGCTGGCGGCTGGAGAAGGGAGCAGCTGAGAGGGGAAGATGCCCACGATCGGGCTGGCTGCTGGGTCTTCGGCGTGGGCGGCTGGTTTTGGCTCCGGGTGAAGGAGAAGAAAGTGAGATGGCCGGATCTGTGGGGATGGAGAGGCTGCAGGAGATGGGTGACACGACCAAAAGCTTGATGTCTTTTCCCAAGTGCAGGAGTGTCGAAGTAATAAATAACCCGGCAAGACCGGGGTCGATCCACAGAGAGGTTAATTGTATAAATTATAAATAACAACACAACAACAATAATAACAACAATAATAACAATAATAATACTCAGTACGTGGCGTTGTTATACCTGAGAATGATCTAAAAGATCGGGTCACAGGTTTCCAGCCTATATACTGAGTTTATGAAAAGATCAAAGATATATATTATATAATATAAACAGAATGTAAGTAATAATAATAATAATAACAATAATAAAAGCAGAAGATGAAGAAATTAATGAGAACTTTGAGATGAAAGATTAACGTAAGGATTAAACAATGATAAAGACAAATGTCAAGGTTAGAGGATCCACTAATGGTACTTCAAACAAGTATAATATAAACTCTTATTACTCAATTGGAAACCACACATAAAGGAGGTTCCAATCAGATTATAAATTGTTAACATGATTACATTAATTATCTTATTCGAATAAAGCTAATACTTGTAAATGTTGGCAGGCATTCATGATTATAACTTATGTTAACAACAAATCAAGTTCCTTTCATAGCTCAGGTGTCGGTTAAACCATACAGTATGGGCTATGAAAGTGCCAAGTATTTGTTGTACCAAATATTATACAACATAAATCTAGATTAACCATTTAACAAGCAAAGTATTAAAAGTGAACAAGATAACAAATATAAAACATGTTAGTATCCAACGTTAAGGTCCATGTAAGTTTATATTATACTTATTCTTACACCATTAGTGTACCCTTTTCACCTTGACATAATTAACTTAGCTGAACATAATGAAAGAAAGAAACATAAATGAACAAGAGAAGAACATAAATGAGAAAGAGGTTAACTAAGTAAAGGAAAGGAAATGAAGTGCATAAACTTGATATTAATGAAAGCAAGACATAAGCAATACAAAGAGAGAAAGCAAGAGCATGATCTTGATCTGGAAACCAAGATGCCTCAATACATGGTAAGTGCCTCCTTTTATAGGCCAAAATTTGGAACTATTGATTTGTTGACTAATTGATGAGTGGGTGGCCACATCTTGACTAGATAACAATCCTTATCTTCTTGTCTGGTCAAGACGTCATTGCTAACATCATAATTTGCCCAGAATCCTCAGGAATGTTCTAGGAAATTGTCTCAGCTTTCCAACAAAAAAAAAGATGAGGTCATTTGGACTTCTAGAACTCAAGATATGGGCTGAACACTAAATAGTGTTTGGGCTGCAGGACAGCTTCGGACTTCTTCGTTGTTCCTTCAATTTGGACTTCAAAACGACCTTTTCAAATCTTGGGCTCCTCATGAAAGTTGTAGGCCTTTGTCTTACCTTTCCATCCATATAAAGTGGACCTAAATCCGAAATCTAGAGCTCCAGATATGATCCAATTACCGAGCAATGTTCCGGTTTGGACTGCACCGACATCTCTTTTCTAAGTTTGGCCATCTCTTTGTCCTTTCACTTTCAATGCTTAAACTCATCAATCAATCATTTTATTTATGTGATAGTCCTGCATTTAAAATGAGCATTTACCATAAATTAAGGTATCTTATAATATCAAACTTGTTATTATAAAACATGTTTTAGTTAAGGAGTTATTGATACTTCAAGTGCAAAATGATGATATAAAACCTTGATAAACATGCACTTTTAAGTACTAATCACACCCCCCAACCAGCTTATTACTAGTCCCTAGTAATCTAAAGCGTTAAAATAGAGAAACAATTTGCAAGTTCCACAAAGCAAGGCATTTATCATTCAACTTCCATTAATCTATCCAGATAAACAAACTCTCATTAAATTTATATTCCTGCTTCATACTTCGTAAACAAGATATTAATAAACCTTCTTTTTGTGTGCTCAATGAAAACATAGATGATGGGGCTTTTGTTGGAAGAAAACAATATTATGTTCAAATGTTTAAGGTGAACTTCCTTGGGTTGGGATTATTATTATTATTATTTTTTTTTTTTATATACACATACAACTTAAAACACAATGTATCTTTAACCCATGTAACGAGTTTTAGGCTAATGACTCCCAGACCAGTTGATCTTAGGGCATTAGGTGTTGAGACACCCCTACGAGCTTAACAACTCGGGTTGCAGATACTGATACGTAGATAGTGCAATGTTTGATTCCCTTAAGCTTTTCTCCTTAACCCATGTAACAAGCTTTGGGCCAATAGCTCCCAAGTCAGTTGACTTTAGGGTATTAGGTGTTAAAACACCCCTTCGGGCTTAATTGCTTAGGTTAGGGAGGCTACGAAACCAAACTTATCCACGTTTTATTATCATCAATACTATTTTCTTTTTTCTTTTTTTCTTTTTTCTTTTTTCTTTTTTTTTTTTTGCAAATTATATACTATCCTTTTCCCTTAGTTGTTACCTTCAACAAAAGAACATAATTAATGTAATAATCCAATGTGCAACCCACAATCATATGTTAAAGTGTGTGTGTGAAAATGAAGGTTTAATAATACTTGTTAAATGAGTATAGGAGCAGAATCAAGTGATAACAATGTGAGAGTTTGTAAACCTGAATATTTCAAGAAGTATTATGATAGACCTTGGTAATGAAACTTACTAAGATGCGTCTCTAGAGTCAATAAAATTGATTCCATACTCTGCCATCCTAATAACAATTTTGTCAAATGGTTTTAATAATAGCAAAAACAGTTAGCAAGTTAGTATTTTTTTTTTTTTTTTTTACTACTACCCTCTCCCCCCAACCAAAACGAGACATTGTCCTCAATGTTCGAAGGTAGAAAGATAGAGTATAGAAGACATCACCTGAAACATCGAACAATGACAAACCTGAAACACACTTAAACAAACATAAGAAGTAACAAAACAAAATAATATGCTATTAATAAAACCAAAAGACACAAGGTTTCACAGATGAAGGCTCAAATCTAATCTAAGCTTTTTACGGCTGTCCTTAGTTGACCAATCTAGGCGACTCATGCAGGGATCAATGACAGGGATGAAAGATTGTAGTTGGTCAATCAATTGTTCAGCAGTAGCAGCAGAGATTATGATTTGTCGTGCCGAAGATGTTAGAAATTCCTGTTCCACAGCTTGATCAAGGAAAGACAACAACTTATCATAAAAACCATTAACATTTAACAAACCTATAGGTTTATGGTGAATGTGCAGTTGGGCCCAAGATGAAATATGAAAGATTTCTTCCAATGTGCCCAAACCACCTGGTAAGGCAATGAAGGCATCAGCATGGCTAAACATGGTATTCAGTCGGTCAGACATTGTTGGGACCTGTAGTTCCTCTCCAATTGTTTTTCCAATGATGTCCCCAGTTGCTAAAGCTTTGGGGACAACCCCCAAAACTTGACTGCCTCCTAAAAATGCAGCCATTGACACACCTCCCATTAACCCAAGGCTACCTCCCCCATACACTAAATGAATCTTTCTCTCAGCTAGTACCCGACCAAGATGATTCGCTGATTCTAAAAACTCTTTTTCTTTCCCAGGACTGGATCCACCGAAAACACAAATATTTTTTATGTGATGACTTGAGGAACCTGCCATTTCTACACACTTCTATATTTGATGAATGTATGGGATGAGTAGAAATGAAGGGAAGGAAGAGAAGAATTTATAGATGAAAAAGTGAAAATGCAATCATACCACCTATATGTAGCCCAGCTGTCGTCTCACACTCTCTCTCTTTATTTATTTATTTTGACAAAGCATGTATGTACAGGTAGTTGTGATTGTGGCTCACATCTTCCCTTGGTTTTACGTCCAAGAACGGCTTAAACGCCCTCTATGGGTCGGGGATAGGCTTCCCATCCAGTTTTCTTAAAAACTGGCAAACAGGGTCTTTTTTAGTCAGATTCCCAAGACTAAGACGATCATGTTCTTTATGGAATTGTGGCCATAAATCATGAATTACACGATGCACATCTCCACTAGGATGCGTCTCAAGGGTCAACAAAAGATTATCTAAAGACCCCTTACTCAGGCCATCCTTAATGAATTGTATCTTATCTTCACGGTTTACAGATACCATTCCTAAAGAACGGCATGTCGCATTACAAGTCCATCTGGCACATTTGTGACAGACTTTCAGTCGTTTTGCACGACGTTTCTTTGCAAAAGTGCTTTTACCTGTTCCAGGCATGTGTGAAATGAAAGAATTGGAGGACTCACCTGATAAGCGGACCTTTGCTTCAATTAGCCAGCGAATATCTTCAGGAATTTCATGATTCATTAATAACCTCAATCTTGCACACCTAGCACGGTAAATTTTATTAATCGCATTTGGAGGCAAAGCGGGAAAATACCTTTTCAACTTTTCAAGAGTGGTGTCCATTTTCAAAAGAGAATTAGAGAAGAGATTCAAAGAAGGGAGAAAGAGCTAAGAATTGTACAAATATATACAAATATATACAAATATCAGTTATTTGGGAAACTGAAAGAACCGACTTAAGTCACGGAGTACCGTTATCCGCCATTTGACCGGGGTGAAAGAGAGACTAGCAAAACAATAGATACAACAAAACACAAAACAATGTGAGAAAAAGAATCAATCTTTATATACAGGATCACTCAATTCAATAGAGTCATTATCAACCGAAAAATTGTCAAAATAAACTTTCAAACGATGCCCATTTACCTTGAAAACATTGCCATTCTTTGGATTCTCAATATCACAGGTCCCATATGGATACACATGTTTCACAATAAAAGGACCGCTCCATCTTGATCTTAGTTTTCCAGGAAATAAATGGAGTCGAGAATTATAAAGCAAGACTTTTTGACCAACATTGAATGTTTTTCTCAGTATTTTCTTGTCATGAAACTCTTTAATTCTTGCTTTATGAATTTTCGAATTGTCATATGCATCATTTCTTATTTCCTCAAGCTCATTTATTTGCAATTTTCGCAGCTGACTAGCATCATCAAGGCTTGAATTGAAAGCTTTAATAGCCCAATAAGCTTTATGTTCAATTTCCACAGGCAAGTGACAAGGTTTTCCATAGACTAGTCTATAAGGTGACATACCTAATGATGTTTTATAAGCAGTTCGATAAGCCCAAAGTGCATCATTAAGTCTTAAAGACCAGTCTTTCCTATTAGGGTTCACTGTTTTCTCTAAGATCTGTTTGATCTCCCTATTAGCAAGCTCTACTTGTCCACTTGTCTGAGGGTGATAAGGGGTGGCAACTTTATGTGTGATTCCATATTTCTTCATTAAAGACTCAAATGGCTTGTTGCAAAAGTGTGTTCCACCGTCACTTATCATGGCTCGAGGGATTCCAAATCGACTTAAAATGTTTTCTTTCAAAAACTTTATCACTGTTTTGTGATCATTGGTTCGACTTGGAATTGCCTCTATCCATTTTGAAACATAATCTACTGCGACCAATATGTACAAGAAACCAAATGATGGAGGAAATGGACCCATGAAATCTATACCCCAACAGTCAAAGATCTCAATGACAAGAATAGGATTTAAAGGCATCATGTGACGTTTCGAAATAGATCCCAACTTTTGACAATTTTCACAAATCTTACAGAATGCATGTGAGTCTTTGAACATGGTGGGCCAGTAAAATCCACTTTGTAAGATTTTTGCAGTTGTCTTTCTTGATGAGAAATGACCCCCACATGCCTCAGAATGACAAAATTTAATGACACTACTTACCTCATTGTCAGGAATGCATCTTCGAAATATTTGATCAGGACAATATTTGAATAAATAAGGGTCATCCCAATAAAAGTTCTTCACTTCGTTCAAGAACTTTCTTTTGTCTTGGGTACTCCAATGAGCTGGCAATTGTCCTGAAACAAGAAAATTAACAATATTAGCAAACCAAGGCATCGTAGAGACAGAAAATAAAGATTCATCAGGAAAGTAGTCATCGATTGGTGTAATGTCAGATCTCGAATCGGTTGTCAATCTTGACAAATGATCCGCGACAACATTTTCGGTGCCTTTCTTGTCTTTGATTGTGATATCAAATTCTTGAAGTAACAAAATCCACCGCACCAATCTAGCCTTAGAATCTTTCTTAGAGAGAAGATATTTCAATGCTGCATGATCACTAAAAACAACAACAGGTGAGCCAACAAGATAAGATCTGAACTTGTCACATGCAAATACTACTGCAAGTAATTCTTTTTCAGTGGTGGTGTAATTCATTTGAGCACTAGTTAAAGTTTTACTTGCATAGTAAATCACATAAGGTTTCTTATCTTTCCTTTGTCCCAAGACAGCACCCACGGCATAATCACTAGCGTCACACATTATTTCAAAAGGTAATGACCAATCAGGAGGTTGAATGACAGGAGCAGAAGTAAGCAAGTTTTTAAGTTTAACAAAGGCTTCCTCACAATGTTCAGTCCATTCAAAAATATTATCCTTTGTTAGAAGGTTACTCAAGGGCTTAGATATTACACTAAAATCTTTGATGAACCTTCTGTAAAAACCAGCATGTCCTAAGAATGATCTAACATCTTTAACAGATTTTGGTGTTGGTAAGTTGGCAATTAACTCGATTTTAGATTTATCAACCTCAATTCCTTTCGATGAAACAATGTGACCAAGTACAATGCCGTTTGTTACCATAAAGTGACATTTTTCCCAATTCAGTACAAGATTCTTCTCTTCACACCTGCTCAAAACCTTTTCTAAGTTAGTCAAACAATCATCAAATGAATCACCAAAAACAGAAAAATCATCCATAAAAATTTCAAGAAAACGTTCAACCATATCACTGAATATGCTAAGCATGCATCTTTGAAACGTGGCTGGTGCATTACATAATCCAAAAGGCATCCTTCGATATGCAAAAGTACCAAATGGACATGTGAAAGTAGTCTTCTCTTGATCTTCCAATGCAATTTCAATTTGATTGTAACCTGAATAACCATCTAGGAAACAATAAAATTCATGACCTGCAACTCTTTCTAGGATTTGGTCCATGAAAGGTAAAGGGAAATGATCTTTTCTAGTCATTGAATTAAGTTTCCTATAGTCAATGCACATGCGCCAACCCGTAACAGTCCTAGTTGGAATTAACTCATTTTTCTCATTTGTTATCACAGTGACTCCAGACTTTTTGGGTACAACTTGGGTAGGACTTACCCATTTGCTGTCAGAAATAGGATAAATGATTCCATTATCCAGAAGCTTAATGACTTCATTTTTCACTACTTCTTTCATATTAGGATTAAGCCTTCGTTGCATTTCTCTAGAGGGTTTAGCATTTTCCTCCAAATAAATCCTGTGTGTGCAAATCAAAGGGCTAATTCCTTTTATGTCAGCTATGGTCCATCCTAATGCATTTTTGTGCATTTTTAGAGTCTGTAATAACTTACCTTCTTGATGCGCATTAAGTTTGGAAGAGATTATTACCGGAAAAGTTTCATTTTCTCCCAAAAATGAGTATTTGAGATTAAATGGTAACGGCTTCAATTCAGGTTTTTTGTGGTTGAACACTTGAAGGTATGGGCTCAATTGATCGTGGTGGCAATTCTTCAATTTGTGGTCTCCAATTGCATGCCTTTGATTCCTGAAAGTAGACCATTTGCAAATCATCAGATTCATCAATCTCAGTTTCACTAGAAGTGGTTTGAAATTGATCATGAACTAATTTTTCAATAAAGTCCACTTCCTGTAAATCATTATCATCTCCAGGTTGCTTGTAAATGTTGAAAATATTCATCTCCAATGTCATGTTTCCAAATGATAGCTTCATCAGTCCATTCCTACAATTAATCAATGCATTAGAAGTGGCAAGAAATGGACGTCCTAAAATGACAGGAATTGAATTACATGCTTCAACAGGTTGCGTGTCCAAGACAACAAAATCCACAGGATAAATGAATTTATCAACTTGTACCAACACATCCTCAATTATTCCTCTAGGCACTTTTACAGATCTATCGGCGAGTAAAAGAGTTACAGAGGTTGGTTTTAACTCACCTAGATTGAGACTCTGAAAAACTGAATATGGAAGTAAATTCACACTAGCTCCAAGATCAAGTAAGGCTCTTTCAATTTTATGTTCTCCAATAAAGCAAGAAATTGTAGGACAACCAGGGTCTTTATATTTCAAAGCATTATTGTTCTGAAGAATGGCACTTACTTGTTCGGCTAAAAAGGCTTTCTTTTTCACATTCAGTTTTCTCTTCACAGTGCACAGATCTTTCAAAAATTTAGCATAAGAAGGAACCTGTTTAATAGCATCCAACAAAGGTATATTGATCCTTACCTGTTTGAAAGTTTCAAAGATTTCAGAGTTGTGATTGACTTTCCTTTGTTTGGTCATGGCATGAGGAAATGGAAGTGCTGGCGGGGAATCAGCCTTTTCTTTGGAATGTTCAGGTTCAACCCCTTCCTTACCCTCAGAGATAGACTCATCATCTTTCTCACAAGGTTCAAGAATAGGTTTTTCAATAACCTTACCACTACGAAGAGTGATGACTGATTTGACTTGATCCATGTGTTGGCTTCCAGAACTACTTGCATTTGCATTGTATTGCCCCTTTGGATTTTGCTGTGGTTGAGAAGGAAACTTACCTTTCTCTTGGAAACTGAGAGCAGATGTTAATTTTGCAAGAGCATCTTTAAAATCTGTCATGCTTTGAGCAAGTTGAGTGTTGATTGTCTCCTGCTTTTCAATGAATGCATGCAATGTTTCCTCAAAATTTCTTCTAGGAGGTGGAGCATAAGGAGGTGCATATCCATGAGAATTTTGGAAATTATGGTGTGCTTGAAACGGTGGATGTGAAGTTTGTGCATTGTTGTTATCACTCTTCCAACTGAAATTTGGGTGATTTCTCCAACCAGGGTTATACGTTTGTGAGTATCGGTTATGGTTGGGTCTTTGGAAACTGTTTAAAGCATGGGCTTGTTCATGGAGGCATTCCCTAAAAGAAGGTAAAGTTGGACAATCATTGGTTGCATGCTCATTTGTTTCACAAATTTGACACACAATGTCTTGAATCGATTTTAATTGACCACTCTTTTTCAATTCTAGTGCCTCGACTTTTCTAGCTAAAGATGCAAACTTGGCTTGGAGATCATGATCTTCCCTAAGGTTGTGCATACCTCCACTGGATGTATGAGGTTGAGTTTTACCTGGTGCCTCATAAGTACCTGTGGTGTCCCAGTTTTGAGCATTTTCGGCTAGCAAGTCTAGGTACTCCATTGCTTCATTAGGGTCTTTATCTTCAAAAGTTCCATTGCACATCAATTCAACCATTTGCCTATCTCTAGGTGTTAAACCCTCATAAAAATGTGAAACTAATCTCCATGTTTCAAAACCATGATGTGGGCAAGTATTAAGCAAATCTCGATACCTATCCCAACATTGGTAAAATGTTTCTCCCGGCTTTTGAGTGAAAGTGATGATTTGTCTTTTGAAAGAGTTTGTTCTGTGAGATGGAAAAAACTTCTTTAAAAATTGTTGTTGCATATCATCCCAAGCACGAATGGATCCTGGTCTCAAATTTTGTAGCCATGTTTTAGCTTTATCTTTTAATGAAAAAGGAAAAAGCTTTAATCGAATGGTGTTCATGCTACAATTTGAGTCATTATAGGTATTACAGACCTCCTCAAATTCCCTTAAATGCAAGTATGGATTTTCTAAGTCTAAGCCATGAAAAGATGGTAAAAGTTGAATAATGCCTGGCTTAAAATTAAAATGAGATGCATCAGGAGGGAAAACTATGCATGAGGGTGCACTTGTTCTTGTGGGATTCATGTGGTCTCTAAGTGTTCTCATACGGTTATTCTCATTATTCTCATTATGAAGTGATTGATTATCTTCTTCGGCCATATTTTCTGAAAATGATGAGGATACCCTACAAAGTCTACCACTTAATGTACGTGACCAAACTCTCATGCACGTGTAAGAAGAGAATTAAAAGCAAGAAAAGAAAATAGAAGAAAAAGAAACAAAACAAAACAAAGGAAACAAAAATAGATAAAATGAAAAGTGAAAAGAGAAAATAAATTAAATATTATAATTTATACAAGAATTTACCTCCCCGGCAACGGCGCCAAAAACTTGACACGACCAAAAGCTTGATGTCTTTTCCCAAGTGCAGGAGTGTCGAAGTAATAAATAACCCGGCAAGACCGGGGTCGATCCACAGAGAGGTTAATTGTATAAATTATAAATAACAACACAACAACAATAATAACAACAATAATAACAATAATAATACTCAGTACGTGGCGTTGTTATACCTGAGAATGATCTAAAAGATCGGGTCACAGGTTTCCAGCCTATATACTGAGTTTATGAAAAGATCAAAGATATATATTATATAATATAAACAGAATGTAAGTAATAATAATAATAATAACAATAATAAAAGCAGAAGATGAAGAAATTAATGAGAACTTTGAGATGAAAGATTAACGTAAGGATTAAACAATGATAAAGACAAATGTCAAGGTTAGAGGATCCACTAATGGTACTTCAAACAAGTATAATATAAACTCTTATTACTCAATTGGAAACCACACATAAAGGAGGTTCCAATCAGATTATAAATTGTTAACATGATTACATTAATTATCTTATTCGAATAAAGCTAATACTTGTAAATGTTGGCAGGCATTCATGATTATAACTTATGTTAACAACAAATCAAGTTCCTTTCATAGCTCAGGTGTCGGTTAAACCATACAGTATGGGCTATGAAAGTGCCAAGTATTTGTTGTACCAAATATTATACAACATAAATCTAGATTAACCATTTAACAAGCAAAGTATTAAAAGTGAACAAGATAACAAATATAAAACATGTTAGTATCCAACGTTAAGGTCCATGTAAGTTTATATTATACTTATTCTTACACCATTAGTGTACCCTTTTCACCTTGACATAATTAACTTAGCTGAACATAATGAAAGAAAGAAACATAAATGAACAAGAGAAGAACATAAATGAGAAAGAGGTTAACTAAGTAAAGGAAAGGAAATGAAGTGCATAAACTTGATATTAATGAAAGCAAGACATAAGCAATACAAAGAGAGAAAGCAAGAGCATGATCTTGATCTGGAAACCAAGATGCCTCAATACATGGTAAGTGCCTCCTTTTATAGGCCAAAATTTGGAACTATTGATTTGTTGACTAATTGATGAGTGGGTGGCCACATCTTGACTAGATAACAATCCTTATCTTCTTGTCTGGTCAAGACGTCATTGCTAACATCATAATTTGCCCAGAATCCTTAGGAATGTTCTAGGAAATTGTCTCAGCTTTCCAACAAAAAAAAAGATGAGGTCATTTGGACTTCTAGAACTCAAGATATGGGCTGAACACTAAATAGTGTTTGGGCTGCAGGACAGCTTCGGACTTCTTCGTTGTTCCTTCAATTTGGACTTCAAAACGACCTTTTCAAATCTTGGGCTCCTCATGAAAGTTGTAGGCCTTTGTCTTACCTTTCCATCCATATAAAGTGGACCTAAATCCGAAATCTAGAGCTCCAGATATGATCCAATTACCGAGCAATGTTCCGGTTTGGACTGCACCGACATCTCTTTTCTAAGTTTGGCCATCTCTTTGTCCTTTCACTTTCAATGCTTAAACTCATCAATCAATCATTTTATTTATGTGATAGTCCTGCATTTAAAATGAGATTTACCATAAATTAAGGTATCTTATAATATCAAACTTGTTATTATAAAACATGCTTTAGTTAAGGAGTTATTGATACTTCAAGTGCAAAATGATGATATAAAACCTTGATAAACATGCACTTTTAAGTACTAATCAATGGGTGAGGGGCGGCTCCGTTTGGTTCAGGGTGAAGAAGAAGAAAAAAATAAGGAGGGGGCCTATTTGGGCTCCGGCCAGAAGAAGGAAAACAAAATCAGAGCCTTCGGGGGGGAGGGGCTGTCGGTTGGAGAAGAAAAAAATGAAGGTGGGGGGGCTGGCCTCGTTTCTTTTTTTTCTTTTTTTCAGTGAAAGGGAGCAAGTTTCGGTTTCTATGGGTCTTGGCAGGTTGTCCGAGGGAAGAGGAAGAAGGGATCAAAAAAATTCCAGGAGGGGGTGGCGGCTGCCTTTCGAGAGAGGGAGAAGAAAAAATCAGAAGGTGAGGGGTGGCCGGCGGCTTGGTTTTGGTGAGGGGAGAAAAAAATTAGGGTTTCTGTTTTGTGTTCCCTCTCCCCAAAATTACCAAATGACCCCCCCTTTTTTTTTGAGTTTTCAACCTATATTTATAGGTAAAAGTTTGTTCAAACCTCCAAATTGGTCCCTCAACTTTCTTTTTTTGTAAATTTTGATTTTTTCTTGTTTTTTTCTTGTATTTTTAAAAACGAGCAAAATCAACGTCAATTCTATGAGAAAAATTACGATTTTAAAATGATGCGTGAAAAGTCGAACGCGTTCAAAAAAACAATTGAAAATTAATTTTTTTTTTTTAAAAGACGTTGAAAATGCTAAAAACATTGCAAATATAATAAAAACATATTTTTTTTGGATTTTTGTTGTTTTTCACTATTTTTGGATTTTTTGAAAAGTTTATTAAAAAGATGGGTCAAAAATTGGGTAACAACAGATGCCCCCTCTTTACAATGCTTACGAAGCAAAACTCCTCAATGTTTTGTATAGTAAGCTTTGTAAAGAAAAGAAAAAGAAAATGATCTTATTATCTTGGGCGACATGCCCCTTTTGAAGAAAAGTGGTCTATTTTCAGGGGCGACCTGCCCACACATACTCATTCTGGTCTATTTTCAAGGGCGACCTGCCCACACATACTCACTCTGGTCTATTTTCAAGGGCGACCAACCCACACTCTCACACTGGTCTGTTTTCAGGGGCGATCTGCCCACACATACTCACTCTGGTCTATTTTCAGGGGTGACCGACCCACACTCTCACACTGGTCTGTTTTTAGGGGCGACCTGCCCACACACTCACACTGGTCTATTTTCACGGGCGACCTTCCCTTTTGATTGGGTTTACCTGAGATCCCATCTGGCGATCTAACAAGAACAAAAATCGGTGTGTAGCTTGATCAACCTGAAATCCCATCTAGTGATTCTGCGTGATTAGGCTAAACTGAGATCCTTTCGCCGATCCCCTTTAACCATAATCAAGGTCTGTGTGGTTAGACTGAACTGAGATCCCTTCGCCGATCCCCTTCAACCAGAACCAAAATCCTTTCCAATTAGGTTAAACTGAGATCCCTTTGTCGATCCCCTTTAACCAATAACCAAGGAATGTGCAGGGTTGGGCTAGACTGAGATTCCTTTCGGCAATCCCCTCTAACCAGAACCAAAATCCTTTCCAATTAGGTTAAACCGAGATCCCTTCATCGATCCCCTTTAACCATAACCAAGGAATGTGCAGGGTTGGGCTAGACTGAGATTCCTTTCGGCAATCCCCTCTAACCAGAACCAAAATCCTTTCCAATTAGGTTAAACTGAGATCCCTTCGTCGATCCCCTTTAACCATAACCAAGGAATGTGTAGGGTTGGGCTAGACTGAGATTCCTTTCGGCAATCCCCTCTAACCAGAACCAAAATCCTTTCCAATTAGGTTAAACTAAGATCCCTTCGTCGATCCCCTTTAACCATAACCAAGGAATGTGTGGTTGGGCAGAACTGAGATCACTTCGCCGATCCCCTTCAACCAGAACCAAAATCATGTGTGTAGCTCGGTCAACCTGAAATCCCATTTGGCGATTCCCTTTAACCAAAGCTATATGAGATCCCATCTGGCGACCTCATCCAACCAAAACAAAAAAGTGGTCTCATTATAATGGGTGACCTACCCAAGTGGAAAGGAGGAAGAGTGGTCTCATTCTTATGGGTGACCTACCCAGGGGGGAAAAATATGAAGTGTGGTCTCATTGTAATGGGTGACCTACCCAGATGGACAAAATATGATGAAGTGGTCTCGTTAGGATGGGCGACCTACCCAAATAGAAAGAATGTGAAGTGCGGTCTCATTGTAATGGGTGACCTACCCAAAAATGGAAAAAATATGAAGTGTGGTCTCATTGTAATGGGTGACCTACCCAGATGGAAAAAAAATGATGAAGTGCGGTCTCATTGTCCTGGGTGACCTACCCGGATGGAAAAAATGTGAAAAGTGCGGTCTCATTGTCATGGGTGACCAACCCAAATGGAAGATGTGATATGACAAGTGTGAAAAATAGGACTTACCTGGCGAAGTCTTTGAGGGGATGACAGAAAAAAGGCTGGAAAACTTGGTGCTTCTTGATAATTCCCTATCATAGGCTTTGACCACTCGGTGTTTCCTGACTGCAAGAGTTGAAAACTCGAGGCTTCCCGATTGCAAGGTTGATCTCTTCATTTCTTTGGGATTTTCCTAATGGTAGGGTTCATCCCATCGTCCTTTTATTCCATGAACAAAACCGATTCTTTATTATCATCACCACAATGTTTCTTTCTTTTTCCACCATCTTGCTGGACCTCATTAAGGATTTTCCTGTAACAATTCAAAAATATGTGCAATTTTTATTTATTTTTATTTTTATTTTTATTTTTTGAGGTTAAATGACATGCATGTATCCTTACCTGATTTGAAATATAGGTCCCCCCCTCTTTGATGCTCCATCGTCATAGGGTGGCCTTGTTTGTATCCCAAAGCTTTCTTTGTTCTTCAGATGCATTGGCTCATTCATGTGCTAGCCATCCACTCAACTGTAAATGCAGTGCCCATCCCGGGCTGTCTTCGACAATTACTGCTTGCATCGTTCATCAAGCTTGACCCTACCCCCAAGTGTGGTACTGCTTAATTCATTATGAAGGATTTTCTCTCCTGGCTTCTTCTAAGAATTATCCTCTGATTGATTGTGTGCATCATGCCAATACCCATCAAGATTGTTAATCAGTCATGAACTTGCCTCTAGTTGAAACAGTACTCTTAAGTACATGTTATCATTAGCCTCCTTGGAACTCAATCAGTCATCCAAACATGCATCTCATAGCTTGCAGTACAAAGGCTCATGGTTTTATGCTCAGTGCTCTTCTCATAGATTCCTTTCAACTCTTCTAATCAGATTGTGAAAAGAAATGTCTCAGCCTCATCAATGATGCTGCTTTTATCACCTATACTCATGTGGTGAAGTGCTCATCTGGCTTCAAAACAAATTGTCCCACACAGTCAGTCTTCGGGGTGGGTGCCTTTCCAACGTTCATTCAGTGCAGTTGTGTGATAACATCTATCTATAACCATGTTTCAAAGAATGACAATATGAGATTGTCCTTTAAGTGCAACATTGTTCCACAGTCAGTCTTGATGGTATGCATCTTTTCGCCATTCAATTGCGTTCATTCATGTATCCTCATCGATCGCTAGCCATGTTTCAAAAGATGATGATAAGAAAGTGTTCCTTCAGGTACATCTTTGTTTCTCCATTGCTGACAGGGTTCACTATAGCATGGGTCGTTTTGGAATGACATTGCCCCCAGTATGATCTAGATGTGCTCGTTCAATGATTATCTATCTTTGAACATCATTGTCTTCAGTTCACTGATTCATCATTTAATCATTGCCTCATAGCTGATCTGAGCACTTCTTGTTTTCCCTTTTCAAGGTCTACTGTATTGCCCCCAGCTGCTCAACTTTTCAAGGAGTGTCGAGGACTTCAATGTCATTTCTATCAACGATTTTGCATACTCAATCAATGTTCTTCTGTTTTTGATAATCTTCCTTGTTCTGGAATCAACTCTCATATTTCAAAGATCATGTCTATTTAAAGTCTAGTTTGTTGAAATGAAATCAGAGATGTCTTTTTGAAAATCTTTTGAAAATCAAGCTTTTTGATCAAAGACCCAACATACGTTATTCGAAATACACAGTCCTTTGATTGTCTTGCATTTTAAAAACAGAAATTGACCCAATGTAGGATTAAAATGGCTTTTTCCATGGTTCTTTCTATCCACTTTAAACTCTGGTTTTGGGTATATCTTTTGATGGTCTGTGATGAGGTGACCTTTGAGTGAATTTCAAAAGCAAGGCACCCAAGTCAACACTTAGGCTTTATCAAGAAAGGTTATTTCTCTTCTTATAGCTTATTTTATCAGCATGCATAATAACCAATAGCTTAATTCATGAAGTCACGACCCTTATGGAAAAACTCTTCAAATTTTGAGAGCGCTATTTATCGGTTCAAATTGCTTGCTTGATTAAAAAGGGCTTTTAAAAACACGTAATGCAGGCTATGGTTCATGGCTATGAAAGAAAGGAATTTCAAAGGCTCAAAAGGTGTTTGAGGGTTTCAAAGACCTAGGATCAACATCAACTATTCATCAACTCTTTTCTATTGTTGTCTTTGTAGAGGAAACAACATATAACCTTGTTAACCTCAAAGTTCAGACTTTTCTTAACATAAGTCTTAATGCAAATCCACCTTTCCTTGATGAATAACCAACCTTAATCATCTGATAACATCATAGGCTTTATAATGGAAACCAAAAGTCATGTTTATAACTTAGTCTTTTTTCTGGTATTGACTTTTGTTGTGCCTTTCCTTGATTGAAATTTCTTTTGCTCTTCATAGACTTGATAGGCGTTCTCCTTCCTTTATCTTTGACTTGTATTTAAGTGAAGGCAATTTCAACTTCTTCGTTTTTTCATTGTTTTTTTTTTTTTTTTATCATAGCCTTCCTTAAAACTTTCTTATATGCCCCCAGTCTATGTGTCTTCTTCTAGCTCTCTCTCAATCATTGGACTTTTGTTCTAAGCCTTCCTTTTTATCCATTAATCATATCAATGTCTTCAAAATATCTCTCATTTGCCCCCTAGTGTGGGGCGTGATCCTAGTCAGGGTTTTTATAAAAAAATATTCTATCCAGCTCAAAATGGGAGTACAAGGGATATAATTTTTAGAAAGTGAAGGGATATCAAAGATGGTCTTTTCTCATTTCAAGCAAGGTCAGTTAAAACCGACAAATTTTGACCCCATCCAGTGTAATGATTGAAACTTGTAAGAATCATGATTCACGAGTCCATAACTACCGAATCCACTACATGTCATTATGCATACTGTTAAAACTTAGCTATATGATTTGTGGTTTGATCTTACGTGTGAGCTCAAAATTTGTTTAGTCGCCTCATATAGTTTATCTGGACATTTTAACAAACATCGAGTCATTTCTGCAATCAAAATACTTTTTTTTTATCGCATGTTGGAGTTTGAAGAAAATATTTTGTCAGGATAAAATGCTAAACATCTGTTGATTTCAAAACAACAAAGAGACAAAAGCAAGACATGTTTCGTTGAAGGATGAGATGTGATCCTAAACAAAATGCAGAATTCCACAACAATATGATTGACTGTTCATCACCATTCTTGAATCAGCTCTTCTAGCAATATATGAGTTTTGCCAAGCACTTTCGATCACATGTCATTTTGATGATGTTCGGGGGACAATATAGCCAATGACACCCTCCTTTGCAAGCTCCACTTGTCCCTTGCTCACCAACTTTGAGACTCGCTTCTTGAAATTCTTGCAAACTATTCCATTGAAATGGTTGAGGACCCCACCATGACATCACATCTCTTGTCTGGATTAAACCACCCAGAAAATGGTGGTTGCATGGGATTTGTCGGAGTCAGGTAAAAGTTTGGAATCTGGCAGATGCAGGTAAATAAACTCATATGGCAACTGTTCAATTGAAATTCTTGCAAACTATTCCATTGAAATGGTCGAGGACCCCACCATCACATCACATCTCTTGTCTGGATTGAACCACCTCGAAAATAGTGGTTACATGGGATTTGTCGGAGTCAAGCAAAATTCTGGAATCTGGCAGATGCTGGTCGACCTACTTAAACGGCAGAGGAATGTCCCATCTTGGCAAAGACATTTGAGCAATTGATGCTACCATGAGACCTGGCTAGACCACATAATTAAGGTTTCACACTGTCAAAGTCATCTCCTGATTCACCTCTCATCATTGTTCTGGAATCCATGGCAAATCCTTCAATCTTTCCTCTCTTCATAGCTTGTTCAATTCTTCGGAAAATCCTCACAACATCATTTCAATCTTCCAATGTTGTTGTGGTTGGTTGAGGATTGTTAGAAAACTTTCCAACAACTTGGTAATCTTGGCAGCGCCCAGAAACTTGTAGTATCGCCACTACCGACACGGGGAATCATGCCTTATCTCTTCTATGGGAGAAAATGATGAACATGAATCTCCTCTATTTCTTCTTCGATTCCTCACTGACGGTGCAGCAAACAACCCCTTATAGAGGGAGTTCTGCTTTGTGAAAGTTTCAGTCTTCTTCATGTTTTTCAGTCTAGGCATGTCTCTTCTCTCTACTTTTGCGTTTTAACACTGACATTGTTGGAGGAAAATCATAGATGATCTGAAACTACTACATTCCTTCTTGGATTTCCCACTTTCGGATCCACAAATAGATTCCTGCTGAGAGACCTCTGCAACGTTGAAGTTTGATGTCTGCTCCATGTTTTTCAAACCAAATCTGGCTCTTCAACATGCTACAGTTTCTTCGTGCTGAAACTGATGAGAGAAATATTTGTAGCATATGCAATTAGTAAATCCTCTCTTGCACTCTCAACTTGCAGCATCATAAACAGATTTTTATAGAGAAAGCTCTGCCACGTTGAAGTTCGAGTACTACTCATATTTTTAGATCAGGCCTGACTCCTCTGCAGAGTACAATGTTTTGCTCGTGCCACTGGTGGAAAAAAAAGTTTCAAAGCATATGAAATTAATACATCCCTTTTTGCATTTCCCATTGGCAGATCCACAAATAAATCTCTACAAAGAGAGCTCTACCACGTAGAAGTTCAGTGTCTGATCATGGTTTTTCAGACTAACATCTTGTGCTGCTGAACTGAAATTGAGCTCATTATTGGGGTAACTTCAAAACAGACTAATGCATCATATACAGGAGGCTAATAGTCGTTTGGTTCCATTAGATGATGTGGAGGCGATGAACACTTAACAGTGCAACTGGACAAGAATCAGAGTTGTCATTAGTTGATGACTGAAGGCATTGTTGTTGTTGTTCATAACTGAAAAGGAGAGGTATAGCTTCAATTGGATGTGAACAAGCAGTGTTCCCACAAAAGACTGTGCAGCAGACATTCCCTTTCCATTTGATGCTCAACACTTGTTCAAGCAAATCTGAGTCTAGTTGTTTCACCTTTAATGCTCTCAACCTTAATCTGATAATGAGCCTCTATCTGACTCCTTTGTTCACTTCCCTCATCTTTTCAATCACGTGCAGCATAGCTTGTGCAGGGGACCTACCTTTCAACCCGGTACAGTGCATGATAAATGTATGAATATGTAATCTATATGATGAACTCGCCCTTCGAGGGGGTGACAATATGGTCGTAACTCTTGTATGATGGAACAAAAATCGTGATTTTTGCCCAAACTCTACAATGAAAATTTTCGGAGTGATGGCCAATGTGTCACCCACAAGTCTTGAGTTCAAGATGCTTCAAGAAGGGTTTGCTCGGATGCAAAAAAAAAATATTTACGGAGCATACATCCTACAAGCAGGTTTTAATCTTTTTAAGTGAGACAAAAGGTCGGTTTACTATTTGGTCTCTAAAAAGGGGCTCTCGTTGTCCCAGTGATCGCCCTCATGGAGGCAATATGGGGGCTTGTAGGCAATGAGATGGCACATGTCCAACTATTACCAGTCTAAGCACTCAACGAAGAGTTGGGGTTTACACAAACTTAAACCTTGACTAAAAGTCGTAAGGTAAGCTGCTAGTCCCCCTCTTAACCTGAAGCTTGTGTGTGTTTTAAAAAATTACACTATGTGATGCATGAGACAATTCTACAAAATGCATGGGTAAAACAAAAATAAAATAAGACAAAAATGCAAAAACAAAAACACATCGAATATGCAAAGCTTAGTCCAATAATGTTGAAAATAATACCTTCCCTAGTGGAGTCGCCATTCTGTCGCACCCCAAAAACAAAATCCGGCGCGCGGCATCGGCTGGCGATTATTCGTTATGTTTTGCTGATTTGGTTCTTTAGAGTCGCCACCTAGTAATTCATTGCGGGCTACTAGGAAACCTGATGTATTGGTCTTGTCAGAGATCGTGGGTAAGGAACTGGTTGTGGTTAGGGAAGGTATTAGCACCCCTAACGCACCCTACCTGAGGTAAGCTGCTTTGTGGACTTGATGTGTTAAAGAAGTTTTAAAAATTCTATTCTTTCATCGAATTTTAGAAAATACAACTTACATGTAAGTTCATGATTCTTTATCCGTGATTAAATCAAAATATTAAATTCTTCTTTATTCCTGCAATTTTATCATAAAAAAAAACATTCATAAACAAAAAAAAAAAAACACCACATTCACTGTCAAGCTTCGTGGACTTGATATGATTTTAAAAACAAAATTTTAGCTCAATTCTAAGGCTTTGATAAATCAGTTATTACTTTTCCAGACTATATGTAGATACATGTTCTACATTTCCATGGAAAATTCAACATGATTTTTATCTGTCCTTTAGATATTTGTGCATATAAAAAAAAATTATATGTACATAAAAAAAAACACAAAATAAATAAATATATATACATATAATAAATAGCTTGGGCTGGGCCTGTATTGGCCCAAACACAAGGCTGGACTCAGCCCAGCCGCGTGGGCTGGACTGGTGTTCCAGCCCTCTGGTAACAGGGCCGGACTCAGCCCAGCCGCGTGGGCTGGACTGGTGTTCCAACCCTCTGGTAACAGGGCCGGACTCAGCCCAGCCGCGTGGGCTGGACTGGTGATCCAGCCCTCTGGTAACAGGGCCGGACTCAGCCCAGCCGCGTGGGCTGGACTGGTGTTCCAGCCCTCTGGTAACAGGGCTGGACTCAGCCCAGCCGCATGGGCTGGGCTGGTGTTCCGGCCCAAAAGAGGAAACAATATGGACTCAGCCCAGCCGCATGGGCTGGGCTGATGTTCCAGCCTGGAGTGAAAAGGGGCTGGGCTGATGTTCCAGCCCGCCCAAAACAAAAAACAAAACATTTAAATTCCTTTTTCTATTTTTTTTTATTCAATAACATACATAAAAAAAATACAAACACACACAAACATTTCTTTTTTTTTATTATTATTATTACTTATCACTTCCTCTTTTCTTTTCTTTTTTTTTTTACATCCACATTTACATAAAATACAAACTATAAAAAAAAAACTCAAAATTACACAAATATTACATTAAACAATTACAATTACAAAAATTAACCCCAAAACCGACTGAAATTACAGGGATAGCCTTCTGCCACCGGAACAGTGTTCAGCTTGATTTCTGGGAGCAGGAACAGTGGCGACGCGTGGAACCACGCGCCGCCGCCACCAGAAAAAAAAAATCCAACAGCAGGGGGGCCCGGATCGCCTTCTTCCCCTCGTCCTTTCCTCGCCGGCGGTGTGAAGTAAAGCCACCTGCAAAGTCCAGAAAACGCAACAGTAGATTTTAATTTTTGTTCTTTGTATTCAATTTATTTCTCTTCCTCTTCATTTCGGGTCTGCTTCCCTCCGCTGATCTGTTCTTGTTTCTTCTTCTTCTCCGGTGGCTGATCGTCGTGGAGGAGGAGACGATCTGGTGATGGGGAGGGCTGGATGTTGGAGGAGGATGGCGCTGCTGCCCGGGGAGCAGATCTGCCCTCCTTTGGTCTTGGTGAGCTGGCGGCTGGAGAAGGGAGCAGCTGAGAGGGGAAGATGCCCACGATCGGGCTGGCTGCTGGGTCTTCGGCGTGGGCGGCTGGTTTTGGCTCCGGGTGAAGGAGAAGAAAGTGAGATGGCCGGATCTGTGGGGATGGAGAGGCTGCAGGAGATGGGTGAGGGGCGGCTCCGTTTGGTTCAGGGTGAAGAAGAAGAAAAAAATAAGGAGGGGGCCTATTTGGGCTCCGGCCAGAAGAAGGAAAACAAAATCAGAGCCTTCGGGGGGGAGGGGCTGTCGGTTGGAGAAGAAAAAAATGGTGGGGGGGCTGGCCTCCTTTCTTTTTTCTTTTTTTTTTCAGTGAAAGGGAGCAAGTTTCGGTTTCTATGGGTCTTGGCAGGTTGTCCGAGGGAAGAGGAAGAAGGGATCAAAAAAATTCCAGGAGGGGGTGGCGACTGCCTTTCGAGAGAGGGAGAAGAAAAAATCAGAACGTGAGGGGTGGCCGGTGGCTTGGTTTTGGTGAGGGGAGAAAAAAATTAGGGTTTCTGTTTTGTGTTCCCTCTCCCCAAAATTACCAAATGACCCCCCCCCCTTTTTTTTTTGAGTTTTCAACCTATATTTATAGGTAAAAGTTTGTTCAAACCTCCAAATTGGTCCCTCAACTTTCTTTTTTTGTAAATTTTGATTTTTTCTTGTTTTTTTCTTGTATTTTTAAAAACGAGCAAAATCAACGTCAATTCTATGAGAAAAATTACGATTTTAAAATGATGCGTGAAAAGTCGAACGCGTTCAAAAAAACAATTGAAAATTAAATTTTTTTTTTAAAAGACGTTGAAAATGCTAAAAACATTGCAAATATAATAAAAAACATATTTTTTTTGGATTTTTGTTGTTTTTCACTATTTTTGGATTTTTTGAAAAGTTTATTAAAAAGATGGGTCAAAAATTGGGTAACAACAACCAGTACATCCGGTTTCCTAGTAGCCCGAAATCAATTACTAGATGGCGACTCCAACGAACCAAATTCAAGCAAACGCAATAAACGAGATTTAAATCGTCAGCCGATGCCGCGCGCTGATTTTTTTGGGGTGCGATAGTTGTGATGCATTTTCCATGGGCTTCTTTTTTTTTTTCTCATCCTTAAATTTCTTCTTTTCTAAACCAATTTTTTCCAACTTTTTTTTTTGCCTTTTTATTCTAAGAAAAATAATATGTTGAAGTTCGATTCTCTTTTCTAGCTGGAAGGCTTTTTCTGTATCTATTAAATAGTTTTTACTTGTTGTAACCCATTTTTGGGTCTCCAAAAAATAAAAATAAAATAAATAGCCAAAGGAGGTTAGAAAAATAACAGGAGGCAGAAGCGCTCAGAAAGTGGTCAGAAAAATCGGTCAAGGAGGATAAAAATACAAAGATGGATTTTTGACAATATATTCTTGAATGATAAGAGCCCTAGTGGACAAATTTGGAGGTTTATTGACTTAATTGGATTTTTAATTGAATTTATAGAGGATTTGAGTGCAAGAAAAATTGATTTTTAAGTCAATTTGGGCTTTAATTAGAAGAAATTTAAGTTCTGGTGCCAAAATATATTTTTTAGGAATTTATTGGGTCAAATCAGGGGCTTAATTGCATAAATATTGAAGTTTAATGGCCAATTAAGGACTTAATTAAGAAAATCCGAAACCAGGGACCAAATTGGAAGAGGCGCGTAAATGGAGGGGCTGCAATTATTCGGTTCAGGGGCCTAATTGAAGAAATTGGAAGTTTATTGATCAATTGAGGGCTTAATTGCATAAATCAGAGGCCAAGGACCAAAGTGAAAAACACGGCCAACTATGGGGGCGGGGACCGAATTTGGCAGGGATACAATTGAAATGAACAAGAAATGATGGAGGGCTGATTTGAAGTTTGGCTCGTTTAAATGAAACGGCGCGTTTTATCCAAAACGACGTCGTTTCATATATATATATATAAAAAAAAAGGAAGACCAGAACGGTGTCGTTTTGAACGACACTGTTCATCTTCCTCCTTCCCCCCCAGCAGATCAGCAGAAGACAAAAACCATTTCAAACCTTCCCGCCTCTCTCTCCTCGCCTCCACCGAAGCCCCACAATACCACCGAACGGGTCACTGGCCGACCAGCCGTTGCGTGATTGAAGGCGCACTAGCAAAAGGCACACCGCTCCTTTTTTTTCCCCTATAAATAGAGAGAGACCGAAGGAGAGAGGAAGACCCGAAGATAGAGGGAGAAGAGAAATAACGCACGAAGGAGAGGGGAGAACAGAAACAAACCGAAAACAAGGAAACCGAAACCAAAAACAGAAAGCAAATGGAGACAGAGAAAGCCACTGAGAATGAAAAAACAGGGGAAAGGGGAGGAGGATGAAATTTTTCACCACTGTTAGAAACAGCAGCAACACCGCCCGGAGCCGCCGTCCACGAGCCACACCACCGCAGCCCCGCCAGCAAACCACCGTCTCCGCCGCGCCAGGTACGCTCTCTCCCCTGCATTTTTTTTTACCTGTAAGTTTCGTCTCCTGCATGCAGAATCGTTCTGCATGCAGGGGACGGGGGGGAAAATAATCCCCCCCCCCCGTTCTGTCTTCTCTTCTAGGCCAGACGGGTTCTGGCCCAGAAACATGTATATGGGCCAGAAGGATTCTGGCCCAACCCGGCGGTTTGGGCCGGGTCCGGCCCAGACCAAGTTTATACTTTTCTTAGGCCGAAATCGGCCCAGTCACTTTTGGACCGATCCCGGCCCAATGACTTGTGGGGCTGAGCCCGGCCCAGTTAGTTGGGCCGGCCCAGCCCCCTTAATATATTATAATTATATTATATTATTATATTATATTATGTGTGTATATATATATATTTTTAAAAAAAATCTGAAAAATCTAAAAAATGTTGTTGTTTTCTTTTCATATATATATATATATATATTTTAAGGGGGTTTGTATTTTTTATACTGTGGAGGTATAAATTCAGTATTTAAAATATCCGATTTTCATCGAGACAACCAAAATTTTCAAAGATAAATTTTTTTTTTTGCTTTCAAAAAATTTCTAAAATTCCTTAAAAATATTGTTGATTTTTTCCCGTACATTTTTTTAAAATGACTTAATATTAGTTTGTATTTTTTATGCTGTGGAGATACAAATTCAGTATTAAAATACCCGATTTCGTCAAAAAAAAAATGTTTTCTTGCGTGCTGCATACGGCCAATACTCTAACATGTTTTGAATGTTCTTTTTATAAAAAAAAATATATTGGAAGCTACGAAAGTGTGTTTTCGCATAGATTTCTTAAACACAAATTATTTTCTTGCATTTCTAGATTTTACAACATGTTTGTAAAACTCCAAAGGGTATTGGTCAATATTCCAAAAACTATAAAAATCTTATTTTTGGGGAGAAAATTTATTTATTATTCACCGCTAATGTTTGGATAAAGAAATCCTTAGAAGGATGAATATCTAAAATATTATTGGGAGTAATAAATCCGCACATATTCTTGAAAGAAGCCTTGATTATAATCGAGGACATTTCAAAATTTTAATTTTTTTTTTCCACGATTTATGAGTCGCAAACTCTTGAAATACTAAGGGAAAAATGAGCTTTCAAAGCACATGGAATCTCCTTAGATTTCTATCCAAAATCAATTGACGAGCCTAGAAAATACCAACACCATAGCAATTATAGAGCAAACCAAACACCAAGCAGCTTACCTTAGGTAGGGCGTACTAGGAGTGCTAATACCTTCCCTTTACGCAACCAGTCCCTTGCCTTAGAATCTCTGAAAGACCAGTTAGGGTTCATAGTGACCAAAATACTAGGTGGCGACTCCAAAGAACCAAATCAGCAAAACAGAACAAAACGAAAGTCGCTAGTCGAATGTCGCAAAACAAAATTTTTTTGTTATTTTTTTGTGGGGTGCGACAGAATGGCGACTCCACTGGGGACCCTTGGACTAAGCTTGATTTGTTTGTTTGTTTATGTTATGTGTTATTGGTTTTTGTTTTCTTATGATGCTTTGTTTAAAAGCTTTAGCATATATCTTTACATTCTATCATACATAGCATAGTCATGCATCACTTTATTATTATTATTATGTTTTGGAGGGCACACACATGTAACTTTAAGTTTAAGTGGGGGACTAGCAGCTTGCCTTATGACTTGAGTCAAGGTTTAAGTTTGTGTAAACCCCAACTCTTTGCTGAGTGTTTAGACTGATTGTGATTGGTACACGTACCATCCCACTATCTGCTAGACCTCCATATCGCCTTTACGAAGGTTGATCACTGGAACAGCAAGAGACCCTCTTTTAGAGACCCAATAGTAAACCTACCCTATATCTCACATAGAGAAACTAGAACCTATCCTTAGGGTGTATGTTCCAATATATCTTTTGCATCAAAACAAGTCTAAACCCCAATGCAGGACTTGTGAACGAAATGGCCATTATCACTAAATCTTCCATCTTAGAGTATGCAAAAAATTATGAACTGTCACAATTGACTTAAGGAGACTACCTTAGAAGCGATGCTAAGAAGATATCACCAATCAAGAACCTGAATTGCATATTGAATGAGGTGAACAAGTTAACGACTCATTTTCAGAATGTGGATAAAGATGCATTTTTTAGGAAATACGGACGTTTGATGGAAATTGCAAAGGTAGAAGTTTTAAGCCCAGCTGTGCGAGCTTTAGTTCATTTTTGGGATCCAGACTACCGATGTTTTTCCTTTGGAAGCATAGACTTGTGCCCCACGGTTGAGGAATATGGATTGTTGACCGAGTTTCCCAACGACCTGTATCGGATTTATTCTCCTTTAAGATCCGACAAGATCATCCCTGAACTGTCAAAACTGCTCAAAATCTCCAACTTGGAAAATTTTCTGGAGAAGAATGGTACCGGTTTGAAATGGAGGATGCTAGAATTGGAAAAGAAGTTAGGAGTAGAAAAAGAGAGATTGATTGCCCTAGGTATATTTGGCCTTGTGTTGTTCCCAAGTCAGATTGGTTTAGTGAGTTTGGAGGCCGCTGCTGCTTACGTGGACTATGAGAATACACAAATCAATCCAGTGGCTGCTATTTTAGCCGAAACAATTTTGACACTTAACCATTGTAGGAGGGCCGGAAAAGGAGCAATGAGATGTTGCACGCAACTGTTGTATATTTGGATGGTTAGCCATATCGAGACAAAGAAACCTGTCTTCAATAATTTTTGGTGGTTCACCCAAAAACCGCTAAAGTTAGTAGAAGAAGAAGAATGGGGAGATCTAGACAACCAGGGTTGGGTTGATAAATTAGAAGGTTTACCTAATAGCGATTTTAAGTGGAGGGCCCCATGGGTAACGACAGTGAAGGTCCTAATGAGTTGTGGACAAAGGCGTTGGGTACCATTGGTGGGGATTACGGGTTATGTGAGTTATGCTCCTGCCTTAGTGGTAAGACAACTTGGGGGCATGCAGTTCGTTCCTAGGACTATAGGAATCGCTCAATTCTCTGGTTTGTTCAAAGATCCCATGGCAGAAGAGGTTTTGGAGATCGTCAAACAAGATTGGAAGCATCTAGTGTTGGTAGAGATAGAAGGGTTGAGAGATCCAAGTGTGAGCGAAGGATATGTAAAATGGAGAAACTCAGCTACTTCAGCCACGCCTTGTGTAGAAGCTAAATCTCCTCAAGCTGTAGCGGAGCCTATTAAGAGAAAAAGGATGAACATTGAAGATGATTCAGCTGCTTCAGCCATGCCTTGTGTAGAAGTCAAATCTTCTCAAACTGTAGAAGAGCCTATTAAGAGAAAGAGGGTTAGCAGTGAAGAAGAATTGAGAAGGCAACTGGAAAAACTGAGAATAGAGTTGAGCAAGAGCAAAAAGGACAAAGCAATGTTGGAAGAAACGATGCTAGAAGAGGATAAAAGAAGAACATTTCTAGATGAGCAAATACAGTCTAGAGATGCGAAAATAACAAAGCTGGAGTTAAAGTTGGTTGAGGAGAAGATTGCTAGGGAAGGAAGTGAGAAGGAGCTTAAAGGGTTAAGTTTGGATTGGATGCAAAGTTGCTCTGATCTTGAAGCAATGGAGATGGATTTTAGCGATTGCCAAGAAGGTGCAGAATATTACCAAGAAAAATTTGCGCAAGTGCAATTCGAACTGATGGATAGGATTAGGAAGTATGAGGATTTGAATAAGAAATATATGGAGTTGGAAAGCGAAAGGGAAGGATTCGAGGATGTTAAAGCAGAGTTAGCGGTCAAGAAGAATGAGATAAAAGTTATGAGGATAAAGCTTGACAAAGAACGCGAAAAGTCGAAGTATATAGACGAGAAGCTAGTAGCAATGGAAAAGCACAAAGATCAAATCGACGCCAACAACACTGCTTTGAACAGAACCAACATGTTGCTCATAGAAAAAATGACCAAAACCGATGAGCAAATGGACGAAGCTGCTGCACATGCTCGAATTGTTAGAATCAATGCGCGGAATGTGGGAGGAGACATCATTTGCTATTGCCGAAGCCTAGCTGAAACTGATGCCTTTCTAGGGAAGATTGAGAACCGCGGCTTTGCTTTCTTACCTTTGGCTAAAGAGTTTAGGGAGGAAAGGGATTAGCATGTTGTATTTCTTTTATTTCTAAATGTATTTTTATCCAAGCGTTAATGAAAAGGGCATTGACCCATCTTCTTATGCAAAATCTGTCTCTTGGGGAACATGATTCAAGCAAACGACTCAAAAGGCAGAACGCCTATCAAAGCAATGTGACAAGAGAATGCTTATAATATGATGGCTGTTATTCGTTCACAACAAAAGGCTACATCCATACCCAATAAAACATGTATTTTTCAATCATGCATCCATCACAATCATACATTTTTCTCATACATCTATGCATGCATCTGCAGATTAAGAAACATAGGTCCCCCTTCTAGAATCCACAACACTCGACAAAGAACAAGAATGGAAAACGAAGAAAGGTCACAACCAGAAGCTCAATACCAAAGAGAACTTGAAGGAGTTCAGAATGATGTGGCGCACCTAACCCGTATGTTAGAGCAGATATTGAGAGCCAGAGATGGAGAGGGAATGTCTACTCAACCTAATGAAGCACCAGCAGCAGCTCAAATTCCTGTCGCACCTATAAATATAGGGGCAAATACACCAACTAAGCAGAGTTCTAATCCTGTTCGGCCCATCCAAATCCCTATTACAATGGATTTAACAAACGAAGATCCACATGACTTCAAATTCTCTAATCATGAGGGGGATGATAAGTGGACCGCACTAAAAGAGAGGCTAAGGGCAATTGAAGGAAATGATTTGTTTGACCCAATTAGGGCCGCTGAAGTATGTTTAGTGCCTAACATTGTTATTCCAAAGAAGTTCAGAGTGTCAGAGTTTGTTAAGTATACTGGGATGGAATGCCCAAAGACCCATTTCCGCTCCTATTATAACAAAATGGCAGAAGTTATCCATGATGATAAAATGTTAATTTACTTCTTCCAGGATAGCCTGACTGGGTCGGCCCTCAGTTGGTATATGAGGTTAGACAACATTAGAATCAAGAAGTGGACGGACTTGGCAGATGCTTTCTTAAAGCAATACAAGTTTAATCTAGAGATTGCTCCTGATAGGACCAGTCTGATTACCATGGAGAAAGGAACTCAAGAGTCCGTGAGGGTTTATGCTCAAAGGTGGCGTGACCAAGCTATCAATGTGCAACCTCCGCTAATAGAGACAGAAATGGTGACTTTGTTTGCCAATACTTTTAGGGCTCCATACTATGAACACCTTATGGGTAGTTCAGTACAACATTTCTATGATGTCGTGCGGATTGCTGAGAGGATTGAACAAGGGATCCGAAGTGGGAGAATTGCAGAACCTCTAGAGAAGAGAGGTTTCATTGGAAAGAAGAAAGAAATTGAGGTGAACAACCTAGAAAGGAGAAGCAAAAACTATCAAATACCTACCCCCCGAGTCACTAGTATTAACTTTTCCAAACCCCCCACTCCAAACCAGCCCAATCAAATAAAATTCCCAGCAAATAACCACAGCAATTACCAAAGAAAGGATAACCAATCATCAGAAGAACAACTACCTCCTTTACCAATAACCTTAAAAGAATTGTATGCCAAGTTGTTGAGTATTGGGCAGATAGCTCCCCTACCCATACCACCTATGCAACCACCTTTCCCTGCCTGGTACAACCCCGAGGTGACTTGTGAATACCATGCTGGTCACGCAGGCCATAGCATTGAGTCTTGCTTTGCTTTTAAAAGAAAAGTGTTGCAACTGATCAAAGTGGGATGGGTCACTTTCGAGGATTCGCCTAATAAGAATTCAAACCCTTTACCTAAACATGTTGATAGTAGGGGAGGAGTGAATACCATGGAGATTGGTAGCAAAAAGAGGGTGTTGAAAGTGACCATGGCCAAGCTATACTTGATGTTGGTGCAGTCTGGACATTTGGAAGAAACGACTGAGTACTGCACAAGGAAAAGTAACTTTTGCCCTTTCCATAAAAAGAAAGGGCATCACATTGATGAATGCATTGAATTTCATCAAAAGGTTGCAAGAATGCTAACTCTAGAAGAGTTAAGGATTGAGGTCGTAAGTGACAATGAAGAGGTAGAGATGATAGAGAATCAAGAGAAATGTAGAATCCAATCAACAAATGGTCGCTCAAAATTGGTATTAACTAGGCCCTCATATGCAAGCAAAGTAGACTATGGAGTGATGCCTGGAGATTATGGTTATACCTCGAATATTGAAACTCCTTTGCCGCTGTTCCGAACTGAGATAAGTGGGCTAACTCGGACTGGTCGTTGTTTCACACCTGAAGAACTAGAAAGACAAAGAAAGGCTAAAGGCAAGGAGGTGCTGGACCTCGATAAAGAGTTTGAGGTGAATAAACCTGTGACTGAGGAAGAAACAAATGAGTTCCTGAAATTAATGAAGCATAGTGAGTACAGTATAGTGGATCAATTGAAGAAGACCCCTGCTAAGATCTCCATCATGTCATTAATACTCAGCTCCGAGCCACATCGTAATGCTTTGCAAAAAGTACTGAATGAGGCCTATGTGCCCCAAGATATTGAGCAAAAGACTATGGAGCATCTAGTATGGAGGATACATGCTGCCAATTACTTGTATTTCACGGAAGATGAACTTGACGCTGAAGGAACTGGACATAACAAGCCCTTGTATGTCACGGTCCGATGCAAGGATTGTCTTGTCGGCAAGGTTCTCATTGATAACGGCTCGGCCCTTAATGTGTTACCAAGGCATATGCTGGATGAAATGCCGATAGATCCCTCACATATGCAACCTATTATGATAACGGCGAGAGCATATGATGGCTCATCAAGGCAAGTGATAGGGTCAATTGAGGTCGAACTAGCTGTGGGTCCACAAGTCTTTCTAGTAACCCTTCAAGTGATGGATATCCACCCTTCCTATAGCATGCTGTTAGGAAGGCCATGGATACATTCTGTAGGAGCTGTCACCTCTTCGCTACATCAATGTTTAAAGTACATTGCCAATGGTGTCCTGGTTACTGTTAAGGCTGAGGAGACTATATCGATGGTAAGAAATGTGGCGGTTCCATTCATTGAAGCAGAAGATTGTAAGGACGGAAACCTTCATGCATTTGAGATTGTGAATACCGAGTGGGTGTCCGAGAACACTGTGGTGAGGAAGCCAGAAATCTCGGAAGCCACTAAAATGGCCGCTAAAAGCTTTTTGAAAAACAAGATTCATTTCCCATACGATATGAAGCAAGGAAGGCTTGAATGGATGGGTATAATCAAATTGAAAGCTGCAGAACAGAGGTTTGGGCTTGGATATAAGCCCAAGAAAGAGGATTACAAACGAGCTGCTGGTGCAAGAAGGGAGAAGAGAATGGCTAGGATTGAAGGAAGGAAGCCTGAAGAAGAAAACTTAGCCATCCCTCCAATCAGGATTACATTTCCAAAGGCCGCATATGTAATACAACCTGATGGGGGACATGGAGACCTCTTTCAGAAGCTTTCTTTAATGAACATAAACACTCTAGAGGAACATCAAGTCAAGGACAGTGCTGAGAAAATTGAATCCGAAAGGAGGGATAAAGAGCTGCCACAATTAACCATCCATACTTTGGAAGAAGTCACCGTCAAGACTTTTGTTCGGAAGCTAGCCGAAGGGGAGAAGTTCCAGAATTGGGAGACCCAAGAAGCTCCATTGGTTTTTAAAATGTAATCAACAATCATTGTTGGATTATATTTTTATCTATGTTGTTTGCCTTTTTTCTGTTTTGTTTTTATTCATTGACAATCGAGGCTCAAGATGTCAATTGGATTTTATTTTGTTTGTGAGCCAATCTTTTGTTTTTAATGAGATCATGCATTTTCAAAATTCATCTTGATGTCTTACTATGCATTTACACATCACTTTCCGCTTTCAGGAACCCTGAAAGTGGATCCTCCACAACAACACCTGCACTTTACATTGAGAATGAATGGCCAAAATTTAAAGAATACATAGTGGCTGTAGAAGATGAGGAATGAGAGGAGGAAAATATATGGGAATTCACAAAACTAATAGAACAACACGAACAGGCTTGGAGGCCCGCTAAAGAGGAACTTGAAACCATAAATGTAGGCAATGAAGAAATCAAGCGAGAGTTGAAGATAGGGACTTTGATCACCCCTGAAGCAAAGGAAGAGTTGATTGCACTGCTCAAAAACTATGTGGATGTCTTTGCCTGGTCCTACGAGGATATGCCTGGTTTGGATACGGACATTGTAGTACATAGAATACCACTGATGGAAGGATGCAAGCCGATTAAGCAGAAGTTAAGGAGAACTCATCCGGAGATCTTAATCAAAGTAAAGGCAGAAATTGAAAAACAATGGAACGCTGGTTTTTTGGAAGTAGTGAAGTATCCACAATGGGTGTCAAATATAGTAGTGGTACCCAAAAAGGAAGGTAAAATCAGAGTTTGCGTGGACTTTAGGGACTTAAACCGGGCTAGCCCTAAAGATAATTTCCCTTTACCACACATAGATATGTTAGTTGATAATGCAGCACGCAGCTCCACATATTCCTTCATGGATGGGTTTTCAGGCTACAATCAGATAAGAATGGCGCCAGAGGATAGGGAGAAGACAACCTTTGTAACACCATGGGGAACCTTTTGCTACAAAGTCATGCCATTTGGTTTAAAGAATGATGGGGCCACTTACCAAAGGGCTATGGTGACTTTGTTTCACGACATGATGCACAAAGAGATTGAAGTATACGTGGATGACATGGTTGCTAAATCTAAAGAGGGAGAGAATCATGTCCAAATATTAAAGAAATTATTTGAAAGGTTAAGGAAATATAAGTTGAGGCTTAACCCAGCAAAGTGTTCATTCGGGGTGAAATCCGGTAAGTTGTTGGGGTTTGTGGTGAGTGACAAAGGGATAGAAGTGGATCCTGAAAAAGTAAAAGCTATTCAATCTATGCCACCCCCCAAGACTGAGAAGGAGGTGAGAGGTTTCTTAGGAAGGTTGAATTACATCGCTCAGTTTATATCTCATTTAACCGCGACTTATGACCCGATCTTTCGTTTGTTGAGGAAGAAGAACCCGGGAATATGGAATGAAGAGTGTGATAAAGCTTTTGAGAAAATCAAGCAGTACTTGCTAAATCCACCTCTGCTTGTTCCTCCCGTACCAGAAAGGTCATTGATTTTATACCTAACAGTAACCGAAACAGCAATGGGATGTGTGCTTGGGCAACATGATGAAACCGGAAGGAAGGAAAGGGCCATTTATTACCTAAGCAAGAAGTTCACGGAATATGAGTCTAGGTATATTGTGATTGAGAAGCTGTGTTGCGCACTAGCATGGGCTACAAAGAGGTTACGTCAGTATATGTTGTATCACACTACATGGTTAATTTCCAAGTTAGACCCATTAAGGTACATTTGTGAAAAGCCTTATCTATCTAGCCGAATTTCAAGATGGCAAGTTCTTTTAGCTGAGTATGACATAGTATATATGACAAGGAAAGCCGTGAAAGGGAGTGTTATTGCCGATCACCTGGCTGACCATGCTATGGAAGATTATGAGCCGTTAAACTTTGACTTTCCCGATGAAGATGTGTTTGCAATCGAGGAAGAGAAATCAGATTGGTGGGTTATGTACTTTGATGGTGCTGTAAATGTATGTGGTAACGGAGCAGGTGCAGTAATAATCTCTCCTGATAAGAAGCAGTATCCGGTTTTAGTTAAGCTACAGTTCGGGTGCACCAACAACACGGCTGAGTATGAAGCTTGCATTCTTGGCTTAGAGGCTGCATTAGAGATGAACATCAAAAAGATAGATGTGTATGGAGACTCAATGTTGATCATTTGCCAAGTAAAAGGAGAATGGCAAACCAAAGAAGAGAAGTTAAGGCCTTACCAAGAATACCTGGCTAAGCTGGCTAGAGAATTTGAGGAAATAGAGTTCACCCATCTAGGAAGGGAAGGGAACCAGTTTGCAGATGCTTTAGCCACACTAGCATCTATGGCCAAGATAGACTTTGGGCACAAGGTACAACCAGTACACATCAATATCAGAAATAACCCCGCTCATTGCTGCTCAGTCGAAAGAGAAGTGGATGGAAACCCGTGGTACTATGATATCAAGAATTTCATCCAAAACCAGGCATATCCCATGGGGGCATCCAAAATCGACAAGAAGACCTTGAGAAGGTTGGCAATGGATTTTTATCTTGATGGGGAGATTTTGTATAAGAAATCATCTGACGGGACTTTGTTGAGATGTTTGGATGAATTTGAGGCAAAAAGTACGTTACGGGAAGTCCATGAAGGGATTTGCTCAACCCATGCTAGTGGACATGTGATGGCTAGGAAGATACAAAGAGTCGGGTACTTCTGGATGACATTAGAGAAGGATTGCATCGATTATGTCCGAAAATGTCATAAGTGTCAAGTATACAGTGACAAAATCAATGCTCCTCTGGCTCCTCTGTTTAATTTAACATCTCCATGGCCCTTCGTAATGTGGGGAATTGATGTGATTGGACCTGTAAACCCAAAAGCCAGCAATGGTCATAGGTTTATTCTCGTAGCTATCGACTACTTCACAAAATGGGTAGAAGCTGGGTCATTTGCTCATGTGACGCAAAAAGTGGTGAAGAAATTTATTGAGAGAGATTTGATATGTCGGTATGGTCCACCAGAAAAGATTATAACTGATAATGCCTAGAATTTCAACGGCAAGATGATAATAGAGCTCTACACCAAATGGAAAATCAAGCATGTCAATTCTTCGTCATATAGACCAAAGATGAATGGTGCGGTAGAAGCTGCTAATAAAAATGTCAAAAAGATTATTCAGAAGACGGTAGTCACCTATAAGGATTGGCATGAGATGTTGCCATTTGCCCATCATGCATATCGCACCGCAGTTCGAACCTCAACAGGAGCCACCCCGTACATGTTGGTATACAGAATGGAGGCGGTGATGCCTTTAGAAGTGGAGATCCCATCATTGAGAGTGTTGTTAGACTCTAAGCTGGAAGAGGTAGAATGGGCAAGGGTTAGATATGAACAGTTGAATCTGATTAGTGAAAAGAGGATAGTCGCGATCTGTCATCATCAATTCTACCAAAGAAGGATGGCTAAATCATATGACAAGAAGGTTCGACCTCGAGGATTCCACGAAGGAGATCTTGTACTAAAGAAAATATTACCTTTACCTGGAGAAGATCAGAGTAAATGGGCGCCTAACTATGAGGGGCCTTACGTGGTTAAGAAAGCATTCTCAGGAGGAGCTTTGTTACTTTCTAGAATGGATGGAGAAGATCTAGTTAGGCCTGTGAATTCTGACTCTGTAAGGAAATACTACGCTTGATGTATTCCGGAATTTCCCAGTAAATAAAATAAAGTCCGGCCATGAATTCTCTTTGTAAAGAGCTTTTATATATATATATAAAACATATGATCTCATAGCATTTGAAATCTTTTACTTAAAAGAACTTTTTTTACGCATGACTAAGGAGGTGACTCCATCAATTGGAGAGAACCAAATCAAATCTGCTTGACATATAGTTGCACATCACACTAGGGGGAAAAAGGGTGCACGAGGTGCACATAAGGGTCCATAGTGAACCCAAGCCAAAAAGGGGTATCATAATAAAAACTTCTAAAAAAAAGCATCTTTTATAAAGAATTGCTAATTGCATTAAAAGTTTCAGTTTTCATGAACAAAACCAATTTTGCCTTTTAAAATAATAAAGCACAAAACTCAATGGAGCAAGATAGGGCCCCATAAGGAACCAGAGATCTCTTCACTAAAAGGATATGAAGTATATTTCGGTTCATGAGAAAAGCTTGAAACAAGAGCTCGAAGAAGTTTACGACAAAAGGGGGACCTATGTTTCCAAGATAGGTAACAAAAGCATACATACATTTTGACCATAACGCATTGCTTTCAACATTTGTCAGATCGGGGTTTCATCACCATTTCTCTGGTAGAGCGTTTTCTAACCCTACCTCATTCCGAGTGTGCCTTTGAGCCACCACTATTCAGGTAGTGTGTTTTCTCACCCTACTTCTTTTTGAGTGCGTCGTTGAGCCCTCATTTCTCAGGTAGTGCATTTTTTTTTACCCTACCACATTTCGAGTACGCCTTTGAGCCCTCACTTCTTGGTTAGTGCATTTTCTAACCCTACCTCTTTTCGAGTGCGCCGTTGAGCCCTCACCTCTCGGGTAGTGCATTTTCTAACCCTACCTCATTGCAAGGGCGCCTTTAAGCCCTCGCCAACATTTTTCTGGGTAGGTCACCCATTACAACGCGACCACTTCTCCATGTTTTTTCCACTTGGGTAGGTCACCCATTACAATGAGGCCATTTTTTTCCACTTGGGTAGGTCACCCATCACAATGAGACCACCATTTTTTTTCTGGGTAGGTCACCCATTAGAATGAGACCATTCTCCATTTTTTTTTTTTACCTGGGTAGGTCACCCATAAGAATGAGGCCATTCCTCCCCCTGGGTAGGTCACCCAAAGAATAAGACCACTCTTTCTTTTTCCACTTGGGATCACAAGGAGACCATTATTTTTTCTGGGTAGGTCACCCATAAGAATGAGACCATTCTCCATTTTTTTTTTACCTGGGTAGGTCACCCATAAGAATGAGGCCATTCCTCCCCCTGGGTAGGTCACCCAAAGAATGAGACCACTCTTCCTTTTTCCACTTGGGTAGGTCACCCATCACAATGAGACCATTATTTTTTCTGGGTAGGTCACCCATAAGAATGAGACCATTCTCCTTTTTTTTTTTACTTGGGTAGGTCACCCATAATAATGAGGCCATTCTCCTCCCTGGGTAGGTGACCCAAAGAATGAGACCACTCTTTCCCTTTTCCACTCAGGCAGGTCACCCATCATAATGAGACCACACACGCATTTTTGTTTTGGTTATGGAATCGCCAAATGTGATTCCCAGTTTTGAGATCGCCAGAAGGGATCTCGTATTTCGATATTTGGTCAAAGGAGGTCGTCAGAAGGGACCTCATATTGCAGCCTTGGTTAAAAGGAATCGCCAGACAAGATCCCAAGTTTTGGTTAAAGGAGATCGCCAGAAGGGATCTCGAGTTGACTAAATTTTGATCATAGTTTTTGGTTGAGGAGGATTGTGATTAAGACAAAGTTTCAGAGCGATCAAGCTCCAACCAGATCGGTTTCGGGAGTTCAGTTGTGGTTTATCTTTATAAATCTTATTGCGTAAAGCCCCTGCTCCGTAAGCTTTATAAAGAGGGGGCATCTGTTGTAACCCATTTTTGGGTCCCCACAAAAATAAAAATAAAATAAATAGCCAAAGGAGGTTAGAAAAATAACAGGAGGCAGAAAAGCTCAGAAAGTGGTCAGAAAAATCGGTCAAGGAGGATAAAAATACAAAGATGGATTTTTGACAATATATTCTTGAATGATATGAGCTCTGGTGGATAAAATTTTTTTGATTTTTGAGGAGAAAAGTCTAAATTTGGAGGTTTATGGACTTAATTGGATTTTTAATTGAATTTATAGAGGATTTGAGTGCAAGAAAAATTGATTTTTAAGTCAATTTGGGCTTTAATTAGAAGAAATTTAAGTTCTGGGGCCAAAATATATTTTTTAGGAATTTATTGGGTCAAATCAGGGGCTTAATTGCATAAATATTGAAGTTTAATGGCCAATTAAGGACTTAATTAAGAAAATCCGAAACCATGGACCAAATTGGAAGAGGCGCGTAAATGGAGGGGCTGCAATTAGTCGGTTCAGGGGCCTAATTGAAGAAATTGGAAGTTTATTGATCAATTGAGGGCTTAATTGCATAAATCAGAGGCCAAGGACCAAAGTGAAAGACGCGGCCAACTATGGGGGCGGGGATCGAATTTGGCAGGGATACAATTGAAATGAACAAGAAATGATGGAGGGCTGATTTGAAGTTTGGCTCATTTAAATGAAACGGCGTGTTTTATCCAAAACGACTTTGTTTCATATATATATATATATATATATATATATATATATATATATATATATATATAATGGAAGACCAGAACGGTGTCGTTTTGAACGACACTGTTCATCTTCCTCCTTCCCCCCCCCAGAAGAGCAGCAGAAGACGAAAACCATTTCAAACCTTCCCGCCTCTCTCTCCTCGCCCCCACCGAAGCCCCACAAGACCACCGAACGGGTCACTGGCCGACCAGCCGTTGCGTGATTGAAGGCGCACTAGCAAAAGGCACACCTGCTCCTTTTTTTCCCCTATAAATAGAGAGAGACCGAAGGAGAGAGGAAGACCCAAAGATAGAGGGAGAAGAGAAATAACGCACGAAGGAGAGGGGAGAACAGGAACAAACCGAAAACAAAGAAACCCAAACCGAAAACAAAAAGAAAAAAAGAGAACCGAAACAAGGAGAAGGGAGGAGAGAGAGAGAGCGAACCGAACACTTGGAAACAGCCGCAGCGCCGCCGCCCGAAGCCGCCGTCCACAAGCCACGCCACCGCAGCACCGCCAGTGACCGCCTCCTCCACGCCAGGTAAATTTTCTTCTTCCCCCTTCGCTTTCATTGCAGGAGGCGGGGGGAGAAAATTAATTCTTCCCCCCGCTGGGCCTTGGGCTGCTGGGCCAGCCCGATGCTGGCCCAGCCTTGCAAGTCTGGGCCGGTCCTGGCCCAGACTGTAGAAGTTTTTGTCGGGCCGAGATCGGCCCAATTTCATTTTGAGCCGAGGTCGGCCCGACCCTTTATTTTTTGGGCTGAGCCTGGCCCATTTATTTGGGCCGGCCCAACCCCATAATATAATATATTATATATTATAAATTATAATATATTATAATATATATGTGTATATGTTATATATATATATATATAATATTTTATAAAAAAAACTATTTTGAAAAATCTTAAAAAAATATTGTTGATTTTCTTACATATTTTTGTCAAAATGACTTAATGTTGGTTTGTATTTTTATACCATAAAGATACAAAACCAGTGTTAAAAATACCTGGTTTTCGTCAAAACATCAAAGATTTTCAGAATAAAAAATGTTTTTGCTTTCAAAAAATTATAAAAATTCCCTAAAAATATAGTTGATTTTTTCTGCATATTTTTATTAAAGTGGATTAATATTGGGTTGTATTTTTATATCGTAAGGATACAAACCCAGTATTAAAATACCCGATTTTCGTCAAAGCATAAAAAAAAAAAATTCCAAAAAAATTGTTTTTGTTTTAAAATACGGCCTAGTCTCTCCAATATATATATATATATATATATAAATATTATAACATTGTATTTTCACACAACAAAGGAAATTTTCAAAATAATATATATATTAGCATGCATTTTGGCTTTAATAACCAGTTTATTCAAGCCATGAGAACTAGGCCAATATTTTAAAAATTCTAAAAATTCTTTTTGTTTTCTTTTAGTATTTGGGATTACGAATTTATACGTAAAACGTATTCCTAAATATTATTAATAAAGTTTTGGGTATAGACGTTAGAACGGTTAGGATTTTACCCAATAAGATAAAGATCTCCTTATCGAGGAGGTTTTTTTTCTTGAACCATACACAGACCAACAACTAGGAAAACACGAAAATACCTTAGATTTTATCAGACAATAAAACAATGCAGCTTACCTTAGGTAGGGCATATTTGGGGTGCTAATACATTCCCTTTACGCAACTAGTCCCTGTACCCGATCTCTGAGACCAGTTAGGGTTACTAGTGATCAAAATACTAGGTGGCGACTCCAAAGAACCAAATCAGTAAAACAAAAAAAAATCGCCAGCTGAACGTCGCATTGGATTTTTTTTGAGGTGCGACATTACTTATCTCTTCAGGCCTTTTATTAATATTGCACTCTAGTTCTTTTTCTTTTTCATCTCAATGCCCAATGTTGAAACCTAATTTGATCCTCATTTTTGTATATATTTTGAAAACAATTAGAAAAATTCAAAAAATACATGTTTTCAATAATTTTAGCTATTTTAATAATTTTATTATTTTCTTCCTTTTTATTTGATTTTGTGTCAATACATCTTGAAAATCATAAAAAATACAAAATGCAAAAATAAAGAATTTTTTTTAAATATAAAAAAATAGCTAGGATTTGAATTTGGATCGATAATCAGCATAATAGAAAAATACATGATGTTAATAGTTGTGGTTTATAGAGTCATATCAAACTGGATGTAACAATGATGTCGCGGAAAAACATAAAGAATTTTGTTTTACTTTCATTTGACAGTTTTTTTTCTAGCATTATTAAACTCTATTCATTCTAAAATTTTAACTAGATTTTATTTAATATATTTTAAGATTCTTCATAAAATTTCAGCTCAATCTGATAGTCAGATTGAAAATTATGTCTAATAATATAAAACTGGTCAAATTGTAATTTTTCAAAAAATTATGAAATTTTAATTCAAGCTAAAACATCATATTAGAATGCTCCACGTATATTTTCAGAATTTTTTAATAATTCAATTAAAAATTATGAATTTTATTAATATAAAACTAATCAAAAAATATTAATAAAATCTTAACCCTAATTACACTCACCCAAACTTTTAACATGCCTTCGCCCATGCTCGAAGCCCTTACGACAAGATGATTCATATATATATATATATATATATATATATATATATATCTTTTACAATGAAACTCTTGACAAGAGTTTTAGTTACAGAAGAGTTCATTTGCAACATCGTAGTCTTTTCTTAAACACTTTTACCGCGTAGCCCTTACGGCGAAGATAATTCGTACGCTAAAGTCAAAGGTGCTCAAGTAGGACATCGGAGAATTTCATTATAACAATAAAAAGTATATGTGTGTGTGTATATTGCTGTGAAGATTCCAAGCAAAATTCAATCACACAATATCCGGAAATTATAATTTTTTTTAAATATTCACTTTTAGGAAAATCTTAAAATATTAACAAAATTTGGATGCAAATTAAAACGTAGTGGGTGGGGTGTAGATTTTATAATCATTCTATAAAGTGATTATTGTAATTTTTATAACAAAACAAATAACTTTTTAGGTAGCTTCCAAGAGTAGTAATTTTAATGTTAATTTTAAAGGTATAACTTAACTAATTATATTTTAAATTTAAATTTTAAAAATTATTATTTTGAATCTTACAAACTTTAAATTAATTAAAAAAATTATATAATTATTAACTTAAAATTCCACGTGTCTCCGAGCATAGCAACTTAACCACATTTCTGTGGTTGATTTGTGAGAGAATGACGAACTCGTTAATAGATACTTCCAGATTTTCTTCATCAACGACTTTGGACTTTTTAACAGCCATAATTCTTCCATCTGTTAACATTCCCTTGTAAACAGTGCCTTGACCACCTTCCCCAAGTGTTCTCTTCACATTAAAACCATCGGTGGCTACTTCCACCTCCTTGGAACTGTATATTTTTGTTTTGATAATTGTTGCTGTAACAATAGCCCACCGTTACGTTTGAAGAATTTCTTTTTGAGTTCCTTGTTCTGCCTCTTCTTTATAAGTTTATATAGCATCCAAAGGCCAAACAGCAGTACCAATATTTTAGCTATTTTAATCATTTTATTATTTTCTTCCTTTTTATTTAATTTTGCGTGTCAAAACATCTTAAAAATCATAAAAAATACAAAATGCAAAAATACAGAAAGTTTTTAAAAAAATAGCTAGGATTTGAATTTGGACCAATAATCAAGTATCATAGGCAAAAACAAGGTTTGAATTAAAGAAGAAAATGGCTTAATTTGATTTAATTTGACTGAAAGTTGAAGAAATTATATGTTCAATGATGATTTTGAAACAAATAGCCAAATTATAAATCCATGAAGGGATTAATTGAAGAAGAAGAATATCAAATTGAGAGTTAAATTGATTAAAATTGCTTAATTTTAGGAGCCAATGATTGATTTGCAGGTCTAAATTAATTTAATTGGGGATACAATTAGAAAGAAAAAGGTGATTTAAAGCAAATTGAAACAATTCAAAAGTCAAGGACTCTAATGAGAATAAATAATGTTTGTCTGGATTTTTATTTCAATTCATTTCAATCGTACCAGTAATTAAATTAGTTTGATTCAATTTAGTTTCAAATTAACTCAATTTGAATCTAATTATTTTTAATCCAATTAAACCCCAAAATCCAACGATTAAACCCCAAAATTCAATTATGCTCTTGCCGTGTCTATGTTGATTCTGCTGCTCCATGTTGTACTTTGCTCTGCACCCTCCTCTGTTTTTGCTCTCCCTGTATTCTTTACTACTTTATGTTCGTAGTTGCTGTCCTGGTTGATCATGATCGGTGTTGTTAAGCTTTGTGGCTGTGTTTCCACAAAAGCTCAACAATGGAAGTAGAGAATGAGAGAGAGAGCGGTATGATCTTTATTTGATTCAACTAGCTAGGATTAACTATATTTCAAGAAAAAATCACTGATTGTGACAGAGAAGAGTTCCAGTAAACTGTGTCCAAATCATTTTTCACAAATTCAACAAGAAATTCTATTTACCGGTGGCCTTTGGAGCCACGCACTCATATTTTTGTAACTCAAGTATTTGTAAAATTAAGAGTTAGGATGTTTCTTTCCACCCTCCAAGCTATAATAAATCCCACAGGAATACCAAAATGCTTCTCAATTGAGTGATGATGACTTTTGTCTTGCCATTACGAAGATGATTGGAACTGTTCTCTTCGAACCACTTGAATTTCCTTGAACTCTTATAAAAAAAATAAAAAATTATAGAAAGACAACGTTTAGAAGACGATTCTATGAATAAAACAGGAGAAGAAAAGTCGCCAATTTCTTGAGGGCCATAACTTTTTTTATAATGTGGAATATCTAGTAGATAAGTACTTGGAATGAACTTTCTATCAGAAATTAATCAATAATCCAACTAGTCAGGTCTCTGTTACAGTTTTAAATCATGAACCAATTGCTTTCACTTTTATTTAGGTATTGTACCCAGAAAGTTCCTTGCAATTTATTGATTTGGAAGAGTATTTTTTTTTCGCTCTTAATTAACACAGCCCACCAATCCCCCTGTAGTCCTCGATGTTGATTGTTCACTTTCATGCATGTCGACGAGCTTTTTCTCCAAGAAAGAAAAGAAAAGTTTCTAAGAAGTGTGATCAATTCACGCCTAATACTCTTGAAAAATTTTCATCTATAGTTTTGAAGTGTTATCTTCACAGCTATTCACAAAAGGCACAGGTAATTACGAGCTTGTTTTTACCATTTCTAGCAGTTACTTATACAAATTTTTTTCTTTTTCTTTTTCTTTTTCTTTTTCTTTTTTATCCAGTATGTATTTTTACATAATCTAGGATTTTATCTATTAACCCCTCCCACTCAGTTTAACAATGAAGAATTTTCCTAATCAAGCATTATAGGCAAAAACAAGGTTTGAATTTAAAGCAATTAAACCAGATTGCAACCTCATAATTGCAGCCCAAATCTTCAATCAAGTCTCCAAGAATCAAGTCCTAGAAATTATGCTAAACTATGTTAATTCCAACCTTTGCTCTACAATAAAAAGAGACGAACAAAGGCAAGAAATGGGGAGCCTTCATCAACCAGGAGGAACCAAAAACAGAGCTCCTATTCATCCAACACAGAGCTTCTTGTACACAAAAAACACAAATCCATCTCCATAGTTTCCCATTCAACCCAACACCAAAACCTCTCATGGCCAGCTGTTGTTATTCATTATGGAGCCTCATATGAACAAAAAAAAAATCATAAAAGAAAAGGAAAAGAAAAAATACATAAAATAAAAAACAAATTGGGAGAAAATATAAAAATAATATATTAATGAGAAAAATATACTAGAACGTTTGAGAATTTGTCAAAGCCTGGTTGAGAAAGATCAAATATACAAGATTGAAAAATTTAATAGCATATTTTTTATTGATAAACCTTTTGTTTTTACATGATTTTTTTTCAATTTCTTCCTTCTATATTGAGTTTATTAGAGATTAAGTTTTATTTGTTTTCTATAAGAATAACCTGGTCTAATAACATAGGGTGAATTTGACATGCTAACTCCCATTAACCTAGGCCTTTTACATCATTTTATTTATTATATTTGGTTCTTATTTTCTTAATTGATTTTTCTTGTTTTGATTGTTTTTTAAAATTAATTTGTTAAAAAAACATATTCTTTCAAAATTTAATTGTTCTTGTGCTTTATAATGTTTTTTTTCCAATACAGTCACTGCAGTCTCATAATTTAGATCAATGGTATGCAATGTTTACTCAAATTAATTTCGATCCTTTTTTTTAATAATTTTTTTAATTATTTTTTTTAATTTTATCCTTTAACATTGAGTTTGCTGAAAATTGATTTTTTTTTATTTTTTATTTTCTTGTTATAAGGATGACTCTACATCACAAACCAGATCATGAGTTTGTCATACTAATTCAGGTTGGCTTAATATTAATTTTTTAATTTTTTTTAATATATTTTTCATTTCATTGTGTTATTTGTCATACTAACTAAGGTTGACTTAATATTAATTTTTTATTTTTTAAAATATTTTTCTCACTTCATTGTGTTATCTTTCATTTTTTAACAGTATCTTAAATTCAACTTTATATATATATTTTTGCAATCATTTTTCCTTGTCATCACTTTTTCGCTTTTGATTTGGTGTATTTATTATTTTTTTATTATATAATTAAATTAAACTATCTTTCAAAATCCAAGATCTATTACTTCAGTGATAAATTTTTTATTTGTTTTAAAACATGCTAATAAAAGAGCTGAAGCATTGGTTTTTTAAATTTAAAAAAATAAAAAAAATAGTCTGGCCCCGACGAAGCGTGAGCCGTGAGTATGATACTAAACATTTATTTTAATTCAAAAGGCATCCATTTAATCTTTGACATACTCAATCAAGTCCTTTATTACTTGTACAGACATGAAATATTTTTTTTAACAACTCATGGATTCAATCACATTTCAGCCAAATTGGATGCAACTGACCAAAACTAAGTACATGATACAAATTGATTTTTGAAAAGCCCAAGAAAAAAATAATATATTTTTTTTAAAATACAAAGAAACTGGGTTGCCTGAAGAAAACGCAAGCTGGCATGTCCTTCTATAGTATCACTCGAATTTATTCTTTTTTTCTCTAACAATTTATCGGCATCAAAAAAGGATAGAAGCAGAACAAGTTAGCCCTTTTATTTCCTCTCAGATAAAAGAGTAAAGGAAAAATGGAAGGCGCTGCTACTGCTGCTGCATCATCAGCTGTAGTCGTGGAAGAAGAGCGCCTCCACGTTCTCAACAAAACCGGTCAAAAAATCGGCATTTCGAAGCCCAGGCAATCACTAATCTCTCTTCTTCCTCTCTCTATCTCTTAATCAATCATCTTATTGTTACGTAAGTTTTGATTAAACACCTAATTAATGCCTCTAATTACGCTCCTGTGCGACGTCGTTTATAGCATTCAAAATTAAACAGAGCAATTTTTTTTTTAGATTTTCCTTTTATTTTTTACCGTTACTTTGTTTGCTGTTTGGTTGCTGAGAAAAAGAAATTGTGATTCTTCTTATTTTTTTGTTATTTTTATTTTTTGGAAATGTAGAGGAGAAGTTCATAGAGATGGAGATTACCACAGAGCAGTTCACGTGTGGATGTACTCCGAAAGCACGCAAGAATTGCTTCTTCAACGTCGCGCCGATTGCAAGGATTCCTGGCCAGGCCAATGGGATATCTCAAGCGCCGGCCATATTTCTGCTGGCGATTCTTCACTTGTGTCCGCTCAGTGAGTCAATTTGCAACAGTTTTTCTTATTTTATTATCTTGTCAATTAATTTCTTGCTGCATAAGAATAACTGTTTTTTATTAAACTAATTTTTCTTACTGTTATGCGTTTAGGAGAGAGCTTCAGGAAGAGCTAGGCATTAGCCTTCCAAAGGATGCGTTTGAACTTATTTTTATTTATCTTCAAGAGTGGTTAGTATTTATTTATATATACATCAAATTCCTTATTTAACTGTACAAGTTCTATAGGATACCTGGTCTATGGAGACCGGACCGATTAAATTAATTGGTGTAATGGATTGTGACATTATGATTTTGATTTAATTGATCTCGTTGACGTAGACTGGGGACTGGGAGAATGCAACAAGGCTTGTAGTAATTGATTGTACTTTATATTTGAATGCAGTGTTATAAATGATGGGAAATTCATCAATAATGAGTTTAATGATGTGTATCTTGTGACAACTGTAGATCCGATTCCTCTTGAAGCATTTACTCTTCAGGTAAGGAAAAGTGTGCTCTTCATTCTCCTTTGATGAGTGTTGGTTTGTGTTAATACATGTTTTATCTATTATCAATTGGTTTTGATAAAAGATCAATTTGGAGAATACCACTTGTTTATGCTTGAAAGTTTTCTTTTTTCTTTTTTCTTGCACGTTTAGACTTTTCCAATTGGTGTTTTATATCTGAATTTTTTATACATGTTCTGGTACGTGCACATTATTTTGTTTTCTGCCAAATAATGTGCTCTTTTCATCGGAAGGTTCGTTGGAGATTGACATGCCTATCATTTCAGACATGAATATTACATAATTGGTTACTGCTGTTAAGTTGTGAAAATATGAATGCTTGTTTATGATTTTACTTTATGATAGGAAACAGAAGTATCTGCTGTTAAATACATTTCGTTCGAGGAATATAGAAGCTTACTTGTCAAAGAAGATCCTGATTATGTGCCCTATGATGTAGATGAACAGTATGGTCACCTCTTTGAAATCATTAGGAGAAGGTATACTAAACAGTATCTTTTTTAGTAAAATCAACTATGCTAGCTATAACATCTTTTGTCAACTGTGGTGGAATGCATCCTATGGTATAGCTATTATTCTTCTTGAAGTTGATTTTGTCTCTCTTTAACGATTAAGTGAATCAAAGAAACATATTTACTCCTTATTTGAAAGGTTACATTTGATTTCGTCTTTAGCATTTGACTTAACATGCAAAAACTTTTTCTGAGTGCATGCTGAGAGTTTTGAAGGTGAAGTCATGCTTTCCTCCCTCATGTTTGTGAATATTGCACCATGTTATGTAGCTGCATCTGGAAAAGTTATCCTTTTGTTGTCAACTGGTGTGTAAAACACTTTTTTTGGACACCTTTGTACTAGTTTCCTATCAAAAAAGTCAAATTGTGTGCATATTATCACCTTACTTCATGGAAGGACTTCTAATATTTTCTTTCTGCTTATGATGTCTTTCATCTAATTTTATTTGGTACACAGAGAACACTGTAGCGCGCAGTTTGAGTCTACAAAAGCAACTCTGTCGATATGCTTCTGTTTCTCTGGATGCTGAGGTTGTCTACTTTCTCTTCCTATTTGCATTGATCTCTCTGCTATCTTAGTAGCTACGCTATCTGTGGCAAAGTATGCTCAGTTTATGTAACTTGTGAACTTAAGTTGATGGTTTAACTTGTTAGTTTACAATATTTTCTTCCTTTCAGAAAGGGATAAAAACCATATAAAAGGGGAAGGTGTTTGTTTTGTGAAAGAATGCTTGGGCCTACATTAATTTGAATTTGTACTTGTATGAAATATTGAGTTATTGGAGGCTGCCTCTTTAGCAATTGCGATCAAGAAATTAATAGCACTTTTAATATTTTGTCATTCTCATAACTGGAATACTAATTATACTAGTATTGGTATTGCTACTACTATTTCTCAAATGCTAATGTTTTTTGTTCTTTATGCAAATAGGATTGAATTTAGTATATTTTTTCTTCTTTCTTCAGTTGACAGGTCTCTCAAATACAGACAGGAAGACTCTTGGTTTACTTATCAAGGCTGCAAAACTTATGGATGAAATCTTCTACCTTCAGGTACTTACCATTGCAAAACAATGTGAATGCACATGTGCAAGAAGTAGGCTGATACACTCATACAATCTGCAGAAACTATTGGTTTACAGATTTCTTGCATGTGGTAGACTTGAATACCAATATATTACCTGCGCATGCCCCATAAAATGATATTTTTGTTCATGATCTGTATAGTTACTAAAGTGTTTCTCTAGCTTGAGCAGTGGTCTATTTGGTAACGAGCATGCCCAGTCATTTTGTCTGCCTTCCTTTTTCTTTTCCTTTGGGGGTGGGAAGCCCAAAGGTGATCAGGGCAAACAAAGTGAGAAAAACCCTAAGCTGGGAAACAAGACCTGTAATTTACTCAACAGAAAGTTCAATGGAATGGTCTGGGTGAGAGAGGCCTTCTGAAGTTGTTAGACAATCCCTCATAGAAGGGAACTGAGCAGAAAGAACTTTGGCTTAAGCATTCATGACATGACTTGGCATTATGTATAGTAGTAACTCATAAAACATTTCAAGATGTGGACTCATAATAAAGTCAAGTAGTTTCTTTCTGATTTGATGTTATGTTGCAAACATGCCCAAATTCTTTTCATTTGGATCTCCTGTCAGTGAAATAGTTGATATTTGTATTTGAAACTTTGTACAAGTAATGTGAATGTCATTCTTCTGTGTAACTTTACATGATTTGTTTCTCCTTCCTACAAAATTCAGATGATTAGTCTCTTGTAAAATCCAATACAATAAGCCTATTTATGATTGCAATAATTAGCAACTGTGAATGACTGTTAGCGGTGCCTCTTGCTTTTTTCTGCTTCTAATCAGGTTTGGTACAGCAATCCAGCTCTAAGAGATTGGTTGAAGGAGCATGCTAGTGCATCAGAATTAGACAAGCTTAAATGGATGTATTATTCAATTAATAAGAGCCCCTGGTGAGTCTTTTTTTGAGGTGCTGCTTCTTTGAGCTCTTATGTGCACGCGCTTGGAACAAGCTAAGAATTCACCATTCCCCAACTTTTTATATATATTTTTAAGAGAAATACCTCTTGATTAGAATTTATTGGTGATCAACAGGTCCTGTCTTGATGAAAACGAGGCATTTTTAACAACCACAGATTCAGCTATCAAGTTACTTCCTGAAGCCACGAAGCCTGTCAGTGGATGGAAGGGTCTGGAATATAAAGCAGCATTTCCCATGCTAAAACCACCTGGTGCAAATTTTTACCCTCCAGATATAGACAAAAAGGTATGCATGGGAGGATCATTATGCAAGTTGAAGTTAATTTTTTTAAAATAGGATCACCATCATATATTTGTGGCTGGAAAACTGTTTGAGGCTTCTGTCATAATTTAGATCTCTCCCCCTCTATACCTACTATAATAATAAGTTTCTCTTATGTCACAGGAATTTAAATTATGGAATGACAGTCTGACAGAGAAAGAACAAAATGATGCAATGGGCTTTTTCACCGTCATCAAAAGACACAGTGAATTTAGTTTGGATTCTTCTTCACCTAATCATGCAGTTCACGGGACAAATCATTTAATGACTGCCCATGATCCATATAGTGTTCCTTACTCAAAGGAGTATAACTCCTTCCTTACAATAGCTGCAGAACTATTGCATGAAGCTGGGGACTTGGCTGGCTCACCTAGGTATATCGAGTTACACTAGATTTTTCTTGTTGCCAGTAACTCATTTGTTCACATCATACTGAATACTATTCCACTTACAGATGATTGTTGAATTTGTTCTTCTGCTGTGTAGTTTGAAGAGGTTACTACATAGCAAGGCTGACGCATTCCTCTCAAATGAGCAAGTTTTCTAATACTGAGAAAGGGATACGATTTTGGGGGATTGTTAATGCTGGCACTTGCTTGTGTACACTTCCCCTCCCCCCGGGCCACCACAATCACATAGTTATGGATATTGAATCATGGTGACTGTTTTCTTTATATACGACTATCCTTTTTCTGAATGAGGTGGAATTGTAATAGGAGCAAGAGGCACTTGAAGGTCTGCTGAGGCCTTCTAACTTAAAAAAAATTGGAAACGTTCTGTAATTCTGCAATATTTCACAGGTCTCAGCAGTCTGCATAACTTGCCTGATTTATTGTTTGTTTTGTTCCTCAAGGAAAATGGAAATAGCTTAGGCTAAGAATAAAGCAAAAAAGTGATCTGTACCTATCATGGAATGATGAAAACTAACTATGTTATCAATTGGATGTTTACACTTTCTAAATAAACTAATAATGTTATAATATGAAAAAAAAATAGGGCTCAATCATTGGATTTTTCATTTTCTAAGTCTTTATTCTCATGTAGCCATTTACTTGTAATAACATCAATTGTGTGTTTGTTGAGTTTTTCCAAGAATGAATGGGTTAGATCTTTGTTTCACTGTTAAGGTGCTTAAATTCTTAATATTCTCATCTAGATTCCTTTAATTAATTAATTGTGATGAATTTGTACAATAAATAATATCGGAGCTAATAATTACTTGAGACATGAATTTTATGGTTTACAATTGCCGTATTTGGTTGGAGAGAAAGGGTTTGCAACTATTCTAGGAAAGATTCCAAGCAAAATTCAATCTCACTATAACCGGAAATTATAATATTTTTTTTTAAATATCCACTTTTAGAAAAATCTTAAAATATTAACAAAAATTTGGATACAAATTAAAACGTAATTGGTGGGATATAGATTTTATAATCATTCTATAAAGTGATTATTGTAATTTTTGTAAAAAAACAAGTAACTTTCCAAGCAGCTTCCAAGAGTAGTAATAGTAGTAATTTTATGTTAATCTTGAAGGTTGTAATTTAACTAATCAAGTCCTGAATTTGATCCACAAAAATTACTAGTTCGAGTTTCATAAATTTTAAAGTCATTGAAGACTTATATGGTCGTTAATTTAAGAGCTCGTGAGATTAGTTGAGGTATATATAAATTAACCCAGACACCCACACTAATCTAAAAAAATAATTCTATGTTGAATTTGTCAATAGGGCACAAACTATAGTTTAATAATTATTCAGTTTTATTTATTAAAAAAATAATTCTACCTGCAAAACAAGGCGGCGTATAAATGAGGTTGACTGGTGTTTTGTTGAGCTAGAATTTTACCTGTATGAGATTTGTTTGTGAATCATTTTGAAAAACTTAATAGATTAATTGACAATTAGATGAGAAGTGACTGGATTAATTATGACATTTATTTTTTATATTTTTATGAAAAGAACCTTATTTTTATATATAAAAAAAAACTATGTCATTTTAGAATTGATTTGATTTTACATCAAGAATTTTACTATAACAATAAAAGAAAGTTTTTGAGAAGATTCCAAGCAAACTTCAATCACACGATATCCAGCACTTATATTATTTTTTTAAATGTTTATTTTTAGAAAAATCTTAAGATATTAAAAATATTTTGGATACAAATTCAATGTCTTCGGTGGGATATGGATTTTATAATCATTTTATAAAGTGATTTTGAAGCAGCTTTCAAGAGAAGTAACTTCTAAATTGAATTTGTCAATAGTGCACAAACTATGATTTAATAATTATATAATTTTACTTATAAAAAAAATAATCCAACCTGCAATGCAATCAGGGCGAGCCAAAATTTAATAAATCAACCAAACTGCAGAGGCCCAGCTTCTATCTTTAAATTTCGAATTCAAGTATTTTATGTAAATTAGGGCGCAGTTTAAACCACCCCCTTTAGAGGATACATTTGTCAGTTAGTACTTTTAGGTCTGAATATTATTCTATTCTTAACATGAAAGACTAAGAACATGTGCTAAAACACATGGACCACAATACAATTATAAGTTTTTATTCAATCAGAAACGCTCCTAACACTCTTAAAAGCAAAAAAGAAAATATGATTTGTGATATAGTTTCTTAATCGCTCACCATGTTTCAGAAGAAATCGACGGTTTGCAATCTAATGGTAGATCTATACCAATCTCGAAACTGCTGCAGGAAATTGACCTCGATGAATTATCCACTTCAACAATTTGTTGAATATTGATGCCGTTACGTGATAATAGAATCCCCTCCAATTCCATTGCAACTTCTCTCATTGTTGGTCGGTTTCTTCCATTCAAATCCAGACATCTCTTTGCAAGATTCGCTACAACTATGGCTTCCTCTTCAGTGCAATCCCCCTTAACCCGAGCATCAATGATATCAAAGAGTCTACCATCTTCCATGAAATCAAAAAAAAAAAAAAAAAATGAAATGAAGTTGTACTGCTCTTGCATAATCAATTATTATGTCTAGCAATTGAGGAAAGTGAATGATAATAAAGTTTGTTATAAAAGTCATGACAACTCTTTATTTAAAAAAACTAGAAAACTTTAGTAATATTTAATAACGTGCCTAGACTATTTAAGGCTGGTCCACCCTTTGTGGAAATAAGAAAGTTCATAGATTAAAGTAGCAAGCGAATAAGATGGTAAGTCCTGAGGAATTAACTAAAAGAAAATAATATTCTAGTTTAAATTCTATCATTTTTATTTTTTAATCTACATATAAATGTGTAATTTATTTAAGAACTTGAGTTAGTGGGTTCTTTTCTATAGTTTGATATTTAAAAGTGACCACTTTTAATAATGTGTTCAATATATCAGGGGGGAAAAAAATCAAGAGTACCACGTTCTAAAACCCTCAATCCTCTGTTTTATATTGCTCTGCCTACTTCGAAAACCGTCATATCTTAATTTTTATGGCTTCCATAATGGATATATGATAATTGGATACGTGACCCATGAAGTGTTTATCCATTCCATATATACTCAATATTTTTATATATAAAAAAATTGTTTATACGTATAATTATTAATATATGCTTATATGGACCAATAATCTTCATGTGGAAGATTCATTAGAAAACGAACATACTATGCAAAAGAAAATTTGATTTTGGAACATATTTTTGCAAAAGTAAAATTTAGGGTCTGTTTGTTTCTGCGTTTTAAAAATATTTTTAAAAAAATTTAAAATTTAAATTTTTTTATTAACTTTAAATTAATATATTTTTTGTGTTTTCGAATCATTTTGATATGCTGATATCAAAAATAATTTTTAAAAAATAAAAAAAAATATCATTTATTTTAACACAAAAAATTATTTAAAAAACAACCGCAACCATAACCACATTATTAAACATGCACAATTATACAGCCACCTAGCAACATCGTGGTTTTTTCTTGAACACTTTTACCGCGTAACCCTTACGGCAAAGATGATTCATACGCTAACGTCAAAAGTGCTCAAGTAGGACATCCGAGAATTTCATTATAACAATAAAAAGAGTATATATATTGCAGAAATTTCAGTGAAGATCCCAAGCAAAATTCAATCACACGATATCCGAAAATTATATATTTTTTTTAAATAGAAAAATCTCAAAATATTAACAAAAATTTGGATACAAATTAAAACATAGTCGGTAGGTTATAGATTTTATAATCATTCTATAAAGTGATTATTGTAATTTTTGTAAAAAAAAAAATAATTTAAAACTACTAGAAACTTATATGATCGTTAACTTAAGAGTCTCTGAAATTAATTGGGGTATACGCAAACTAACTTGGATACCTACGTTAATCTAAAAAATAATTCAATGTAGAATTTGTCAATAGTGCACAAACTATAGTTTAATAATTATTCAATTTTATTTATATATATAAAAAAAACTGACAAATCACTAGTTCGCCCTTATGCAATTTTAGATGGACCGTCTGTTTAAAAAGAAGGAGGCTAAATTATTATGTTTTTAAATTCGATCACCTGTATAAGAGGGTGTTTGGGAGTGTGGTAGCGGTTGCTTTTCAAATAGCTTTTCGTACCGAAAAGCATGCCAATAATGTTTTTTCATTTTTTAAAAATCATTTTTGATATCAGCACATCAAAACGATCCAAAAAGTACAAACCACACTCAATTTTAACAAAAAAAAAAAAAAAATTTTGAATTTTTTCAAAAAGCCGGTTTGGCCGCAATGCCAAACAGGCACTTAGTGGGCTCTTTCCTGTAGGGGGTTCTTTCCTGTGTTTATTGTATATAAAAAAAAAAATCATGGGTAGCACGTTCTAAAAACCCTCAATCCTCCGTTTTCAAGCACCGACCTGGCTGCTTATAAAAATAAGTAAAGTGAACTACCATGCACTTTCTGTAGTTACCCAATATTGGTTTAAACAATTGTTTTATATGGACCCATAATCTTCATGTGGAAGATTCATTTAGAAAACGAACATACTTTGCAAAAGAAAATTTGATTTTGGGACATACTTTTGCAAAAGCAAGAGTTAGTCGAAGCAAGAGTCACAAGTGTACTCCCAACGAGCAACATCGTAGTCTTTTCTTAAACACTTTTCCCGCGTAGCCCTTACGGCAAAGATGAGTCATCCGCTAAAGTCAAAAGTGCTCAAGTAGGACATATTTAGTCTAAGCAAGAGTCACAAAGTGTACAGCCAACGAGCAACATCGTAGTCTTTTCTTAAACACTTAGTAGGAGGACATATTTACAATTTATGGCATTGATCTCTCTGATATCTTAGTAGCTACGCTATCTGTGGCAGAGGATGCTCTGTTTATGTATCTTAGTAGCTACGCTATCTTAGTTGTGAACATAAGTTGTGGAAAATATTGAGTAATTGGAGGCTGCCTCTTTAGCAATTGCGATTAAGAAATTAATAGCACTTTTAATAAATTAACCAAACTGCAGAGGCCCAGCTTCTATCTTTAAATTTCGAATTCAAGTATTTTATGTAAATTAGGCAGTTTAAACCACGCCCTTTAGAGGATACATTTGTCAGTTGGTACTTTTTGGGTCTGAATCTTCCAAAAAGAGAAGAGAAGACATTCAATTCATAGAATTATATGGAATTTTTATGCATTATTCTCCTCCATGAATTATTCTCCTCCATGAAATCAAAGGGAGCTTTTTCGTTTTTCTAGCCACGATGTCGCACAGGCATGTTACCAATCAAATGGCAAGCTAGGACTTTAACATGCAAGTTCAATGTACCATTGAAAGGTTTCCCTTCATAGGAAAATATTGATTATTTTTTAAAATATTTTTTATTTAAAAATATATTAAAATAATATTTTTTTTATTTTTTAAAAATTATTTTTGATATTAATATAGTATTGAAAAATATCAAAAAATAATTAAAAAAATATTTTTTAAATGTAAAAATAATGTGCTCTTAACTAGGAAAGACTAAGACATGGAATAGACTACAAGCTCTATTTTTCATATTATCCTTTTGCATATTATGTACATTGCTTTGCTTGCTAAAACTAGCCTTAGTTGTAGCAGCTGGAAATGAGATTTCTATTTGGTTATTTTTCTCAAAATTGACAACCATTATTAATCTTATTAGTGCTTCTTCCAAACGTCATATCGAGTTACATGATGCTTAGGCTATAGAAATTGCACATATGGTAGCTACTGGAGAATGTGAGACTGGTAGAGGGGCTAATCAAATTGGTAATTTACATCAAAGTGAAACTACTTGCTAGAGCTCTCATTTTGATTATATTTGCAGCTTAATAGATATGTATGGTGCAACTATTACTGTGCTTGAAAGTATGGTTCAAGAAGGATCTTCTAACTCTATACGTAGAGAAACTGTTAACATGTAATTAACCGAATTAGAGGGTAGTTTTCTATATATAAAAGACATACTCTATAGGAGTCCTGAAAGGATATACATTGCAGTATTCCTTTCAGAATAGGAAAGATGTAACCGACATATATATTTGCCTATATAAGGCATCCCTCCACAGGAGAAGAATAAGAAGCAGAGTATACATCCAACCCTAAAGCCTTAAAAGTAACATGGTATCAGAGCAAGGTTGAAAGCTAAAATCTTCCTTTAACTTTTCAGCCGCCACATTAATCTTCTCCTGGGAATTGGTCTTGAAACAAGAGACCAACCATGGATGATACAAATACTTCTATTATCCCTATAAACCAGACTTCATTCTCTGCTGAAACACCTAACCTAAACACCTTACCCTTTGGATTTAAATTGAATGAGACAAACTTCAAAATCTGGTCACATATGCTTGAACTGCATGCTGCTGGATTGAACAAACTTGGCTACTTAACTGGGCAAAATGCTAGAGTGGAAGAAGGAAATTCTGGTTACTCAAAGTGGTGCACTGAAGATGCAGTGGTACGAGGATGGTTGTTGAAAACCATGGAGCCTCATCTTATTGGTTTATTTATAGACCTGTCATCAGCCAAGGAAATCTGGGATAGTGTCACTCAAACCTTTTATGATAGGGCTGACGAGTCACAATTCTATGAGCTACGCTGCAAAGCCACGAGGATGAAATAGAATGGGTGTCCAGTTAACTTGTATTACGCAGAGCTGAATAGTGTATGGCAGGAAATTGATAAGCGACGACCAATTAAGATGATATGTGCTGCAGATCTTAGAACCAGACAAGAAGAAATTCAAAAGGACCGGATCTATGACTTTCTTGCAGGTTTGGATGAAGTTTTTGATTCAATACGCAGTGATCTCCTTCGAAAAAAATCTGTTCCAAGTATTGAAGAGTGCTTCAATACAATTCGACGGGAGGCTTAGCGACAAGTCACCATGCTGGGAGCAAAAAACACTGGTGAAGGTTCATCAATTGCAATGATTTCCAAATCCACCACCCCTTCTAACATGCGCACTCTTCGAGCTATTGAGGAAGCAGAAAAAGACAAGTTGCGCTGCAGCCATTGTAATGGAAGTCGCCATACCAGAGACACTTGTTTTGAGATTCATGGCTACCCTGACTGGTTTCTAGAAAAACAGAAGCAAAGTAAAGCAAGAAGTAATAAACGTCCAGTCCAAGCAAAATTAACCACTGCAACAGAAATTCCTTCCAGTTTTGCTGCCATGGCAATAAGCAAAAAAGACCACACTAAACCGGATGAATTACTCTCTTTAGCGAAAACTGACCAGACTTCAGCGACAGGTAAAACTGGAGTGGTTTTGTCGACATCCACGGTTCATGATATAGGTTGGATCATTGACTCGGGTGCCACAGATCATATGACGTATAACAAATCATTATTTCAATACATGACTCCCCCGTCTAAGGAAAATGTCATGACAGCCAATGGGGAGTCTACCCCAGTCATTGGAGCAGGATCAATTGTTCTCACTCCTGATCTTTCACTACATAATTGTTTACTTGTCCCTGCACTTTCAAATCATTTACTGTCTGTTAGTCAAATTACAGAAGAATTGGATTGTGTGGTATTAATGTTTCCCACATTTTGCTTACTTCAGGATATCCGGACTCAAGCGATCATTGGACGTGGTACTAAGAGGAAGGGGTTATATTATGTAGATGATGTAGCTTCAGGTCACGTCCATCAAGTTCAGAGTCACAATGGTAATAATCACAAGAAAATTTGGTTATGGCATCGTCGGCTGGGTCATGCATCCTTTGGCTACTTAAAAAAATTATTTCCTTCCCTCTTTGATGACATTCTGGATCCAAGTTCCTCTCTTAAGTGTAATGTTTGCATCTTGGCCAAGAGCCATCGAACTTCATATCCTGTAAACTTGAATAAAAGAACAAAGCCTTTTGAATTGATCCACTCTGATATTTGGGTACCTGCTCCAATTACTTCCCAATCTGGAATTCGATGGTTTCTTACATTTGTCGATGATTGCACCAAAATGACTTGGTTATATATTATACGACACAAGAGTGATGTGCGTAATATATTCCCAATTTTTTATCGCATGGTGTGCACTCAATTCTCCCTGCCGGTGAAAATTATTCGATCAGACAATGGTGGAGAATATCTTAACTCTGAACTCTTGAGTTTCTTTCAAAACAATGGTATTCTCCATGAGACTACTTGCCCGCACACTCCAAAACAAAATGGTGTGGCAGAACGCAAAAACAGGCATATTCTTGAAACTACTAGAGCTCTTCTCATTGGTGCCCATGTCCCTCAACATTATTGGGTTGATGCAGTAACCTATGCTGTGTATCTCATCAACCGGATGCCATCCCAAGTCCTCTCCTTCAGCACTCCCTTGCAGACTCTCACTCAACACATTCAGATTCCATCCCTCCTACACTTAGAACCCCATGTGTTTGGATGTGTAGCTTATGTTCACCTGCAGAAAACTCAGCGCATAAAACTGGAACCATGCGCAGTACGGTGTGTCTTTCTTGGTTTCAATTCTCACCAAAAGGGATACCGGTGCTACCATCCTTCTTCTCGCCAGATGCATGTCAGTATGGATGTTACCTTCTCTGAAACATAATATTTTTTCCATATGAATCCATCCAGCTCTAGTCCTCAGGGGGAGTTGCAATATGATGCCTACAACTGGATTGATCTTCAGTTTGATTCAAGGGAAGGAAACACAGATTCAGGGGAAGGAAATACGGAGCAGCAGCAGTCAACTTCAGGGGAAGAAATGGAAACCAGTACACACATAATTAGTAATGTTAGGGAAGGAAATACAGAGCCCAGCTCCAGAACAACTGCAACGGGCAATGCAGGGAAAGAACACATAGAGTACAATACACATAGCAGCAGTGATGCAGAAGAAGAATACATGCATGATGAAATAACCCCTTCCTCTCCACAAATCCATGTTCAAGATCGATCGGATATCCATGAGGTAAGTGACACTGAAAGCCCTTCCTCTTTCCCTTTATTATCTGCCCCATGCTAATCTCTCCGTCCTAGACAGAACCGTGGAAAGGCCCCTAACAGGTACTCACCAAATGGAAAAGCAAAATATACAATCACACAGTATGTCTCTACACACAAACTACCTCCACAGCTTCAAGCCTTCATAAGTGAGATGGCGAATATAAGAATACCTACAAAGGTTGAGGATGCCTTACAACACCCGAAATGGGCAGAAGCAATGGAGGCTGAAATGAGTGCATTACAAAGAAATGACACATGGAGTATTGTATCACTCCCTCCAGGAAAAAAACCAGTGGGCTGCAAGTGGATATTCAACCTCAAACATAAAGCAGACGACACAATTGATCGGTTCAAGGCAAGGCTAGTAGCAAAGGGGTACACACAATCATTCAGCATTGACTATCAAGAAACTTTTGCTCCAGTTGCAAAAATGAACACCATCAGAGTCTTGTTGTCTTTAGCAGCAAATTTCAGTTGGCCTTTGAAGCAATTTGATGTGAAAAATGCATTTCTCCATGGGGATCTGGAAGAAGAAGTCTATATGCAACTTCCACCTGGGTTTAACAGCTCACAATCTAGTGGAAAAGTGTCTAGATTACGAAAAGCATTGTATGGCTTGAAGCAATCGCCAAGAGCATGGTTTGGGAGATTCACAAAAGCTATGAAACGAATTGGTTATCACCAAGGTAACTCTGATCACACTCTATTCATCAAACAGAAGAATGGTAAAGTTACACTGCTCATTATTTATGTAGACGATATGATCGTAACTGGTGATGACACAGATGAAATAAAAAAGCTACAAGAATGTTTGTCTACCGAATTCGAAATGAAAGATTTAGGAGGACTGAAATATTTTTTGGGAATTGAAGTTGCAAGAACTAAAGATGGTATATACTTGTCACAACGAAAGTATATACTGGACCTATTATCTGAAACGGGTATGCTAGAATGCAAACCAGTAGAGTCTCCTATTGTTCAAAATCATCGATTGGCCATTCACCCAGATCAAGTACCAACAAACAAAGAAAGATACCAGCGATTGGTAGGGCGGTTAATTTATTTATCTCACACTCGCCCAGACATTGCCTATGCGGTTAGTGTGGTAAGTCAGTTTATGCATGCTCCAAGTGAAGATCATATGACAGCTGTAATGAGAATTCTGAGTTATCTAAAAGGGGCTCCAGGAAAAGGATTGACATTTAAAAGACATGGAACTATGGAAGTGAAAGGATTTACTGATGCAGATTGGGCAGGAAATCTCACTGACTGGAGATCCACCTCTGGCTATTTTACATTTGTTGCAGGAAATCTTGTCACATGGCGAAGTAAAAAACAAAATGTGACAGCAAGGTCCTCAGCAGAAACAGAATATAGAGGGATGGTACATGGAATATGCGAACTGTTATGGCTCAGGACCTTACTCACAGAAATAGGTTTTGAACCCAAAGACCCTATGTTACTATACTGTGACAATCAGGTAGCATGAGAGATAGCTAATAATCCAGTACAGCATGATCGAACTAAACACATTGAGGTAGATCGACACTTCATCAAGGAAAAGTTACTTCTAAAGTTAGTGGACATCCCTTTCGTCAGATCAAGTGAGCAACTAGTAGATATTCTAACCCATGCAGTCCCTGCGGAAGCTCTTCATAAGTCTCTAGACAAGTTAGGCTTAGAAGATATCTTCGCACCAACTTGAGGGGAAGTGTTAACATGTAATTAGCCGAATTAGAGGGTAGTTTTCTATATATAAAAGACATACTCTATAGGAGTCCTGAAAGGATATACATTGCAGTATTCCTTTCAGAATAGGAAAGATGTAACCGACATATATATTTGCCTATATAAGGCATCCCTCCACAGGAGAGGAATAAGAAGCAGAGTATACATCCAACCCTAAAGCCTTAAAAGTAACAGAAACTAGTGGTTGTTTGATTGTGATGAAATCTTTTAAATTTATATTTATCTTATATTTGATGCATAAAATAATAGGGAATACTAGTTTACTTTGTCAAGCTTTGTAGCAAAATGCTTTGAATCAACTACTATAGCATTGCTTTGAATTTTATGACATGCCAGATTTGATTTTCTCCTTATAAATGTGTAATCTGTTTGCACAAAATATGAGATTGGCATACCACATATGAATGCTTCGTATAAAAAAGCTACATGTAGTTTGTGTTAACAACAAGGTTCAATGACAGTTTACCAGCATTATCATTATGATATATTTAACTCAACAATAGATTTTTAATTGGAAGAATTAAATTCTAAATTCAGTAATGAGACAGTGGAACTCCTTGTACTTAGCTCTGCTTTAGAACATAAGAATAAGTTTAAATCATTTAAAGCTGATGATATTTACAAGCCTGCTGAGAGATTTTATCTTGAAGATTTCAATGAATAAGAGATGTATTAATTGAGAGATTTTATCTTGAAGATTTCAATGAATAAGAGATGTATTAGATTGATGTGATTCATCATGAGAGCTTTCAGAATATGTCTATCATTTATAAATTATGTCGAGGATTATCTGAAACAAATAAGTGACAACCCTATCATTTGATTGACAGGTTGATTCGTCTTGTTTTGACTTTGCTTGTTTCCACTGCCACTACAAAGCAGATATTTTCAACTATGAAACATGTTAAAACTATACTTCTCAATAAAATAAAAGAGGAGTTCTTAGCAGATTATATGATGATTTATATTGAACGAGAGCTTGTTGAAGATATTGATTTGAATTCGATCATACATGAATTCTATTCTACAAAATCGAAGGGTACAACTTTAATAGTGTAATTTATTTTTATTTTTATTTTGAATTTTATAAACTTTAAAATTGAAAATTCAACCATTTAATAAATCTGCACCAACATTTCCATACATAGGAACAGTGGAGGATATCCCTATCATCTTATTAATACAACACTACGATATAATACATGATTCTGAGTTGATTCAACAACTTCTAAACAAAAGAAAATCATAACACCCAAGCCAACATTCTATTTGGTAATTAATAAAGAAAAACATATTGTTTGATAATCAAAAGATCAACGTCTGATGATGAAGAATTATTAAAATCACAAGTCATTAATGATGTCGGAAATGCATCCCTTTTTAATTACCCTGAGATCAGCCATGATATTTTCATTCTCTTGACTGTCTTGTTGAACATTTGATCCCTTTTTAATTACCCTCTCCAACTCTGTAGTTAGTTCTTTCATTGTTGGCCGATTTTTCCCATTCAAATGCAAGCATTTTCTTAATGATAATGATTAATTATTTTGTTTGCTTAACCTTTGCTGCTGCTGCTGCTGGTTAGTCCATGCTCTTGCCGTGTCTTTGTTGATTCTGCTGCTCCATGTTGTCCTTTGCTCTGCACCGCACCCTCCTCTGTTTTTGCTCTCCCTGTATTCTTTACAACTTTATGTTCGTAGTTGCTGCCCTGGTTAATTATTTTGGTTGCTTAGCCTCTGCTGCTACTGCTGCTGCTGCTGCTGGTGTCTACGTTGATTCTGCTGCTCCATGTTGTACTTTGCTCCCTCCTCTGTTTTTGCTCTCCCTGTATTCTCAACAACTTTATGTTCGTAGTTGCTGCCTTTCGTTGATCATGATCAGCGTTGTTTTTTTTTGGTCTGTTATTGATGACTTAATCATTCTTAGGCTTTAGTATTACTTTAGTAAATACTAAACAAATCAAATAGTAAATCAAATCTAAAAACAATCAGCATCCCTTGCTATCAGAATTTAAGCCAAATTCATCTGCAGAGTCTCATCAGCATGCTCACACCAGAGAATTCGAGAGGCTAAATACTTCTGAAATGATCTCTTTGCTAACTGATGATGGATTTGATTCCTCAAGATAGAGACATGGCTCGAGTTACCAATGTAACAAAGAAACTCTCTTATAATCAACGCGAAGGATTTTTAATTTATTAAGTTCTTAACATGAAAGACTAAGAACATGTGCTAAAACACAAGGACCACACTACAAATATAAGTTCTAATGCAATCAGAAAAGTCTTAAAACTAAAAAGAAACATATGATTTGTGATATATTTTCTTAATCGCTCACCATGTTTCAGAAGAAATTGACGGTTTGCAATCTAATGGTAGATCTATACCAATCTCGAAACTGCTGCCGGAAATCGACCTCGATGAATTATCCACTTCAATAATTTGTTGAATATTGATACCGTTACGTGATAATAGAATCCCCTCCAATTCCATTGCAACTTCTCTCATTGTTGGCCGGTTTTTTCCATTCAAATGCAAACATCTCTTTGCAAGATTCGCTATAACTATGGCTTCCTCTTCAATGCAATCCCCCTTAACCTGAGCATCAATGATATCAAAGAGTCTACCATCTTCCATGAAATCAATGAAATGTTTGGCTAAGCTCATGGTTTCCAGTGAATGGCTTAAGAAGATTGTTTTTTTCCCACTTAATAGCTCGACGAGAACTACTCCAAAACTATAAACATCACTCTTTTCTATTAATTGACTGGTTTGAAAATACTCTGGATCTAAGTAACCAAACGTTCCTTGCACCTTGGTGGTCAGATGAGTTTGATCAATGGAAACTGATCTTGAAGTTCCGAAATCTGAAACTTTTGCTCTATATTTCTCATCTAAGAGTATGTTTGTGGACTTAATGTCTCGGTGATAAATCGGGATAGATGCTGTCGAGTGAAGATAGGATATCGCACCTGCAGCTTCCGAGGCAATTCGTAACCGCAACTCCCATGATAACGTAAAGTCCTCGTTTTGCTCATGGAGATATTGGAAAAGAGTTCCATTGGGAATGAATTCATAGACTAGCAGAGGAACATCAGTCTCCAGGCAACATCCAAGTAGCCTAACAACATTTCTGTGACTGATTTGTGAAAGAATGACAACCTCGTTGATGAATTCTTCTAGTTTATCTTCATCCACTATTGTAGACTTCTTAACTGCAACAATACTCCCATCAGCTAACATTCCCTTGTAAACGGTTCCCTGGCCGCCATGACCAAGTATTCTGTTCTCATTAAAAAAATCGGTCGCCTTTTCCAACTCATTTGAACTGAATACTTTTGTCTTTTGAACACTACCATCACTGGAGGATAATTGTTGCTGCAGTAAGAGACCACCATTCCGTTTGAAAAACTTCTTCTTCAACTGAATGCACTTCCTTCGTTTGATAAGTTTGGACATCCACCAAGCACCAATGAGCAAGAACAGTGCTCCAAGGGCCAGACCGATAACTGTATGATTGTTGCATTATAGCAAGATTTGTGAATAGCTTGTAATATTATAGGTTTTCAGTCTTGCTGGAAAATAAAGTTGATTTACCATCCTCAAATTAATTACAAAAGGGTAAACTTCATTTTTACTCTTATAAATTCATCAATATTCCACTTATATCCGTATAGCTTAAGTTTTTCTGTTGTTAACCTAAAGTTCCACATGTACAAAGCTAAGTGGACAAAGGAATCACATGGGACCAAGAACTGATAGTGTGAGGGTTGAAATGCCCAAATTAATTGAATTTGAGGATGCCCAAACTGATAGTGTGAGGGTTGAAATGCCCACATTTACACAAAACGTTATTTATTTTAGAGCTATAACTTTAAGCCAAGAAGAGAGAGCACAAAGAGATTTTGAAATTTATGATATCAAATAGATGTGGGAGTTTGTCCAGATTTTATCCATTGTTGTACAATTAAGCCAAGAAGAGAGAGCACAAAGAGAGAGGAAGAGAGTGAAAAATCAAATGCAAGACTAGGTTTTGAAATTGCACTAGTAACATATTAAAAAATATTTGTATCTGTAAATAGTCAATACTCATTGAATTATTTATGATATTCTCCGCAAGCATTAATTAACTAATAACTGCATTAAAAAATATATAATTAAATTGTAATTTCCGGCCCTTTATATTTTTTTAATGTATGAATTTATCTACTTAGAGTTTTGTTTATTTTAAAAGCGTAAAGTATAAATTAATATAAAAACAATAAGAGAGAAGAGATACATGCCTAGAAGAGTCAACCGTAAAGGATGAAGTTTGCATTTGTACGACCCTTTTGTATTCACACATCTTGTCAATCCATGGCAAGTATTGTTTCGGTCTTTACATTCATCAATGTCTAATATATAAAGAAACCAACAGAAATGAATCAATTCATAGATATGCATATAGAAAAAAGAATATCCTAAATGTAATATATTAAATACATGCATATAGAAAAAAGAATATCCTAAATGTAATATATTAAATACATGCATGTGTATACAATCAAAAGAAAACTAAATCATAACAAGAATAATTAACAGCAACTATAATAACTGAAAAAGGGATAATATATTTTTGTGTGGGAAAAATTACCTCTGCATTGAAGGTAAGGGTTGCCCTCATAACCTTCTGAGCAAGAACAACCGTATGGCATAACAGCAGCCGTACTATTTATTTGCGAAAATAGGTCGCAATTAACCATGGTATCTTCGTTGTATGTCCAACTATTGCTATTTAGTATCCAAGCAAGCGACATAGGAACAGTACTTGGAAATTTGTTGAAATCTTGGGGACTCCATATTTTGTCATAAAACCAGTTAATGTCTGCTAGGAAGGCCAGTTTAAGCCCGTCACTTCCTTGTTTACCCTGATCTATTAACTCGAAAGTTGAATTGAAAACCTGAAGTGAGGGAGGCCAATTCATAGCTTGACAACAGTCCTTACCAGAGCATGTACCATTAAGTCGAATATTACTAATGGAAGTACCGTTGGAGCAAATTGAGTCGCATCCAACATGTTCGGTCGTGCCATTTTTTGTCCACAAACTGGCACGAGTATTGCAGCCCACTGCAATGAAATAATTGTAATATGGGGTGAAAGGAGTTCCTTCCAAATTCAAAGGTAGAACTTCTTGCCGGTCCAGAGAATCAACGGATATCACTGGACCCTTGACAACTGCACCTCCTCCTATTGTAATATTCACCAACTCCATTTTGGTGCTGCGTAAAAAAGCTCTAGGAGGTTTGGAAGTTTCATTGCATTCAACGTCGTATGATTCCGCCATGTAGCAATGGTTTCCAATCCCGAACGGGTATGGAATGGTAATATTTCCACAGTGGTCCGGACAATTAGGTTTTGCCAGACCAGCCGTTGCTCGCGCTGTTGCTGGCTGAAACATCAGCATTAATAGCAAGAAAGAAAAATGGGAGACAAGTTTCACAACCTGCATACTGCTATTTTTGTTTCTTCTATTCTTTGAGTTTGGTGTTCAACAATACTAGGTTTGATCATGTCTTTATACAGCCACCGGAGAATTTTGCATGCTTCTTCTAAGCTTACGCGTCATTGACTAAATGTAATTTCTTGTCATAGTCAGTCAATAATGACTTTTATTCCAATATGTCCATTAATTATATTATTTTAATCTTTCTTGCTTGATTAAAAAAATGTTAATGGATATTTGGAAGGTTAATTAGATTTGTTTCTCTACATCGTTATACGATCGAATGAAGTGCTCCTGCTCTTACATAATCAATTATTATGTCTAGCAATTTAAGATACTTTTTCAGTTACTTTATCTTTTTACTTTTAGTTATAAATCTTATTTTTAACATAATTAAAATGACTGACAGTTGAGGAAAGTGAATGATAATAAAGTTTTTTTAACAAACCTTTAAGTTTGTTAAGAAAATATTTTTTTTTTTAATCAAGTCTTCTTGCTAAAAGTCATGACACCTCTTTATTTAAAAAAACTAGAAAATTTTAATAATATTTAATAATGTACCTAGACTATTCAAGGCTGGTCCACCCTTTGTGGAAATAAGAAAGTGCATAGATTGAAGAATTAACTAAGAGAATCATGTTTAGCACGTCAAGATGATTTATACATGTTTCTATCAACATCGTAGTCTTTTCTTAAACTCTTTCACCTACACATCCAAGGCACCACGTAGCCCTTACGGCGAATGCTAAAGTCACAGAGTGCGCAAGTAAGAAATATTTACATTTCATGGTTTTCTCGTCATATTTCCAAATCTTGTTATTTTTGCCTCTGCATCCATGGTAGTGGTGTCCCTCGTAGTCAAGGATTTTTCTTGCCCTAGACTATTAGCTATTAAATAAATATGTAAATTTTTTTAAGATTAATTATTAATTCATATATATAAATTTTTAAAGTTAATAGTAAAATTTTAATTTAAATATACTATCTAAAATATTAAAAATAAATTTAAAAATACATAAAATTAAAGTGAAAATAAAAATAAATTTACAAAAAATAAAAATAAAAGTTAATAGCACACCATTCCGTTTGAAAAACTTCTTCTTCAACTGAAAGCAATTGTATATCCACCGAGCACCAATGAGCAGGAACAGTACTCCAACCAGACCTATAATTGTATTAGGAGCAAAAAAAACATCGTTTAGGTTTTCAGTCTGCTGGGAAATAAAAATTAACACATGAATTTTGGTTCTATTAATTAAAATTTGTCCTGCGCAATCACCAAGGTCATCTCCTTGGTATTTTTTCTCTTCAAGTAGGGATTCTAGATTCGAACATAGCTGAGTTGAGAGCTGTTGTCAAAGCTATTGAGCTCTCAGCCTCAAAGTGTTTCCTTCATCATAAGCATATTATTATTAAATCTGATTCTGCCAATGTAATCAGCTAGATGCATAATCCTCATAACAGGTCATGGATGCATAGAGACCTCTTCTCCACAGTTCAGAAATTGACTAGACTGTTTGGTTCAATTACTTTTTCTCATGTGTACCGTGAGAGCAATAGTCTGGCAGATTGTATGGCTAAGCAAGGAGTGCGTAGATCCAGTGATTTCATTGCTTGGTTTTGATTCATCTCTCAGATTACGTCTAACAGACTATATGTGCATCTCTTCAGAGGTTTACATTCTCGTGAAAATTAAATTGGAGACTCTTGGAAGCTTCTCCTGGTTTTTGCAGTAATGGTTTTCTTGTGTAGATTATATTGTTGCTTTCTTAGTCTATTTCTGTTGTTTTGTCCTCTTTGTATGGACTTTGCTTTGATTGGCAGTTCCTGTAAAATTGATATGCGGCAGACTTTGTAATTTTTCGTCCCGTGTTTAATGAAACCATATACTTCTCAAAAAAAAAATTAAAATTTGTCCGAAACTATTTTTTTCGGAATTAATTGCAAAAGGGTAAACTTCGTTTCCACTCCAATAAATTCATCAACATTCCACTTATATCCCTATAGCTTATGTGTTTCCATTGTTAACCTTGAATTCCACGTGTACAAAGCTAAGTGGACAAGGAATCACAAGGTACATGTGTTGATTTAACCAAGTTCGAAAACTTGAGGGACCGGCCCGACCACTTAATTGAATTTACTACCTAATTTACTGTATGGTTATTTTGGTAATTAGCGTGTTCATGGTGAGGCTGATTAATTATAATGGCACGTTTAGTGTTTTCAAGGTTTTACTAGTGATATATATGACCCAACAACACAATTTTAGTTATTCGATTGTTTATGTATTTAGTACTCTAACTATAAAATAATAAGTTATTTAGTACTCTAACTATATTATTATAGTACTTCTTAGAATTATATGTATTTAGATAAAAATATGAACATATTTCATAACCGTAAAAATATTTAACTTAAATTTTGTATAATTTTATAGAGTTTTTTTTTTTTTTAAAATTAAACTTGGTATCAATTTTAAAGAAAAAAAAATTGTTAAGAGAAATAACTTATAAAAAAACAATACTAAGTAATCAAATAATAAATAAGTGAACTCATATACCATCATAAACTTTTTAACAACTCAAAAGACCTTGATATGAGGTAACATATATGTTTTTTGATCTTTTATTTTTACATCTTACTGAAAAATATTCAAGATGCATCATAAAATACTTTAAACTTATGATATGAATTTTCTACTGGTTTAAGAAAAACTTTTATAATAAACCCATGTCAAGAAATAATGATTTAGTTGAAAAATATTTAGTCTTTGCTCTCCCTTTATTCTTTACTACTTTATGTTCGTAGTTGCTGTCCTGGTTGATCATGATCGGTGTTGTTAAGCTTTGTGGCTGTGTTTCCACAAAAGCTCAACAATGGAAGTAGAGAATGAGAGAGAGAGAGGTATGATCTTTATTTGATTCAACTAGCTAGTATTAACTATATTTCAAGAAAATATCACTGATTGTGACAGAGAAGAGTGCCAGTAAACTGTGTCCAAATCATTTTCCACAAAATATCCAAAAAGAAATTCTATTTACCGGTGGCCTTTGGAGCCATGCACTCATATTTTTGTAACTCAATTATTTGTAAAATTAAGAGTTAGGATGTTTCCTTCCACCCTCCAAGCTTGACCAGCTATAATAAATTCCACAGGACTACCAAAATGTTTGTCAGTTGAGTGATGATGACTTTTGCCTAACCATTACGAAGATGATTGGAACTGTTCTCTTTGAACCACTTGAATTCCTTGAACTCTTATAAAAAATAAAAATAAAAATTATAGAAAGATTACGTTCAGAAGACGATTCTATGAATAAAACAAGAGAAGAAAAGTCACCAATTTCTTGAGGGCCATAACTTTTTTTATAATGTGGAATATCTAGTAGACAAGTACATGGAATGAACTTTCTATCAGAAATTAATCAATAATCCAACTGGTCAGGTCTCTGTTACAGTTTTAAATCATGAACCAATTGCTTTCACTTTTATTTAGGTATTGTACCCAGAAAGTTCCTTGCAATTTATTGATTTGGAAGAGTTTTTATTTTTCGCTCTTAATTAACACAGCCCACCAATCCCCCTGTAGTCCTCGATGTTGATTGTTCACTTTCATGCATGTCCCGAAGAAAATAAAATAAAAAGGGGAGAGGAAATATGGAACTTTTTCTCCAAGAAAGAAAAGAAAAGTTTCTAAGAAGTGTGATCAATTCACGCCTAATACTCTTGAAAAGTTTTCATCTATGGTTTTGAAGTGTTATCTTCACAGCTATTCACAAAAGGCACAGGTAACTACGAGCTTGTTTTGACCATTTCTAGCAGTTACTTATACAACTCTTTTTCTTTTTCTTTTTATCTATTTGTACATTATCTAGGATTTTATCTATTAATCCCTCCCACTCAATTTAACAATGAAGAATTTTCCTTTAATCATATCCTGACATCCATTTTACACCAATGTCTTTTGTTTTTTTAGAAGCTTCGTCAACTCTAATGTGTTGTTTTTTCAATAACATCAATTTCATTATTCATAACCTTTTGTCACTTTATTTCTTTTATGACATCTTAAAAATTCACAAGTAACGACATGCAAATAGAGAAAAATGAGTGTTAGATTGATCAATTCCAATTACTTCATAATTACTTTTCCAGGTAGAGTTTTAACTAACACTTTGCGATTGTTAATTATTATTTATTGACATAACAAGTGGGCTTTGATGATTTAATAGTTGTGATGCATTTTTCATGGGCTTCTTTTTTTTTCTTTTCTTTTTTTCTCATCATTAAGTTTTTTCTTTTTTAAAGCAACTTTTTTCAACTTTTGTTTTTGCTTTTTTTTTTCCTTAAGAAAAGTAATATATTGAAGTTCGATTCTCTTTTCTAGCTTGAAGGCCTTTTCTGTATCCATTAAATAGTTTTTATTTATCTCTTCATGCCTTTTATTAATATTGCACTCTAGTTCTTGTTTTTTTTTTTTTTTTCATCTCAATGCCCAATGTTGAAACCTAATTTGATCCTTGTTTCTGTATATATTTTGAAAAAAAAATTAGAAAAATCCAAAAAATATATATTTTCAATAATTTTAGCTATTTTAATCATTTTATTATTTTCTTCCTTTTGATTTAATTTTGTGTCAAAACATCTTGAAAATCATAAAAATTACAAAATGCAAAAATAAAGAATTTTTTTTAAAATATAAAAAATAGCTAGGATTTGAATTTGGACCGAAAATTGTAGGCAAAAACAAGGTTTGAATTAAAAAAAAATGACTTAATCTGATTTAATTTGGCTAAGAGTTGATGAAATTTTATGTTCAAAGATGATTTTGAAACAAATAACCAAATTATAAATCAATGAAGAGATTAATTGAAGAAGAAGAATATCAAAGTTGAGAGTTAAATTGATTGAAATTGCTTAATTTTAGGAGCCAATGATGGATTTGCATGTCTAAATTAATTTAATTTAGAAAATAAATAAAATGAATAAAAATAAAAAAAAGTCGCAAATTCCATATTTTTATTTTGAAAGACAACGTTCAGAAGACGTTTCTATGAATAAAACAGGAGAAGAAAAGTCGCCAATTTCTTGAGGGCCATAACTTTTTTTATTTATAATGTGGAATATCTAGTTGATAAGTACTTGGAATGCACTTTCTATCAGAAATTAATCAATAATCAAACTATTCCTTCTTATCATTTATAGCACACAACGTTTACTGGTGGTCATTATATATTAATTGCTTACGGTAGTTAATTACTTTCGAACAAATTATCTTTAAAGTCACCTAGCTAATTTATAATCATAATGGTGTAGCAATATTTATTTTATTTTATTTTATAAAGTGTAGCAATTATGTAATTAAATTAACAAGTAGTTCACCAAAAATATTTACTTCACCCCACAAATTCAACTGGATATATATATGCTTGCAACGCTCAACGACTTTTCAAGGGGAAAAGGCAAACGGCAGTGGCCTTTCATAATCAGATGGCAACAAGAAACTTTTATTTAGGTATTGGACCCAGAAAGTTCCCTGCAATTTATTGATATGGACTTATCACAGCCCACCAATCCAATGAACTCAACCCAGGAGTTGAAAGGAAATATGGAACTTTTTCTCCAAGAAAGAAAAGAAAAGTTTCTAAGAAGTGTGATCAATTCACACCTAATACTCTTGAAAAGTTTTCGTCTATAGTTTTGAAGTGTTATCTTCACAGCTATTCACAAAAGACACAGGTAATTACAAGCTTTTTTTACCATTTCTAGCAGTTATTAACACAAATCTTCTTTTTATCAAGTACACATACCTACATTATCTAGGATTTTATCTATTAATCTTTTTAAAAAAAAAATCATGTTTTTAAACACTTAATTTAACAATGAATGATTTTCCTTGAATCATATCTTGACATCCATTTTACACCAATGATCCGTGAACTTCCATGTGTTGTTTTTTTCAATGACATTAATTTCATCATTTTATGTGTTGTCACTTTATTTCTTTTGTAGTTCTTGATTGATATTTAACTCTTAATACACACATTTTTTTCTTAACTCACTTAAATTTTAAATACATTATCCCCAAGAGACTCTCATCTAACTACTATAAACTAATAATGATTCTAACTAACTAATCAAACAAGAATTTTAATAAACATGTCTAACACAAATCATTTTTTACCAAGTATGTATTTCTATATTATAACAATCCCTTTTTCAAACTAATGTTTTTAAACACTCAATTTAACAATGAAATACTTTCCTTTAATCTTATCTTGACATCCATTTTACACCAATAGTCTTTTGTCCTTTGAAAGCTCCATCTACTCTCATTTATTGTTTTTCTCAATGACATTAATTTCATCATCCAAAGTTATTTGCCACTTTATTTCTTTTATGACATCTTCAAAAGTGACAAGATCACAACATGTGAATAGAGAAAAAATGAGTATTAGATTGATCAATTCCAACTACCTCGTAATTACTCATCCATATAGGCTTTTATTTAAGACATTGTGACAGTTTACCATTATTTATTGACGTTACAAGTGGGCTTTGATGATCTACTTCTTGTGATGCATTTTCCATGGGTTCTTCGTTTTCTGCTTTTGTTTTCTAAGAGAAGCAACATGTTGAAGCTCACTTTGTATTTTAGCTCAAAAGCTTTCTCTTTATCCCTTAAATAGTTTTTTTTTATCTCTTCACGCCTATTATTAATGTTGCACTCTAGTTCTTCTTCGTTTTTATCTCAATGCCCAATGTTGTAACCCAATTTGACCTTTATTTTTTATATATAATTTTTGAAAAAAATGTCTTTTCAATAATTTTAGTTATTTTAATCATTTTATTATTTTCTTCCTTTTATTTAATTTTGTGTGTCAAAACATCTTAAAAATCATAAAAAATACAAAATGCAAAAATACAAAAACAAATTATATATATATATATATATATATATATATATATAATAGCTAGGGTTTGAATTTGAACTACTAATCAAGCATCATAGGCAAAAACAAGGTTTGAATTGAAGAAGAAATTGAAGAAAATAGTTTAATTTGATTTAATTTGGCTAGGAGTGGAAGAAATTTAATGTTTAGAGATGATTTTGAAACAAATAGCCAAATTATAAATTGATGAAGGGATTAATTGAAGAAGAAGATCAAAATTAAGAGTTAAATTGATTAAATTGCTTAATTTTAGGAACCAATGATAGATTTGCAGGTCTAAATTAATTTAATTGGGGATATAATTGAAAAGAAAAAGGAGATTTAAAGCAAATTGAATGAAATTTAAACAATTCAAAATCCAAGGACTATAATGAGAATAAAGAATGTTTGTCTGGATTTTTATTTCAACTCATTTCAATCATACCAGTCTAATTAAATTAGTTGGATTCAATTTAGTCCCAAGTTAATCCAATTTGAATCCAATTATTTTTAATTGATTCATTTTTAGTTCAATTAAACCCCAAAATCCAACGATTAATTTTAGATTTTCCATTGCAATCCCAAGCAATTAAGCCAGAGATTGCAATCTCCAGAAGATTTTAAGCAATTAAGCCAGAGATTGCAATCTCATAATTGCAGCCCAAATCTTCAATCAAGTCTCCAAGAATCAAGTCCTAGAAATTATGCTAAACTACGTTAATTCCAACCTTTGCTCTACAATAAAAAGAGACGAACAAAGGCAAGAAATGGGGAGCCTTCATCAACCAGGAGGGACCAAAAACAGAGCTCTTATTCATCCAACACAGAGCTTCTTGTACACAAAAAACACAAATCCATCTCCATAGTTTCCCATTCAACCCGACACCAAAACCTCTCATGGCCAGCTGTTGTTATTCATTATGGGGCCTCATGTAAACAAAAACAAATCAGAAAAGAAAAAGAAAAAATACAAAAAAAAAAAAAAAAACTTTGGGAGAAAATATATATAAAAAAAATATATGAATGAGAAGAATATGCTAGAACGTCTGAAAATTTGCCAAAGCCTGATTGAGAAAAATCAAATATACAAGATTAAAAAATTTAATAGCATATTTTTTATTGTTAAATCTTTTGTTTTGACATGATTTTTTAAAAAATTTCTTCCTTCTATATTGAATTTATTAGAGATTAAGTTTTAATTGTTTTTATTTGTTTTCTATAAGGATAACCTGATCTCACAACACAGGTGGTGAATTTGACATGCTAACTCCCATTAGCCTAGGCCTTTTACATCATTTTATTTCATTTTATTTTTATATTATATTCGGTCCTTATTTTTTTTAATTGATTTTTATTGTTCTGATTATTTTTTAAAAAAACATTATCCTTCAAAATTTCATTGTTCATAATTGTGCTTTATAATGTTTTTTTTTTTTCAATATAGTCACTCTGGTCTCATAACCTAGATTAAGAGTATGCAATGTTAACTCAGATTGATTTTGATTTTTTAAAAAAAAATTGTAATTTTTTTAATTTAACCCTTTAACATTGAGTTTGTTAAAAATTAAATTTTTTTTATTTTTTATTTGCTTTTTATAAGGATGACTCAACATCATATTTCAGATCTTAAATTTATCATATTAACTCAGATTGATTAATATTAATATTTTTTTTCTCACTTCATCCTTTATTATGTTATCTTTATTTTTTAACAGTATCTTAAATTCAACTTTATATATATATATTCGCAATCATTTTTCCATCTTTTTCATCACTTTTTCTCTTTTGATTTGGTTTATTTATTCTTTTTTTAGTATATAATTAAGTTAAACTATCTTTCAAAATCCAGTAGGATGTATTACTTGAGTGGTAAATTTTTTATTTGTTTTAAAACATGTTAAAAGAGCTGAAACCAGTGTTTTAAAAACCGGCCCGGCCCGACGGGTCGACCCGGGACCCGGCCGACTCGGGCTTGTGGCCGGGCCGGGTCTAAGGAAAAAACATGCTGGGAATTGGCCCGGCCAGACCCGGGACCCGGCCAAACCCGACTGAGACCCGGGTTTATTATTTTTTTATATTCTCCTGCCTGAAACGACGTCGTTTTGGCCTTTACAATTAAAAGGCCAAAACGACAAGAGTAGAGAGACGAATCAGGAGTGAATTGCAAAGTAGAGAACTGAGAAGAAGATCTAATTAATTTCAAGAATCTGTCGAGAAGAAGAGCAGATGAGCAAATTAAGATGGAAAGGTTAGCGAGAATATATATATTCCAAAACAGCTAGATACATTTAGGAATGGTACCTCTTCTTCAAAGCAATGAAAGAAGGCTTCAACTACTTCAAAGGAAAGATTAGGGGTGAGCATTTTCGGTTCGGTTCGGTTTTGAACTGAAAAAAACAACCAAACCGGTTCTCTCTTTTTTTTGAAAAAAAAACCGAAACCGAACTGAAACCGAGTCAAACCGACAGGTTTCGGTCCGGTTTTTTATTTCAAAAAACCGAGACAACCTATACATTTGATTCTCTTGAACACGCCTCTCATCATCTCTCTAAATTTAGAGTAATCAACAGTCCATATACCCCAAGTCCCAGCAAACCTAGTAGAGATTGGAATCCATGTTCCTTTATGCCCAGTTTCAGACAGCAATCTAGCTTGCACCCGATGAAAGGGAGCATTGTTTTAAGACCAAAAAGGAAACAACAACAAATGGAAGCAGACAAAGCACGAAGAGCAAGAATGAAAACCCACTAACGGAATAGTTGAAAGCGCTTGGGGACGGGAGAGGCCGAGAGGAGGAGGCCGAGAGGGGGAGGGGGAGGGGAGAGGGGGCTGCTGGGAGGGAGATGGAGAGAAAGAGTGAGAGGGGGAGGGGGCTGCTGGGAGGGAGATGGAGAGAAAGAGTGAGAGGGGGCTAGGGTTGGAGAGAAAGAGTGAGAGAAGAGTGAGAGGAGGGAATAAATTTTCTATTTATATTGCTTTTTTTTTAACCGGTTCGGTTCGGTCCGGGTTAACCGGTTCCTGCATTACAAAACCGAAAACCGAACCGAACCGAGATTTTTCCTAACTATTCTAATCGGTTTAATCGGTTTTTTTTCGGTTCGGTTTTTTCGGTTAATTTTTTCTCGGTTTTTTCGGTTTATTCGGTTTTCCAGTTTTTTTGCACACCCCTAGAAAAGATGATGACAAGGAGGAGGACCAACAGTATCAAGAGAACGCCACTCTCTCTTTCTATTCCTTGAGTAAGCTTAAAGCATCCAATCCTCTTATTATTATTCTTCTTCTTTTATACCAACCCTTTTTCCAAGAAAGATACACACTATTTCTCCACCATGGCTAGACACCAATATGGGTTCCTGCTAATTTTCTCCATCATCGTCTCCCTCTCCCTCGTCTCTTTTGTTTCTTGTATTCTTGTTGAGTCTAAGAAAGCCAAGGTACTTGATTTGTTCTCGCCTTTTTTTTTATGTATCTCTACTATAAGGATTCAATCCAATTCATTGATTTCCTAATTGTTTTGGGGTGTTTAATTTGCAGAAAGAGGATCTCAAATTGAGCAATAAACTGTGTTTAATTTGCAGAGAAAGATACACAATACCTTTTTTTTTTTTAGGTTTTTTTGGGTTGACCCGGGTCAACCCATCTGACCCGTGACCTGGAGGGTCGATCGGTTCAATGACCGGGTCAGGTTTCAAAACTATAGCTGAAACATTGGTTTTTAATTTTTCTTTTTATAAAAAATAGTCTGGCCCGGACGAAGCTTGAGCCGTGAGTATGATTCTAAACATTTATTTTAATTCAAAAGGCATGCATTTAATCTTTGACATACTCAATCAAGTCCTTTATTACTTGTACAGACATGAAATATTTTTTTTTAACAACTCATTAGGATTCAATCACATTTCTTGGATGCAATTGACCAAAACCAAGTACAGGATACAAATTGATTTTTGAGAAGCCCAAGAAAAAAAAAATATATGTTTTTTTAAATACAAAGAAACTGGGTTGCCTGAAGAAAACGCAGGCAGCTGGCATATCCTGCTATAGTATCACTCGAATTTATTCTTTTTTTTCTCTAACAATTTATAGGCATCAAAAAAGGATAGAAGCAGAACAAGTTAGCCCTTTTATTTCCTCTCAGATAAAAGAGTAAAGGAAAAATGGAAGACGCTGCTCTGCATCATCAGTTGTAGTCGTGGAAGAAGAGCGCCTCGACGTTCTCAACAAAACCGGTCAAAAAACCGGCATTTCGAAGCCCAGGCAATCACTAATCTCTCTTCTTCCTCTCTCTATCTCTTAATCAATCATCTTATTGTTACGTATGTTTTGATTAAACACCTAATTAATGCCTCTAATTACGCTCATGTGCGACGTCGTTTATAGCACTCAAAATTAAAACAGAGCAATTTTGTTTTTAGATTTTCCTTTTATTTTTGACCGTTACTTTGTTTGCTGTTTGGTTGCTGAGAAAAAGAAATTGTGATTCTTCTTATTTTTTTGTTATTTTTATTTTTTGGAAATGTAGAGGAGAAGTTCATAGAGATGGAGATTACCACAGAGCAGTTTACGTGTGGATTTACTCCGAAAGCACACAAGAATTGCTTCTTCAACGTCGCGCCGATTGCAAGGATTCCTGGCCAGGCCCATGGGATATCTCAAGCGCCGGCCATATTTCTGCTGGCGATTCTTCACTTGTGTCCGCTCAGTGAGTCAATTTGCAACAGTTTTTCTTATTTTATTATCTTGTCAATTAATTTCTTGCTGCATAAGAATAACTTTTTTTTATTAAACTAATTTTTCTTACTGTTATGCGTTCCCTGGCCGCCATGACCAAGTATTCTGTTCTCACTAAAAAAATCGGTCGCCTTTTCCAACTCATTTGAACTGAATACTTTTGTCTTACGAACACTACCATCACTGGAGGATAATTGTTGCTGCAATAAGAGACCACCATTCCGTTTGAAAAACATCTTCTTCAACTGAATGCACTTCCTTCGTTTGATAAGTTTGGACATCCACCAAGCACCAATAAGCAAGAACAGTACTCCAAGGGCCAGACCGATAACTGCATGATTGTTACATTATAGCAAGATTTGTGAATAGCTTGTAATATTATAGGTTTTCAGTCTTGCTGGAAAATAAAGTTGATTTACCATCCTCAAATTAATTACAAAAGGGTAAAATTCATTTTTACTCGTATAAATTCATCAATATTCCACTTATATCCGTATAGCTTAAGTTTTTCTGTTGTTAACCTAAAGTTCCACATGTACAAAGCTAAGTGGACAAAGGAATCACATGGGACCAAGAACTGAGATAGTGTGAGGGTTGAAATGCCCAAATTAATTGAATTTGAGGATGCCCAAACTGATAGTGTGAGGGTTGAAATGCCCACATGTACACAAAACGTAATTTATTTTAGAGCTATAACTTTATGATATCAAATAGATGTGGGAGTTTGTCCAGATTTTCTCCATTGTTGTACAATTAAGCCAAGAAGAGAGAGCACAAAGAGAGAGGAAGAGAGTGAAAAATCAAATGGAAGACTAGGTTTTGAAATTGCACTAGTAACATATTAAAAAATATTTGTATATGTAAATATTCAATACTCATTGAATTATTTATGATATTATCAGCAAGCATTAATTAACATATAACTACATTAAAAAATATTAAAATTAAATTGCAATTTCCAGCCCTTTATATTTTTTTAATGTATGAATTTGTCTACTTAGAGTTTTGTTTATTTTAAAAGCGTAAAGTATAAAATAATATAAAAACAATAAGAGAGAAGAGATACATGCCTAGAAGAGTCAACCGTAAAGGATGAAGTTTACATTTGTACGACCCTTTTGTATTCACACATCTTGTCAATCCATGACAAGTATTTTTTCGATCTTTACATTCATCAATGTCTAATATATAAAGAAACCAACATAAATGAATCAATTCATAGATATGCATATAGAAAAAAGAATATCCTAAATGTAATATATTAAATACATGCATGTGTATTTTTTAGTGAGAACAATTATTTTTCAGTGAGAACAATTATTTCCTATAAAACTACTTTCCTTAAAATTAATCAATCCCAATGTTATAATTTAATTGTATCATATATTTTTTTTAGTGAGAACAATTATTTTTCAGTTTTGAAAAAATCTAAATTTATCCATAATTCAATAAAAAACTTGTTGATTTTAAAAAACAATTCGGGTCGGCTAGGAAGGCCAGTTTACGCCCGTCACTTCCTTGTTTACCATCTATCAACTCGAAAGTTGATTTGAAAACCTGAAGTGAGGGAGGGAAAAACATATCTTCACAATAACATGATTTTAATTTATTTATTTTTAATTATTAAACTATATCAATTATAGCCTGCTCTGAGTAATATTTAATAAGTATGGTTTGGTACACCTTCTATGTATACAATCAAAAGACAAATAAATCATAACAAGAATAATTAACAGCAACTATAATAACTGAAAAAGGGATAATTAGTTTTGTGTGGGAAAAATTACCTCTGCATTGAAGGTAAGGGTTGCCCTCATAACCTTCTGAGCAAGAACAACTTCCGGATGTCATATTTGTCGTACTATTTATTTGCCTTACGTAGCAATTATCCATGGTATCTTCGTTGTATGTCCAACTATTGTTATTTAGTATCCAAGCAAGCGACATAGGAACAGTACTTGACAATTTGTTGATTTCTTGGGCACTCCATATTTTGGAATCAAACCACTTCATGTCGGCTAGGAAGGCCAGTTTACGCCCGTCACTTCCTTGTTTACCATCTATTAACTCGAAAGTTGAATTGAAAACCTGAAGTGAGGGAGGCAAGTACGCATCTTGACAACAGTCATTACCAAAGCATGCACCATTAAGGTACATATTACTAATGGAAGTACCGTTGGAGCACATTGAGTCGCATCCAACATCTTCGGTCGTGCCATTTTTTGTCCACAAAGTGGCACGAGTATTGCAGCCCACTGCAATGAAATAATTGTAATATAGGGTGAAAGGAGTTCCTTCCAAATTCACTGGTACACCTTCTTGCCGGCCCGAAGAATCAACGGATATCACTGGACCCTTGACAACTGCACCTCTTTCTATTGTAATATTCACCAACTCCATTTTGATGCTGCGTAAAAAAGCTCTAGGAGGATTGGAAGTTTCACGGCATTCAACGTCAAAAGATTCCTCCAAGTAGCAATCCTTTCCAATCCCGAACGGGTATGGAATGCTAATATTTCCACAGCGGTCCGAACAATTAGGTTTTGCCAGACCAGCCGGTGCTTGCGCTGTTGCTGGCTGAAACATCAGCATTAATAGCAAGAAAGAAACATGGGAGACAAGTTTCACAACCTGCATACTGCTATTTTTGTTTCTTCTATTCTTCTTTGAGTTTGGTGCTCAACAATACTAGGTTTGATCATGTCTTTATACAGCCACCGGAGAATTTTGCATGCTTCTTCTAAGCTTACGCGTCATTGACTAACTGTAATTTCTTGTTATAATCAGTCAATAATGACTTTTATTCCAATATGTCCATTAATCATATTATTTTAATCTTTCTTGCTTGATTAAAAAAATGCTAATGGATATTTGGAAGGTTAATTAGATTTGTTTCTCTAGATCGTTATACGATCGAATGAAGTACTCCTGCTCTTACATAATCAATTATTATGTCTAGCAATTTAAGATACTTTTTCAGTTACTTTATCTTTTTACTTTTAGTTATAAATGACTGACAGTTGAGGAAAGTGAATGATAATAAAGTTTTTTTAACAAACTTTTAAGTACTTGGAATTATAGAAAGACAACGTTCAGAAGACGATTCTATGAATAAAACAGGAGAAGAAAAGTCGCCAATTTCCTGAGGGCCATAACTTTTTTTATGATGTGGAATATCTAGTAGATAAGTACTTGGAATGAACTTTCTATCAGAAACTAATCAATAATCCAACTGGTCAGGTCTATGATACAGTTTTAAATCATGGACCAATTGCTTTCACTTTTATTTAGGTATTGTACCCAGAAAGTTCCTTGCAATTTATTGATTTGGAAGAGTTTTTTTTTTTTCGCTCTTAATTAACACAGCCCACCAATCCCCCTGTAGTCCTCGATGTTGAATGTTTACTTTCATGCATGTCCACGAGCTTTTTCTCCAAGAAAGAAAAGAAAAGTTTCTAAGAAGTGTGATCAATTCACGCCTAATACTCTTGAAAAATTTTCATCTATAGTTTTGAAGTGTTATCTTCACAGCTATTCACAAAAGGCACAGGTAATTACGAGCTTGTTTTTACCATTTCTAGCAGTTACATTTCTTGCTTTTTTGTACAAATCTTTTTTTTTTATCCAGTATGTATTTTCTACATAATCTAGGATTTTATCTATTAACCCCTCCCACTCAATTTAACAATGAAGAATTTTCCTAATCAAGCATTATAGGCAAAAACAAGGTTTGAATTTAAGAAGAAATTGAAGAAAATGGCTTAATTTGATTTTATTTGGCTAAGAGTGGAAGACATTTAATGTTTAGGGAGGATTTTGAAACAAATAGCCAAATTATAAATTGATGAAGGGATTAATTGAAGAAGAAGATCAAAATTAAGAGTTAAATTGATTAAATTGCTTAATTTTAGGATCCAATGATAGATTTGCAGGTCTAAATTAATTTAATTGGGGATATAATTGAAAAGAAAAAGGTGATTTAAAGCAAATTGAAACAATTCAAGATCCAAGGACTATGATGAGAATAAAGAATGTTTGTCTGGATTTTTATTTCAATTCATTTCAATCATACCAGTCTAATTAAATTAGTTTGATTCAGTTTAGTCCCAAGTTAACTCAATTTGAATCCAATTATTTTTAATTGATTCATTTCTAGTCCAATTAAACCCCAAAATCCAAAGATTAATTTAGATTTTCCATTGCAATCCGAGGCAATTAAGCCAGAGATTGCAATCTCCAGAAGATTTTAAGCAATTAAGCCAGAGATTGCAATCTCATAATTGCAGACCAAATCTTCAATCAAGTCTCCAAGAATGAAGTCCTAGAAATTATGCTAAGCTACGTTAATTCCAACCTTTGCTCTACAATAAAAAGAGACGAACAAAGGCAAGAAATGGGGAGCCTTCATCAACCAGGAGGGACCAAAAACAGAGCTCTTATTCATCCAACACAGAGCTTCTTGTACACAAAAAACACAAATCCATCTCCATAGTTTCCCATTCAACCCAACACCAAAACCTCTCATGGCCAGCCGTTGTTATTCATTATGGGGCCTCATATAAACAAACAAAAAAATCATAAGAGAAAAGGAAAAAAAAAATACAAAAAAAAAATGGAAGAAAATATAAAAATAATATATCAATGACAAAAATATGCTAGAACATCTGAGAATTTGTCCAAAGCCTGGTTGAGAAAGATCAAATATACAAGATTGAAAAATTTAATAGCATATTTTTTATTGATGAACCTTTTGTTTTAACATGATTTGTTTTTCAATTTTTTCCTTCTATATTGAGTTTATTAGAGATTAAGTTTTATTTATTTTTATTTGTTTTCTATGAGGATAACCTGGTCTCACAACACAAGTGTGAATTTAACATGCTAACTCCTATTAGCCTAGGCCTTTTACATCATTTTATTTTATTTTATTTTTATATTATGTTTGGTTCTTATTTTTTTAATTGATTTTTCTTGTTTTGATTAGTTTTTAAAATTATCTTTTTAAAAAAACTTAATCCTTCAAAATTTAATTGTTTAGAATTGTGCTTTATAATGTTTTTTTTCCAATATAATCACTCCAGTCTCATAATTTAGATCAAATAATATGCAATGTTTACTCAGATTGACTTCAATTTTTTATTTTAATAATTTTATATATATATATATTTTAATTTTACTCTTTAACATTAAGTTTGTTGAAAATTATTATTTTTTTTTATTTTTTTTATAAGGATGATTTGACATCACAACTCAGATCACGAGTTTGTCATATTAATTTAGGTTGACTTAATATTAATTTTTTAATTTTTTTTAATTTTATTATGTTATTTGTTATACTAACTCAGGTTGATTTAATATTAATTTTTAAATTTTTTCTCACTTCATTGTGTTATCTTTCATTTTTTAACAGTATCTTAAATTCAACTTTATATATATATATTTGGCAATCATTTTTCTTCCTTGTCATCACTTTTCGGCTTTTGATTTGGTGTATTTATTATTTTTTTTATTATATAATTAAATTAAACTATCTTTCAAAATCCGGATCTATTACTTCAGTGGCAAATTTTTTATTTGTTTTAAAACTTGCTAAAAGAGCTGAAGCATTGGTTTTTAAAATTAAAAAAAAAAAAAATTGTCTGGCCCCGACGAAGCTTGAGCCGTGAGTATGATACTAAACATTTAATTTAACTCAAAAGGCATCCATTTAATCTTTGACATACTCAATCAAGTCCTTTATTACTTGTACAGACATGAAATATTTTTTTTAACAACTCATGAATTCAATCACATTTCAGCCAAATTGGATGCAATTGACCAAAACTAAGTTCAGGATACAAATTGATTTTTGAAAAGCCCAAGAAAAAAATAATTCTTTTTTTTTTTAAATACAAAGAAACTGGGTTGCCTGAAGAAAACGCAGGCAGCTGGCATGTCCTGCTATAGTATCACTCGAATTTAGTCTTTTTTTCTCTAACAATTTATCGGCATCAAAAAAGGATAGAAGCAGAACAAGTTAGCCCTTTTATTTCCTCTCAGATAAAAGAGTAAAGGAAAAATGGAAGACGCTGCTACTGCTGCTGCATCATCAGCGGTAGTCGTGGAAGAAGAGCGCCTCGACGTTCTCAACAAAACCGGTCAAAAAACCGGCATTTCGAAGCCCAGGCAATCATTAATCTCTCTTCTTCCTCTCTCTATCTCTTAATCAATCATCTTATTGTTACGTATGTTTTGATTAAACACCTAATTAATGCCTCTAATTACGCTCCTGTGCGACGTCGTTTATAGCACTCAAAATTAAACAGAGCAATTTTTTTTTGAGATTTTCCTTTTATTTTTTACCGTTACTTTGTTTGCTGTTTGGTTGCTGAGAAAAAGAAATTGTGATTCTTCTTATTTTTTTGTTATTTTTATTTTTTGGAAATGTAGAGGAGAAGTTCATAGAGATGGAGATTACCACAGAGCAGTTCACGTGTGGATTTACTCCGAAAGCACGCAAGAATTGCTTCTTCAACGTCGCGCCGATTGCAAGGATTCCTGGCCAGGCAAATGGGATATTTCAAGCGCCGGCCATATTTCTGCTGGCGATTCTTCACTTGTGTCCGCTCAGTGAGTCAATTTGTAACAGTTTTCTTATTTTATTATCTTGTCAATTAATTTCTTGCTGCATAAGAATAACTTTTTTTAATTAAACTAATTTTTCTTACTGTTATGCGTTTAGGAGAGAGCTTCAGGAAGAGCTAGGCATTAGCCTTCCAAAGGATGCGTTTGAACTTATTTTTATTTATCTTCAAGAGTGGTTAGTATTTATTTATATATACATCAAATTCCTTATTTAACTGTACAAGTTCAATAGGATACCTGGTCTATGGAGACCAGACCGATTAAATTAATTGGTGTCATGGATTGTGACATTATGATTTTGATTTAATTGATCTTGTTGACGTAGACTCTGGGGGATTGGGAGAATGCAACAAGGCTTGTAGTAATTGATTGTACTTTATATTTGAATGCAGTGTTATAAATGATGGGAAATTCATCAATAATGAGTTTAATGATGTGTATCTTGTGACAACTGTAGATCCAATTCCTCTAGAAGCATTTACTCTTCAGGTAAGGAAATGTGTGCTCTTCATTCTCCTTTGATGAGTGTTGGTTTGTGTTAATACATGTTTTATCTATTATCGATTGGTTTTGATAAAAGATCAATTTGGAGAATACCACTTGTTTATGCTTGAAAGTTTTCTTTTTTTCTTTTTTCTTGCACGTTTAGACTTTTCCAACTGGTGTTTTATATCTGAATTTTCTATACATGTTCTGGTACATGCACATTATTTTGTTTTCTGCCCAATAATGTGCTCTTTTCATTGGAAGTTTCTTTGAAGATTGACATGCCTATCATTTCAGACATGAATATTAAATAATTGGTTACTGCTATTAAGTTGTGAAAATATGAATGCTTGTTTCTGATTTTACTTTATGATAGGAAACAGAAGTATCTGCTGTTAAATACATTTCGTTCGAGGAATATAGAAGCTTACTTGTCAAAGAAGATCCTGATTATGTGCCGTATGAAGTAGATGAACAGTATGGTCAACTCTTTGAAATCATTAGGAGAAGGTATGCTAAACAGTATCTTTTTTAGTATAATCAACTATGCTAGTTATAACATCTTTTGTCAACTGTGGTGGAATGCATCCTATGGTATGGCTATTATTCTTCCTGAAGTTGATTTTGTCTCAAATTCTTTAACAATTAAGTGAATCAAAGAAACATATTTACTCCTTATTTGTAAGGTTACATTTGATTTCGTCTTTAGCATTTGACTTCACATGCAAAAACTTTTTCTGAGTGCATGCCGAGAGTTTTGAAGGTGAAGTCATGCTTTCCTCCCTCATGTTTGTGAATATTGCACCATGTTATTTAGCTGCATCTGGAAAAGCTTTCCTTTTGTTGTCAACTGCTGTGTAAAACACTTATTTTGGACACCTTTGTACTAGTTTCCTATCAAAAAAGTCAAATTGTGTGCATATTATCACCTTACTTCATGGAAGGTTTTCTAATATTTTCTTTCTGCTTATGATGTCTTTCATGTAATTTTATTAGGTACACAGAGAACACTGTAGCGCGCAGTTTGAGTCTACAAAAGCAACTCTGTCGATATGCTTCTGTTTCTCTGGATGCTGAGGTTGTCTACTTTCTCTTCCCATTTGCATTGATCTCTCTGCTATCTTAGTAGCTACACTATCTGTGGCAAAGTACGCTCAGTTTATGTAACTTATTTGTGAACTTAAGTTGATGGTTTAACTTGTTAGTTTACAATATTTTCTTCCTTTCAGAAAGAGATAAAAACCGAATAAAAGGGGAAGGTGTTTGTTTTGTGAAAGAATGCTTGGGCCTACATTAATTTGAATTTGTACCTGTGGGAAATATTGAGTAATTGGAGGCAGCCTCTTTAGCAATTGTGATCAAGAAATTAATAGCACTTTTAATATTTTGTCATTCTCATAACTGGAATACTAGTATTTGTATTGCTACTACTATTTCTTAAATGCTAATGTTTTTTGTTCTTTATGCAAATAGGATTGAATTTAGTATATTTTTTCTTCTTTCTTCAGTTGACAGGTCTCTCAAATACAGACAGGAAGACTCTTGGTTTACTTATCAAGGCTGCAAAACTTATGGATGAAATCTTCTACCTTCAGGTACTTACCTTTGCAAAACAATGTGAATGCACATGTGCAAGAAGTAGGCTGATACACTCATACAATCTGCAGAAACTATTGGTTTACAGATTTCTTCCATGTGGTAGACTTGAATACCAATATATTACCTGCGCATGCCCCATGAAATGAAATTTTTGTTCATGATCTGTATAGTTACTAAAGTGTTTCTCTAGCTCGAGCAGTGGTCTATTTGGTAACGAGCATGCCCAGTCATTTTGTCTGCCTTCCTTTTTCTTTTCCTTTGGGGGTGGGAAGGCCAAAGGTGATCAGGGCAAACAACGTGAGAAAAACCCTAAGATGGGAAACAAGACCTGTAATTTACTCAACAGAAAGTTCAATGGAAAGGTCTGGGTGAGAGAGGCCTTCTGAAGTTGTTAGACAATCCCTCATAGAAGGGAACTGAGCAGAAAGAACTTTGGCTTAAGCATTCAAGACATGACTTGGCATTATGTATAGTAGTAACTCATAAAACATTTCAAGATGTGGACTCATAATAAAGTCAAGTAGTTTCTTTCTGATTTGATGTTATGTTGCAAACTTGCCCAAATTCTTTTCATTTGGATCTCCTGTCAGTGAAATAGTTGATATTTGTATTTGAAACTTTGTACAAGTAATGTGAATGTCATTCTTCTGTGTAACTTTACATGATTTGTTTCTCCTTCCTACAAAATTCAGATAATTAGTCTCTTGTAAAATCCAATACAATAAGCCTATTTTTTATTGCAATAATTAGCAACTGTGAATGACTGTTAGCGGTGCCTCTTGCTTTTTTCTGCTTCTAATCAGGTTTGGTACAGCAATCCAGCTCTAAGAGATTGGTTGAAGGAGCATGCTAGTGCATCAGAATTAGACAAGCTTAAATGGATGTATTATTCAATTAATAAGAGCCCCTGGTGAGTCTTTTTTTGAGGTGCTGCTTCTTTGAGCTCTTATGTGCGCGCGCTTGGAACAAGCTAAGATTTCACCATTCCCCAACTTTTTATATATTTTTTTAAGATAAATACCTCTCGATTAGAATTTATTGGTGATCAACAGGTCCTGTCTTGATGAAAACGAGGCATTTTTAACAACCACAGATTCAGCTATCAAGTTACTTCCTGAAGCCACGAAGCCAGTCAGTGGATGGAAGGGTCTGGAATATAAAGCAGCATTTCCCATGCTAAAACCACCTGGTGCAAATTTTTACCCTCCAGATATGGACAAAAAGGTATGCATGGGAGGATCATTATGCAAGTTGAAGTTAATTTTTTTAAAATAGGATCACCATCATATATTTGTGACTGGAAAACTGTTTGATGCTTCTGTCATAATTTAGATCTCTCCCCCTCTATACCTACTATAATAATAAGTTTCTCTTATGTCACAGGAATTTAAATTTTGGAATGACAGTCTGACAGAGAAAGAACAAATTGATGCAATGGGCTTTTTCACCGTCATCAAAAGACACAGTGAATTTAGTTTGGATTCTTCTTCACCTAATCATGCAGTTCATGGGACAAATCATTTAATGACTGCCCATGATCTATTTAGTGTTCCTTACTCAAAGGAGTATAACTCCTTCCTTAGAAAAGCTGCAGAACTATTGCATGAAGCTGGGGACTTGGCTGGCTCACCTAGGTATATCGAGTTATACTAGATTTTTCTTGTTGCCAGTAACTCATTTGTTCACATCATACTGAATACTATTCCACTTACAGATGATTGTTGAATTTGTTCTTCTGCTGTGTAGTTTGAAGAGGTTACTACATAGCAAGGCTGACGCATTCCTCACAAATGACTATTATGAATCAGATATAGCCTGGATGGAATTGGTTAGTATGCAGAATACTTTGACATTCCAGAAAACACTCAAAGTTTTTGGTTCGGGTATATGGTGATATGAATGACATCTAGTGCATGGTATTTTTGTCCCCTTGTCATCAGCACTCTAGTTTGAGATAAAAGGGCTGTGTAAGAATTGTTTGCATGAGCAAGTTTTCTAATACTGAGAAAGGGATACGATTTGGGGGGATTGTTAATGCTGGCACTTGCTTGTGTACACTCCCCCTCCCCCCGGGCCACCACAATCACATAGTTATGGATATTGAATAATGGTGACCGTTTTCTTTTTATACGACTCTCCTTTTTATGAATGAGGTGGAATTGTAATAGGAGCAAGAGGCACTTGAAGGTCTGCTGAGGCCTTCTAACTTAAAAAATTTGGAAACGTTCTGTCATTCTGCAATATTTCACAGGTCTCAGCAGTCTGCATAACTTACCTGATTTATTGTTTGTTTTGTTCCTCAAGGAAAAAGGAAATAGCTTAGGCTAAGAATAATGCAAAAAAGTAATCTGTACCTATCATGGAATGATGAAAACTAACTATGTTAGCAATTGGATGTTTACACTTTCTAAATAAACTAATAATGTTATAATATGAAAAAGATGGGGCTCAATCATTGGATTTTTCATTTTCTAAGTCTTTATTCTCATGTAGCCATTTACTTTTAATAACATCAATTGTGTGTTTGTTGAGTTTTTCCAAGAATGAATGGGTTAGATCTTCGTTTCACTGTTAAGGTGCTTAAATTCTTAATATTCTCATCTAGATTCATGACATGTCTTAAACTATCTCTGGATTTAGGACTCTAAGCTGGACGTTACCATAGGTCCATATGAGACGTACGAGGATGCAATTTTTGGCTACAAGGTAGCATTGATCTTAAATTCTTTCCTGACATGTTCATAATCTCTCGGGTAGCATAAATCACTCATGAGTTCTGTTATGTTTTCTCAGGCAACATTTGAAGCATTCATTGGTATCCGGGATGACAAAGCAACTGCTCAACTAAAATTGTTTGGTGATAATTTGCAGGTATTGAGTCATTGTATATGCAAAGTTGGTACTTGTTTTTCTTGGGACTTCTCTTTTTATATTCATGATTTCTAACAGAGGATATCTGTTTAGTTTTTGGAACAAAATCTTCCAATGGACAGTGCATACAAATCAAAAAATGTCAATGCTGCTCCCATTCGTGTCATCCGGCTTCTTTATAATGCAGGGGTATGTTCTTGGAATATATATAGGAAAAAAATCTGTCTTTTGTTGTTTCTCTATTGTACCTTTTTTTGGCATGAACCCATCCCGTTTACAATACTGGGATCTAAAACTCTGTTGGTCCATCCTTTAAAGATCAGCTTTTTGAGGAAACTTTTGCTGAAATATTTCTCCCCACCCCTTATGTATGAGTTCCTATTTCAAAGGAGGGAAAACCAAGGCTGATGGGGTTTTAATTTTACATCAGGATGTAAAGGGTCCTCAAACTGTTGCTTTCAATTTACCAAATGATGAGCGTATAGTAAAAGATCGAGGAACTTCAATGGTCATGCTGAAGAATGTTTCAGAGGCAAAGTATTATTTCTTGCCTTATTTCTAAACCTGTTATAATGATTGTTGCTTTCTGAAAATATGTTAATGTCAGTATTGGAAATTACTTTAAATATCAAGTGTCTGCCCTAATCAGGTTCAAGCATATTCTTCAGCCCATAGCTGATGTTTGTATTAGCAAGGAACAAAAAGGATTGGTAGATTTTGAATCTTTCTTTACGCACACTATATGCCATGAGTGCTGCCATGGTATTGGGCCTCATACTATCACACTTCCAGATGGCCAAAAGTCAACAGTAAGAAAGGTTATTTACATAACTTTTCTTTTTATACTACATCTATAATTTATGGATTGTTTTGCATTCATATGGTTTTGATAATGGGGCATACATAGATAGCTACCCTCTCTTTAAGTAAATTCCTCATTTCCGCAGAGTACTGGAGGGAGATTTCTATTTTATAAAACTGGAAGTTTTATTATATACCAGAATTCAAACAGGATATATTACCATGTTGCTGGAATATATTTGTGTGCTCTTATGGTTTAATTTTCCCACCCTACTTTTGTGTCTTTTATAACCTGAAAGCATCTCAACCTCTACACATCTTTGACTGTTTAAAATGAGACGAGCATTGCCATATCTCTTACAACCTTATGTTTGATTTCAAACAGTTTTCTTTATATGGAATCGTTCTTCAGCTCTTCACAGAAAGTAATTGTAATTGAGATTTTTAAGCCTCAATTTAAACTACTACATGGCTTTAGGGAGACCAAACTTTGGAGTTTTCTTATTTTGTGACTTCAGTTTTGGAAACAAGAGGTGTGGTTAGTGTAATTGCAACAATGTCAGTGGTAGTCAATGTAATTTATCATTTATTCCATTTCATATTCCTTTCTTCAGTTTTATTCAGTAGAAATTCTGCCATGGATGTTTCTTTCATTGTTAAGTTGTGCCTGGAGTAGTAGTCTACCGAGTCTTGAAATCTGTGGATATGGGCCTTGCTAAGAGTTCCTTTCATCTTTCTCTTTTTTAACTCAATATTTAATATGTATAAAGGAATTTTGTCCTCCAAATAGAGGTATCTGGAGTGATGATCTGACTAATTTATTTATCCCTTTCCATAGTTACATCATTTGTGATTCAGTTGCCTTAATCCATTACTTTAATATGGGGCACATTTATTGTGACTTATAGCACATCTCATGCATGGTCTCTGTAACTATATTTGTTTTATGAAAGTTGATCATTTTCTATGACCTGGTCTTTTCTCATTACCTGTTCAAAATAACTGTAATGGAAATGAAACAGAACAGCACTTCAATGAAAGACTATTATTTTATTGTTTCAATTTAATTGCATTCTGATAGCAACTGTTGTTTTTCTTCATATTTTAATGCAGGAGCTTCAAGAACTCCACTCTGCTTTGGAAGAAGCAAAAGCTGATATAGTTGGCCTTTGGGCCCTAAAGTTCTTAATCAACCAGGTTAGTGACTAAATTTCATTAATATTATCATATATAGACACCAGATATGTGTGCTGCACTGCCACTTTAGATTTCATGTCAAAGATGCTGAATTTAAATTAATTCAACAATGCATTTACAAGTGTTTATGAAGTAGTCTGGGTTTTTGGTCAGAGGGTAAATAAGGTCCATACAAAGAGTTAGCACAAGTGGTTAATACTTGCCCTAGAGGTCCTGGGTTCAAGTCTTGCCTTTGGATGAGATGTGAATTTCTAATTCTTGTCGGTATCAAGGGTGGCTCTTCCCAAAAGAAAAGGTCTTCGTCAACCCAAGTGCTGGTGCAGCCAGTTCCAAGTAGAGGTGATATCCCATTGCAGTCTTACCCTATGTTTAGATGATCACTAAGAAGATAATTCGTAGAAGAAGATAATTCGTAAAAGTAGAATCGCCGCTAAAGTGCTTACACATCTAGGAAAGATGGTAACCGTAGTTTATCCTCAACGAGGTTACTATTTATTTCTAACCGAAGGGAATTTATTAAACAAATCCATGTCAATATCCATTTTTCTTTCCACCTCTTATTTAGGGATAAAAAATAAATAGTCTGTTTGTTTTTTTTTTGTTTTAAATTAATTTTTTATTTTGTGTTTTTAGATCATTTTAATGTGCTGATGTTAAATGATTTTTTAAAAAAAATTTGAAATGTTTTTTTGAAAAGCAATTGTTATGACATTTGTCAACACCCCCTTAGTCTCTCACTAAATTGGTGTTAGGCCTTTAGGACCCAACTGAGAAGGAAGGAGCTTGGGTTGAATTCAATTATCAAATTAATGACCCATACCTAAGAAAATACAAAGAGAATTTGGATTCGGATTTTTAGGCTCAAATCCATCGGCTAAACCATAGAAATAAAACACGTCCAAATTCAAATTATAAAAAGCTTGCAATAATAAAGACATAGGCTTTAACTTCATATCCACCTGCCACGCCATGTATTTTAAAAAATAAAATTGGGTTCACTACTTGCCTTTTTTTCAAAAAAAAATAAAAATACAGAGATTCATTATTGTGCCAAAAGTAAAAATGAAAATGAAAACAGAATGCAAAACAACAACAACAATCAATTTTTCCACTCTTTTTGCATTTCTTTTTTTTCTTATAATTTTTCTTATGGGAAAAAATTGGATGATGAAATAAGAGATATTCGTTCTCATCAACCTGTAACTTCAAGTGTTTCAGATGCATCAAGAAATCTCATAATATGTTTTCCTAGAATACTGGGAATGCATCTTTGAAATGTTGAACTATGTTTGACAGAAGAATCTAGTTGTCTGATCAATATTCTGGATGTAGTTGATTTACCAGGACCACACTTTAGCGGGATAATAACTAGGTGCTGGTCTATTTTTTCCGTGTGATTGGGTAGTATTATGATTTTATTGTAATGTATAGTACGTGATTCTATTTTTGTTCTCTCAGGATTTACTTCCTAGGAGTCTGGTAAAATCAATGTATGTTTCATTCCTTGCGGGATGCTTCCGGTCAGTTCGTTTTGGTTTAGAGGAAGCTCATGGGTAAGTTAATTAATCATTCTTCTCTGGTTCCATGCTTGGCATAATCTAAAGGACTTTGTATCTATTGAAATTCCCTAGGAAAGGACAAGCACTGCAATTTAACTGGATGTATGAGAAAGAAGCCTTCATCTTGCATCCTGATGAGACATTTTCTGTTGATTTTGCCAAGGTATGGTTGCTTCAACTTTCCTTTTTCATGGATTCATCTTACTGAGTAAGACCACCAACTCTGCTGTCATTTCAAAGGTTGAAGAGGCTGTTGAAAGCTTGAGTAGGGAGATACTCACCATACAGGCAAAAGGTGACAAGGAGGCTGCAGATTTGCTGTTACAGAAATATTGTAAAATGACACGGCCATTGAAACATGCTCTGGAAAAATTAGAGAGTGTTCAGGTATGGGCTGTGACACCCTTCTAGTTCCCCACTGCACATGTTTCTATCTAATGAGAGCTAGGCTGTTTTTAGGAATGTGTACTTGTTACTTATAATTTCGTTCATTCTCCTTGCCTTCCAGGTCCCTGTGGATATATATCCCATATTTTCCACTGTTAATGAAATAGCAGAGTAAAGGTAGCGTCTCGGGATTAGGCCAATCCCTTCGTTTTCTAGCCAAGCTGATTAATAAGTGAATGGCAATTAGTGGACAGTGCTGCCACAGTACCCTTTCCATCAATTAAATCAGTAACGTTGCTGTCTTATTATCTGCATTTGATGAATGTGTTTTTTCTTTTGTTTTTTTTTCCCCATTGCTTGCGTTGGTCCTTATGATGCAGATTTTAAAGTTTGTTAAATTATTTGAAAGTAATGTTTGGAATTTTAAAATATTTTCCGGTTCAAAAATATATTAAAATAATATATTTTTTAAAACATATTAATGCCAGCCCATTAAAATAATTTAAAAATAAAAAAAATACTATTTCATCTGTTAAAATAAACTTCCTGTTTAGTAAGGAAAATTGTGAGGATGCTGCTGCTCTAAGCCACTGTTATGGCTGCATTACGTTACACTACAGCCATAGCTACTGCATATGTCAATCACAGGTTGGTTAACCTGATGATTTACTGACCTGAAATGATCAATTGAAAACCCAATCTCCTTTCTTCTTTTATTAAAATGTAGTTTCAAATATATTTTTTGAAAAAGAAAATCAAATCTTTAATAAATCCAGGTCAGCATCATGACTCATAACCCAAGCTTTGAACTGGGTTAGCCAGGAGTTACAGTTTGAGGTATAGAACCGTTCTAAAATGAATAATAACGCAAAAATGAAATGAATTGCAGTGAACTTTATTTCAAGGTCAATTTGGAAAAAAAAAGAAGGGATAGAAAGAAAATTGTGAGCCCATTAGAGGCACACGCTGAGAAGCGTGTATTCCAGTCCATTGACAAAGTAAAAGTACATAAACTAGACAACTTTTAACTCTTTAAGCCAAGCTGTGTGTAGGGGGCAAGGATCAGGTTTCCCTTCAGCAACAGCCTTGTCGGAGAGCGAATAGAACCAGCCATTCCTCCATTTAAACTGGCAAGAAATTAACTTTCATGTGAGAAGCAAAATCACAGCAAAATAAGATTAGGGCTCAAGTCTCACAACTACTTTGTGCTAAATGCTTCAAAGGTATGACTAACAAAAACATTTACCTCCTTGACAGCTGTTGGGAAATGGGCAACAGCACGTGCGTAAGCACATAACCTTTCCTCAATAGCTTCTTCAAATACTATTCCTTTTTCTGCAGCTGCTGCAGAAGCAAGTTCTGCGATAAGGCTAGACACCTGGAAACATAAATATCAGTGTCGATCGGATCTATTCATGTTAGAGATCTCATTGTGATTGAACAATTTCAAGAACTTAACAATCATAATCTTGTGAAGCAAAGGTCTACACAAGGAGAGGAAGCTTAGCGAATGGCTGAAGGGTGAGCATGACTGTCTTAGGCGTAATATAATCTAGTAAGTTTAAGTACAAGATCGTGATTGACGCACCACAAAGAAGACAGAAAAGGGGTGAGCGAAAAATGCCTAATTTAACAATTACATCATCCAATTGATGTAAATCTTAAAGTCCACAAAGCATACAGAAATAGCACTGATAGGGTTGTGTCGGCTTTTTTAACCAGCATCAAGTACATAGTGAATTATCTGCAATCAAATGAAGGTGTTCTGGAAATAAATAATGAAATAAGCAATTTAATTGATCTAAAATTCACTATAAACTATAAATATTGCAAAAGATATGCAGTAGCTTGAAACTCCTCAAACTCTGATGCTTTAACACATCATTGTTAACGGCAGATTTACCTCAGAGCGGAATTCTTTCTCCACAGCACCAACAGTTGCCCCTGGATGACGAGCTCCAACAAGCATGAATGCTGAAATCCAGATCAGCTTCTCTAACATTTGCTTCTGAAAAGTTTCCTTGTCAAGAACCTGAATACAACAATGAATAATAATGTAAATTTGCAAGACTACTATCACAACATGAATTCCTCAATTCTGAATGCAAAGGGGAAAGAAGGGGAACGTTAGACTAAGTTTGGCCACTGAAAAAATTGAAACCCAAAACACCTATCGCATCAAAGTGCCAAACTTTGCCTTCTATATACAATATCATTGGATTACATGGTTAAACCTGACACTCTGAGCTTTATTGCGTCAACCTCCACTCCCCGCCACCACAGCCCCATCTTAACATTTTTTTTTTCTGAAAAGCCTAATGAATTCCCTCATAACGGTTTCAATCAGACAATAATGTTTTTTTAAAAAACAAATTCTTTACCTTACAGGTGAGACCTCCAGCATGCAATCTAGCAGCTACTGCAGACGCCCATTTGCCATATGCTGCAGTCAATCCTTCAGGATTGGTATCAGTCTTTCCATCAATAGGAGGTTCTCCAAGCTTTGAGACAGCAAAATATGCCAGCACTTGGTCCGCATCACCAAAACCTTTACTTTGAAACCATGGCTCCAGCATCCCATTCTGGAAAAAAACCAAATCTGCTACATTGTCAACATCCACTCAATCAATCTTCACCGTTTATCAGAAGCCATAAAATGCATAGCAAAGATTAAAAAAATCCAAACTTTCAGATCAAATAATTCCAAAATAACACAATCCAACAGCATTAATGAAGAACGCACTGAAGTTTTATTACTCAACTGTGTTCATTTTGACACTAATCTATCCTAAAAAGTTAAGCAACAAGAGGGGTAACCAATATATTATAGACACCTATATCTTCCAATTAAACATTAACCCCAAATAAAACATAGAAAAATGAGTACCCTCCTATATAGCACTCAATTCAATTAGAACATAAAATAGCATAATTCAATCCACAAAACTAAAAACAAAAACAAATTGTTATATAACCATTTTCATAAAAGCAGCAAAGTAACGTATAATCAGGTATCAGTACCGCTCCATCTAGACTTAGGTGTGACTTCAAGAACAGCATCAAGATCGTCATTTCTTGTACAAACCAAAATGGGACCCTCAAAATCAAGTGGCACAGGGTCTCCTCTCTTCACCAGCAAATCCTGACCACTACCCATTTCTTGTAAGGCCCTTCCCACCCTTCCACCACCAACAATCACAGCTGGGGCCACCTTGGCAGCAGTTGGGGCTGTGGCCATAGCTAAAGTTCGAGTCTTTTGAGTTCTAGTAATGATTCCGGTGCCAAAAAACTTGAACTTTGAATTGGATTTAATGAGAGAGGAGTTACAGAGAGTAGCTGTGAGTGTGAGGGTGGCCATGTGTTTTGGTGATGATGATGGGTTTATTAGGAGTGCAGGAGATGGGTCTTGATTGTGTTGGGGCCATGGTGACTGCTAATATTGAAGAACCGAACTGACAACAAGAAAGGGATCACCACTCAATTTCTACCTATTTATCCAAACATAGCACACGGCCCCACTCGTGTCATTTTTTTTCCCTTACAAATTACATTCAACATAGATTTTTATGAGTTTATTATAATTTACATGAAAAAATTTATAAATTCTCCATAGTATTAAAAATAATTAAATAATTCTTTGATAGTGCTAATAATATTTAATATAACAACATTTCGTTTTAAAAATTTACTTCTTTTTTCATCAAATTTTCCATTTTATCTACTTTTTTGTTAATCTTTTTTATTTCTTAAATTAAAAATAAAAATAAAATGAAAAGGAACATAAAATGAATGAAAATAATAAATTACAAAACAACTATAAACAAAAAATTAAATAATATTTTTTAAAAAACTATGAGGACTAATTAATTGGTTTTGCTAAACTAAGTTACAATTAACTCAGATAATTATTTTTTATATGATCCATTTTTTTATAAGAAAAAAAAAACTAATTCATCCCTTTCTAAATTGCATTTTATAAGGAAATTCTGAATCATTCCCTTGGAGTAGAAAAGAAGGTCCAATAAAAGCAATCTCAAACCAGGCCTAGAAATTTCCGTCGGTTCAAGTAACAAATAACTAAGTTAAATTTAATTTATGTTTTGTAACTAAATTACACTAAACATGTACACTTTACTTGATATTTTGTAACAAAATAGCAAATTAAGTAATGATTTGAAGTCAATATGGCAACTCCTTAAAGATTTTAGCTATTTTATTTGCAAAGTCTTGCATCAATATTTTTTTAGGGTGAGAGTTACTCGTGAAAGGATACCGTTAAATAATAATGTTATTTTTTATTAAAAAAAAATATGAGGTTGTTTTATTTTTAACTTAATTGATAAGTGAATCATTCTCTCGTAACTTGAATTTTAAGCTAGATCATCAACTAGGTTAGATAGTTTTATCATGAAAGTCGTCAACAACACCTAAAATTCTATCATTCTAATATAATAGTATCATAGCAAATTTAATTAAAAAAATAATCTAACTCTTCTATAATTTAATTATCTTTTCATTTGTCTCAATTCTTTTAAAAATTATGATTTACATTTTAGATGAATTGATAAATTTACCTTCATATATAATACAATATAAACAACAAAATTTACTCTTCCAAAAAAAACCTCAAATTAATTTCAAAATCTAATTGAGTTTTCCTCTCTTCTCTAAAGATATAAAATATCACAAAATTAAAAATCTAATCTTTTATGTTTAATTAATTTTTTTTTCTGTTCATTTTGAGCTTGTTTGGAAGTGTGGTTTGTGGTTATTTTTTGAAATAATTTTTTATTTTAAAATATATCAAAATAATTTATTTTTTTTAATTTTTTTTTTATATATTAGTATATCAAAATGATCTAAATACACCAAAATATATTAATTTAAAACAAATATATATATATATATATATATATATATATATAAATTAACAGCACTTTTGAAACACAAAAACAACATGACCTTTATTTATGGCGCAATCTCATTTAAATTACGAGTTGTAAATATATTATTTTATTTTAAAAAATCTTAAAAAAAAACTCCAAATCAATTTCAAAACCCCCTTTCACTTTAAAAAACTTCAATAATTGCTTGATTTTTTGTATCAATCTTCAATTCTCTAATAAGATAGTTAAGTTATGACTAGATTTCAAGGGACCTAAGATCTAAAGGCAACAACGGATTGTCAAGGAAGGATCCCACATCTTCACCATGGTACAAAACACTAACCGAGAATCCTGCCTCCTTATGCAACTTCCTTCAAATCTCTCAGTTCCCAGAAAAAAAAAATATCCTTGTTGTATAAATCAGACTTTCTCGAAACAAGCCAACATTCAGAATTCAAATCCACTCCCATTAAAGACCACTCGACCATAAACCCTCTCAAAGTTAAAAAAAAAAAAAAAGATCAAAACTTTCTCTGTTACTATACTAAAGCATGGTTGGTTTCAAGAGACACGTGTCACCAAACCAATCCTCGCACAACTCTGTTTCCAAGCACCAGCATGCTTTGCTGTGAATGACCTCATTGCAAAAGCAGCGACAACAAAGATAACATTAGACAGCTACCATCTTTAGTAATGTTGACAAAGACATGCAGTGCCCAACAATTCAAAACCTTTGTCTACAGATGGGTCTCTCTGCTTTGCCAAAGCCACAGTTAACCAACATGAAGTCTTTGTCAACTGGCAGAGTCTTAAAGGCTTCTTCTTTACAGTTGTGTGTGCAAATGAATGAGCCTGAAAAGGTTTTCAAGTCTAGAGTTTGGAACTCTGTTCAGTCTGAGAATTCAAGTTCTGTTAATATCTGGGACTATTCAGATGCTGAGGATACTCCTGCATCTTCTTGGTCTACATTGCCCAATAGGTATTTCACAATTATTTTTCTGTTCATGTTCGTGTTCGTGTTTTTGTTTTTTTATACGAAACTTGGTGTTGTGGATGTGGATTTCATGGCATCATTGTGCAGGCCATCGCCACTGGACATAGGGAGATTTACCTGTGTTGTATTGAAGGAAATACTGCCAGGAGGGTTAAGGTGGGGGTGGGGTGGGTCCATTGTACTCACTTTATATCAATGTAAGCAGTTCTCTTACTTGTGAATAGTTTGATTGTTTCTTATATGAATTGCTGATAACGTTTTGAACTAATGTTGCCAGTTTTCATAATAAAATCAGATTTTAGAGTGAGTCTCTTTCATGGCATTTGGTTTGTTTAGGAGATATAATATAATGGCTGGTGACAAGGGCTGCCGAGCCTGTTGTGACTGCCACATCTGGTCGTCTGTGGCTCACACACACACTAGTGGAACCCTCCAGTATGTGTGGATCATGGATGGTCTAAATAGGACTTGATTTATACTTAAACATTCCATAAGAACTTGTAGATTTAGCCATTCTATGATTTACAAATCCAAACTATTTAGGTTAGATTTGTGAGATTTGATAATTACATGGTGAAAGCTCACCAAAAAAATTCTTGATTCTTAACAAATCTGAACTAAATTTATCGGATTTTGCAGTCGTTAGTCGTGACAGGCACGGCTGCATCTAGCACCAACCAGGTGTAAAGAAGATAGTTTTTTGGTGTATTCTTGTTGATGATGCAGCTCATTTTATCGGAGTGGTGGTCAAGAAAATTGGTGGATGGACATGAAAGAGTGGAGCGTCTATATGATAGCCAACACTTGGTGAGCCAGGAGAAACAATTCAAGCAACTTGGTGGCTACTGTATTATTTCTTATTCTCAATATAGAATATTTTTCCCTAACTCGAATAGTTCTTCAGTGTCTTCAAGAACACTATGAAGGCATTGGAAATTCTTTCTCAATACCTCGAAGGTTTTCAATGCCTTTTCAAACATCTAGTTTGCCGTTAACCAGACAAATCCAGTGACGTTTTAGTCTAGAATTGCCTCGCTATAGTTGTATCTCAAAAGGTTATCGAAAAGAAATAAAATTAAAAGATCTACTCAAGAATATAATATGCAGTATTCAACAATTCTAATACCTGCGAAGGATGTCATAGCTGTATGTAAATTGAGCCCAAACATAAATCTAGTGATTTCAATCATTCACAACAACACTCTTGAGGAGTAGACAAAAACATGGAGCTTGAAATGGTGAAAAGAAATTGTTCTCACAATAACTCAATCAAAGTCGAACTTTGGCCCAACAAAAAGAAAGTAAGATGCTATAGCCAGATCCAACTGGTCTAGCACTAAGATTTAAGCCGTGTTTAGGATTGCTGCATGACAAGTTTTGTGCAGTCTCGAAAGTGTCCTTTAAGCTTCAAGGGGCTGCACACCATATGCTATGAACACTCCCAAATGGAGGTCTAGTTTGGTTGGATCTTGATAAAAAGGCAGAGGATTAGATATTGTAAAAGGCAATTGATTGGAAATGATCAACTTAGTTCAGTTGAAAAATGCTTCCCCGTATTTCTGAAGCAACAGATTGATTTAAACTGATAAAACTCTCCCCATTATACAAGTCTGCTAATTCTGATTTGAATTGCTAGATTATGAATATTATAACTCTGCAATGTATGGTGTTTTTGCAGAATTCAAATCAAGATAATATTGCGAGGTTTAAATTTTTCAGACATGAGTACTGAGATGTTGTCTTGGCAGAATTCAAATCAAGACATTTCTTTCTCTAACTGACTATCTAAGAAATAATTAACAACTCTAACCAACTAACCACTACAACTAACTAACTTTCACCGTACACCATTTTTTTATCTTCTCCACTCCACAAGAATCTTCTTTGCATGAAGACAATTTTCTTTGCTATGCCTGATGAAATTTTATACAATGAAATATAATAGAGTGGAAGGTTAAATAACATAAGCTTCAATAAACAAAATCTACCTAAAAAGAGATTTAATCTTTTTCAAAATTGGTTTTCAAATGGAATATACTCTTGGGTTAGCTTATAGAGGAAGGCCCAAGTATTTTACAGGTAAACAACTTGATTTACTTCTCAAGGAATCTGTTACTCCTTTATTATAATCCAATCCAAGATTGACACCAATTAAAAACTTTTATGGAAGTTGAATTTTTAAACTTGATCATAGTTGAAACGAATGATTTTAGTATTTTTAAGAACTCCCAAATTATTTGGAAAAAATATCACTATATCATAAGCATATTAAAGCAGTGTTGAATGAACTCTTTATATTTTATGTTTAAAGATCCTCCACACCAACAAGTCAATGTTTAAGAATATAATAATAATTACTTTTTAATTATTTTTTTTTATTTCCCTTTCTTGTATTTGCCCACAATTCATTGAAGTGAGTGTGGTTTGGGAAGCTATGGTTGGTTTGTTATGTAATGTAGTGAGTGAGGTGTGGTTGAAATTATATTTTTTCTCAATCATGATTTTTGAAAATGTTTAATTAATCAATATATATTTTAGTTTCAGTTTCATGTGGATCCTATTGAAAACTCTTTTTAAATCTTGGTTATGAAAACAACTACAATTTATAGCTTTTCATAAACATATTTTTTCAAATTGCAATCATAAAAGTTATTACAATACTAAAAGAGTGTTTAGAACAGTGGTAGAAGTTGCTTTTCAATTAGATTTTTACTTAGGCTCCATTTGTTTGCAGGAAAGTAAATTTCTTTTGGAAAGTGAATTCCGGAGAAAGTGAATTTCTAGAAAGTGAATTCCGGGAAAGTATTTTTCAATGTTTGGTAGTGTTATAGAAAATGAACTGGAAAACACTTTCCAGTGTTTGGTTGTATTATGGAAAATGAACTGGAAAATAATTTATTAATGAATTAATTTTTTTTTCAAATTTATCTAATATATATATAATATTTAATCACTTACAATAAAAAAAATAAAATATAAAATGTATAACGATGAATTTTTTTTATTATTATATCCTATATTCATACAATTAAGGGTTTAATTGGAGAATTGATAAGTTTTGAGACTTAATTGAGCTTGGAATTAATTTAATTAATCCAATTAAGGGTTTAATTGGAGAATCGATAATTGTTTAGACTTAATTGGACTTGGATTTAATTAAATTAATTAAAGCAGGGACTTAATTGAAGAACTATTAAAGTTTGGGGTCAAAATTGCACAATTAAAATCCAAGGACTACATTGAAATTTTCACGCAAATGCAGGGGGCCAATTACAGTTTAAACCATGAGCTTAATTACAAAATTGTTAAAACTTTAAGGGCCGAACTGAAAATAACCATTAAACACAAAAAACGGTGTCGTTTCTAGACACTGTTCATCTTCCTCAACCGTTCAGCCGCCCGCCGCCACCATTACACCTGCAATCAATGGATGAAACGGCATTATTCTCTGGCTATAAAAGCCAGAGAATGAAAGACCATAGAAGAGGATCACGGAAACAAAAGGGTGGGGGAGGAGAAAATAAACGGGCTTTTCGTTCCTCTGTTTCTTCTCAAGGAAACAGAGGAGGTGAAGAAAAAAAGCAACGAAGGAGAGGAGAGCAGAACCGAAAGAGAGGGAGAGGCTAAACCCAGACACAAAAAAACCAGTGAAACGGGGGGGGAGAGGAGAAAATAAACTGACTTTCGTTCCTCTGTTTCTTCTCAAGGAAACAGAGAAGATTAAAGAAAAAAAAAGCAACGAACAGAGGGAGGGAGATTATACAGAGGAGAGAGCAAACTTTGGCCAGCCACTGCACCTTCATCATCGTCTTCTTCCAGGCCAGTGTTAGCTGCGACTCCGGAGGCAAAAAAAAGGAAAAAAAGGAAATGAACGGAGTATTTGGTTTTGATGAAATAAAAGAGAAAGAGAGACTGTAGTATTTGGGCAAATGAACGGAGAAAAAAAAAAGAAAAGTGTTTTCCTTTCTTTAACAAAAAGAAAATATTTTTCTTTCAAAGCGTTGTTTTCTTAAGTTTGACTGGAATCTAGATTCCATTGACTGCTTTTCCAAATGGTTACCAAACATGAGAAAATAAGGAAAGTGAATTTCAGAAATTCACTTTCCTGCAAACAAACACGCTCTTAAAAATATATTAAATTAATTTTTTTTTAAAAAATTATTTTTAATATCAACATATTAAAATAATATAAAAATACATAAAAAAAATACAAAACTCATGTTGAAACACAAGACAAACACCCCCATATCACACTCAAATCTGATTATTTTTTTTCCAATGCCACGTACTGCTTTCGGTGCCTAATACCTAATTGATTTAACCTGAACAAATTAACCCGATGAAATCAAAAGTCAAAACTCCTCATCAAACCCTCCTTGAATTTCTTGCCAAATATTTGAAGGCATAGCCGCGAACCTATAATGCCCTAAGCATAAGAGGCTGTAAGAGTCTCTCTTCCTGTGAGCACATACGGATTGTCATTTAAAGGCATTAAAAAGTTAGAAGGAAGATGCTTCTTTCAATTCAAACATTAACTTCTAACGAGCAAGGTGTCGCGTAGTACAAATCTTGTGGTCCATTATTCTTGGACCAATAATTTCCATCGTCTATTGGTCTGTCTTTTGAATCATTAAAATGTCATTTTCATGGATCTTACTGGCAACTTCCTACTGTCTAATCTCTAGTTAATTTCTGATTTGATTCATTTTAAGAATCATAAATTAGGTATATGAAGGACCCATGTGAAAAAAAAATTACTTTAACCCTTCAATATCTGTTTACCACACTGTATTTCTCTGATAAATATAATATGCTTGATACTCGACAGGAAATGAGCTCATATATACTATAGATTATATAATTTAATAAAACACTCCCAAAAGGATATATGATAACACAAATCTTTATATAAGTAAGCATCCATACATTATATGTCACCACCTATGAAAAAGACCATGATATCCTTTTCAATATGATCTCACCATATTACTAATAAACTGAAAGCTAAGTATATGGCAATTGCTGTTTACGAGTTAGTTTTCATCTAATAAGGAAATTACCTAAACACTCTAAAAAGCTGAGATTTTTTTCCGTATCTGATCAAATAATAATAATAAATTGTTCATGAAAATTCAAATATTTAAATTAATTTTTTATTATTAAGATGTTTAAATAGATTATGAACATGATTTTATCACATTTATTATAATAATTTTAGCTTCCAATCATACAAAATATGAACATACTATATATTTTGATTTTTTTTTGTTAATTTGCTTTAACAATCATAAAATATTTTTTAAAATAGAAATATTAATTGCAGTTAAAAACATTGTGTTGACTAAGATAGATAAAAGATATGTTTATAGAAAAATTTATCTTTGTTAAAAAAAATCAAAATAATTGTATTTTCAAGTTTAATGATAATGCCAAAAATTTATCTGGATTTGAAAAAAAAAATTGCATTTAAAAAAATTTAGATCACTTATAGCGTAACGCGGGTATACAAACTAGTATAGTGACATGATCATAAGTAAATATATTTTCAATAGAAAAAAAAAATAAGTCCAACCATGCTAAAAGTAATTGTCTTATTATTCGAAATATTGATAATGAATATCTAACTTCGTCTATATCTACATGTAAATAAACAATAACAATAAACAAACTCCCTTCTTTCCAAAATTTAATTAAAGAAGAGAAGCATGTACCTAAAACAAAATCTGAATTGTACTCTTTATAATTAATCTTACCCTTGTTCATCACCCTTACCTCCTATTCACAAATCCAAAGATATGTATATAATTGTAAGGATATATTTGGGCCAAAAACCACTTCCTACCCATCCAATTCGCAATGAAAAATCGGTGAAGCAAATGAATGCAGGTCTCCAAAAATAATGTCGTCACCATCAGTGTAGCTACTGGAGTCTTGGCAATCGAAGTAAGTTTGGATGTCATCCGGGAAGCTCCTACGAGGCGGATCGCGGTCGGATTCCGGTGGTGTCAAAGGGCACTCAGAAGCTGATGTTCTCTCCAGCATTTCCTTGAACTTTGAGGACTGCAACAGAAGCCCTAATGCAGATGACGCCGAGCCACCAGCACCGCAAGGCCGTGTTGGAGCCACTTCTGTGTCATTAACATTCGAACTTTGTTGATGTGATTTGAAATCCAATTCAAGCTTCTGATCAAGGTTTTGTATAGGAATATTAGCATCATCATTAGGGTTTTGTTGAGGATTATTAATAATAATATTTTGGTTATTGGGACGTAGCCATTTGACGTAGCGGCTTAGGTCAAAGTTCGTCACAGCATTAAGTCCACGGTACTCTATAGCTGCCATGTCATACGCTGTTGCTGCTTCTTCTTGAGTGGCTGAAAAGAGAACGTACGTAAGACGGTTTTAATTAGGTGTAGTTTGTCGTAAAAAGTAGACATGATCTCTGTAGAACAATTTAAATATGCAAGCTAATTTTGGTACAATATGGATGGATATTGGAGATTTTAATTATGGGTGAATATTTTGGTGAGGGAGCTTTGAAATTTAAATTGCCGACTCAAGTAGTTGGGGTTTGGTTCATCTATATCCCAACCAACAAGATTTGATTGCACCACAAAATCTACCTTTTAGACTTTATCCTATTATTTTGACTAATGCATGCCCATATAATTGATATGAAATCGAGTTCAATAATCTCTTAATTTGTTTAAAAGGGTTGTTTACACTATAGGTTAACCTTATTTACTTGGAATTATTGTGTGGATTATATGAAGTAAAGTGACATTGGGGCAATTGTAGCTCGACACATAAAGAACCAAGTGGGTTTGTGGGCATAAAAGTCAAGCACTAGAGTTAATTAATTGTTTGAATAAAACTTGTTTGGTGTTTAAGTGAAAAGGAAATCAGGATTAAGAGAGTTTTGTTTTTGGAACCGTACTTAACCTGTAGGTTTCCTATCTTATAGTTAGAAATTTGCAGGGTTTTTTTAATATGGTAAGTCTTTTTATGATTTTTCTACGAATACATTATTGCTAGGAAATTTTATTGTATTCATGAAATAAATATAAATAGTTATCTAATTTGAAGATAAATATTTGAAATCCACCAAAGTGATAAAAATATTTTCACATAAATTGAAAAATATTTTTAAAAAAATAGTAAATATAAGTGTAATTATTTCCAAACATCATAAAATTTCTTACGTTAAACTTATATATATGTATATGATTTCTGGCTTCTTTTATTTTTCCTTTTATAGAAACCTATGAGTAGTGGGCTATTAAAGATAGATAGTTGGAGAAATTAAGGAAGGTAATTATGCATATGCATAGACATTAATTTCCTTTAGGATTATATACTTTAAAAGGGAAAAAAACTTACCATATGTTCCAAGGTAAAGGTACTTGTTGCCGAAAACTCTGCCAATTCGAGCTTCCCATCTTCCATTATGATGGTGTCTGCATACCAAATATTTTAGATTGCTGAATATTAGAGTCATTATCACACAAAGCAAAGAGATGACATCCACCACTTAGATTTTTTACTGGTAAAATGGGCTATTAAATTGTTTAAGTTATTTTTTACACTATTAAATTAAAACTCCTGGATTAGTGAAAATGTAAATAAATACTGTAAGTTCATAAACATACGGTGTTCATCAATTTCAATTTTTGAAAAGTTACTTGATTGTCTAATTAATTAATTCGTTTTATTTTCCTTTGGGGGTAAGGGTCTTATCTAGTAATTAGTTGAGAATATCAAGCGTTAATTGTTATAAAAAGATATGAGATTAAACAATTAAGAAAAAAGAAAACACCTAAATATATATCAAAGAAAGAAAAAACATAAAAATATTATCGAAAAAGAAAATAGAAAATTAGAGACAACTCTCATTGTTTAACCTATAATTAGAATAGAGACACATAATATTTATCTAAAAAATAAATTACACACACAAATATTTAAACTATATTATTTTGATATATTTACAAATAAAAAAATATTTTAGAACATAAATACTAGAATTTATTTTTCTATTCTAAAAAAAAAATCAATTGTATATTTCTCATGACATAAATGAGAGAGAGAGAGAGAGAGAAGACAAAATGCAGTAAATATATTACCTGGCCACACCTCTATATTTGGACACACCGCGTGAAAACCCACTACTTTTTCTGTAAATTCACTCAATATAAATGAGCATGGCATTAATAAGACATATCTTTATCTTTTTGCACAAAATACAAATAAGCAATTTTAAACTTTAAGAATATTTCTTAATATTTACCTCCTCAGGGATCCAATATATTCTTCTTTTGAATGACCCTCCATCTCTTTGAGCTCTTCTTCGTAAGTTGACAGCTGAAATCAATTAATCTCTTTAGATATATCAAGAAAAAAAAAACTAAAATGCAAGGCCATGAAAGAAAAGATTTAAGGAAGATAAATAATATTGAGTTGTCAAGATTATTTACAGGAAAATTGAGGATAGTATCCTGTCCCCAGTACTTTAATGCTGCCAAGTCATAGGCATGCCCAGCCGCTTCTTCGTCATCATAGGCCCCTAAGAAATTAAAACCATTATCACAAATGTAATTACAGTTTGCTGTGGTGTGTATATATATATATATATATATATATCAAATTAAAGAAAACAGTTCGGATTTATGTGATATTTTTGAATAGGAAAATTGGTTTTTCCACCTTTAAGAAACAATGTTGAAGACATTTTAGGATAATATAGAATTATTATTCAGTATAAAAAAAAGTTAAGCAGAGAGGGCATGTACCTAAATACACTGCAGACAGTTCAATTCCACCAGCATGACACCATTGAAGTCAAAACCAAAAACAGTACCAAGAAAATGACAATGTTAAATCAACAATTCAATGATGACAAAGACGATGAAAGATTTGGAGGCGAAGATGGAAAGCGACTGAAAGGAGGAAAGAGCAGGAGAAAGAAGAGGAATAACCTTGTCTTCCTTTCTTGTTCTGTGACTCATTCCAGCAGTTCTTATCCCACAAATGAGCCTCATAACGCCCGGTCCATCGATGCCTGAGGCAATCATGTACAGAAGTGAATCCTCGGAATTATAAGAAATCAAATAGAAAAACTTCAAAAAGAAAGAATGTGATTAAACCTTGTAACGCCTCTATAGATGGAGCTGCGTTGAGTAGGAGAGTCTCGAGGAACACTCTTTCTAGTCCGCTTCACCTTGGTTGTGGGATTAATGCTGGTGTTTGCAGAGTTCTTCAGGCCTTGCTTCGATGTTTTTCCCATCTAAATTCACCAAAAGAAGTGCACAAACACACGTAAAAAAAGTGTTGGGAGGCAGATTTTGAGAGAGAGAGAGGGAGAGGGAGAGAGAGAGGGAGAGGAAGATAGTGACTAGGTCATCCAATGAGAAGGGATTTTAAAAGAAATGAGAGAATAGATATAGGGAGTTTGTTTAATGGGATGGAAAAATGGAGAGAGAAGCCGGCTGGAGATGGTGTTTTTTGTGGCCGTCTATAAGCGGCTTTGTGTGTAGCCTCTTTCCCTCTTGTCTTCACTTATGTGTACTTTGTGTTAGGTTCTTGAGTGAAAATATGATACGACTTCAACCATTTTTGCTCCTTTTCCCCAAATTCGATTGAGGGTGTGTTTGCTTCCTCGTTTAACCTGTTTTTTATTAAAAAATTTAAAATTATTTTCTTATATTTTCAAGTAATTTTGATGTATTGGATGGATATTAAAAATAATTTTTAAAAAATTAAAAAAATATAATTTTAATATATTTTCAAAAATTTATCACTTTAAAAGGTAACTCCTAAACACAAACTAAGTAATTTTGCTGTAAAATAAAAGTGGTGTGCTTGGCTTATTCAACACAAACTTGTAAACTAACTTGTATTGCTCCTTTTGTTTCTTCTCAATCGTAGAAGTTTGTGGTTGTGCCATGGCATGGGTTGGTTTGATCCAACGGTGGGCTTTTGCCTCGATATGTCTTGGGTTGACATTTCTAACTTGTAGGCTAGCGTGAGGTGTTGGATTTATGGATCGTACTGCCTGATTTAATGTTGCCATGGCTTTTCTGTTTTTCAAAAGGATTAGTTTTCATGTCTTCTGGGTCTCAATTTAAGTCCATGAACAGTGCCTTTTTAATTTTAGATTTTTTTTATAAAAAACAATTAACTAGTCGATGTTTATTTGCGTAGACGATTTATGAAAACTAAATTATTCTTATAATAAAGTAGGAAACACCATGCTATTAACATTAAAAAAAAATGTTCAATAAACCGTCGAGGAACCATTCTGTAGAACATTTTTTTTTCTAATGAATTTTTGTCAAATTTTTCTTTAGTTAAAACTCTTTTTTTATAAAAATATGTTTTTTACTTGAAGTATGGTTTTTTAAAATAATTTTTTTATATAATTTAAAAGGCAAGTTTCAATAAAAAAAAAAAACATTATGTCTCGATAATCTTTATACGAATATATACATAAACAAAGGAGTAATTAATTTGAGAGATTTGTATCAAATAAATAAATAAATAAAAATATATTTTTTCATCTCATTCAATATTCATGAGATAATTGCTAAAATTACAGTTCAAAAACCTCTAATTTGTATTTGAAAAGTATGGTATCATCGTATTATTTTCAAAATGGTATTGTAATTATTTTATTTCACAATATTAAAAAATTAAAAATTATATTATAAAAAAAAAAAAGCAAAATTAGGGAAGGGCCGAAAGACTTTACATGATTTAAGAACCAAACCACCTCTTTTAAAATCTCATATTCAAAACGAACATATTGCCACCAAGACAGAGCTCCTGTCTTTTCTACGTGGTTATACAAAAAAATATTTCTCTTTCCTCTCTCAGATTCTAAGGACAAAACTTGATAAAAAAAAGTTTGATTACTGAAAATACACTTTCAAAACTATAGGGATCAAAGTGTAAAAGGCATAGCTTTTTTAATTAATGAATGGAAACGTACACTGGACTGGACCTCTAATTTGGCACAGGGTGTTTGGCGCTATTATTTAAAAATAATAATAATTTTTAGTTTTAAAATAAAATTTCTTTAGATTGTTTTTATACGCTAATATTAAAAATATTTTTTAAAAAAAATATATTATTTTATTATATTTTTTAAATAAAAAACAATCTCTACCACATTACTAAACATCACAATAATGTAAATGCTAGACAAGTTCTTTTTAATCTATATTCCATTGTTATTTATAGTTGAATTCCGTAATAACAACTTGCAATTCAATGTTCGAAGAACCTTATAACGTTGCGTACGCAAGAGGGAGAGCAGTTCACCACATAAAACTACGATGACCAAGCCTCGAAGGATGAAACAAAAACGAACACAATGACCGATGTGCGAACCTTGTCAAACTTGAGGGACTAAAAAAAAAAGAAAACCCTCTTAACAGTGACATGAACAGTCATATTTGAAAGGCTGAACAGTATTAACGAAACAATTAAGCTTAAAATCTCATATTTATACGGTATGTATTTTTTTATTTTTTTTGATGACCCTGAATGTTCGGGCTAGCTTACGTGCATCACAACTAATCTAATGACCTACTGAACATTCTGCAAGCTCAGTAGATAGGTAAGGCACCACGGGGGTGACAGACTGATACTCTTGAGGATCGAACCCAGAATATTCACAAAAACAAGCCTTGTAGTGACCAATAGGCTAGAATATGATGCTTTCTTGTGGTCACTACCAATGGCATAGTCATAAATTTTTTTCCAGACTTTCTCTCATCTATTACAGAAAATTAACTTAAAATATTAAACGTACGTACCCAACTATAAATCAATTCATAAACCACAAAAGTGGGCTATATTAAATTCTGCGTACTGTATGCAAGGGAAGGTGGTGGGTGCGGTGGAGCCTCTGATGTAACAAGTTGCATGTTTTCATAAATCGGCAATTAGCTACAGACCATAGGTAAAGAAAACTATACTTAAAACAAAAAAGGGAATCGGCTTCTTTAATCTGGATAGTAGAGAACAACCAAATCGATTAATTTTAAATTCCAAAGCATAAAGGAGCATCAATTCAAGACACCTCATTGTCTTTTAAATTTTTTTTTTAAAAAAAAAACATTGCTTTAACTTCTTTTAAAATAAAATAAATAAAATGGTGTTGTTTTGATTACTTTAGATTAAACTTTTCAATAATTACCTGAACCTGTAGTCGGTAATGATTCAAGTCATGTTCGATAATATGAACATGTAGGTGGTAATGATTCAAGTGAGGTTTGATAAAGAAATTAAAGGATGAAATTAAAGGATGAAATTAAAAAAAATTAAATTAAATAATAAAAAAAGAAAAGAAAAATAAAGAGCTTGGGTGCTTAAATTATTCAGTATTTTTTTAGTAGAGTAGTAGTAATTTATAATATATGTGTACGAGTGCAATTAGATGCTGCGAAATTTTGGTGTGCTATATATGGCGGCGGAGGCCTAAATTCCAGGAAGTAAGGTGGAGACTGCCGACGAAGAGTGCTATTCGATGACCAAAACAGCTGGAAAATCCAGATATTTAAGTGTTGCGTTAAATCATGACTCCTAGCTGGTCCCATGTTCAAAATAACACACTTGCCATTGTTCAGCCAAGCTTGCAATGTGGTAGTTTGGGACGGCAAAGGACTCGTTTGTTTACCGACAAGTTTTTTTAAAAAAAAATTTAAAAAAATAAATTATATTTTGATGTTTAATAGTGTTATAAAAAAATAAATTAAAAATATTTTCTAATAATTATTAAAAATAAGTTACAACCACCACTCATAAGAAAATAACAATGTATAAAAAAGTGTAATGGTGAAGAAAAAAGAATTTATTATATCATATATTTATATATAGTTTTTTTTTTTATAAAATCTAACTATATATAATACATATTTTAAATATGTATAGACATTTAACTTTTTTTTGGTGTTTGGAGAGCATTGAAAATATATATTTTTTCCAATGGCATCGTAGTTTTATGACAAAGTTTATATTATTTCAAATGTATGATTATTGTATAATATAATTGTTTTGTATTTTAATGTATTTTTATTAATATTATCTAAATTAAAGAGTTATATACACTAGCATATCAAATTAATACACTTTTATATTGTTTATTAATATATCCTAATATATTATTTCCTACATAAATATATTAGTAATTTATTATTTAATAGTAGTATTATATTTGAAAGTATTTTATTAATATATTATTGTTTATATAATAATAATAATAATAATAAAGTGATGTATCATTTTAGTGTTTGGGTTTTTATAGAAAGTGTTTTTTAATATTTTAAACTAGAAAACATCTTTTTATCGTATAAAGATTATGTTTTTCTTTAACCAAAAAGTGAATTCATTAATAAATTTTCCATAATGTGGTTGCATGAAAAAAGTTAAAAAATATTTTTTTAAAAAATAATTTTCATCAAATAAATAAAACCTATAATAAAACAGAAAAGACAAAGATAATAAATATAAAGGAATATATCTTTATGTACCTATTATTTTGAAATAATAAAAATTCATTTTAAAACTATTCTAAAAATAAATTTATTTTATTTTTATTTATTTTTATTTTAGACCAATTTTTTTTTTTAATTTTTTTATTGCAGTAAACTAACCAAACACAATTCAAATGATTTCAAATTAAGTGTGTTTTATATTTGACAGATCATGTCCCTTAAAATTAAATTATTAAATTAAAATAAAAAATTCAGATATTGATATTTAAATAATAAATCAGTTTTTATAAAATTATTAAAAATACTAAATTCATATTAGAAATCAGATTTTATTTTTAAAATCAAATAACTATCAATAACATATTTGAACACCTATCGACTCATCCATGCATGAATGAAATCCAATTCTAATAATTAACTTGAATTCAATTATTTTGGATTTAGAAGCACGATCTATATATCATTTTTTTAAGAGTAATGTATGAACAATTTGTTTGATAATTCTATTCATAAATTTTGATATGTTTGAGGGATAAACAAACCCGTTTAAAAGATATTGAAATTGGAGCTCAAGCAGGTTGAAATAAACCGACCGGTTTACACAAATTTTGATGCAAATGAAGCCCACAGCCAATGGCCCAAAGAGAGGGGAAAATAATGGGCAAGTTATTATAGCACTCCTTGTGAGCTTTTTACTTTTTTGGTCCACGCACCAAATTAACATTGAGAGATTATATTATGTAATTTTAAGTATTATTTGGTTATTAATATATATTGACCACCAGTAAGCCACTCATTTCATCCACCAACTTGCAGGCAAGCACTGTTCGAGAGATTCTCTCAATGTCTATTTGAAGGCCGAGAGACTGTATAACCATCGACACCGCGTGCCATGTTTAGCTAGTTCCTACTTCCTTTATCTTTATTTTCTTGCTCGAGTAATAACATGTCAGAGGATTATTTGTGTGCTCTGATATCAACTGAAACTCTGCATTTACCAATCTGCATCATTTTAAAACATTTTCAGCTGCTCTGTTTGTGAGGCGAGGAGCATCTGCTCGTATACCTCTATGTTTTGTCAATCAAAGTGATGAGTATATTCAGACCCTGGAATTGAAAACTTCTGCAACAAAATCTTGACTTTCTAATATTTAAAAAGCTCCCAGCTATAGAAGAGAATGTGGAACCATTTGTATGCTAGAATTTTTCACACAATTATCTTTTTGGTACTTCACAAAGCTATTACTGAATGTTCAGTTTGGTTTCTTAAGTTTATTGGTTAAAAGACCATCCTTTTCGTGACTTGCTTTTCTGGTCTTTGTTGTTGTTTGATGCATTAGGATTGATAGATTTGATATCATTGCTGCGTCTGAGCTTGAAAATTGGTTTACCTTGTTACTTTTTTGTTGCGATGGATGAAGACATTTCTATGATGATTGAACGCGTTAAATGGCAGCCTCCTCTTGTAGTTAGTTCCAAGCTTTTCCCTGCTGGTATAGAGGACACTTTCTTTGCCTTGCTCATGTCAATAGACCATGTAGATTTGCTTTCATCAACTTGGGTAGGAGGTCTCTTGCTCAAATCCTTGAGGGCTACACACACGGACACAATCTGACAATCTTTGGATGGCCATTTTGATCCGGAGCCTCATGAGAAGAGTTCCAGTTGGCCAGATGTTTCTGATACCTGGAAGTGATCCGAACTTATCCATCCTTCCAGCGGAGATGTTAAAGAAAAAAAAGGGGATGATACTCTTGAATCTGAATTCACTGAGATGGTCACTTGATCCAGCAACATAAAAAGACCAAGGAGTCTGCTAGTTTCTGCATGAAGACTTGTGGTTAAATTCTCAATTTTGGCTTGGAGGGAAGATTTTTATGTTACTTTCTTGGAATTACTGTTGATGCATCATCTTTAGAACACGAAGGCTTCTCCACAATAAGTTAAAAAAAGGACATAACTTTCTGCTGCAGGCTGTCAACAGAGTGTCCAGTGGAATGCCTCTTGTCAGAAGTCACACCTCCTCGGTATTGCTTTCAATCTTTGACTGCCTGATATTTCTGTTGGACAACATTTGATTGTTAAGATCAAGTCCATCCTCCCTTGATGAGAATCTAGTTTCCATGAACACTGGAATCAATTTGAACAACAGAAAGTCTTCTCGGACATTATTGAATATAATATCTCCAAATCAACAATCAAACACTGGTCCCTTTTGTGTTTTCTTTTTTTCCTGTGTAGATTACAAATTATTATACGTATGCATCATTGCAAAGCCTTACTGGTAATGTTCTGAAATATGTGGTTTGCAACCTGTCTAGAATGAATTAAAGTGATTTTGCTCATAATCGTCTTCATCATATTTATGTTCTTTGCTCAAAGGCTCATGCTCTCTCTCTCTCTCTCTCTCTCTTCTTTTATGGTACCAGCAATTGAAAGAAATAAATTTCCCATCAAGTATTTTAGCCCCTGAAAATTGTGAAATATCAAAAAATCTTCATCGTTTAATCATCTTTAGATACACAGAGCATGTAAGAGTATGTAATTATATAACCACATTCGGCATCCTTTCTTAAATTCAAACAGATCTTACATGAAAATTATACAGAAGATATCTTAGCTGCATGTGTGGGGACTGCACTGTAGAAACACTCAAGAAATTGGAAATGGCATTTACACATTCTATACCTTTCCCCCATGGAAAATTAAAGATATTTATATGTGATATGAACTTAGAAAAACTAATGCTTGATGATTTCTTTTCCAACAAGAAAAGTTGGCATTGCATCAAATAATTACATTTGCACAGGCACACACCGGATCTTTATTCTTCCAAATCATCGACCTAGTAGAAACTGCAAGCTTCTCCAGCAAATCCCAACATGGATCCCTTGGTATCATATATAATCCTCTGGTTTTTCTGCTGATAATTCCCAATTATGCCAACTTCATCTTCATACGGGAGACTTGCAATAGCCAAGCAGACCTGAGACGCATCAGTCTTGACAGAATAGAAAACCCCGGTTACATCCACATTGAGCTCAGCACTTCCCTCGAAGTACATTTTTATGTCTGGAATCTCAACTTCTTGATATCCACTAAGGTTGAAGCAACTATCCAAAATCATAAAAGAGGGTGCAGAAGGATAACCTGAAAATTGCTTCACAAACTCAGCCTTTAGTGCCTGGTAAATTGAAGGAGGAAGTCTTGAAATAACCGTCCCAGAATCAATTATAATTCTGTCTTTACCGAAACTTGGTGCTTGTACTTCTACCCCACCAACAGTAATGCCAGTTAGGTTGAGAAAATAGAAGGGTAGCAACGGATTGTGAATCATTCTGGTGTATGAAATAGGAGTTGTGTTTTTGTAAACCGAGGAATTTCCACCCATGACTAGTGAACCTGAAGCCTCAGCTTCTGTTGTAGGCAAACAATAGGAGAAAACTCCTCCAAACATGGGTGAAATTTGAGAAATCAAAGAGAGATCAGTCCTTCCCAATCCCACAAGACCTGAAGCTCCACCAAATAGACCTTGATTTTTCCTACCACAGCCAAATATGAAGTTGTTGACTGTAGTGTTTCCTAAATTAAGATGCTCCATACCCACCTCACCGCTTGTGTAGGACCCATCACCGTAGTTAACAACATAGTTACAAGTCGGAGGGTTACTCCCACAAACTCCTGTATTTCCAGTTGCAAGCTGTAGGGATCGACACGTTGATGAATTGCATAGAACTGTTCGGTATGAAGGAGATTTTGAAGGGTTGAAAACAGGGTCTTGTTGCTTATAACATCGATTGCAAGGTTGACATTGAACCCAACTCAAGTCACTTCCTGTGTCCACAATCACTGTCATTTTTCGACCACCTAATTCCACTGTAACTATGTAGTTTAGTGACTGAAGTCTTATACCAGAAGTTAATGGGATTTGAGTAGTCACTGAGTCATCAATATTTCCAGTAATGATGTTTTTAATTCTAGATTGAAGCGATCGAAGCTGAAAGGTATCCATGATCAAGCGTTTTTGAATCTTCTTATTCCAGTCTAAGATCTTTCCCGAGCAAGAATCTTTGTGCTTCATTTCCAATATCACTGCACCATTCTCCCACCCTTCAAATTCCAAACAGAATGAGCATTTGTCCATATTAGAGCACAGTAGTTGTATTCTAGAAATTAAATACTAGTGTAGCCTTACCAACAAGCAGAGAAATAATTAATGACCAACGAAGATTAATGTTTATGGATGCAGCAGGCTGTCGAAAAAGAAAAATATTGTATAACATTGATCTCCATGGATCCAAAATAGTTTGCTTCGAGGGAAAAAAATGTAAGAAATTTTGCAAATATTTTAATAGTACATGGATAATCCTACAACGCTGTACTTTATACGAAGAAAAAGAAAGTAAAGCCAAGATAAGGTTTTCTAATTAATGATGAGTGTTTCCCATAAAGCATGAAATAAGTTCTAGACAGTGATGGCGCCATAAAGGAACGTAAGTAGTAGAGTACAGATCATCCCGAAAGCGGAGAACAGATAAATAAATTAAGAAGCTAGCTAAGCCCTTCCCTTTTCACTTTGCTATACTCACTCGATTTTTGGGAGAGGCAACTTGAACTATCACTCTCCTGTTTCCATCGGAATTTATGCATGCTGAGGACTTTCTTCCCTTGAAAACATTGAACTCCATTATCCAAAATGGTGAGGAGAAAAACAAGAAGAGAAAGATGGAGTTTTGAAGGAAAAGGAGGTTTTCCCTGCACCATTTCGATGGAGAAGAAATAAAGAGTCGCCAAGAACAAAAAAGGAACGAAGAAAGAATCTTAGCAATGAGCACTACTGTACGTGTATCTGAATGTGTGTGAGAGAGAGGGAGGGAGGGAGAGGAGTGGGAGATTCTTAAGAGTTGGAGTTTGGCAAGAGAACAAGAGAGAAACGGCTGGCTAAAGGACCCTACCGGTGCATGAGATGTTATTGTAGATTCACATGCACGTTCTTGGCAACTAAGAAAAGGGTTTCTGTACGTGCTACTGTACTGTTTTTAGCTGGTAGCGGACATGGTGGGATGCCAAGAGGTTGTGATATTTACAATGATTTGATTAGTTTGCTGAGCTTGATAAGGACTCCTCACGAACCAACCGTCGTGATTTAAGGATGATTAAGTTTTTTATTTAAAAATATATTAAAATAATATTTTTTTAATTTTGAAAAATTATTTTTGATATTAGCATATAAAAATAATTAAAAATAAAATAAATTATTTTAAATAAATGTTTTTTTCAAAATTTACTAACTAAATAAGATAGTGTATGTTTAATTAGTGTCGCTTTCGATAGTGCTAGTCCTTCTGCATCAATCAATCATATCTATGCACATAGCATTAGATTCTTGTGTAATGCCGCCGAGTAATAAAATAACAATCAACTTGATCTTGTGAGCCTTACTTCTTTGATTAATCATTCCTTCGTTGCTTTCCCCCTTTAAACAACGTTATCAAGATGGGTGGAAAACCTCGGACTCGAGGACCTCGTCCCATGCATAGTTTGAACTCCTCCACCTTGTCAGAAGGGTTTGCGGTGGCGCCGATGACTTGCAGCTACACTTCTTCTCTCGGTCGGTCCTTCAATGGTGGTCTGGTCATCACTCATCACATCACCATTCACACGTTACTCCTCTGACTTCTCTCCTTCAAGGGCCAAGGCCAGGCCAGCGACCTCCACAGCTTCTGTGCCCTGTTTTGTCTTGTCGAATAAAATATTTTATATTGCAGTAGTTGGACTCCTTCCACCTTGGTGATCTGAGCATTTTCTCTTGCTAAAAGGCAGACAAGTAGATTTTATTTAATAATCACAAAGCTTTTGATGATGGAAATGTTTATAATATAACAATTAATACAAGTAGATATTATTTAATAATCATTTGCACGACATGATGATGTTACAAGTAATCTAATAATTCTAGATGGAGTGAGAAGTTGATCACCTAATGTATGGCTACGAACTACGAACTTAGCTTGTTTAAAGTAGAATACTTGGAACGTAGTCTTTCTTCCTTGCATCACCCAATCAATAATAAATCCGCGATTATTCTAAGATTCTAAATGCAACATGAAGATGGAAGACTGAACAGGTAACACCACCCTGATTCAGTAGATCAATCCGATTGATATTTTTTGAGATTTTTCCAGTACATTTTCATTCAAAGTTTTTTAAAAAATTAAAATAATATTATTTTAATTAACTCGTTTTAATCCAAATTAACATGTTTAACCTAAAACTCAAGTCTTAGACCTGATTATAAACCGATGTAATTTAGTAATCATAATTAATTATTTTAAGGGTATATTTGTTTTGGCTGTCACATTATATTTTTTTAAAAAAATTTGATTTTTTGTGGTTTTAAATTATTTTCTTGATGTGAAAAATAAATTTTAGAAAATATAAAAATTATTATTTGAATATGTTTTTAAACAAAAACATATTTTAAAGAGTAACTACTACAGTATCTAAACCAACTAGATTAGATTAATATAATTAGTGTCAAACAATGCTCTTGTTATTTAATTAAGAGATCCTTCAACTACTAACACTACACGAAGGATGAAAAGATACCATTTAAAGATACGAGTTAATTCCATACCATACATTCCATATTCATTTATATTAATTCATCTTTTATATATTTACTTAATTAAAGATAGAATTAAGTCACATTAAGTTCATAACTATTAATCATTTAAGACATGATGGCTATTTGAAATATACAAGTTGTTGTTTAATAAAAATTATTTAAAAATCACTTTCTTATAAATGCATCATCACTTTCTATATATATATATATATATATATATATATAAAACCCATCATCCATCATTTAAGCAACTACAAAATCTTTTTGTTAAAAAAAAAAAATCAGAGGAAGAGTTTGAATTCTATTTTGTGCGCAAAGAAATTCACGAGAAATCCAAAAAAATTCATGAGAAATATAAAATCAAATAATTTTATTCATAGATTTGAATTTGATAATAGAAAGATGAAAAGGAGTAGTCAACAAAGGTGGCAAATCCAACTTGGATATTCTTATCCACAACGCATCCCTCTCATTTTCATATAAAGAAAATATACTTACGTGTCCTCCAACTCCACCAGATTCTTCCACGTTTCACCCCCACCCAATCACATCCCTTCCTCTTCCAGGATGCCTCGCAAAACGACAAAAGATACTCAAGCTGAAGGTTCATGAACCGGGTCCCACTCTCTATCCGAAAACCAAAAAATGCTGCGCACGTGTTTGTCACGCGATAGAGACACCGCATGACGCCATCTCCACCCTCCTAAACATTCTAATGACTTAACCACCCTCCGTGGACACAGGTGATTATAGTTATTAAACCAGGCATGTCTCCACAAATTAATTTGATTTATCGATTCAAAACTTGATTTTAACTTGGATTTTATTTTAAATTATTTTTAAATTAACCTTGATAATAAACTCGAGTACATTAATAGGTTGAATTATGATACGGTCGAATTGACAGAACTACCATGCCCATCACCCCTCCCTTGAAGGGTATAGTGGTCAACTTACAAGTCATCTGGTTGCCATTTAATTAGATATGAACCGTTGACAGCCGTGAGTTAACACATCAGTTCAGTAACGTGAAATCTAAACAGGGTCAATACCGGTGGGGACTACCATGCCCACCACCTCTCATTTAAAGGGTATAGTGGTCAACTAACAAGTTTCCTGCTTCCCATTTCTTTGAATATAAGACAGAAGACGGAAAGAAAGCTGTTGTTTCGGCTGAGAGTTGTGGAGAAATAAGAGAGAGAGCTTTTGATACCGCTAGTTGAAGGAGGATTTTGAGTTAGAACTGAGTCAACTCACCAAGATAAAATAAAGGTAGGTTGCAGATGGTTCAGTTAATGAGTTCTTTAGGCGAAAAAACAGCAGTTGTGAAGCTGGAAGCAGCTGAGGATTCTTTAGAGGATCAACTCAGCCCCCTTTATAAACGTTCAAAGCTTGACCACCCTTCTTCACAGGTTCGCTTTCTTTTCTCTCCTTTCTACACCTTCTCAGTAACCATACAGAACTATATTTCGTGCCTTTTCTTTCCGTGTCTTTGTTTGAGGTTCTATTGTTGGATATAAATATGGGGTTTTGATTTCTTGATTCATTTATCTCATGGCAGGTGATGAACCCAGATGGTGTTGCTTTCAATCCACTTGGAGAGCCAAGCCCGATTGGTTTGACACTGAAAAAGAGCCCATCTTTTCTGGATTTGATTCAAATGAAGTTATCTCAACAAAACACTAGTAATACTATGTTGTCAAAGAAGCCTTGTTCCGTTGCAGCCGATAAGCTTAAAGCTTCAAACTTTCCTGCTTCATTTCTAAAAATAGGGAATTGGGAGGTGTGCCATTTGATTTCTTTTTTACTTTTATTTGAGTATTTAGTGTTTTTGAATTCTGATTTTTTTTTCCTGTTGACTTAGTATAAGTCAAGGTATGAAGGGGATTTGGTGGCAAAGTGTTACTTTGCTAAGCATAAACTTGTTTGGGAAGTGCTTGATGGTGGGCTTAAGAATAAGATTGAAATTCAGTGGTCAGATATTGTGGCAATCAAGGCAATTTTTCCTGATGATGGTCCTGAAACCTTGGATGTAGTGGTATTTTACTTTCTTTCTCTTGATTAAAATCATATACCTGTATAATACATGTCCCTCTTTATAGTCTCTGACGCGCGCGCACATTTAATCTTAATAATGATAGTGGTGATGGAGGGTTGTATGTGTTTGGTGCAGCTGGCTAGACAGCCCCTTTTCTTTAGAGAGACAAATCCACAACCTAGGAAGCATACTTTGTGGCAGGCAACATCAGATTTTACTGGTGGACAAGCAAGCATTCACAGGTACTGATACAATGTTTAAGCTTCTATTAATTAGAGGGGAACTTATATATGTTATTGCCTCGCTGTTGAAATATCTGGCGATCACAATATTGGTGACTTTTATTACACCATCAAGTGTCTGATATTCTTTTCCCTTTCATCTTTCATCAAAAAACGTGAGCTTATACAAATGAACAAGCTGAGTGAAGACAGGAAGGGAAGCATGGTGGAAATAAATCTCTTTCATATAATATGTTACACTTAGAGGAGAGGAAGTCTTATGGACTTGGACTTGAATACAATACTTGAACACATGTATTTATACTAGTCTAGGATAATTTAAGAGACTTAAAACGATAAACATATCTTTAATAATTACAATGCACCTAGGAGAATTAAAAAACACTTTGACTTCAAAATTAATTCCACACTCCCCCTTAATTTTGAAAGTCTCAAAACTCTTAAAATTTGGAACTGCTGGAGGATCGATCATCTTGCCATGCTTGCTGCACCTTTCTCATTTCTTGCTATCATAGACACCCTTTCAACTTTCCTCCCTGTCTTCGAATTGTACTCACGCACCATGACACTTGTTTGAGTCCTTTTATAGAATTCAAAACCAATTTCTCTTGCAGCAATCACAAATGCTGCTTCACTTCGTTTGAAATCTTCATGTTTCTTTCATCCACATCAGGTATGGCAGTGTGATAGATTGCCAGCAAGTGGAAATAATTTTCAATGGTGTGAGCTTGGGGTTCACAGACCCAGTTCCCATCCATAATCCTTTCATCTTTAAAATCAAGCCTTAATGTGCGGTTTTGTAGTGTGTAAGAATCCTTGCTCTGGTCCCAACCATTCACACTTTCACCTTCTCTCATAGCCATTCCCCCCTCAGGGGGCAAAGTCTTCTCCCTAGCCTTCTCAGCCTTTGATTTGTGTGTGTTTTCCATTACAACTCTCTCTTTAGCAACTTTGGTGTTGATTTGAAAAAGGAAAACAACAAACTATTGAATTGTTGCTGTAGAGCTCACATGAAGAATTTGTTACAATTCTAAACATGGCTCATCTAAGCTAATTTTCTTGTCTAGTTGCTGCCGCCACATTTTCATCATGGTTCCTGGCATATCCCTTTCTTCTTTTTAAAGAAGAGCGCTCTCTTCTTTTCATCATGTATGATTCTTATTGTATCCAACCAACTCTTGTGCAAGAAGCTGTTAACTTGCCTCTCTTGGCTTCTTCTATCATTCTCTTGACGCCAGATCCCAATTCTCTTGTTGGGCTTTATCATCTTGCACCTTCATTTTTTCTACATTTTAGCAATCTTATGGGAGATGATACAATCAGGCCTGCAAATGATTAGGTTGTAAAATGAGTTGAGTTTGTTTCTATTTTTTAGCAATCTTATGGGAGATGCTTCAAATTTTCATCATTTTACTGAATAGAAAAGGATGGGTTGATCTTGGTCCAGGCTATTGGAAATATTGCATTATGTCAGGTTATCAAGTCTGAAGTATTGACGAGTGCAACTGGTAAATTGGATTTATCTGTTATATTTTGGATGGTTTTTTAGTATTTTAAGATGATCAGAAGTCCAATTAGATGACATTGCATCTTGTCTATGAGATCAGTGGGTTTTTATAATTTTCCATCAAACCTCTGTTATGTACTCTCCCATGTTGGTTAAAGTAGACTCTTATTCCTGTCTGATGTGGGACAGATCACCCTTTTTGTTCAAGATTTCTGATTTTCTGTAATCATTACAAGTGGTCTTTCCCTCTGTACACTACATGGCTATGCCTTGACCATGAAGTGCCCCTTTCTTTCTACCATTTTGGCTAGATTTCAACAAAAGCTTTATTACGTCATTGCTGAGAAGTTCATTTTGTTCATGATGTATAGAAGATGCTATTAACAATTGATTCCTTCAGTTTTTGCTCTTTTATTTTATTTGAACTGCAATGCTGATTTTCTTACTTCTTACACAGGCAGCATTTTCTACATTGCCAGCAAGGCTTCATGGGAAAGCATTTTGAAAAGCTTATTCAATGTGATCCTCGTCTAAACTTTCTTAGTCAACAGCAAGAAATTATATTAGAATCTCCATACTTTGAGCAAAGAGTTTCTGCATTCAGTGACTTGCATGAATCTGGCAAAGGGCTTGATTCTGAAGTTGAGGACAAGACCACTGTTTTTTCTCTGCGGGAAGCAGGACAACCATCTGGAGTTCTTTTATCTTCCTTGAATAATGAATGTCAAGGCTTCCTGTGTCAAACTCCTGAAAATATCTCCCATGAAACTTCTTCAACTAGCTTCGGTAAGATTATAATCCTAAAACTGAATATATTGATGAAAATGATGATATGAAGTTACAGTAGAAACATGCCTGCATATTATATCCACACCCTCTGCCATTGTCATCTTGGATAATTAACCTCATATTTTTATGAGGTCTGAGCTGCACTATGCTCGTAACTGTTCTTAATGTTGAAAACCCTTTTCTTTACCTATATATTTTCTTTAGAAGCAATCAGACATATCTGATCTACTGTAATATATCTTTGTTTTTTACAATTAATGGTGGGTTGCAATCGCCTATATGTCTGTTGCAGTTAATATTAACAGAGACAGCTAAATGATTCCCTTGTGGTGGTGTATTGATAATCGTGAGGAACCAGAGTTACCTCAGTCAATAGTTCAGAATGCGGACTAGTTGGGAATGAACTCTGTGATTACATGAAGTCATAGCTAAAATACTCTGAAGAAACTGCAAAAGTGCTTTTGCTATATGGCTGCTAAAATTAGTTACTTGTGGGACGAAGGTTCCAAATAATCAGTCAATATAACTATATATGATCTAGCTTTTACAGAGACTTGGGAGTCATTTATATGTCAAACTAAAATGAATTCTCCACAAAAACTGTGGTTTTCTGAATATGAAATGGAGAACTCCTTTGGCAGTAAGGGAACTGCATACAGTGTCGTATTAGCACAGGTAAGCTCCCAAGTTGATTTTTTTGTAAAGCCTAGTGCATGTTAAGCATCTTCGACATTTTCAAGAACCATCTGTTAGTCTTGTTTGACTGCTTATGTCAAATCCTTCTTTTCTTAAAGCTGTAATACCTTCATGGTTACCCATATCTGGAATGGTGATTTGAATATTGTTCATTCTCTTGTGAATTTATTTGCATGTTTTAATTTCTTATCTTGCCTTCTGTAATCATTTTCATCTCTCTCTTATTTCTAGGAATGGAGACCCATGTATTTGAAGAAATCAGGAGCAACAGAACAGGGGAACAGAAGTTGCCGAGCAACTGGGATCAAATTAAAGTGCCTGGACTTCATCCATCCATGTCAATGAGCGATCTTGTGAACCATATTGGACATTGCATTTCAGAACAGATGACCTCTGGCAACTCTATCCTCCGTGGTGGTGACATAAAGAGCAGTGACATTCTGGATGAAATTACCCAATACTTGCTTGGAGACTCTCAAGTTACATCAGCCTCGGATGAGCAATCCCTCATGACAAGGGTCAATTCTCTTTGCTGCCTACTGCAGAAGGATCCTGGAACAGCCCGGGACTTGCAGGGGAAACGTCATGACAATCTAGATATGGATCATGGTGGGAGAGTAGACGAAACTAATTCAGTTACTGCATCAGAATGTCAAAGCAATCTTGCTGACGATTTTCCTGCACCTGAGGGAGAAGCTAGTAACGTTACCTGCTGCAAGCAGGCACCAGCCATGACGAGGAAGGACTCAGTTGGAGAACTGATGCTTAATCTTCCAAGGATTGCCTCTTTACCACATTTTTTATTCAATATATAGGAAGATTGTGGTAATCAGGCAGTATAGGGATATAATTTACCTCTTTCAACTTGTACAGCAGTTTGGGGGTTCAGAGATGGATATTGATGAAGAATCCTCCCATGTTCATATGGGGTTACTGGTGACCATAGTGTTTGAACTGTAGTGTTTTCTTTGTACGACCTTTTGCAATCCTAACGGTTTATATAAAGCTAGGTGTTATTAGTTTCGAGTGGATCGCAGCCTTGTGTAATGAAAACAGTTCACATGGAATGTGGTGTCGCAGTGTTAAACAGTAAATCATTTTCTATGAACCTTGTCCATGACAAGGGCTACATCCTTGAAAGAAGATTGAGAATTTTCGGTACGTCTTTCTGATATTTCGAAGAAATATAACTGAAGCCTACTATAGTGCAGCATGCCATTTACTGGAAATCATGAACATGCCACATGAAATCACAGGGCAACACGAGGCAGAAGAATCGGTAGCAGCATTATCGAATCTAAACATTGCTAGCCACGAGGCATGGCACATGAACAAATTACCAGAAGCATATATACATTTACAAGACAGGAAGGAGACAACTACAAACAACAAGAAGCGTGCACAAAGTGCGACCAGTTCCAACAAATAAGGTAACAAATACCGCCAAGAAATATGTGGACAAAAACGTGTATATATTTCATGTATAAATTCTTCCAACTTTCCAAACAAGCCTACAAAAAGAAAAAATAAACGATCAAACAACTATTTAAGGTCCATCAGGGTCTTCATCCCCCACATCTTCGTCGCCCAATTCTTCATTTTCCTGAAGCATGTTCATCAGCATTGATACCTGGTCTTGCAGCATAGCATTCTCTCTCTCTACCTCGGTGCGTTTACTTTTTTCTTGCAGAAGTTGGAGTTGGAGATGTTCTAGACACCGTGCATCTTCTTCCAACTGCTCATTTAGGCCATCAATTTCTCGGTCCTGCAAAAATCATTCAATGATGATTCATTCCGCACATGCAGCCAAGGTGATTTGTAAGGGATGTTGGGCTTATGAAACTAATACCTTTCTATTCATTTCCTGCACGGCAATCCTCCTCATACTCTCAACAACATCTACATTAACAAGCTTTCGCTTCTTTCCAATCAGCCAGCCCTTGGGATAGCTCGCATCATCAAAATCCGGTGGAGGGAGTAGGGATTCTGCAGGTAGCCTTTTGCCGTTGATATTTGTTACAGGTTCCAATGGTTCAAAGAGGGCCTTTCGACGCTCAGAAAGCTCTGAAGCTGGATTCGGTTCCTCCATCTTTTCATCAGTGGAAGATTCTTCCTGTTTGTTGGGTGTTTCATTAACAGTGTTCTCCGTTACCTTGTCTAAATTCCTCCCGCTAGCTGTTGGAAAGAAGTTACCATTCTAGTTCCAAACAATTTTAGAGGCATGGCAGATCTATATCATGAATACCATAGCACTAAAAAATAGAACAAGCCACATATATGCTACTGATATCGACAGTGCTGTGCATTTTGAGTTTGAAGGAGAACTGTAAACAATGAAACGATTATGCTATTATGTTGAATAAATACAGAAAACTGTAATAAGTTTGACTTAATCATGCATGATGGCACTTATCATGCATTATTATGTGCTCTTTGGGAGCTTAGGCAACCATAATAGACATGTATGAAATTGACAATCCACACACTTGTTCTTTCAGAACAAACTTATACCAAGCTCAAGTGACTTGATGTCTACAATTTGCTAATTACTGATCTATCTGCAAAGAACTCAATTGATAATCTTTCTGAATGACAATAACATCGCCACTTTGTCCAGAAAATTATTACCCTTTTCTTCCTAGAGGTTAGGGGATGAAAAGAGAAAACATCAGTCTCTCCTATACCAAGTCACCCAGTTTTTCCATCTTTCATGGTTAAAAAGCATAATTTCGGTTAACAAAATACCATTTACTGTTGTATAAATCACAGATCCATCAACCAAAAATGTTAGGCGAAGCTGTCTTTATCACAATTCATATTAATCTATAAAGGATGTCCCCCGTTAGATGAAGTTGGTTGTAATAAACCGAAAACGTTGCAAGATGGCCACTTTTGCCCTGCCAAAAATTGATAGAAAATTTCCTAAGTTCAAAATAAGGCTAGGAGAGGTAGGCCTTGGATCAGGTGAGTAAAGAAATTGACTCTAATTATAAAATCTACAAACCAAAATGTTCCATAAAAAAAAAAGTATATCCGAGTGTTTTTCAATATATTAAAATAATTCTTTATTATTTTTTTTAAATTTATTTTTTATATCAATATATTAAAATATAAAAAATAATTTTAAACTAAAAAAAATGGCCGTTACCAAATGCTACTATACAAGACACCATCCTTGATAACTGGGGATGATTGGTGTTTTCTTGTAAGAAATAACAAAAGGAAAAGTAACTAAAAAGGATAATAATTATAATAATAAGAAGAAGAAGGAGAGAGAGAGAGAGAGAGAGATTTACACCAAACTGATGAATTAACGTACCACCAAAGAAAACAAGTCGTGGCCAGAAAATAAAGAAAGAAAGAAAGAAGCAACAAGTTATAATAAACTATTCTCTCTCTAATTAACTAGCAAATGTTAAAGCTATCATCTTTGCCTTTCTCTACTGTATGGAGAGAGGAGGTTATGGTTAATAATTGATCATTAAAGGATTTGTTCTTGTTATCACGAGGAATGTAAGATTAATTAAGGTCCTAAATGTCTGAAAAATGAAGTCTTTGACACAGATCTTTCAAGAGCATGCAACAAGAACTAGAATTTGTGAATAACATCAAACTTCAAGATATGGGTTCGGTAGACATGTTCGTAAAACATACAAACATATAAAAAATGACTGAATTCAAACACACCTTCTGTCTAGTTCTCTCTTGTTATCCCAGAAAGCAAACAGAAAGAAGAAAAAGGTCATAAGGAAGAAGAAGAAGAAAGATAATTTGGTACTACCTGATCTCTTTCTAGATTTCCAAAAGACCCTAGTTGAAGATACTGGAGAGAAGCCATTCAAAGGTTCTGATTCAACCATCTTCATATCCTTGATATTATTATCGTTCTCCTTTCCCATTAAAGAAGTTACGTCAACTTGCTAGAACATCAAGCTCTCTCTTTGCTTCTAGACAGAGAGAGAGAGAGGGAGGGAGGGAGGGAGAGGTTTCTTTGGTATTGAAGATAGCAAGCTGTGTCTGTTTCAACCTTTTCTTTTCTTGTATTTTGTTTGCTGTCTTCAGACTTCAATTACAAAGGAAAGATTGTAGATAAATGCTGCTGTTGTAATTTGTTCTTCTGAATTTCTGGGGGTAAACTATATGATAGTCCCCAAATATTTCTAATGTCTATTAAAGTCCTTATAGTTTAATGACTTGTCAATTATCAATCTTTATCTTATAGTTCTTGAAATGTATAAATATAATTTTTTTGTGTTAAATGACTAATTAAATTTAAATACGTGGACAATTTATATTTTTTCCTCCTGGGTGTTTTAGGGATTGTAAGTATTTAAAGGCTGGTAGAAATTATAGGGATGATATTGAATAATCTTGATCTACAAAGAGCAGATCATAATATTGATTAACTTACAGGGATAAAAATATAGTTGACCCATTTTAGGGTCATTACTAGTGACGGTAGCATCGAGGTGGGGTGTCGTTGATATCTTGAACGGTGGGGATTTTAGCTTAACGTTGAAGAATAAAGCCAACAGTGGGTCCCACGACCTCTGCTTTGTGTTGTGTGCATTCACCCATTTTCTATGTGTTTTTAATTTCATGCACGTGTTATCTTCTTTAGCTGGTTTTTATTTGCCTGGTTATATCTTTTTATTGCCATTTGTTTGGTGTCTGTTTCCCCTCCTATTTTCATTATTTATTATTATTAGAATTCATGGTTTAAAGCTTAATTTAAATTTAATTTTAAGTTAAATCAGATTAAATATTGACTAGGATAAATTTAACGAAAACAATATAGTTTTTTCTTTTAAAAAAAAACAATTACTAATATCTTTTCCGAGCTATATTCCATGTCAATTCTGACAGAAAGTTGGTGCAAATTATATTCTGCTTAGCGCTTTGATACCACGTGTTGTAAGAAAAGCATATATCCCATGATGCAATGGGGAATTTCTTACCGGGAGGTGGAGATTTCTTGAAATTTGGATTATGTGAGAGAGCAGACTCACCAATCCACCAACTGACCTTCAATGGGTAGTAAAGCAGCTCCTTTTGCGTTTTCTCGTGATTTAGGCTTCGTCTTCAAGTCTTGGTTTGGTTGGTGGGTTGGAGGATTTAGTCGGGCTTAGCCTTTAGGGCTCAACATGAACCATGGGCAGCCTGGCCTGGGCTGGTGTTGAGGTTAGTCCAGTTTTGGGTGCTCGCCTACGTCTTCATCGCAGAAGAAACTCTGACCATGGAAAACAAGATTCTAATGGTATGGACAATGTGTAATAATTAAATGGTGGCAAGTTTTAGGGTTGTGTAGAACGTGCTTGTTCTTGAAGGTGATGCAAGATGATGAAGTGTAGTGTTAAGATAACCTAAGGGCAAAAACCACGGATGTACTTGAAAATTACGAGACAACAATCCCAGGCAAACCCTCCATCCATCTACAGTTATATAACCCAAACCAGTTGAGGCGTCTGAGTTAATATATATATATATATATATATATAGAAAATTAACCTAACCTGACTAGGTTAAAAAATATAAATTGATTCTTGATCCGAGATAAAACATAGTGAGAACCCAGCAAAAATCCATTAACTTTATTGAATTATTTTTATCAAAATAATTTTATTGTCTCGATGTTTTGAGAAAAACAATCAACCTAAATTGACCCTTCAGAACTGTAAATCAAGCCTCGTCCATAGTTGACCACTAAACAAATTTTTATGCACCCCTTCTATAAAAACTCAAAAGAACAAAAACAAGTTTAACTATAAAACTAGATGCGGATAAAGATCACAATAATTTAAAAAAAAATCCAAAAAAAATATAATTTAATTTAATTTTCAATCAATCAAATATTAAATAACAAAATAAAATAAAATAAAATAAAAAACTCGACCCGTGTTAACCTGATTAGTATGATAGATATGTTGTGGGGGTAATAAAAAACAAGTTAATTCAGGTAAATTTATCAAACTCATGACTTAGGTCATAAAATTAAGATAACTTCATAGAAAATTAAAAAAAAATTCACAAAACCTATTTAAAAAAAAAAACATTTAGCAATGAAATAAAAACAAAAAAAAAAAGATATAAACCCTCTTTTACTTTTCAAACTTGAGACTCGAATAATTGAACTAGAAGTATCATACACGGAAAAACAACAAAATCCAATCTCAACCGATTAAATGTTGGATGATAAAATAAAAATAATAATTATATAAAAGAATTCAAAATCAAAAATAGCAACTAAAAGCATGGTGATAAAAATTAAAATAAAAAATAAATTAAAAAACAACTATAAATTTTTAATTGAATGGTAAAATTATCAACAATTCATCCTAATCATGTTCAGCTTCTAAAAAAAAAACATCACAACGGTTCGAATGACAAAAAAAAAATGAGCATATTACTTGTGTATTAACTAAAACTATTTTTCTTCCCAAACTATATATCTGTCATATCGGTTCAGAGGGATGTTTAAATTTCTCCAGTGTTGGTCTCAAAATCTAGCTAAACCCGAAGATTAAAAAAAGAAGAAGAAACCTTCTTAATCATCAAGCGAGCCCTTAGTTATAATTGATTTTTATTTGAAAATGTATTAAAATAATATTTTTATTATTATTTTGATATATTTTTGACATCAGTGTATCAAAATAATTTAAAATATTAAAAAAATAATAATTTAAAATAAAAAATAAAAAAATTTATTTTTAAAATATAAAAATAAACAAGATGATAGTTCGCTGCTGGTGTATGCCTCCAAAAATTTGCTGCGATCATGGATGGGCACGCACCCATCATTGCTTGGGCTGGCCTCTTGGTGATGGCCCAGGCTTTGGAGGTGACCTCAGGGTCCCCTCATGACTTCATGATCTCGGCTGGTGGCTGCAAAATCAACCTCTCATATAATGGCAGCTTGTCAATTCCTTGGATTTTGTGAGAGATAGCTTCAGATTCAAGTCGACGGGGGTACCGCACTTCTTCGCATCTCTTAAATGGAATGATAGAAATTAAAAAAAATGATATTATTTTAACTTTTCAGTGTTTATTTTATTTATGTTTAAAAAGAATTTTTGAGAAATATTGACTTTTTAAAAAATCTTTGAGAATTGTTGTTTTTAGGCATATGATAGCTGAAGTAGGTAAGTGTGGAAATGAAGCCTCCATTTTACACTCTAATTTGATAATTAGAAGGGGTAAATATGACAATTGAAGTAGGTAAATGTGGCAATGAAACTTCCATTTTTCACTCTAATTGTTTTTAACAATTACAAAGGGGTAAGGAGAAAAATCTTGTGATTACTATTTTGAGGTAAAAAAATGAAGATAATATGAATATAAACATGTGTTTGAAGAGATAAAAATAAAGATATAAAATAAATTTATATTTAAGATAATTTTAGAATGAACTTTTATAATTTCAAAATAAAAAGTACATAAAAATATATCTTTTTTATATCTATTATCTTACTTCCTTGTTTTCAATTTATTTATGTTGGACTAGTTTGGATTTAAATCTATTTGTTTTTGTGTTTTAATTTTTTTTAAAAAAAATTGATTTATTTTTTAAATTAATTTTTTTATATGTTTTTAAATTATTTTGATGTACTAATGTTAAAAATAATTTAAAAAAATTAAAAAATATATTATTTTAATATACTTTTAAATTAAAAATAAATAAACAGTCTTTTCAGATCTAAATAAGTGACCGACAGAGGTCACTCTGCATCCAATTTCATATTGTTTTGGTCATTCTCAATGCTTTTGCTTGGAAGTAGAAGTTAGTTGATGTGTGCGTTCTCTCGTCAAATAAAGTCGCCATCCCACTTGAAAACAGAAATTGCATAATTAATTACACTGTATGCTCATACCTTAACATCAAATGTCATTTTTAAGCTGTTTCGTAGCAAGTCTTGTTAATAGGACAAATTAAATTGTTCTGGATTTTCTTATCTTTTTGACGAGTCTAGCCTCGAAATTTCCATGCGATCTTTGTTACTTAATTAATTAATGACGTGTGGGGTGGGGTGATGTTGGAAACTTGCTAAGTGGATAATATAAATAATTTATTAAAACCTTATTTAACAGTTTGTTATTGAATTAAGATGTATAATTTTTTTGACATGTTATTAAAATTTTATTAACCAAATAATCATGAGCTCAAAATCTCATTATTTTTATTTTATTAGATAAAAATTAATCATAAAATAAAATAAATCTCTACAAATTTATATTTGAAGCTCAGCTACTGTGTTTTTTATGAATTTTGGACAGAGGCCCGCTGTGATATCTGAAGTTATTGACCATAAGAGATGACAGAATTGCCGTGGTTTGGGGCAGGTCGGATAACTAGCAACTTAAGCTAGGGCTGATTTTATCTAATCCACAATTAATGAAGGTATTTTGGCTGTAAAATGTAACTATAATTGTAATTAATGAAGTTCTTTTCATTCTCCAGGGAACCCTAATTAGCATGAAACGGGACCTTTTCTCTTGTAACTTGATTGTACCAACTCAAAAACTAAGATTAACAAGAACAATCATTTTACATAAAAAGCATTTAACACCAGATCTAAATAGAAGACCAGCAAAATGATTGAGAAGCGGATGGGAAATGAAGGCATCTACCCGTTTTGTAATCAGGTTTGGGGACATAGGATACATAACTTTGAGGGGGATAACTTTGAGTTAATTATAATTTAAATTTGATTTAAAAGTATTGAAATACTACAATGATGTCACAAAGCTCGGATCTCAATGATACATGAAAAAATATTTAATATTTAATATTTGTTGGTAATAAAGTTATGTAAATTCAAGCGAACTCATATAATTTTTTTTTTTTTTTTATGAAAGTATCCAGATCAGCTTGAGTATATCTTGATTAATCTCATGAACTCTGAAGTTAATAATTATGTAAGCTTTCAATAACTATGAAATTTGTGAAACTCAAATCGATAACCTAAAAAAAAAATCTAATCTCTGACCAATTAAGCTTTACTTTTATAATTTTTTATTAAATATTATCAATTAGGGTTGTTGTTCGTTAACATGAGACAAGCTGAATTTTAGGTGGGTGATAAACTAATGATTTGATCTGTGATAAATCAAATGCACTGATGAAAGAATGATGAATGACTTGGATTTTTGTTGCCTATTATTACTTTAATTACGCAAGTAATCACCTTTATTAGTAAAGTTTTTCACAGAAATTTACTTTTTCCTCTTTCGTTTTTTCAATTTTTAGTTATTTATACTTTTGAATTTTGGGAATATTTTTAAACTAGATCTCTTGGCGCTTATCAATTTTATTAAATAAATAAATAATTTGATATCTTAATTTATATTTATATTTATTTTTTATTAATTATATTTTTATTTATCATTAATGATATTTTTTCCCATTTAATTACACAATGATTTGTAGTTTATTTCATTAAATGGGTACATAAGTTTTTATATTTATATTTTTAATATTTTATATAAAAAACCATGTTGAGAAATTTTATATGTTCAATTTTTTTCTTTTCATTTTAGTTTTTTTTTTTAATTTTCATTGTTTTTATTAATGCCTTTTTAAAAATAATTTTAAAATTTATGCTTTAATTAATACATCTTCTCTATTGTTTTTTTTTTTTTGGTTTTTTTGCCTTTTTAAATTGTAATTTTTTTTTATTATATTAGGTATGTTTAATTTTTTATATATATTTTATAGAGATTAATTTTTTTATATATTTTTAATATGTGTTTATTCAATAAATTTTATATGTGTGTTGATTTTTATTACATATTTATTTAAATTTTACTCGTGTTATTGCAATCGCTTTATATAAATATATATTGTTTGCTTTTTTTTTTCAATATGATTTAAATATAGCTAGTTTATTTAATTAATTAGAATTATAACCTGATTTATAAAGCTAGTTTATTTAATTAATTAGAGTTATAACCTGATTTATTGAATATTTTTTTAAAAAAATGCTTATAACGTCTAAATATTTTATTAAAAAAATATACAAACTTGCGGGAACAATTTAATCAACTTTATTTAACATGTAAGACCACAAATTAACAATAAATCGGACACAATCTCGATAGAAGGATCATATTAATATATTTCTTTAGTAGAGTGATTATATAAAATAAGAAAAGAAAATAGAGGTATCATATTAAAGTAATAATTCATATTGTAGTAGCATTTTCTTTTAAGGTGATTTTTGTTTATAAATACATCAAAATAATATAATTTTTTTTTAAAATTTTATTTTTAACATCACCATATCAAAATAATTTAAAAAATGATAAAAACATTAATTAAAAAAAACAAATTCATTTAAATAAAAAAATACAGCATGAAAACATAAACAAACAGTGGGTACAGGAATCTAGAATAAAGGGACTAAATACATGTAGCTAGAAATGATGCGGGGACCATTTGGCAAAGCAAAGCCGACGCGTGTAGAATCTTCATTCTTACATGTAGACACAAATGCCTTTGTCAATTATTGCTCCTGCTCCAGCCATCGCGAGACCCGGCCCGGAAACTTAGAATTATTGGATTAATTCACGGATACTTGAATTAGTTATTTTTATTAAAAAGATATTATTAAAAAAAAAAAGAATAATGTTGATATTAATTAACCCAATTAAATTTGACTGGGCTAAATAAGCTTTACCATGCTGATATTTAGCTAAAATTAGATTTATATTCATAAATTTATAGAATCCACCGCCAGTTTAGGAAGCATGTAAGTTCCTCGTAGATCCCAGCTTCTCAGAATAAAGAAAAAGGTAAACAAGACAAAACAACTCCACCATCTGAAGTAATAATAATAAGCTAACGAAAACCCTACAGCTATTTACATCCTTTCATTGGAGTAATAGTTATCAATCGTCACTGTCATCACATGGAGCATCCACCTACCATTTTCATGGTACCTGAACCCCCACCTTTCCCTTCATCACCAAGGAGTGTAGATTTAGCCCCTCTTGAATTCATTCTTGCATTCATAGCTGTTATCGCCGTTCCCGCTCTGATCTACACCTTTTTCTTCTCTATCAAGTGCCCTCCTCGCCCCTTCAGGAGGAGGAGGCATCACCGAAGCAGCAGTTCTGTCATCTCTGAAACCCTTTCTGTTGCTGATATTGCTGATACCGACCACGTCAACGGTACAACGAGCGGTGACCAGAAAGAGCGGGGTTCAGATGTTAAGTTTGAGAAAGACACGCATGTGAAGGATGTTGGAAGTGAATGTCCAGTTTGTTTGTCTGTGTTTTCTGATGGGGAAGCAGTGAAGCAACTAAGTGTGTGCAAGCACTCCTTTCATGCTACTTGTATTGATATGTGGCTCAGTTCGAACTCGAATTGTCCTGTCTGTCGGGCTTCAACTGCCCCTCCTGCCAAGAATCCCGGTAAGAATGCCTCCTCTTCAACATCTAGAAATAATGTTGACGATCTCCAGCAAGGATTGCCGGATGCGGCGAGTTTGGTTTGAGTACAAGATCTGGCATCTCATTGGCTTTTGCTTTCCTATATTGTAGAGTGAGCTATTATCCTACTTTACAGCCTAAAATCCAATGTCATTTTTTACTCTTTTTTTTTTTAATTGACAAATCAATAGGAGAAATTTGTCTACATTTTCTTCTTATTGTCTTGGCAAGTTTTAGCTCCAAAATTCTCCTAGCTGAATTGTTGCTTTAATCATGTTGGGAAGATGATTTGCAAAATGGTGAGGGTGGCTGTGATCTAATTGGGAGTAATACAGACGGCAGAGATGATGAATAAGAAATTTAGTATCGTACTTGTTCAAAATTAACCTGGATACAATCATTACAGAAAGCCAACACAGCAATATTTTGGCATCATTTTTGCCTTTCCACAAAAGCAAAGTTGCCTATCTTGTTATTTTTTTGCCATGATGTTAAAATAACAAAACTTGATGAATCTAGTAAATCTTTGAAGCACGCATGAATAAAGTGCGCATTGATGCCTAAAACTTGATTTTATACAACATAAATATATAAGGAAACATATAAAAAATCAATTTTACATAAATCTAGTAATTCTCCTTGGTTGTCGTGAAAAGTGAATTTTCATTATAAAACTAATATAAAAAATGATTGATGTTATACATGCTGAATACTCGTCCAGAAAACAAAAGAAGAAGCCTGGCTGATTGTATCCATCCAAAAAAAAAAAAAAAAGGTATTTCAGCGGCGATCTCCAACATGTATGTCAGCAATCTCCAAAATGGCATGCTTGTTCCTACAGCGAGGTAAAGGTAAATAATCTTTCTTAGCATGTTAGTCTTCTTTAAGTCGTTGCCGTCTCCCATTTGCAAGAACAAAACCAGAACTTGCAAGCATTCCAACCAAATATCCAGTCATGGCTCCATAGGTCACACATATCGGCCATTCCTGTAAATCATAAATAATGAACATCAAGCCTCAAAAGAATCATATAGGAAGACGATATGGCAAGGAAACAAGTAAAAGTCAGCTGGACTCCAGGGATGCCTGAAGTGAGAAGCACAAAAATACAGTAAGGAATTTCCCCTGCAAAATCATCCTGGATCAGAGTCATATGCCGTAGCAATATGAAACTAGAGTTCAGTCTAAAGTGGGTTCCTGAGCTACACATTTGCTAGAACCCAAAATACATAGCAAAGCAAGACTATGTATATCGGATAATTGGTTAGGTGAAGTAGCGCGGAAGAGAAATCAACTCAAAACAGTAAAGAACAAAAAATTGTTGACTGACTTGAAGAGAATTCAAGTTGAAACTAGAAAAATAGGTTTAGGGTCTGTACAGAACCCTCAAATCTATAACGATTGATAATGACATAAAAAATGTCAGAAAAATAAACTAGACAGCCCAATTTATACTAGTTTTAGGTGTAAATCCTAATCTTTATAGAAAAACGATTCCTTGTTGAAAGTTATATAGCTAATATAGATTCCAACTAGCATTTGGATTCTGAAACTATAAGAAAAGTAAAATAACTATGGAAAAATATTCAATAATCCAAAAGCTCCTACGTCATTAAGGAATCCCCCGATAATGCACTGAGTTTATTTTGTATCCTGAAGTGAAACAAGTTTCTTGCTGTATCTTAACTGTCGTGGGGCTTTAACTTATCTGAACACCTGTATGTTTCCTTACTTAAGCGGTCAAGTCCTCAACCTTGCTTTGTCTAAAAATGTACTGAGACCAATGCTTCCCTTGATTCCAAATAAGATTAAGCATCAAGCTCCAATAACCTCAAGTCCATCATTCTCTGCAAGTTGAACTCGTGTGTGATTATAGCTTATCAAGCTAACTTACACTTTTCCTTATTCCACATTTAACCATGAAACTAACGTTGTAGAGCCATTCATCACTTTACTCCCTCCCCACCTAAGACCTATAAAACTTCTGCACTCTGTTATTGTAAAACAGAAGGGGTTCAATGCTCACCGAGTGAAAGTAGGAACAAGATTCAGAAAGTGATTCCTAATAAGCTACACAGATAAGAATTGGTTTATCACCCAAGCAAGAGGCAGTATAAAGCGGGCCATCCCATGCCAGCCCATAATAGTCACTTTCAAAAGAGTGTCAAAGCAATTATGGAAATCTTGATATACAGATGGGTAATATACAACCCATGATAACACCCTAGCGGATACATAATAACCTCTCTATGGATAAACAGTGTTCATTTGGAAGAAAATGACCAATATCTTTGTTCAAACATGCAGTAGTTTCCAAAAGTGTAACAGACAAAATCAAATAGTACAGGAACTGAAGGAAGAAGAACAGTACCTGCCATGGCCTTTCCCAGTCCAGTGGCATAGGCCAAGCTCCAAACCAGCCTCCAATAACAGCCCCATGTGCTGGTATGCAGATCATATATTCCAATGGTTCATTTGGCCTAAGAGTGGGGGGGAAAGAATTCAACATTGATGAAAACAAATTTGTAGGAAAGCTAACCAGTTTTCTTCACGAGTCATGTTTTTAACTTCTCAGCCTTGATTTTTAGAAAATTCCAGTCAGTTTGCCTTGCTGATCAACTTAGCAGACAAAACATAAGCTATTGATGGGCTCTCCCCCATTTCAATTCAAACATTGCACATATACCATGTCTAATCCCACCAAAAAGTTAAGGCTTGCATGTACCCAAACTGTGGTTCCCTTTGAATTGGAAAGAAATCCGAGGTTCAAAGCAACGTAACAATTAAATTATTTCATGGAGATACAAGAGATGCTCAAAAAGAGCGTTTGCTGTGCACTAGAAGTCTAAACATGGACTAAAAGGCAACTAATGTTGGAAACCTTACTTTGTCTGTGCAAATATTCGTTGCCAATATGTCCATGATAAACCAAATACTGATGCAGCAGGTGCAACCTGCCAAAAAATATAGAGGCAATCATTAGACAACCCCTACTAAGGTAGCATTTGAGATTATAGTAGCAGTTACTTTTCAAAGTGTTTTTCACTTGAAAATGCATTAAAATAATATATATTTTTTTATTTTTAAAAATTTATTTTTGACACCAACACATCAAAATAATCTAAAATCATAAAAAAAAAATTCAATTTGAAGCAAAAAAAAAAGTTCAAATTTTCAAAAACATTTTTTAAACACAAACAAAAGCAAGTGCAATAAGCACAGTGGGGGGTAATAAATTTGCAGACTTGAGACCCATTCGCTGAATAAGAGAGAGTTTTGAAATGAAATATAAAAAATCATGATACATTCATCTGGAGAACGAAAAATTAACAATAGTGAGAATTAGATAGAACTGAAAAGATGAGATACTAATAATGGAGATTCAAATTCGATTCATCAAACATTAAGAATTATGCTAGGCAAGTTCAATAACAACAAATACTTACTGTGAATGATGACATAAGAAGAGACCAGTTTATGGTCTTTGGCAAGTACCTGTCCTCAAATACCAAAACAAGCAAAACAAGCATGCACTTCAGATGAAGTTGAATTCAAAAAACCAAAGGAAAAGATGCGGTCTGAACAGCATCGTGATAATGAAAAATATCCATGAATCATGTTTATAATTCCTCTCTTCATAATTCTGAAACCGTAAGTCAATAACTAAAGTTGGGCAGCCACCAACAGTTATTGAAGTTCAACATCAAAACTTGGTTCAAACAAAATAGAACTTCACAAGGGACAATGAGGGGGGGGGGGGGAAGGAGTTAAGAATATGATAGCGAGAAAAGGTTTTCTTAGGGACTACAGCCTTAACAGTATTAGAAAGAATCTATCTCTTGCAACCTCAACTATGAATTCTAATTTCAAAATTTTGTCAAAATATTCAAAACTGTCAACAAGGAGCACACATACTGGATACCAACGGGTGCACCCAAAGCAATGGCTCCGAGTGCATTCACTAGAGCGCCTGCAAAGTAAAAGATACAAGGGAATATGTTAAGTTGATATAATGCATATAGAGAAACTAACAATAATAGCCAGAAACTAAATTCAGCAGCAGCATAATTTCACTTACAAGATTTTGAACTACATTCCAAAATCAAATCGTTTACTTCTATTCATTTCAAACCTCAATAAAATCTTGATTGAAACCTTGACTTCTTGTTGAATAGGTTTACCAAGGTGACATATTTACATGCTAAATAAATAGTAGAGATATTCTAATATATTCAAAGCATACATTTTTTTTATTCTGTATCATAAAACTAAAATACCAAGAAAAAATAAAAGAAATAAGAAAGCAAAGTTCAATACTGACCAACAGGAAGTGCCAATATTCCCCGTGCTACAGCTTTCAAGTACTGCAAAATTCACAAAGATTAAAAAAAAGACAGATTGACTAAAGCAGGAAAATAAATCCAACAAAGGGCTTGTTTGGTTTCCAAGAAAATGAGAAAGAAAAAAAAAACTTAACTTTTCTACATTTCCAAGAAAGCGAGAAAAACCCAAGAATACATAAAGAGCAAAGAATGACAAGGTAATACCGAGCATTGTTGGGGGTCAATTCGAAAGCGGCTGTAAATAAGTATGACAATTGCACTCTCGACAATCTAAAAAAATAAACAAAAAAAGATACCAATTAATAATTTAGAACAATAACTTCAAAATCAACGAGAGAGTGGTTTTTGAAGTGTACCCAGATGAGACGGAGGGTAATTAAAGGATGAGAGACGAGATTGATGGAGTAGAAATTGTGGGCTACCCATAATGATATTGCTAAGCCAAGTCCAGATATCAGATGGATGAGAAATGCTTGTGGAGCTGATATTGATTTGGAGAGATTCTCCTTCTCCTTCTCCTTTTTTGATTGGTCTGCCATTGATGACTATCCGCCAAAATTCATTAAGCTAACACCAAAATTCAATCTGATTATGGATTTCTACAGTTGAGGCTTGAGCTTTGCTTCCGACGGGAAGGAGACGATGGTGCTGAGAAGAAGCGACGAAGAGACGAACGGAGGAAGGAAGAATAGGAGCTAGTGATAAATGGTACAGTAAACTAATTTTTGTACTCGTTGATTTATTCCACTTCAATACTTATATTTGAAATGTTTTCACTTTCACCCTTTACCTTTACTTTTTAGGTAATTTCATCTTTTACCCTTTATTACTAAATAACTAACAAAATGCTCCCCATTTTTCATGTTTTTATTTTATTTTATTTTCTTTTCTTTCACTATTTTTTCAATCAATTCCTCATGCATGTTCTAATATCTTTAAAAACACTTGAAGACCTAAATAAAATCTAAAAAAAAAAAATTCAAAATATAGGTTATTTAGTGGTTAGAGATAAGTAATAGATTAACTTCTTGTTTAGTGCGTGAATTGAAGTCAATCTAGAACCATATATCCAAGAATAAAGAATAAAAAAGATTTTAATGTAATTTATCATTCCTAAGAACACACAAAATATGAAAATTGAAAAACAAATCAAGTTGAAAATTGAAAAACAAATATAAAAAAGAAAGGGGTGACTAGAACATCTCCTATTTTATTAATAATTTACTGATAATTATTTTATTTTAATTTTTTTATTAAAATGGATATTCAGGCCAGCTTGCGTGTATTTCAATTAATTTCACGGGTCCTAAAATTAATAACCATATAAGTTTTTAATTTTTAATGACCTTAAGATTTTTTATACTCAATCTAATATCTATTTTAAAATATTACTTAGGTTACTTAATGTCATTACAAAGTGCTTAACATCGCTAAATAATCTTTAAAAAATATTTATTGCAGTACCATAAACTCACGCAAAAGTATGAACACAAATAAAAGGAAAAAATTATCTCGTAAATTAATGGTTCACAAGAGGTCAGGGCTCAAACAAGCCGCCATGTGCCTTTAATAAGGCTTATTAGAAGCCAGGAAATTTGTGAACACCAATAGCATTGAACGATTCTACAAAAATTACTCGGCTTGATTAACTTGGTAATGGTGTTCATTAAATTAAATTATTAAAAAAAACTACAGGAAAAGTATTAGGATACTGGCATGCAAACCCGACAAGACAAAAGGTAAGGGACAAGATAAAATAAGAAATGACACACAAGAATTTACGTGGTTCACCCAATTAGGCTACGTGCACGGGCAAGTATAGAAGGATTTTACTAAGTAATGTGAGAATTACAACCTCTCTTAAATAATAGGAGAACAACTAAGAATCTCTCTATTATTAGGAGAAAACACATCACTTACTCTCTCACAAGTACCTCACAACTCTGTGGGATTATTTTCCCTCTTCACTCTCTCTTCTTTTTTTTTTTTTTTTTTTTGATGTACATAAGGCAAGGATGCACTACCTATTTATAGGCAAGCTTCCTTGCCTTAGTCATCTTGTAGCACCGAATTGGTGCCTACAATATTGACTTGGCTGGCACCAATTCGGTACCTACAATATTTGACTTAGCTGGCATCAATTGGTGCCAACTAGCTTCTAACTTTACAAAAAGGAGGTTTTATTGTATCTCTAGATACAAATTACTATTCGTTGGAACATCTATTTGATGAAACTGCTATTGGCCAATAAAACCTTTAAATTGATATTAAAAGTTTTTTAATCGTGATATATTTATTTTTAACAATTTGTGCAGAAATAGATTAATAATTTTTTTTGTATAATAAATTTGTATTTTAACTCTAGAGTAAAAAATTAGAATGTCTTTTAATAAGGGATGTTATGGTTTTTTTAAATAACAAAATTACTTTTTGCTTTTAGAGACAAATCAACGTAGTTATCTCGCAACTACTTTTATATATATATATATATATATATATTGATTTTATTGTTAACGTGGAGGTTACTAAAAAGCATTGTTATATTTGATTATATACTAAATATTAATACAAAAACATGTGGGTGTTTTTCTAGCGTTTGAAAGGTCTCAACACTCTATCCGTAATGGGAAGGTGTGTGTACTGAGATGCCTCTGGTTTGATGCTGGTAACCATGTTTTTTCTTCTTTTCTCTTCTTCTTGAATTCCATGCTAGACCTTTCAAAATTTCAAACCAATCCTTTCAATTTTTTTCCTTCAAATTTGGCCATATCCTTTTGATTACTACTCTTTTTTTTAATTTTAAATAATATATTAAACTACAAATGTTTTTCAATCTCACCCTCTTTTATTTATTTTATTTTATTTTGATTTTTTTAAATATTATTTTAATTACTATTTTTTTGTTTGAAATTATTTTTTAGATTTTTTTTACAATTTCATTCTCAGATTTGTTTTTATCAAATTTGATATTCATTCTTTCTCTTCTTCTTTTTTGCTATCTTTTTTTGCTTTTACAAGTTTTAAAAATTAATATTTTTTCATGATTTCATCCTTCAAATTAGATTGGTCGGGAATTAAGCTTCTTTTTAACCCGTGTTCAAGGATTTCACGAGTTGCGGGTTTTAGAGATTAAATCAAGTTTAAAAATTTCACCCGTGTTTGTTTTTTTTTTTTTTTTTCCTATTCTTTTCTTTCAGAGTTTTGGTTTGTTATTTTTTTTTATGAATAACCTTCTATACAGTTGGTCTCATGTTTATGACCACAGTCATTGATTTCAAAAGTTAACGAAGGTTGATTTAAAAAAAATATATTTATTTTAATTTTATCTTTTAATATTCTTTATATTTTTTTTTCCTTTTATTAGGTTTACTTGATTTTATGTTCATAATCACAAGATTAGTAAATTAATTTGGGTTGATTTAATTTTTTTATTTATTTTTAATTATTAACCTTGATTTTATATCTAATTGTCTTGTATCTAACTGTGCAGCTAAATTCAAAACACTTAAAATATTATTAATAATTGGCTGTGAAACGGGAGCCAATATGGTAGTATAATTAAAGACATGTTATATTGGGAAAATCATGGTGGTTGACTGAAATGTAAAAGGACCAAAAAAGGATCATTCCTGGACAGTGAACCTGGACGAAAACATTGTCACGTCAAGCATGGGCCAGAGGAACCCACTCAGCTCAGGATAATGAGCTGAGTGGCGACTCATTAAGTACCGACAATTTGACCGTGTTAGTGGCGGCTTCCTTTACTCCTTCACCAATGTCATTCCAATTTGTTTACTTTAACTTTAAGACCATGGGAGAGGGGTCCTAACCTACCACTCACGAGACTTTATGTTAAAAAAGTTAAATTCATCGTGCATAGTCCAACATCAAGCCTAGAAACACAAATTATAGTTTTAAAAATTATTACCGTAATTTTAAAATCTAATTAAAAAATCAAGCTAGGAAAATATTTGAATCATGAGTTACATTAATCATTAACTTAAGTTAATATAAAAATAAAAATAATAATTATTATAGTTTTAAAACCTAATTCGAGTATTTAGCTTGAGACAAGGATTATGTTATGAGTTAGGTTGACTATTGATCCAGGTCAACATAAAAAAGAAGAAGTTAGTATTACAGTTTTAAAACCCAACTTGAGGGGTCAACCCGAGGCAAGACTCGAGTGATAGGTCGAGTTGCCATTTGACTCAGATCAACATAAATATATAAAAAAATATTATTATCATAGTTTTAAAACCTGACTTGGGGTTGACTCAGGATCAGATCTAGGTTACGAGTCGAGTTGACCATTAATCCGATTGAACATACATATAAAAGTTGTTAATATCACAGTTTTAAAACCTGGCTCGGGGTCAACCGAGGCAAGGTCCAAGTCATGAATTGAGTTGACTATTGACCGGGGTCAATACATGGATAAAACTAGTTATTATCATAATTTTAAAACTTAACTCATGGATTCACTTGGGGCTAAGCCTGGGTCATGGATCAGGTTGACCATTGACCCAAGTCAACTTGAGATTTGACCGGCAAAAATGCCCAAGTCATGAGTCAAGAGGGTCAATCAAGGCTATATAAGAATAAAAATGATTATTATCATAATTTTAAAACTCAACTGGAGGTTGACTCAGGGTAAGACCTAGATCACGAGTCGAGAGGGGTCAACCCGGGCCGACTCAAATCAACATATGAGTAACATTAATTATTATCATAGTTTTAAAACTCAACTCAAGAATTGACATGTGGCAAGACTCAAATCACGGGCTGAGAGGGTCCACCTAAGTTGACCAAAAAAATAATAATCAAAACAACCTTTTTCTAAAAAGAAAAAAAAAACTCAATGAATTTTTTACCAATATTTTATCTCGAGTTGACTTGGGTTTTTGACCGGTCAGATTAGATCAATTCTTCTTCTATTTTTTTTTAAACCCATACTTATTCAGGTTTCAAATCAGTTAGGTCTATCCAATGTCCACTAAACATAAAATAAGATAAATTATTCAGTCTAATTCAAAACATACCAAACAAAACACAAAACAATTATTTGTCTAGTATAATCTATTTCAATTCAATCCAGTCAAATCAATATTGTTGAACACACAAAATACCACTGACTAGGTAATTGGAGCAGCTCTCTGAATATTATACATAACTATATCATATACACTTGATGTAACTTTAATTCACTAAAAAGAGCTGCTATATATCCATGTAAATTAACATAGCCAGCCAGTGTAATAATTCTTTGCTTAATCTCAGTCACAGTGAAATTTAAGATCTTTTATAGCTTTAAAAGCTTGGTCTACATCCATCAAGTTATCCTGGAACTCTCCGGCTTTAAGCGTAATTGTTCAAATCAATTAACAAGTGCTGAGATAAAATCTCAAAAGTTCAATATTTGATTTCAATAGCATAAATTTAAGTGTTTGGTCCTGCTGTAGCTTTTCAAAAACATTTTTTAATAAAAATTATTTAAAACATAATTTTTAATTTTTTTATAATAACACATTATCATTTAAAAACACACACAAAAAAGAAGAAGAAAAAACCTCGCGTAATAAATATATACATACATCGTTGTATGATGAGTTCAACCATCGTCTAGCTGTGCAACAAGATAAGATCAGTCACGAATTCATTTTACTTGGAATACATGATCATGAATTCCGATACACACATAGCTGTGGTAAAAGCCATCTAACTATTAATTAACATGAAGAAAAAACAAGAAGGATTATATATATAATTTCATGATTCGCTGCCATTATTTGTATGCATAAGATTTTCCAGCTAAAATCACTCAGCTACGTACTGCTAGCTCTCACTAAAAACACCATGCTAATCAAGGAGAGAACTAAGATTTGCCAATCTAGCAAGAACATCACCCTACGGAACCTTGCTCTAGAGAGATGGGAAATGGTCATGCCATAGCTCGAGAGCATGCTTATTTGCTAATTAACCTCTTCTCTCCTAGTTAGATGACCCTGTAAGGGAAATTACTAGCCAACTCAAGTTGAAAATACATTTTTCCCTGGTGGTGATCCTGCATGCACTTTCGGTTCAAGATCAAAGGTTATATGACTTGTAGGAGATGCTGGCTTTGGAGATGGAGGTGAACTTGGTACTGGTCTTTCAAGATTTGATATCATAGAAATGCACCCATCACTGCATTGAGACCCGATCTCAAGCTGGCCTTCTGGTGATGCAGGTTTCGGGGGTGGAGGAGGTGATGCCGTGGTCCGTCCATAACTAGGCGTCACTTGACCGATTGATGGATCAGCTTTCGGAGACTGTGGTGGCGGAGATGAATACTTCTCGTAATTGCCGGTTAATATGGCTATAGTGTTATTGTGAACTGTGCAAGTTTTAAGTTTTAAAGACTTTTATTTTAGGGGATGTGTTAGAAAATAATATAAATTATATATTGAAATCCTATCCAACAACTTAAATTTTTGAGTTGAATTGATTATTTGACATGAAAAAATAATTAATAGTTCAATAATTTATAATTCCATACATCCTTGTAAGTTTTTGTTTGGAACCAATTTAAAAGTTGACTGGCTGTTAAATTCGGTTAACTCGATTGATCCGATTAAATTCAACCAATCTGTTAAATTTTCCACAGTAAAGTAAACAAGACTCCCAACTTTCCCTGCTGCCATGCACCTCTGCAACAAGCAGAGACCAGCTCTCTGCAACCAGCAGAGACCAGCTCTCTGCAACCTCATCGTGTCAGCAGCTTCGAGTTACATGCCACTATATATTTTAACCAGACCAACATTCTCCTGGGAGTTCTCATTCTTAAAAACAAGCTCCATAAAAACAAGTATATAAGGAGCATCTGCCACATAGTTACCCTCCCTCAAGGCGTGAGAGTACGTTATCAAACCCAAGACTAGAGAGAACCTGGATGCGAGGATGAAAAGCTCATGAAATCTCGACGGTCTACATCAAGTTAATCACATTGGAAGAATCCGATTACAGTTCTCCTCCCAATAAACTCCTCTCTAGTAGATGGTAGTTCTGATGCTTTAATCACTGCCAACAGCTTTGGTGAGTTCCTTTTAATTAAATGAATACATGAATTTTTCGAATTCCACTTGACACTTTTTCTATGTTCAAAAAAATGCTATAAAAGTCTATTTATACACTTTTAAAAAAAATTGTATGTTAGAAGAGCGAGTGAAATAACAATATGACCTTAAAGCATGTTGGTATGTGTTATTTATAAACCTTTACATAAGCATTTGTTGCGGTGTTGAAGGTGACCGTCCACATCAACCTCGACTTGTTATTTGACATTAAAAAAAAAAAACTGATACTATAAATATAATTGCAGTTTGGGATCAATTCGGGGAAAAATACCTTGTTATTTGTCTTGATTATCAAGTCAACTGGTTAATATTTAATTTAAGTTAATTTTTTAATTAAAATAATATTATTTTATTTTTTTTAATTTTTAAATCTTGACTTGGTAGGAAAAGATTAAATTTGACTGAGTCAACTAAATCTTAAATTAACTTGGCTAAGTTGATCAAGTTTTGTTAAGTCAATATTTTTTCTCATTTAATTAAAAACTCGGTTTGAATAGATTTAAAATTATGAATTTCACAAATTGAACTACCAAATCAAACTAGTTGTGATATCTATGATAAGATAAACTATTTAATTCAATTCAAAACATACCAAACACAAAACAAGATAATTATTTGTCCAGTATAATCTAGTCCAATTCAATCTAATCCAATGGATATTATTTAGCATACCAAACATCGACTGGATAACTGGAGCAGCTCTCTCCAAATATTATACATAACTATAGCATAATACTTGATATAACTTTAACTCACTAAAAAGAGTTGCTATATCCATGTAAATTAACACAGGCAGCCAGTGTAATAATTCTTTGATTAATCTCAGTCACCGTGAAATTTAAGATCTTGTATAGCTTTAAAAGTTTGGTCTACATCCATCAAGTTAATCTCATGCTTATTTGCTAATTAATCTCTTCTCTCCTAGTTAACTATCCATTCAATTGATCAGATGACCCCGTAGGAGAAATTACTAGCCAACTCAAGTTGAAAATACATTTTGCCCTTTCGGTTCAAGATCAAAGGTTATCTGACTTGAAGGAGGTGCTGGCTTTGGAGGTGGAGGTGGACTTGGTACTGGTCTTTCAAGATTTGTTATCATAGAAATGCACCCATCACTGCATTGAGACCTAATGATCTCAAGCTGGGCTTTTGGTGATGCAGGTTTCGGGGGTGGAGGAGGTGATGCCGTGGTCCGTCCATAACTAGGCGTCACTTGACCGGTTGATGGATCAGCTTTCGGAGACTGTGGTGGCGGAGATGAATACTTCTCGTAATTGCTGGTTAATTCCTTGGATCTCTGTGAAGGGATCAGAGATGGAGATGGTGGGCTGTAAGTTCCTCCATAATTAGCTAGTGTTGCTACTTTGAGTCCAAGGCTATCTGCAGCACATGAAGAAACGAGAATTTATTTAGAATATTTCCAAGCAATTCTATATTTCCAGAACAAAGAGATTCAACATTCAAAAAATTAAACTCTTTAATTATTGAAGTCCATCATTTTAAACAAATCATGTTCGAATCAAGAAACAATTTATAAGATAAATAAACTTCTATGAAATTAGTGCGACTTGATGATATGTCTAAGCAGAAGCTTGTTAATCACCTGGTAAAATCCTTGCTTGAGCGCCATTAATGGCAACAAGTCCAACAAAGGCTAAAGTAGTGGCAAGGAAGACAGCACTCGTCACCGGGCTCTTCATATTATTAGGCACGTAATTAATGTATGACACTAAAGCATATTGGGTATGTGTTATTTATATATAGACCTTGTACGTGTGAATATGTTGCTTTGTTGAGGAAGTAGGTAACCATCCACATTAAACTCGACTTGTTACTTGATATTAAAAAAAATGATATTATAAATGGCCATCTAAATAGACTAACAAATACATATTATCGTTTTTTCTTACATATATAAACTAATACAATGGTTGAGACCATCTTGATTTTTTTTTATTAACGTGGATGTCTGGATCAACTTGTGTGCACCTTGACTAATTTCACGATCCTGAAATTAACGATCATGTAAGCCTCCAATTACCATGAGGTTTGTGAGATTCAAATTGGTAACATTTAAGAAGCAAACTTAGAACCTGACTAGTTGAGCTACACCCCCTTAAAGTTCCATCTTGATTTTCTAGCTACCAAAGATTGCTAGAATTTAGACAGACATATTATATGTTTCTATTTATTTTTTAAAATCATTAAGGGGCAAAGAACTTATTATACATCTCTTAAAAAAATTAATAATAAAGTGGGTGAGTTGCTCTATGCTTGTGAGACCGGGCTTTTTTATTTTTTTTTAATCTATTACAATTGCATTTGTTTTTAATTTTTCTTATTTCTTTCTAATTTCATCATTAAATATTAGGTTGATTATTAGTTGTACAATATAATTTATTTTAATTTGATTTTTTCCAATCACTTTAATATTTAATTAATTTTTAATTTTATATGTGTCTATTTTAAATAAAAATATATATATATATTAAAAAAAATTCCTTAACCCAGGTTATAAGTTTAGTTAGTTTACAAAGTTGACCAAGTTTCATTGAGTCGATATTTTTTAAGTTCAATTAAAAGAACCAGATTCAAAATCCATGAATTCCACAAATCAACTCGCGAAATCAAACTAATTTTAATACCTAATGACACTAGATTAATTAATACATATTCCATATAAAATATGGGTACAAAATCTTGTATATAATTGAAAAAAATATTAGTCAAATATGTAAAACAAAGTTATTAGATTAGAATTCGTAGCTATAATTAATATTACAATTTGGTTAATGACATAACTCTGGAGATTCGGTCTTGCTAATAATACAAGGGAAAGACTTAGCCCTTGGTCTAAAACCATACATGATCTTCCGCGGTCCATTCTCCTTTCCCTGTGTTTGAATCTCTCCGAGGTAGTGGTGGTCAACTGTAGATAGCACGTGTGGACTTCCTCCAAACGGATGGCTTCTGTCTTGAAATTCATCCTCCACGCGAGACAGTACCATATTTTATCGATTAAGGAAGATCCAAATGTGAACCTCATTTCCTAAATTAGCAGGAGAAGCAATGTTTTTGTTTAATTTCGACTGCAAAGTATTCTAATATCCACACAACATATATTATTTCATGAAAGTATATTTCATTTAAAATAAAAATAAAAATATTTTTCTTGAAATCAAGCTAATTTTTTTCATTTGATTGAAAAGTATTTTTTATTGATTAGTTTTATTAATGATAGAAAGCAGTTTTCCTTATTATTTTTTAATTACATCTTTAGTTTTATCAATATTTAATTAAGGTCTAGTCAATCTTCAGTTAGTTCTTCCATCAATTCCTTTTCTCTCTTAAAATTTTTTAAATTACATGATAATTAATTGGCTTACCATAACCAAAAACTCTCAAAAAACTTTAAATTATTTTACTATATATTAAAAAACTTGGGATGAAACACTGTTTGTTTAGATGAACAGTAAACCCCTTAAAATTTTTTTTTTTTTTGTATCCTTCCCTTTTTGTTTTTTTATTGTGCCTTCAAACTTTTTTTTATCACCTAAAATCTTTTTTTTTTTTGCATCTTTTTTTGTTGGATCCTTCAAATTTTATTTTTTTCACTGGCATTTTTTTAATTAGTCCTTTTGCTTTTCATTTAATAGTTATAATTTAATTTTACAAATTTTACAATTGGTGAAATATGAAACTATTTTTAGAATCACATGAAAAGGGTGATGGAAGAAATATTAAAACAAATAATGAAAATGCAATATAGAAGACATAATTCACTATGAGTTATGAGTTGAAATAGTTTATATATATATATATATTAATTTAATAAATTTTGACATTGAATCCATTCTCGATTTGATAAAATAAAACTTAATTTTATTAATTCAAACCAATTAAAATTTTTGAGAGTCAATTTCAAACTGAAATAAATATTCAGTTTTTTTAACAGTAACATTTTTATCTCAACTTTCCAACTTAATTTTTGGTTATAATCAACAATTTTTTTTTTTTTATTAGCACATAAAATATTCTATTTAAGGAAAGCTCATAAGTATTTTATTAGTTACAAGCCATTTCAAATCTCAAACAGCGAGCTCTCGGCCTTGGGTTCATATCCATGAGGTGAGCTATTCGACTCTTATGGAACCCGGGCCTTCTTATTCTCCGTAAGGTAATTTATAAGCCTTGCCACAAAACAGTTATTCCTATCCACGTCCCCAAACAAGCATCTTATTTCCCTTGCCCGGTTTCTCCACGATACGCCCGAGTCATCTACCATTGCCGTTCTCATTGACTCGGCCACTGATGCCCATGTAAATGATCCATCTTGCTCCTTTCTTGGTATCTCCAGCCCAAGCTTTTTTCCATGCAACAACCTTGAGTTTAGCCCTTGATCATTTAGGATTGGAAGCAGAATCAACACGCGGCCAAACGTTAGCCCCTCTATGATGGAGTTCCAACCACAGTGAGTCATAAACCCCCCAACCGAATCATGACTCAGTATTTTCACCTGTGGAGCCCATCCTCCATGGACAATCCCACGATTCTTGACTCGCTCCTGAAAGCCATCTGGTAGCATATCCAACGCGTTCTTAGTTGACCCAGGCATTTTGTTGAGTACCCAAAAGAAAGGTAACGTTGAATTCTCCAAACCAAGAGCTAACTCTTTCAATTCTTCACCACTCAAAGAAGCCTCAGTCCCTATGGCAACATAAACTACTGAGTTAGCCTTTTGTTTATCCAACCACTCTTTGATATTACCCCACCCGTGACCATCAATATCATCATCTTCTTCGTTGTGTTCGACTATCGGAGGCAAAAACCCGACCGGTATAATTGGTTTTTTGTACAGCTGATCACGTAAGAGATTGAACCACTCCGGTTCAAACTCGGGAGAGCTTCTAATGATCACAACATCACTCTCTCCAGCTGCAAAACCGAACCGGATTGAATCCGACGGTCCAGTTTCATCTTCCTCCGTTTTCTCCACGTACTTTGTTACCTCATGCAAACGGTAAACAAGGTCTGATTCAAAAGGGATCCACTTGGGCACAACCGTGAAGTCCTCAGCTTTCGACCGGGGATCTCCAATATTCATCAAAGTTGATGGTGGCCCAATATAAGATAAACATGCAGCAGTGAAAAGACTAAAGAAGGCACATGAGATACCAAGCCTTGCTGCTACGGATGGTAGCCAGTGAGAAGCATAATCGTAGAAAATCCAATCTGGTTTTGAGGATTCAAGGAAAGTCGTCAGTGGTGGTTCAAGCAAATCAAAGCCTTTCTTTAGTAACTGTTGTTTGGTGTAAGGTACGTCTGTAGATGACTCTGCATTGGATGGTAAGTTGGGTACATGAGGAAACGGAAAAGATACTTGAATAATTTCTGAAGATAGTCGTTTTGGTATCTTTGGAAGCCTATTAAGGTTCCTCGGCGTTGATACAAAGTAGATTTTGTGACCCTTTTCAGCTAAGAGCTTGGAGAGTCGGAGAAATGGTATGAGATGTCCCGTGGCTAGCCATGGAAACATTACTACTTGCAGTCTGTTGCCGTCTTCCATGAAACTGCAGAAAGGAAAAGCAGAATTTTTGCTGATAATATGGCAGATATTTAATTATAGCCAGAAGACACTTGGAAATTACTGTTGTGTCAAGCGTGACTTCGCTTTTGGAATATCACTTTCAAGGGCAAATCTTAAATCTCTCGCCCAATCATTCACCAATTTTCAACTGGGTTCCGGACTAAAACTTTTCTCAATTTTGTTTTTCTTTAACACTATTAGATATTCTTCTATTAAGCTACCCTCTCCAACAGTAAATTATTAAACCCACCGGAGACTAGTTTATTTTGCCACCAGTATTATTAAACCCGCCCGCCAGAGACCAGTGTTACATAGAATTGGGCGGGAGTTTAACTAATCAAACTTGGTTAATCTAGCAGGTTACTTGTAATCAAAATTTGGGTGAAATCTAATTTGATTTTTATAAATTTTTAAGAATGATATTGTTTGAACTTTTATTTTTTAAAAAAATATTAAAATGATATCATTTTAAATTAAGTCAACTAATTTACGACTCGGGTTGGATTTTATAAATACATTCTCAACCCCTAACAAGGAGAACTGTAGATGAATTATGGAATAACGAGATGCTATTTCCAGAAGATATTAGTGTTTGCATTAAAGAAAAACTAGGAGAACTGTAGATGAATTACCAAATTGAGGTATGCATGCATGCTATTATACATGATAAAATCAACTGTGGATTTCTATTTACCTAGAGTATGGTTGGAGTAATTTGAGGTTTGATCTTTAAATTCAAGGTAGGAGAATTGGAGAAGGGAAGGTAGAGAGGGGTCAGGAGGAGGACGAGAAAATAATGGTTCAGTTAAAAATGCAACATAATTATTTATTGAGATGGGAATAAATTTCCAAGAAAATAGTTATACTGGAGTGACTACTAGTTTACATAAAATTAAAGGTTAACAAATCACTATCCTACAAACTCATGATATGTACTTAGGAATTGCATATCACAAGGCAGAGAAATTCTCAGTTTTCAGGAAGCTAAAACAAATTCACAGGGAATAGAGATCATGCTCGTATATCACAAAGCACATAAATGTTTAGCCTACCAAAACAAATCAAAGAGCAGCCTTCTGTTAGGGGCAACTAAGAAGGGAGATTTATTTATTATTTTAGTTGATCTGAGGCGGCATAATTAAGAGCAAACTAGCTAACTTTTACTCGAGAATTAAGCATCGAATCACATATAGGCAACGAATGAAAAGAACAAAAATTGAATAAAGAAAAGAAGAGTCACCATTCAGCACCGATAATGAAATTTACAGTCAGGCAAAAGGCACCTAAGATCTAAAGAGAAGTTCACTGCTACATCAAAGCATAGAGATAGAGCTTGTGCGTTACAGAGAATGGAAGTAGTAAGGAAACAGAGAAGAGAAGGAACTACCAATTACCAAAAAGAAAAGGGCCCATTTGAGTAAAAACGAAAACAAAATACAAGAAGTTAGCTCACCTTGAATGAAGAAGAGAGGAGAGAAGACAAAGGGGTTGATGAGCTCAAAATCTCAGTGGGCGAGATAGGCTTTGGGTTTTTGCAACATAATATGGCAGTCAACACAGAAGATTGCATCAACAGCAGATATACATAGGGGGCACCGGAAGCACCATGAGGTCTCTAAGCAGCAAGTGCTGGCGGCGGGGGGGGGGGGGGGGGTGGCCGGAGTTGAAATAGGAAGAAAATCTAGAAGACCATAACCAGGTTGAGAATTGCAAACGACAGTCCAGACCAAAGCTATATCGAAAGTCCCACCATTAATCTTCATTCCAAGATTCCCTTCAAAAACCTGAGGGTATCTGATGATTATGGGTCACGTATGTTATCCTTGAGGTTGACTTAAAAAGCCCAGTGAAAGGTATTGGGCTTTTTCATCCCAAGCCCAAGATAAAATCATGAGGCCTTATGAGAGATTATGGGATGGAAATATGACCCCTCGAAGGGAAAAGGAAAGGGATTAAAATGTGAATGTCAAGCCCCGAAAAAAAATGAAAACATTCAAAATTATGTGGCTGCTGGGATTCGAGCCCAGGTCTCCACGGCCACAACGTGGAATTCTCACCACTAAACTACAGCCACCTGATGATACATTTGCTCTCGACCTCTATATTAGATATATTCATATTTCTTGCTGTGGTCAAGAGCTAGGGACAAGGGAAAAAAATATAATATGTACTGCAATTTTTTTTTATGTTCTGCGTGAATTTTTGCTTCTATCGATAGCTCGACCATTTAGTTGTTCTTTTGTAGTGATTTCCCCAAATTTATCTGGTGTTAAGTGGGTAAATGCGCATACCGAGGAAATTATCCTGGACCGCCGGTGCGGTTGCTCATTCTCTCACTAGTCACCCCAGGTTAAATACTCCAGGTGAAGCTGAGGAGACTTTTGAATGCAGGAAACGGTGTAATGGACAGCTGCATTGACCGGAGCAGATTATGAATTCAGTGGCTCTGCTTGTTCTGAAGATTTGAGCTTCACACCAGATGAGGGTTCCTGTTTTCTTGCGGGTCTGATGACGAAGGAGAGGGTGTTAACTTATCAAAGAAACAGATAGAAGGAGAGGGCATTTGTTTCTCCTTGTTACTAGTGATGTTGATGCATTTAAAGCGATAGCAAACACAGTGCGGCAATATCTATCGATAGGCACCATCCCGATTGGTGCATGGCTGCTTGATAGTGTGTTATTCTTTTGAATGACCTTAGTGGTCTCGAAAATGACCATCTCATTGGCCCCAGAATGGCTGCATCTCTAATAGCCTTGTAAACAAATTCTTTTGGCACTCTTCAGTTTTAAATCCATGTCTTCCCTGAGCTGCCTTGATGTAGCATTCTTTTTGTGGTCTAGTTTGCTGGCCATGTTATCATGACTTGCAACCTGTATGTCACATAAGAGGTGAATAATAGTTCTTGCAGTGTGATGAAACCTGTATCTCAACTTTAACTCTAGCCTAGGTTGTTCCTCAAAAAATCAGTCTGCAGTTGGAATACCCTCCAATGCTTAAGTTATTAAAGATGGTAGGATGGAATAATGTACAAGAAGAGAGAAATAGAATAAAGTTATAGAGAATGTGTATTTGTGTGTAACCTATGTATGGCAAATCGTGTAAATTGTATGGCCTTGAACTTGTGTGACCTTCAATGGCTAAGAGTAGCTCTGATTTTGTGTGACTTGGAATGGCCTAGAGCATGGCCTAGAACGTAGAACTTGTATGGAATGTATGTTGCATGACATGCTTTTGTATGCTCTGGCTTTGTATGTACAAGGATGGACTTGTATGGTAAACTAGTCTCTTGCATTGTGACTCGTCTCTGGTGACCGGTTGCATTTATACACCAGTCCTTGAATTTTTTCCACAGAGAAGAAGGCATGTCATTAGTGGAGAAGTTAGTGATCGTAAAAGATTGTGGAGCTGAAAAATAGTGCTTGCCAACGCTATTCAGTGCTTTTCGTATAGGAAAAAGCCATTGGCTAGCCATGGTGGTGTGTTATGTGCAAGCCTTGGAACATAAAATAATATCGGTGTGTTAGCAAGGAATTCTATCCAAATGGAATGAAAATAATTGCCCTGCATGAATGATATAATAGAGCAATGGCATCAGTTTGTCAACAAATTGCAGTCAACGAAATCGCTGGAAAAAAAATGTGAAAAAGTAGCAGAAAAGAATTTCCAGAGAAGGATCCGGATTCAGTTGTGAGGGACCTTTTATCTATGATTGGTTCTGCACACGAATCGCCAGCTATTCCTAGCAACATATCAGAGGAAGGTAAGGATTTTCTCCGGTGTTGCTTTGTAAGGAATCCTGCACGGAGATCAACAGCAAGTGAGCTTCTGAGTAACAAGTATGTGATGGCATTTAAGGAAGAAGGAGAGAGAAAGGTTAGTGAAGGAGAGGAGGTCTTGAATCCTGAAAGGTTCAGTTTACCACTGTCTTCAACCTATGAGGCGAGGACATCTTTGTATCTTCGGAGCATTCTTCATCCGGTTCCCTTTTAGAAGATACTGAGCAGTTTTCCAGCTCCAGCATTGTTCCTGATGTCTCTCCAATGTTCACAAATACATCAGATTAACAAGTTGGGAGTGTAGTGTGCTCAGTTTTCTTCCCTTCAACATTAAATTTAATGACTGTGTTCGGATGCTCTTCAATCAATCAAAAATCGATTACTTGTTTTCAATCCTTTTCTTCTGTTATACTAATAACTTCTTTCTGCTGCATTTACACTCTTTTTTTCCTACCATTTATTGTCTGCAACGAATTATGAAGCTGTTGCTATAATATTTCACTTGCTGGTGCTACTAGCAAAAAGTTGAAAGCACAAAAAAACTGAACAGATGTGGTAGTGATATGGTCAGAATGTAGTATTGGTTACATGAAATTGACTGTTATGTCAAGAGAGCTGAAAAGGCAGTGCCAGATGGTACTTCTACATTCAGCTTTAGCGTTGATTTTATGCGCAGTTATTATTCATTCCAACTCCATACATTTGATCATTTGGTGGTCTCTTCCAATTTCTTGCACTGTAATGCTTCAGATTTTCCCTTTTTCTTATTTGTCTACTTTCTAGTTACGAGTATATTGTCATCATGCAAGTTGATTTCCCTTTTTTATAGTGGTAATGGTAGAAATCTGTATGTTCTTGATGCCTTAAGGCAAGCAGAGCAGAAGTAGTTCGCAACAGCAAATATCGATTAGCCAACAACTGGGACAACAGAAAGAGCTGCTAGCTGGAGTTGAGAGATTGAAGTGTCAGGAATTATCTGCAGCTGGCAATGTTCATACCAAAAATGTCACTACAGCCGTTCAAAAGTTCTGGAAAGTGATGATTATTAGGAAATAAAGAGTAGATAACAGAACTAAAAAATGTAGACAAAGTGGGTCTTTGGAGTCCTTGGCATGAACTTGGTGAACAACGATGAGAAGAACAAGGTTATGATTAGCTTATTATGATAATGGGAGAGCTTATAAAGATTGGATTCTATATCTGTTGTCATGCAATTTTTATGAGTGTTCACCTACCCTGTAGTCTGTCCAAAGTGTGCATACCTTGCAGGACACCACACTTGAACGTGCATAGTTTGCCCCTCGGAACATTAGCTGATATCATTTATCAACTGTATCCTAAATGTCTGTAATTACTGCCATGTCGATTCTGATTGTACTGCAATCAGGTTCCAGGAAAAAAAGAGTCATGGAAAGACTCAAAAAATAGTATGAAAAAAAAAAAAACAATTTCCAGAGCAAATTAGCATTTGAGGACTGGATGCACTTACTTTAGCAGTGAAGGCTACTCGAAGAACAAATACTGCAGTTCTGCTCTTCAAAAGGAAGTTGAAACAAAGGGGGAAGTGGGGATAGATGAACTTCAACACATACATGTAGCAGTAGTCAAGTGATGACAATCTTTAAGGGAATATTTCAATGACAGTTGATTGCAACTAAACTGACAAAAAGAACTGCAAAAGTTTTAAAAAAAATCATAATTTCCCAGAGTGGCCACTGCAGAATCTGAAAATCCTAAACACAAAGTTGGAACTTCAGAAGGCTTTCCTGACAGATATTCCTACATTCTTTATGGATTAAATTGGAAATGGATCTTATTGTGGTTTATTTTGGAGTTAAAAGTGGAAAAATTGAAACTCATTTTTCCAATAATCTAAGTAGCTTTGGATGAATTTTGATGTGGAAGATCTGAGTCTTATTGCATCTGTTAATCAAACTGCAGCTAGTAAGAGAATGATTAGTTAACTTGGGCATGAAAATTTTTATTATTCTCCAGGAAGTTGATTTCTCAGTTACTTGCACATCCAAGACAGAAACAGAGGTTTTAACCCTTAACATTTAGTCAATAGGATGTTAAGAACCTACTTATATGAATGGATTAAGGATCATAAGCTGGAAAAAGGTGTGATAGCAGCTGTAAATTAAAAACAATAATAAAGAAAGATAACAATCAATAACAAACACTGTTCTTCTATCTATATTGCTGACTAAAATCAATGAATCATTGATTACAAGAACAAAATTATCTTGTGATCTACTGCAATATGCAGAAAAAATGAAAGAATTTTCAACAAAGAATGTCAACCTAGACATGTTTGAATGAAAAGTCTGCAATTAATTCACTTTTATACACCAGCAGGGATAGTGCAGGTTGCTGGATACTGCACTGCGTTTGCTTCAACCCTTGATGCATGCTTCATTGCATCAACATCACTGGTAATGCCCTCTTCATCATCAGACCAAGGAGAGAAACACGAACCCTCATCTGATGTGAAGCTCCACTCTTCATAAAGAGAGGGATCACTAAATTCATCATCTGTCCCGCATAATGTGACAGTCCATTCCACACTTTCAGCATCCGAAGTCTCCACAAACTCAACACCATCTAAGTCCACTCCTGACATAAAAGGTTCATCCAGCAACATCTCAGCAGTAAACCTGAACATTGGGTTGGCCACAAAACACCTTTTCAAGAAATCCTTAGCGTCCTTCGAAATCTGAGAAGGAATTTTAGGCGATTCATATCCATCACCGATCTTCCTCAGAAGCTCTTCAGTAGTAACATGAGGTTTCAAATCCCAAGCTGGCTTCCCAGTAAGCATCTCAAGAACGACACAACCAAGAGCCCATATGTCGCAAGGAGACTCTTGAACATGATTAGCCACGGTCTCTGGAGCCATGTACAAAGCAGTCCCTCTTAAATAAGGGTCAATTTTCATTTTCTTGTTCCTCTTCTCTGATTTCTTCGCCAACCCAAAATCCCCAACCTTTGCCACAAATTCACCTGCCTTCGCCCTATTGGAAACAAGCAGTATATTCTCAGGCTTGAGATCACAATGCACATAACCACGACTATGAATATAACAAATCCCTTCAAGAATAGACCTAGTGTATCTTTTCACATCCAATTCAGGCAAACCAACACCATCGGATTTCTTGATAAGACAAGCTAGGTTCCCTCCTGATGCATACTCTAACAACACATTATAAAACATCTCACCATCTTTATTACTAGTAGTTTCTTCACCAAAACACTTGATGATAAAAGGGCATCCATTGAGACAGTTAAATACCTCTTTCTCCTTTTGAAGGGAGCAAGAAGCAGAGACCTCTGCAGACTTGACAGCCATAACTGGAGGATAATAGCCGTTTCTTGATTTGGGGTTCTTTAAACTTGCTAAATAAACTGATCCAAACCCTCCTTTGCCAATAAGTGGCCCTCTTGACCATGCCACTCCACCATTGTTATTGTTGCACTTCATGCTCTCTTCTTCTTCTATGTGTTTTGCCTTTCTCTTCATTGCTAGCAGCTCCTGCTTTTGTTTCCCTGTTTTCTAAGCTAAACGCAACTGAATTGTCAACAAAAAGTCCCTCTAGGGTTTCTGATATACAGGGAAAGCGAGTTTGAAAGCCTTTAACGCGTCTGGATTTGGATTTTCACCGATTGTAAATTGTTTATGTGCTATTTGCAAACCAAACCTCGCTGTATATTCGGATTGCTATGTCGCCATACGTTGTCGGGAACGTTCAAATTTTATTTAATTTTTTTGCAGCTGTTGTCCCTGAGCTATTAAGTTTACGGCACATAGAGGCTTATACTAACAAATTGATCTATCTGGTCCTTGAACTATCGTCTTCTGCTTGTCTTCGTTTGATTTCACCGTTAGGTACAGGTTAACCTTTGACCTTTTCTCAAAACCCCTTCTAAGAATATCCATGATATTTTGCTTTAAGATTTTCACAATGCTAGTAAAAATTAGATCTATTTCTAGAAATGATTTCATCAATTTCAAAATTAGATTTTTTTTTTGTTTTATGATATATTTTAACCCCTTCCCCAGTAAAATTTGGGAGCTTACCAGTTTATTATTATTATATATATATATATATTATGAATTTTTAAGCAAAAAAAATATCCGAGCTTAAAAAATAAATAATATTTCAAGGATTTAGTTGAACATTTATTAGCACAAACCTCGATGAATCACAAACTTAAATTATATATAATAAAAAAAAACCTTTAAAATACGTAAGATATTTTAATAAAAAAAAATACATAAATTTACTCCAAAAATAAAACCCAGCTATTAAATTTACTCTGTGGGATTTTGTTTTTGCATGCAGTCGACTATATTAGCTAATAGCAGGTAGCAGGGAGCAAGGAGTATCATATCACTAGAACAAGGACTTAAGTGATCACCATAGAAAGTTGAGGGGCTAATTGATGGCATCCTCTTGATTAAGTGTTTCTTAAGCTAACTCTTCCAAAGGAGAGAATCTAAATCCTAAGTTTGCTAACCTCTTTGAAAGTGCAGCTACAGGAAGCTGATATCATAAGGCCAACTGCTTATTGATAAGTGCCCATTGAAAAGTACGCCTACTTTTCACGTACTTTAACTTCTTCTTTTTCTCTCATGCTCAACATTAAATAGTGTATTTATTGATGTAACTAGTGGAAACAAAATTTAATTGCAAAATACGTTTAATGTTAAGATTTAAGAATGTAATGCTCAAAATTAGTGTGTTATTGTTAAGAAATCCAATATTAATATCTCATGTTGATGGCTAATTTAAGTACATTAAATCTTAATTCAAATCTAATTATGCCCATACACTCCATTTGAGTTCTAATTCAACTTGAGCCATCATTCTTTATTAGAGTTCAAACTTTTTATATTTAATCTTAGATATAAAAATACATTGATGTGATATAAAGTCTGACTTAAAATTCAAACAAGTTCATTCATAAGTTAACTCAAATTATAATTTTAAAAAATAAAATAATATTATTTAAAAAAACCTAAAAATTATCTTAAATAAAATTTCAAGTAAGTATATAAATCTAGCAAACCAAACTGGTTTTTATGTTTTTCTTATAATCATATATATCCGGATTAGCTTACGCGTGCCTCGACTAATCCTTTAAAGTTTTAAAGTTAATAATTATACAAATTTTTAATGATTCTGAAATTTACGAAACTCAAACTAGTAACATTTCAAGAGTAAACTCTTGACCGGATAATCCGCACTTTAAAATTAGATTTTTGTATTTTTAATATTGTACGATGTAGGAGGATGTTGATACAACTTGTCCACTAGCAATAAAATTTAGGCAAACGGTCGGTTACTTTCACATTGAAGGACTTGGAAATAATCAAACTATTGCTTCGCAAAGTCAGATCTCAATGCATAGCTGGCACTTGTGACTCCAAGCAAGCACGCAGAAATTCCTCGTCGAATTTTGCATGCCTTTTTGTCTCTACAAATTACAATAGAAGAACTGCTTCCACAATTATTGTGCCCAGGTCAAGATTGAAAGGGAGTTTTTGGAAAATAATCCACAATTATTGGTTTTTTTTTTCATTTTTGTTTTCCCTTTTTTTTCCTTCATTTTTAATTCTTATTTTTACTAGTAAATTAAAAGAAATATAATTTTTTTCAATAGAAAAACAAGAAGCCCTTCAAGATAGTAACTATTGTTATAAAAAATTGAAACCATTATTCATACTATCCATCTTATTTTTTTATACCTATGATAATCTAACTATAAAATATTATTTTTTTCCTTATAAATTAAAAGTAACCACGGAAAAGTTAACTCCAGGAAAATAAATTTATAATAAAATGAATAAATTCATGATATTGACCAAATATGAAAAAGTAAAAGAAAAGAACTGAAATCTTTTATATTACTAGAAGTGTTTTTATATAAAAGAAGGATATGTTATTACAATTAATATTTCTTGTCATTTAGAAAGAAAAAAAAAACATGCATAAGAAAACGATGAAAAATATCAAAAAAAAAATATTTTCAAAGTTAATACAAATTTGACACATTTTTAATTCTTGGATATATTGTATTTGAATAAACTCGAAAAGTTTTTTTTTTCTTGGTTGTATAGATGTATTGCATTTAAATAATAAACTTTATTTTTTCTTCTTTGATTTTTTTAAAATTAAAGTATTATTTCATTTATAAATAGCCTTAAAGTGACTGATAATGATTTTTATTATTCATTAAATTAAAAAAATACACCTTCATCATGGTTACTTTTTTATTGCAAGAGGAGTGTTTAGTAAGGGTATTTCTTTCTTTTTTTCCTTTCTTCCGGTGCATTTAAAATGGGCTTAAAAAAATAGCTTGTTGGAGTTTGGGCCACATGGCCCAAACGACAACCATCTTTTGTTTTCATTGCAACACCCAAACCGTTTGGCCTGGCTTAAATAGCTAATCCACACATGAAAAATCCTGATTTATATTATTTTTAAAAATATTTTTTATTTAAAAATATATTAAAATAATAATTTTTAAAAAATTATTTTTAACATCAACACATTAAAATAATTTTAAAATACCAAAAAAATAAAATAAAATTTAATTAAAAAAAACACTTTTAAAATACAAAAATAAATTTTAAAAACGTTTTTTTATGATTAATTGATGAATAATTAAGCCTAAACCCGAAAACCCAGCTCATACATCTAGATCCAATTTCGCAAGCCATAAAAGCAAGTTTTTCCGGACTTGATCACTTTCTTTTCAGTATAAAAGTGAAATTTCATTCTCACCATAAGAACATGTACAGTGATACAAATCAGTACAAAAGGTACCCCAAGAAAAACCTTGTCTGTGTTACCTCCAGCATTCATGGAGGCACCATAGAGTTGAATTCACCGGGATGAAGTCTAACAAGACGTAAATATCCTGTGTAATCTTGAAATTTGAGTATCTAAAAAGGTAAAAACTTGACGAACAAGAGAAAACTTGCACCGTCCCTGTTAAAAAATCACAGATCTGCAGGATCATAGGATAGAGTAGGCCAAAGGCCTTAAAAAATCCTAGCACCACCACTCCATGAGCACCATCCACTTGATGATATCATGATGGAGTGTAGATCTAATCTAAAAGTAAAAGTGAAGAATAAATTGATTATGAAAATGCAATTTGCGAACTAGGAGCGCCTAACTCACGGAGAACAGCTCAAAAAAGCTTGCAAGTGGATCGAAAAAACTGGACAGCCACAAAGAGGGTGGGTCCTAATTCCTAAAAGATTTTGGCATTCTTTTTTATTTTGTAGGAAGGGTATAATGTGTTGGCTTGAATGCACCATGCCAAATCTTTTCTCTCTAAACAAGACTTTCAAGAGCATGCCCTGCGGTCTGTGACAAATAATATTAGTGGATAAAGGAATTCGAATCAGAGATCACAAAGAGAAGATACCTCTTGGACTCTAGCTCTTCACCAACTCAACCACCTATTCCAAGCCTAGTGGAGGCTTTCCTTTCCATCAAATTCTCCATTTGTGATGATGATGAAGAAATGATAACGAGACAACCAAAAACAATAGACAGACTTGCGCAGAAATTTTGGTTCTTTCTGTACCATGAAAACGAGAGATTCATTCCCGTTGTTTTCGGTTGATATGACTCAGGATTGGCATCTTGTTCCAGAAGGACAAGCCACAGACAGTGGCCTTAGTCATCTGCACTCGAAGAACACTAAGAATGTCAACTGAGCTCTTCTAGAAACAAGTTTTACTCCTATCACACAAAAATGTCAACTGCAGTACCTGAAAGAAACACATCTTGCATCCACGATGAACATGGTAAGGAAATCTCACATGCAACCTCTTTGTGCGTGTATCACAGGCATATGCAACTGTGCAGGCAAAGTAAAGCATATTTCAACAGTAAAGGTTGAAATTGCGCGTGCCCTACTACGAAAAGAAAAAGGATAAGCCAATCTGCTCTGTTGTCCCTTCAATGCATATTCATTTAGGCTTAGTTGAAGGTCTACTCATCATGAGGAAAGAGGTGAGATTAGTTTTTTAGTCCCTCCACAAAATCATAACCTGCACTGAATTTCTTTTTTATTCCTGAGAGATCAATTATCTATTCATTTGTACCACTCTTTTATTCTATCAATCGCATCTGCACCTCTCTGTTAAAAGTTCAAGATTTTTTTTTCTGACAGTAATTCATTATTATGAAGCAGGATGAGAGTGTAAGGAGCAAGGGTGCTCATAAAAGAAACATTACTGGACACTTACAACAGAAGAAAAATGATCTTCATCAGAACATTTCTGCTGCTGCTCCAGCATTTATTTCTAATGTCTCCTTTTGCAGTTTCCGGTTCTCACCACCATCGTAACCATTCCTTGCTTGCTGACAAGTCTGCTCTTCTAGCATTCAAAAAGACCATAGTTTTTGATCCAAAGTCCATGCTAGCTACCTGGACTGAAGATGGAGATGTCTGCAGTTTCGCAGGTGTCAGATGCGACAAACATCGACACAGTGTGGTAAAACTCAATCTGTCGCGCAGTGAACTCACAGGGCCACTGTCTCCCATCATTTCAAATCTCAGCGGGCTTCGAAATCTCTGTCTTTCTGAGAATAACTTTTATGGCATTATTCCTCCTGAATTTTCTTCTCTTCAGCATCTGCGTTCTCTCTTGCTAGACAGCAACAATCTACATGGCTCATTTCCAGAATTTCTTTCCATTCTTCCCAACCTTACTGTGCTATCTCTCAACGGAAACCATTTGACGGGCACACTTCCACCTTCCTTCTTCTCAAACTGCACTTCATTAGCAAATATAGACCTGTCCCAGAACTTGCTCACAGGCCGGATTCCTGAAGAGATCGGAAATTGTCCAGGCATCTGGAACCTCAATTTGTACAACAATCAATTTACAGGAGAACTTCCTGCATCTTTAGCCAACATTTCAGAGTTATATAATATAGATGTAGAGTATAACAATCTCACTGGAGAATTGCCTGCAAATATCATAGGGAAACTATATTCAGTTGTCGCACTGCATTTATCGTATAATAATATGGTCAGCCATGATCGCAACACCAACCTCGAGCCATTCTTCACGGCACTTGCGAATTGTACCGAATTAGAGGAGCTTGAGATGGCTGGTATGAATCTTGGAGGAAGATTGCCCAGTTCCATTGGCCGACTTAGTGTCAATCTGGATACCATGTTAATGCAAGAAAACAGGATCTCTGGAAAGATCCCTTCAGAAATAGCACGTCTTTCCAATCTTACAGTGCTGAATTTGACGTCCAATTCTCTAAATGGAACCATTCCAGCTGAAATCAACCAGATGTCTTCCTTGGAGCAGCTTTTCTTATCACACAACTTATTAACTGGTGCAATTCCAGCAGCATTATGTCAGCTCCCTCGTCTTGGTCTGCTTGACTTGTCAAACAATCAACTCTATGGTGAAATTCCTGCAACTCTAGGAAACTTGGTTCGACTGAGTTTTCTGTTTCTCAACAACAACCTCCTTTCAGGAACTATTCCTCCAACATTAGGGCAGTGCACTGATCTGTCCAAGCTGGATTTGTCCTATAACAAATTGACAGGGAGCATCCCTGCAGAAATATCGGGTATACGTGAGATCCGAAGATTTCTAAATCTTTCCCACAATCATCTTGATGGTCCTTTACCTATAGAACTCAGTAAGCTGGAAAATGTGGAAGAGATAGATGTTTCATCAAACAACCTCAGTGGAAGTGTCTTCTTTCAGATATCAAGCTGCATCGCAGTGAAGCTGATAAATTTCTCACGTAATTCTATTGAAGGGCACCTGCCTGATTCCATTGGTGATCTAAAGAACCTTGAATCCTTTGATGTTTCCGGAAACCACTTGTCTGGAGGGATCCCGACAAGCCTCAACAAAATTCAAAGCCTCAGTTTCCTAAATCTTTCTTTCAACAACTTTGCAGGAGTAATACCCTCTTGCGGTGTCTTCAATTCTGTCACAGATAAGTCATTCTTAGGCAATCGGCATCTTTGTGGCACAGTTTATGGCATGCCGAAATGCTCTCGAAAAAGAAACTGGTTTCACTCACGTATGTTGATTATATTTGTACTGGTCATATTTGCATCAGCTATCTTAACAACAACATGTTGTGTGATTGGAATCCGCCGCATCAAGGCAAATGTTTCCTCTGGAAACTCAGTGGACACAGAGCTGGCAAAAAAACAAAAAACACCGGAATTTTCCCACAATTTTCCAAGAATTACATATAGAGAACTCTTGGAAGCCACAGAAGGATTTGAGGAGCAGAGACTACTTGGGACGGGTGGCTATGGCCGCGTTTACAAGGGACTTCTTCAAGATGGGACAGCCATAGCCGTAAAGGTATTGCAGTTGCAGTCTGGAAATTCAACCAAGAGTTTTAACAGGGAATGCCAGGTATTGAAGAGGATTAGGCACAGAAATTTGATAAGGATCATAACAGCATGCAGTCTTCCTGATTTCAAGGCTCTTGTTCTTCCATACATGGCAAACGGAAGCTTGGATAGCCGTTTATATCCACATTCAGAGACAGGTTCGGGTTCATGCAGTTCCGATTTGACTCTTCTCCAGAGGATTAGCATTTGCAGTGACATAGCAGAAGGAATGGCCTATCTGCATCACCACTCTCCTGTTAAAGTCATACATTGTGATCTAAAGCCAAGTAATGTTCTTCTCAACGATGACATGACCGCTCTGGTTTCTGATTTTGGTATAGCAAGATTAGTTATGACTGTTGCGGGTGGAAACGGGGGGACGGTTGAGAATATGGGAAACTCTACAGCAAATTTGTTATGTGGATCAGTTGGATACATCGCACCAGGTACAAATTTCTAAATTACTTCACATTGATATAAAAACAAGAGAGTAAATCACTTTGAATTCTTATAATGCAGAGTATGGGTTTGGATCAAACACTTCTACAAAAGGAGATGTTTACAGCTTTGGCGTTCTAGTTCTTGAGATTTTGACCAGAAAAAGGCCAACAGATGACATGTTTGTTGATGGGCTAAACCTACACAAATGGGTGAAGACTCACTACCATGGGAGAGTGGAAAGAGTGGTAGACTCTTCCTTGATGAGAGCTTCAAGAGATCAATCTCCTGAAGTGAAAAGGATGTGGGAAGTTGCAATCGGAGAATTAGCCGAGTTGGGTATTCTTTGCACTCAGGAGTCCCCCACTACTAGGCCTACAATGCTCGATGCTGCTGATGACTTGGACAGACTAAAGAGGTATCTCGGTGGCGACACAACTGCCACTTTTGCTTCCTCTCTAGGAATGTCGTCATCCACTCTCAGCGATGACTAACACCTTCCCTATTTTCTGTACATGCACTGTAACGCCTCAGGCATCAGAATGTTATTTTAAACTTTCAAGAATTTGACTAAAAATAAGATATATACATTCCCGAATTTCAAATGTAAAAAGCTTGAGCCAAACCACACGCAATCAGAAGGGAATGCCTAGCTGTTATGCCTACACACCTCTTTCCCACAAGTAATGCCATCAATTATAAATTCACCATAAAATCTATAAAATCAAGCAAACACTAACACGAAATACTTAAAGCCAACTGATAGTTTTCGTTTACAATTGTTTCTTTCTTTTACTTTCTTGGGGGAGAAGGGGATGGAAAGGAGTAACAAAGTGACATCAGATCTTCTATCCCAAGCTCCAACCAGAAACAATTCTGCTGCCAGAGAACACCACATTACAACGCGTTTTCCACCAAGGCTATATGATTCCTGAGTTACTTTCATGCAATTAGTAGGAGCAGAAGCACACGAATGTGAAGTGGGATGATGTTCCACTATAGCGACCACCATCAACCTCTTGATATCTTATTTCGAAGACCAAACCATTATCAGAGCTTCTGTAGTTATTGGATGCCGCTTGGATGTTCCGGTAGCTAAACATTGGAGGCACTATGAAGGCTTTTGCAATAATAATAATAAAAAAGATGGGAACTACAGGTTTTATTCCACTAGCCATCCTCTTTTTGTCAGATAATTGGAACACCAATTGCTATTGAAATCTCCTATCTAAGCTAATCTCCATCATGAGGCTTGGACCGTGTATAAGAATCAAGCATAACAAATCACTTTATAGTTTTCGAGGATTTTGTGTCTTTGCTCAATCTAAACCAGCAACCCACTTGATAAAAGAAGATGAATCACATAACTGCATGATTCCCTTATTTAAGTTAACAAAGAATTTTCTCCAAGGCCATTAACATTTAACAATAGGATTATCATATCTTGTCGCTATCTTCTTTATCAATGGACCAAATTAAAAATTCTAAAGTGGGTTAGTTTTAAAGTACAAGCAAGGGATTCACCCATGATGTTTTAGCCATTGTTGTTATAGGTTTCCTTGTTCTAAATCTTCAGACAAACATATAAAGAAGCATATATTAAAGAAATACTTTCCACTGACCCTTTTCTTGAAACATATATTAAAGCATATATTCCATTTTTTATGTTTTAAACTGCAGAAATACAGATGGTCACCCGTCCAATGGTTTTAGTTTCCTTCACCCTACTGGAACCAAGACTTGACCTTTTGATGAGGCTCCCTGGCCGTATTTTCGTAGATATAAGCTGCCATTTTCACATTTAGCCATGCCCACCAAAGACCATTGCATGGGCAGATCAGAGAAATCTGTCTACGAGCTCTCTCTAACTATGAGAACCCATTTGGGAATGGCTTCCTAAGTTTATTCGCGAGAATGAAGATATAAGATACAAGACTAGTGTAATTTTCTCAATCTACCAAATCCTAAGAAGCAATAGTTTCTTGCTAGTCAATGGAAGTTGCAGGAGATTGGGGATGATATGGTAGTCTAAGCTAAGTTCTAACATCAAAACCCAACAAAGAAATCAAGGAAAGAAAGAAAAGATATTCAAGATTTTTGTTGGTTATTTTCGTTAGTTGCAGGACACAAGTAAGTGTAAAGCTACAGCAGAATATAATTTGTGAAGAAGAATACTTTCATTGATCATTGGATACTCTTTAAATAGAGTTAGAGTTTTACATGGAAACAAAAACAATTCAAATGCATAACTACTGATAAGATATGATCAGTTATTTATTCCTAGAATCTTGGTCTTCAACAGAGATCCTTATTGACGAGATTTGATCAACATGCAGCAGCTCAGCTTCCTGGTCTTCTGCAGCTTTCTAAGGCAGTTAAACAATACTCCTCTTTGTCTTAACAGCAGCAGATACCAAGCTTTCCTCGTAAATCTTCAAAACTTGCTTTTGGAAGTGCTTTTGTTAGAACATCTGCAATCTGATCATTAGTTCTGCAATACAGCAGAGTAACTTCTTCTTCCTTCTGAGCTTCTCTTAGAAAATATAACTTAATTTTAAAATGCTTAGTTCTGCCATGAAACACTGGATTATTTGCAATAGATATTGCAGCTTGATTGTCAACATAAATCTTTGTTGGTTCCAGTTGATTCATATGCAGATCAGCAAGAATTTTCCTTATCCAAATAGCTTGATTGACAGCAGCAGTAGCTGCTGCATATTCAGCTTCAGCTGTGCTTTGAGCTACATTTTCTTGCTTCTTTGAACACCAAGAAAACATACCTGATCCAAAGCTAAAACAGTAACCAGAAGTGCTCTTCATGTCGTCTACAGAACCTGCCCAGTCACTATCAGAGTATCCATGCAGCATAAGTTTCTAAAGATGAGAATATTTTATTCCATAGCTTAATGTACCTTTAATGTATCTTAGTATCCTTTTTACAGCTTGTAGATGCATTTCAGATGCACAATGCATAAAACGTGACAGCAAGCTCACAGCAAATGTAATGTCTGATCTTGTAGCTGTTAGATACATTAAACATCCAATCAAACTCCTGTACTGACCTTCATCTGCTTTGTTTGTTCCATCATTCCTGCTGAATTTTTCTTTCAAATTCATAGGTGTGCTTGTGCTCTTGCAGCTTTCCATGCGAAACTTCTTCAGTATCTCTTTAGCATATTTCTGTTGACATATGAAGATTCCATCATCACTTTGTTTCACCTCCATTCCAAGGAAGTAAGACATCAACCCGAGATCTGTCATCTCAAATACATCAAGCATCTCAGCCTTGAATGCTTCAATTTGTGTCTTATTACTCCCTGTTACAAGTAAGTCATCAACATAAACAGATACAATAATTAAGTTTGTATCAGCTCCTTTTACATACAAAGTTGCCTCACTTAAACTTTTAACAAAGCCAAGTTTGTGTAGATGATCATCAATTCTGTTATACCATGCTCTAGGAGCTTGTTTGAGGCCATACAAAGCCTTTTTCAGCAGGTAAACCTTCTCCTCTTGTCCCCTGACTTCAAAGCCTCTTGGTTGCTCTATGTAAATCTCCTCCTGCATATATCCATTTAAAAACGCAGACTTTACATCCAGTTGATAAACCTTCCAATTCTTTTGTGCAGCAACTGCAAGTAGCAATCTGATTGTGTCCAAGCGTGCTACTGGTGCAAAGGTTTCTGAAAAATCCACACCGAACACTTGAGCATAACCCTTCACAACTAATCTGGCTTTGTATTTGTTTATAGAACCATCTGCATTTTATTTGGTTCTATAAACCCATTTTACTCATATGGCCTTCTTGTGCAAAGGCTTGTCCATCAGCACCCAGGTATCATTCTTTTCAATCATTCTAAGCTCTTCTTGCATTGCAGCATTCCATTCATTCTTCTTTACTGCTTCTTCAAATTCTGCAGGTTCATAGATAGCAATATTGCTTCTTTCATAAATTTCAGTTAATGTTCTTGTACCTCTTACTGGTTCATCATCAATGTTGTCATCAACAATCTCCAAGACTGGAGATTCTTGCTGCTCTTGCTGCTCTGTTGATGATCCCAGCTGTTCTTCTGGTTGCTCCCACTTCCATTGCTTATCTTCCATAAAATTGACATCTCTACTTACCAGAATTTTTCCATTTTGAGGTTGGAAAATTCTGTAAGCTTTTGATGGACTGCTGTATCCAATGAAGACTCCTGGTTCTGACTTCTTGTCCAGCTTATCTCTTTTCACCTGTGGTACATGACTGAAACAAATACAACCAAAAATTTTCAAATGTTGCAGGTCTGGTTTGTATCCAAACCAAGCTTCAAAAGGAGTTTTTTTCTGCAAAGCTCTAGTTGGCATTCTGTTCAGCAGATATACTGAGGTATTTGCAGCTTCAGCCCACAATTTCTTTGGCAATTCTTTTTCATGCAGCATACATCTGGCCATTTCCATGATGCTCCTGTTTTTTCTTTCACTCACACCATTTTGTTGAGGTGTGTAAGGTGCAGTAAGCTGATGTTCAATTCCGGATTCATCACAGAATTGTTGGAATCTTCCACAGGTATACTCCTTTCCATTGTCTGATCTTAATGTTTGAATCCTGCACCCACTTTGATTCTCTACCCATGTTTTATATTTCCAGAATACATTAGCAACTTCTGACTTGAATTTAAGAAAGTAAATCCAACAGAACCTGGAATAATCATCAATGAAGATGATATAATATTTGCTGCCATTCAGTGAAGCTGTACTCAGAGGACCTCCAACATCTGTATGTATTAGCTGAAGTTTTTGTGTTGCTCTCCAGGTTGCATGAGGAAAAGGTTTTCTGGCATGCTTTCCATATTGACATGCTGCACAGTTTATTGATTCATTCTCCAGTTGTGGTACTCCTTTTACAAGAGTATGAGTTTGCATGTAGATAAGCCCTGCATGATGAAAGTGTCCAACCCTTTAATGTCATAGTTCATCACTGCATATTCTTGCAGAAAACACACTTTGCTCCTTCTCCATAAGGTTTAAAATAAAACCTTTTGATTTCATTTTTACCCTGAACACATTGTTGCCCAAGCTGTCTTTGATCAGACACCATTGATCTTCAAACATTACTTTGAATCCTTTCTCAATGAGCTGTCCAACACTAAGCAAGTTTTGATCAATGTCAGGCACATATAAAACATCTGAAATATACTTCAAACCTGACAGACTATTTAGAACAACAGTTCCTTTGCCTCTGACATCAATGTGATCACCATTTCCAATTTTAACTTTGGAAATAGTTGTTCTGTCAAGCTCTTTGAACAAATCCTGATTGTTTGTCATGTGGTTTGTGCAGCCACTATCAATCAACCAGGAATCATTCGAACTATTTCCTGTTGAAAAACATGATGCAACAAACAGCTGCTCCTATTCAGATTGTTGTGCAACAGGATTTGCCTTTTCTTCAAGATGTTGTGTCCTGCAGATTCGTTCAACATGTCCAGTCTGCCCACACTTTCTGCATTTGATATCTGGTCTCCACCAGCATTTGATCGGCTGATGATTTGTCTTTTTACAGTAGGTACATGGTGGAAATGTTTCCACCTTGTTTCTGTAAGTTTGAAATTTATTCTTCTTAATGAATCTCTTGTTTATGCTTCCTCCTTGATATTGAGTTCTTGCTTGAAAAGCTCCCTGCACTGATTCTTCAAGTCTCATTGATCTTCTCTGTTCTTGTGCCTGCAATGCATTTGTCAACTCTCCAAGAGAGATGCTGGTTAAGTCTTTAGACTCTTCTAATGAAGAGATCTTAGACTCATATTTTTCTGGCATAGTAACCAGTATTTTCTGCACAATTCTATCATCAGAAAATTCTTTTCCAAGCAATCTTACTTTGTTTATTATGCTTAGCAATCTGTCAGCATAATCTTTGATGTTTTCAGTTTCCTTCATCTTTTGCATTTCAAACTCTCTAATTAAATTAAGAACCTGTATATTTTTGGTTCTTTCATTTCCTTGATATTCCTTTTTAAGATAATCCCAAATACCTTTTGCCGAATCCACATTCATGATTCTTGTGAATACTGTATTCGATACAGCAGCATATAAGCAAGCTTTGGCCTTGGATTTTCTTGTCTTCTTCTCCTTGTTAATCTTTAGCTGAGCTATTGTTGGATTTGCAGGCAAGTCAGGAACAACATAGTTTTCTTCCACAGCTTCCTAGAGATCTAGCGCCTCCAGATGCATTGTCATTCTGATGGCCCATGTTTCATAGTTTTCACCATTGAACATTGGCGGTGAGCCATGCGAGATAATTGTTTCAGAATCCATGTTGTGTTTTTTGGTTGTGTTTGTGGTTTGATTTGATTTTGTGTTTTTATTTCTCTCAACTCACAAATCCCTCAAGAAAGATATATTGCTCTGATACCAATTTATAGGTTATTTTCGTTAGTTGCAGGACACAAGTAAGTGTAAAGCTACAGCAGAATATAATTTGTGAAGAAGAATACTTTCATTGATCATTGAATACTCTTTAAATAGAGTTAGAGTTTTACATGGAAACAAAAACAATTCAAAATTCAAATGCATAACTACTGATCAGATATGATCAGTTATTTATTCCTAGAATCTTGGTCTTCAACAAAAATCCTTATTGACGAGATTTGATCAACATGCAGCAGCTCAGCTTCCTGGTCTTCTGCAGCTTTCTAAGGTAGTTAAACAATAATTTTTTATTCACTAAAATCAAACTGGATATCTTTTACGTAAGTATTGATATAGATTTCCATACATGTGAATCCCTCAAGCCTCGACTAAAACTTTACATTGCATAGGAATTCTGTCAAACGTGACAAGCCCAAACAGAGCAGAAGGGCAGAGAGGCAAAACAGAACACCCTACTTGCCCAAGGTCATGCCTCAATCAACTTCCTGAATCTTCGGTCCAGCACCAGAACCTCCGGAGCTAGGCTTGCCATAACCACCATTTGGCATCTCAGAACCACCACCCATTGACACGTCTGAAGCAGCGCCTTGATACATCTTTGCAATAATTGGATTGCCCAAGCCCTCTAACTCCTTCTGTTTGTCTGCAAATTCATCCACCTCTGCCAATTGGTTCCTTTCCAACCACTCAATAGTCTCATCAATTGCTTTCTCAATCTTCTGCTTGCCAGCTGGATTCAATTTCCCTGCAAACTTCTCATCCTTCACTGTATTTCTCATATTGTAAACATAATTCTCCAATGAGTTCTTGGCATCCACCTTCTTCTTCACCTCCTCATCCTCTGCCTTGTACTTCTCTGCTTCCTGCACCATTCTCTCAATCTCATCTTTGCTCAATCTTCCCTTGTCATTGGTGATGTTGATCTTGTTCTTCACTCCTGCATTCCTAACCTCCGCAGAAACATTCAGAATACCATTAGCATCAATATCGAAACATACTTTGATCTGAGGGGACTCCTCTTGGGGCTCGAGGAATGCCTGTGAGCTCGAGTTCACCAAGAAGATCATTGTATTTGTTTCTAGCACCTCCACTTTTATAAACCTGAATAAGCACTCTTGCTGATTATCAGAACATGTAGAGAAGATTAGCTCCTTCTTGGTGGGAATCTTTGTGTTTCTTGGAATCAAAACTGTCTTTACATCACCAGCAGTCATAATCCCAAGGCTTAGAGGAGTGACATCAAAAACAAGCAAATCTTGAACCTTCTCATTCCCTTCACCACTCAAAATTGCAGCTTGGACAGCAGCACCATAAGCAACAGCTTCATCAGGATTGATGCTCTTGCAAAGTTCCTTGCCATTGAAGAAGTCTTGCAAGAGTTGCTGCACTCTGAGAACTCTTGTTAATCCACCAACAAGAACAACCTCATGAACATGACTCTTTTCGATCTTTGAATCACGAAGACATTTCTCCACACGTTCCATGCACTTCCTAAACAAATCCGTGTTCAATTCTTCAAACCTCGCTCTTGTAATTTTAGTGTAGAAATCAATGCCTTCAAACAGAGAATCAATCTCAATCGTCGTCTGTGTAGTCGAAGACAAAGTCCTCTTCGCCCTCTCACAGGAAGTCCTCAACCTTCTCAAAGCTCTTGGATTACCACTAATATCCTTCTTGTGCTTCCTCTTGAACTCCGCAAAAAAATGATCAACAAGCCTGTTATCGAAGTCCTCACCTCCAAGATGAGTATCACCAGCAGTAGCCTTCACTTCAAAAATCCCCTCCTCGATCGTCAACAGAGAAACGTCAAAAGTTCCACCACCAAGATCGAAAATAAGCACATTCTGCTCGCCGCTTCGAGACTCCTTTTTATCCAAACCATAAGCAATAGCAGCTGCAGTAGGCTCATTGATAATCCTCAAAACATTGAGCCCAGAAATAGCACCAGCATCCTTCGTAGCCTGCCTTTGCAAGTCATCAAAATAAGCAGGCACGGTCACCACAGCATTCTTTACAGAATGAACCAGATAAGCCTCAGCAATCTCCATCATTTTCATCAAAACCATAGAAGATATCTCCTCAGCGGAAAACTGCTTTTCTTCACCTTTATGCTTAACAACAATCATAGGCTTACAACCAGGACCTGGAATCACCTTAAAAGGCCACAGCTTCATGTCACGCTGAACAGAAGGGTCGGAGAAACCCCTGCCAATAAGTCTTTTCGCGTCAAAAACAGTGTTTTGAGGGATTCATGGCAACTTGGTTCTTGGCTGCATCACCTATCAAACGTTCAGTATCAGTGAAGGCAACATAAGATGGAGTCGTCCTATTCCCTTGGTCATTGGCTATGATCTCTACACGATCATTCTGCCACACGCCTACACAACTGTAGCTTGTGCCAAGATCAATTCCAATGGCCTTTCTTTCCATGTGTACTCACCTTCAAGGCTTCAACGACTAGAGTCTCCAAAGAAAGACTTGGCCTTGAAAAAAACAAGAAAGTGTTCGTTTTCTTGGGTTTTTAGAGATCTTTCTTATTGGCTTCAAGTTTGAGTTGATATGTGCTGTTCAAGGGAGGTAATGAAGAAATTTCGAGAGGAGAGTGGAAGAGGGTAAGCTACGAGAGATATTATTGTCGGGGACGAAGAGACTGATTCGAAATTTCCCTAACTTGTGCATAAAATTGTAACAGAGGAAAGATGACTTGAAAAAGTGAAAGAACTTCGTTGGGAACAAAAACTTGCATCTAAAGCGATGCTCCTAAAGCTACTATTTTAAAATCCAAATATTCAAATTTTCGTTTATATAAATGATTTTTAAAAATATTTTATTGCTGTTTGAGATTAGATAGTGTTAATAATTTAAAGAATTTTTTATTTAAAAATATATTAAAATAAAAAAATTATTTTTAATATCAGTATATTAAAATAATTTAAAAATATATAAAAAAATTATTTTAAATAAAATTTTTTAATTTTTTAAAAAACAGGAGTTCCATCATATTTCCATGTACTATAATTTAAAATTGTGGTCCAATTATATTTTTTGATTGACAAATAATCAAGTATTATCTTTGTTAAATAATATTTATGTAGTCTTATTTATTAAGAGTAGAATAGTACTTTCAGTTTAACCTATATATATTTTATTTATATTTAGATTAAGATTAATATATAAATTATTCAGAATTCTAGTTTTTTTTTTGTGTTTGATTTCAATTAGTGTAATAATCTTTATCCATGATGAGTGTCCAAGATTTGTTTTTGACCTTGTTATTTTGCACTAGAATATTATCATCTTAAGAGAGCCTCTATGGTAGCGGTTGGTGGAGAGGTAAAATGCAGGGAGCGTGGAGTTAAAAATGAATACAAGACTATTACCGTCTCTTCTTTACATATTAATAAGCAACATTATTTATATAAAACGAAACACTATATAGACTTATTTTTTTACAAACAAAAATAATGATATTATACATTTTTTTATGATTCAATTTTTTATATTCAAACTATTACCACTAATATTATTTCTAATATCAATTCATCGACTAAATCATTTAATAATTTTAATCGTATCAATTTCAGTTTTTTTTTTATGTGTGTGCATTGAAGATTTTGTTTTTCACTGCATTATACTTATTTTATATGTTTTTTTATTTATCCTTATTTTTTTAACTTATCTTAAAAAATAATTGAGTTTAATTATCAAAAATACAAAATAAACTTATAATTTTTTTTATTGAATAATCTTCTTCATTATTGTTTTAATAATATAATATTATATAAATACAAAGTAAAAGATTGCAAAAAAAACAAGTATTAATTAGTAAAAAAATCAAATAAAAAACATAAAATATAATTTTTATTTTATTTTATTTATAAGGTAAATAATAATTAATAAACTTGATGTAGAAAAATATTATAAGAAAATAAAAAATAAAAATAATAAAATATAAAAATTGTTGGGTCACTCCTGAAAAGCCCCAGCACACTTAAGTCTAGTTTAGGCCCGGCTATATATATATATTCATGCTTTAAAACACTTCATTTGTTTTATGTTTTTCACTAAAATACATATCTAAAAAATCTAATAAACTTTCTAGGCACAAATCTAAGCTCAACTATTATTAATAAATAAAAATATCAATACAAAATTCGAATGTAATTTTTTAGATATGAAATTCAAATCATCATGTATTCCTCTTCCAAAAATAATATGTTTAATTTAAGTATCTATGAATTAACTAAATCTGATATTTTGACATTCTTGTATTTTCTCTTCCTCTCCTCTTTTTGTTCTTCTGATTAATCATGATTTTTAAATTCATATTTTCTACTTTTTTTTGTTGAAACAAATCTAGTGGTAAAAAATATCAAAAAACTGCATTTTTTTAATTTTTTTTCTAACTAAGATACACATCTAAAAAATCTAATAAACTCTCTAAATACAAATCTAAGCTCAAATATCATTAATAAATAAATAAAATCAAAACAAAATTCTAATGTAAAGATTTTAGATATAGATATAAAATTCAAATTATCAAGCTATGTTTGAATTAATCACGAGTCTTTAGTTATCAAAAATAAAATCTAACTTAATTTTCGACATTCCTCTTTTTTCTCTTCCTCTCTTTTTTTTATCTGATTATTCATGATTTTTAAATTTATATTTTTTCTTACTCTTTTTTTTTTATTGAACAAATCTAGTGGTAAAAAATATTCAAACACCACCAAATTATTCTATGAAAAACAAGGTAAAAAAGTCATTAAATTTCTTGTTTTCGTCTTTGGTCAGCATGTCCTCTCAAAGTGAAGGAGAAACATTTTAGATTTTGTTGTCTCCATCTCCACCAAACTAAACATGATATTCTGTGTCGTATTTATTCCTTCCATCCTATACTTCGAAGTTCGAGGCAAATACATAAATATGTACAACATAAGCCCTCGTGAGGGCGCATTATCCTTTCAAATAGTCTTTCCATGCATCAAACCATGTCCGAAAAGAAAAGAAAAGAAAAACCCTCTATGACAGATACACGAGCATCAAGAGAGAAAAAACTTGGTATACCTGAACTTTCCCAGCCTGATTTACTGAAGGGAGGACAGAAACCATGACAGGATAATAGCCTCGGCTGCTTCTGTTAAATGTCATATATAAACTTCTCAAATAGTTTCATGTGTTCAGCTTGCAAAGACATGGCTACTGACATGCTCCCGTCGTTTGTTGAGCTTGGTATGATGAATGATAAGCCCTCGTATGCGATCCCACCAGGCCCCATAAATAGAGGTCTTCCCCAGCCAAAATCTGCATCATGGATTGGCAGTCTAACCCAGCTAGTAATCCCGAGATTGGGGCACCGGAAAGTATGGGCACCGCGAACAAGGGCCGTCAAATCTGGCTGAAGCTCTAGGAAATCAAGGGCTGACCTTAGATAATCATTGTCCATGCGAACCAATGAATCATGAATTTTTCCTGCAGCATACCATGTTGGCTTTGATTGAATTTCACCTGCTACTCCAATTGGTGTTGCTGTAAAGATTACATTGCCAAAGTAACCAGGTGGAAGTGTGGGGCGCAGTCTTGACCGACCATCTGTCGCAATATATAACTTGGTTTCTTGATCATCAGGAAGTCCGCGCGCCTTACATGCTGATCTCCATACATGACCCGCCAACATTTCATATGAGCTATAACCAATATTGTTTCCACCTTCCTTTGCTTTGGCTTTGAGGGTGTTGAGCTGGTCCCTGGTCAACTTAAAAATGGAGACCGCTGTGCTCTCTGGTTTTGAGGTTTCAAGGGTGGTTTTCATGGCTGGTGGCGGCTGGTACTCAACATGGTGGAATGCAGGTTGGGGTGGGTCTCTGGCACGGAGAAGGGTCCTGTCAATGAAGGGTGGAATTGTAAGGTCAAGACCACGAGCCATATCTGACCATGTATTCACAAAGTGAAGACCAGAAAACCCATCCGCTGCATGGTGTTGCATACCAACACCAAGTGAAACTCCTCCGCATTTGAAATAGGTCACCTGCAGAGAATCAAATCAAAAACGTGCTTATAGTGCGCTCATAGTAGCATCAAAACAAATTAGATTTAAGTGATTGATAGACTTGGCTAGTTAAGTATCGGACTAAACCCGGGAGATTACTATTTCAAGCAGAGTTCTTTATTCCAGTAAAGAAAAATGCAACTGCAATCAACAGAAAAATATCTTGAGTGCATTCAGGAGCTTGAGAAGTATCCATGCCATCTAGAAGTTGAATTTTCTTGCTAATTTGTGAACATGCGGTAAGATGGCAGGTCTGTTTTCATTGGTGGCTCTACTACTCACTCATTACCACTTGCCAGTCACAAAAAAAAAAAAAACAGGTCTACTTCATTTATTATGCCCAACTAGCAAATACTATGATAAGGTGAATTCATCAAAGTTTGATGATAAAAATTCTTTCCGAAAAGCATGGAAACAGAGTGTACATAAAAAATTGAAGTACACAAACCATTTGAGACAGATGAGCATAGCCTAACAAAAGGCAAACCAAATTTCTATATACCAAGTCAATAAATTCAACACAAAGAAAAAACCAATGTCAGAGTTACCAGCTCTCTTAAGTGAAAATATTCTCAACTACCTCCCTTTAAATCCTTAGTTGAATTTTAAATGTATTGTACACAATTTAGCGGCGAACTATTTGTCATCAGAAGAGCTTAGCAGAGTGTAAGGACTGGACATTTCAAATGAGATACCTTCAAGATATCTTGGAGCATGGCAAGATGACAGTTCTGTAATTACCAGAATCGCTCACCTCAAATGATGATGTGAACGATTACAATACCATTGAATCGATGCTCAAGTGAATTTGGGTCATGTTGTAATAACTTTTAAAGTTCCCACCAATAAAATTTATGTGCAGATGCAGTAAATGATATCAAGTAAATGTATTGTTGTCTACATTACTGCAGTACTCTGTTCCTACAATCACAACTAACAATTCCGTGTGCAATATACTCTGTTTGTCGAATTTATGTGAATCATTGTCACATCCAATCCTTATAGGGCAACTCCAAAATGTGTAGTAGGATAACAAAAGGTTATTAGCTACCCATTAATTTCTCTAAAGTCATCTATCGAGCACCCACCCATCAAGTTGGGACAGCCAGTGTGCAAATGATCTCAACAATACAGCAATTCAAAACTAAACTAGACCTCTTCCTTTTTCTTTTTCTCGACACGAAACTAAACCTCATATAAATGATCAATCTGAAAACCATTTCAAACAAAATTATATTGGGCAATAAATGCTCAAAAGTCAAAACATTACCAAGAATTCAATCAACCTCATCCTTTTTTCTCCATGATTTTATGATAAATAAAGTATGCAAGTGATTTAAACAGTTACATGGTGCCCTTAAACTTTAGATGGATTAAATTGTCTTGATTATCTGTGAAGTTTGAGGTAAAATGCTAACCACTAAAAATGTTTTATAAACTGACTAAACAAACTTACTTTATGCTATCTTCAAATCTTGTTGCGGAGACTTCTTGACATCAAAATTTCAGGGTGTTTGCTGGTTAATGTTATTATTGGTATGGAAGAAACACTACTAGGATGTTCAGTATACTTTCAAATATAAGAAGATGGGTATGGTCTTCCCCTATAGGTATGAAAAAAGGAAGTTTATGCAAACTTAAGTTTGTTTAATGTGATTTTGTCAAACTAGGAGGTTAAACTGCATTTTCTCCAATAAATTCATGAATTAGGTGATGAGAGTTGTGTACATTACAATTCATCTCAAAACTTTGGGTAAATGATGTTAGATAAGACCTGCTAGTGAATGAAAAAACCCAAGTTGCTTCTACTGATAGGTTTCCAAATCAAATTTTGATGCCATATAACATCCAAATCATAAATTCTAGAGTAGATACGCGTTTACAAAACACTCCAGGACAGCTTGACCTAGCATTTTCATTTCTGGCCTAGAAAAAGTGAATCCAGAGCCTGTGGGTGACTTGAGAAATTTTATGTTCATAGCAGATCTCTCTTACATGAAGATTATCCCATCCAACCGCAATGGAAACTCGTCAGTTGAAACAACAGTTGAATTGACTCACTTGTGCAGCTTAGAAGGATACATTTATGGCTTCTTAAGAAATCAGGCCTTGAAGAGGAGGATTTTAAGAGGCACATTTACACCATAATTCATGCAACATGTTAAAAATCGAAAGATAAATCACATAATTGAATCACTTGTGTGCTGGCTCAAAGGATCAAAAATAAATAATTCTCATATTAGATGAAAATAAAAATAGAAGAAACATACCTGCAAAACCAAAAGAGGATAAGTAGATATCCCGCCAGAGTAATCCACAATTGGAATAAGCTGCTTGAGCTCTAAAGTGGGTGCGAAATCACCAAAATCAGCAACAACTGAGGCGGTCTCAGCCTCAACAAACAACACTCCCTCAGCATTGCAATCGATCTCGATGCGGGCATCCTCATCTCTACGTAACCGCCCTGCCATAGGGTAGAATGGTACAAGGGCCTTACTCAAAGCCTCTTTGAGCACTTTTGCATCAAAGAAGTTTGAGGCACCTGTGGGCCTATAAAAGTAGACACTCGGGGTGTGGAATCTTGGTACCACCAGGTCCACATTAGAATTCCACAGCCCCCTCCGGGGCGTCTCCTCTGCCGGCTGCACCATGGTTGATTCCTTCACATTGATTATCATCTTTCCCCGTGCTAATGCTCTATTTACCGATTCTATCCCACTTCCACCCCAAGTTCTCTGCAGTTTCAAAGACAAATTGTCACAAATTGATAATGGATATCCTTTAAATTGTGATCGTTACCCTTTCCAGCCCCAGCCTGTTTATGTGCCACAAAGTTCTTGGTGGTTGCACATTTAAATGTAGTGGCTGGCATTAATAAATAGTGAAAAATGAAATCTTTCGGTTGTAGAACCATGTGTGAAACACCAAAAAAAGAACAGGCCTTCCTTTTTCCCTCTTAAATCTTACAATCTGAAAATGACTCCATAAACCATAACTTCTGAACCAAAAGACAAGGACCTGGATGCATCTATATCACTATCACTTAAAACACAAAATCAATGTATCCATATCTTCCCCAGTACAATGGCACAGAAGTATTTAATAACTTAAAAAACATAAAAATCAACCCTTTAACTCGTGCATTTGTTAGTCTAACTTCGGTTTTAAACGACCTTGTTTGCTTAAAAACCCAAAGAAGGGAAAGAAGGGACGCAAGAATTAAATCAAGAACAAACACATGAAGAGGTAGCATACCTGTGAGCCAGAGAGGCTCTAGAGCAGAGAAGTAGAGAGAAAATATCGAGACAACAGGAGGGTTCGAGAGAGGGTGAACAAAGGTCAATGGAGTTGCCACCTTCCAATGGAGTTGGTGGACGGATGTTGGAGGGGCACCTTATAGTAAATCTGTGAGGAGCAATTTTGTTTTTTCGATTTTTTATTGGTGCTCACCAACCCCAGCCTTATGACATTGACTTTTCATCACTCCCACGTTAACCAAAGAATCACCAACTTTATCTTTATTAGCTAAGAAAACTGTTTGGTATTTTTGGAAGCAGATCAAACTGGTGAGAATTCATCACGCAAGCAAATTATCAGAGAATACATCTGGGCTTCAAGCGGGGTGGGAGATGGGAAAAAAATTACAGGTTTAAAACTTCGAGTCGCTGTTGAAAAGAGGCAGCGAGGCTCTCATTCCGCCATAAGAATTCTTATGAAAAATGTCTTAAAAGGGCTTGTTCATGTAATAATTAAGGAAAAGTTTATTATTAAACCCGTTTAATAGATTAACCCTGCAACGTAGCTCGGGTTAGAATTGAAAAAAAAATTCTTAAAAATATAATTGGCCGCAGTGCGAAACAAGACCGAATACATCCATGTTGGAACACAAATCTCAAACCAGTAAAGTATCCGACATCTTCAAGATGCAAATAATTAAAGTGAAGAAATCATCTCGTCAATTAAAGTGGATAGTCCTAAAAGTTCAGTCTTTTAGTGAGATCAATCGAGAAAGGATCTGATTTTCGCAAATAACCACTTCACCGACCCATGGTCACAAAATCAAGATGCGCATGATTTATTTGCAAGAAAGAAAAAAAAATAAAGAAGAAGAAGATATTTTTTAAATAGACAATAGGAATTGTTTTTTATTATTATTTTAATTGAAAGGGTTTTTGGGAGATTTGTTGCGATTATTTTTAAAAATATTTTTATTTAAAAAGTATTAAAATAATATTTTTTTATTTTTTAAAAAATATTTTTAATATCAATATATTAAAATAATCTGAAAATATAATTTAAAATAAAAAAAAATATTTTTTAAAAAAAATATTTTAGCAGAGTTGGACTACGCGTTGCGGTGAAAGTGGTGGTCTTCATCATAAAATAATGATTAAATAAAATAGAATCAACGTAACTTTAACCAAATAAATTAGAGTCAATGAAACATCTTTTACTTGAGAAAAATATCAGATAAATAATAGTTATACGGACTTTTTCTTCTTTTTTTTGTATGTTAAAAAAATTGAACCGATTACTCTAGCCACGAATTAAACCGACTCAAAGCTGAACCGATTTGTTTGGCGGGCTTAATTATGCATGAAAGGGACAATACTATTCACCCAAAAAGGGCAAAAATTGAATGCACAATTGTGATGTATCCTCCACGTGGCCAGCATGATCCATCTACTTCCAGTTTTTAATCATTTCAAAGTAATAAAAACCCAACCACGATTCTTGCCTTGGTTTCGAGGCTATTGGAAGTGCTTTTTAAAAAGTTTTAATTTTTATTTTATTTTAAATTAATATATTTTTAATGTTTTAAAATTATTTTGATGTGTTGATTTTAAAAATAATTTTTAAAAAATAAAAAAATATTATTAATATATTTTTCTAAGTGAAAAATACTTTAAAAAGCAATAACATCTACACTTCCAAACACCATCTTCATGGCAATGGACATGTCCTGTGTGGTCAACAGCAACTCAAACGCAAAAGCTTTAAAATGCATTCGGAAATGCGGTTGAAACCGTGTTCCCAAAAAATTTTAAAAAAAAATTATTAAAATTTAATATGATTTATCCCCAACACTTAGATATTTTAAATCGTTTTGATATATTTATATTAAAAATATTTTTAACATACGACGAAAAAAAATTAATTTCAACACCCTAAGTGTTGGGGATGAAGGCCGAAATTATTGTTGCTTGATTTTACAAGGTGACTTTAATCAAATATTTCAAGGAGTGAGCAGTGTTGTGTTTTGAAGAGACATCTCAGCTACCTGATTAAGCGGCGGCGGCAAGTTTTTCCGCTCACGGAGCTTAATTAATTTGCCACCCAAATTGAAGATCAGGGGTATTTAATTACAGAGGCCGTTTATTATTGTAGTCTAAGATATTTTTTATTTAAAATTTTATTGAAATAATTTTTTTAATATTAATATATTAAATCATGGAGAAATAGTAGAAAAAAATCAATTTACTATTTTATATATATATATATATATTGCATTTTAAAACACGTAAAAAAGAGATCTACCGACTCCCAAACAATGGTTGATACCCGAATTAGGCTGCTGCACATCATTTTCCTCGTGGGCCGAACAATCCATAAAATTGACTTGCTGGTATAGAGAATCTCTCAAGTTCTTAAGAGTATAATACGTATCATTGTTTCTCCAATCCAGATTATTGATTATGCTACTTCACTTCTTGTTCTTGATTTTTTCTATTGCCATATGATTGTAATTAAATGGTAAAGAACTTGAATATCACGATAAATTTCATTTAAAAAATCAAACTTTAATAAAATGAGACGATGGAAAAACAATAAAAATCCCCTCCCCACCACTCAATTCAAACTTCAATAATGCATCAAACAGATAGAGATAGAAGTCACGGTAGGAAGTTGGTGAGACGGTGACCTGCTGCAAATCAGGACGCGATAAGGCCACTCCGTAACTTTAGATTTGCCAAACACCAACAATGGTGTCGACAGCCGTGGGCCCATTCAACAGATAAGTACTGGTGACTGTTTCAGAGCAACAAGAAACTCCGAGGCTACCAGTTTCGAGCTAGTGGGTCCTACTACAGGGTTGGTGAAACATGGAATCTTGACGAAGGAGGCTTGCTCGGTCATGGCAGTAGGAGGTGGACTTGTGTGGCTTGGTCGTACCAGAGCTCTATCTAAGATGCCTCCTGGTCTAACCTGGCTAGGACCAGGTTGCATTGATGATACTTTTTGGGCTTATTCAAAAAAACAAAACAAAAAAGAGAATCAAGGCTCAAGAAGACAGTGAAATTTCTAACTTTAAATCCCAAGAGCAGGGAGTCATGTGTGATTAATGGCTCCGTTTCTTATCAAACAATTATTATTGTTTGATAGTACTCTTATCACAATTATTATTGTTTGCTGTTTCTTGTGATAAAAAAAACCTATAAATAATGGAGTTATATTTTATTATTCATGGGTTTTACATAATGAACAATGGAACATGGCTTTACTATAGTATGATCCGGTTTAATATTAAAAATACATTAAATCAGGTCTAACCTAATAAAATAAAAAATATATTTTTTAATTTTTATTTGTATTTGTATTTTATTTAAAAAAAATTAATATTAAATATTATTTAATAACTATATAAATTAGATGAAAATTACTTTATGACACTGTATTTATAGAAATTCATCTCCATCTCAGTAGCTTGAGGACATCCTAAGTCGAACAATTTCTCTCGAAATTGAACAACTATTAATTCTTCTCGAAATCACAAATTTGTTACCACCACTACGGTTCCTCTCAGTCAATCCACCGGCTATAACCCTACCAACAACGACAACTGCCACAACTCCTCAGATGATGAGGAGATCAGCGAATTAAACAAAAAGGGCTGTCAAAAAAGAAGAAGCTAGAGCTGGTTTTCATATCGCCCGGATCAAATACTAATTCAATGTTGTTCATCTCTTTTGGAGAGGAATCAACACGAAGATGAGAAATATACAACGTCAAGAAAAAAGAGAAAAATCAATGTATCCGAAAGTGAAAAGGTAAGTGAAAGATTCAAACTTACCTGTAAAAAATAATAATAATAATAACGTTGGGAAGGAAATTAACACCGGGAAAACAAGGTTTTTTTTTGTTGTGTGTGTTTATTTTAGTACTTTAAAAAAATTTAGAAAGTACCAAAAAATTCTTAAAAAAATAGAATATTTTAAAGAATCACATATAATATTTGTAATTTATGAGTTATAAGTGTCATATTCAACTCTTTTTTAAGTATAAAAATAAACCAACATAATTTATAATAAAGAAAGAGGAGAGAGTAGAAAGAAAAAAACAAATAATGAAGGAAAAATAAAAGCTATAAATACACAAAAACTCTGATAACATTACTAGTATTGTCAGGAAAATATCGATGAGATAAATGTAACAATATTGAATAAGGTTACAAGCGGTGATTAGAGTGAGCCATACGAGCCGTCTAAATATTGCAGGCCTCATTTGCCTTTGAATGACTCGTGTGGCATGTTCTGGTCATCATTTGTGATATTTTTTAATGTTATTGGATTTATCTCGTTAAAATTTTTCTACTAGTATTAGTGATGTCATTATTAAAATTTTGGCGTGTCTCTTGAATTTTTTTTTTGTTTTTTTGTTTTCTCTCATCGTAACTTACAAGGAAAGAAAGGAGAGAAAAATAAAAAATAAAAAATTTAAAGGAACATCAAAACTCTGATGAAGAAATTATTTGTACCGTTAGAAATATATTAACAACATAAAATATCAAGAATAGTAATTAGAGTGTTTCACGCGAGCCATTTAAAGGCGAATAAACCTTAACATAGTTGGAAAGCTCAGCTCATTCCAATCACTTTTTTAACTTTTTTTTATATCACTAGATTCGTTTTGTTTATATTTTTTTGATGATATTGGCAACGTTATTGTCAAGGTTTCGGTATATTTTTGAGTTGTAAATGACATGTTAATTGCAAATAAAAATATCTGCAACTCTCCAATTATATTATTTTACTAAATATTATCTGTACTATATTATTTTATTCATTTGTTTTAAAGTGCCGAACCACAAAGAAAACTCCTTGAAATGAGACAAGCTTTTGACAGGAAAGTTACTGGAAAACACGGGCTTGTGAAATCTTTCGACAGAAAAGCTTCTTGAGATGCGTGCCTATGTATTTGACTTTGAAAATTCTATATTTAATCAAGACTTTTTTATGCTTTTATTTAAAAAATAGATTGAATCGGATAATCCGATCTGTCCTCTACATATTCGGGTTTAAAAATATGGTTTCACCTAGTAGTGGACAGCCCGCTAAAATAAAACCACTTTAGAGTTCAGTGGATAGAATTATTAAAGTAATTTATAATAATTGTCCCTCTAATTTTTAACGTACAGTAATACAAAGCACCGAAGCCAGAAGCATCACCAAATCCAATAGAGTACGACCCTAAAGTTGCTAGGCACGAGCCCATGGAAACAATACTATACATGGGCCCCCACACCACAAAGCTGAGGCTTGAGAGGATCCCTCTGTCTTCTGGGCAGGCCCCACCTGCACGGGCTTTGGCACACACCAAAAGCCCAAAGAATTAGGGCAGGTATTGATTTTGGAATCCGTACTCATTGAAAAATATTGTGTTTTTTTTTTGCCTGGTTAATGTTATGCATGTAGGCAACGGTGGATCCTGAACAAATTTTAGGAGAGGCGTCATTGTATGTAGGTGTAGCAAATTTAAATTCAAAGTACCAGATGCTATAGAAACATACAACAAAATATCTCTTTAATTATTTTAACATGGTAAATCTTTATTAACTTTTTTATATTATTAGAAGGTCAATCACTCGTACTCGTATTTAGTTATTTGTCATATACAAATTCATAAGATGTTCACAATTTAGGTAAATACATGTAATTTTTATCGTATATAGTTAAATTTATGTTTGTATTTAAAAACAAAAAAAAAACTTTTGCTCAAACTTAATATACTTTCACATCTATGATAGGAAATGCATCCTAATTCAAAACCAAAATAACTAATGTGAATCCACTCAATTTAATCACTAAGGCATTGTTTGAGAATGTGATGCAAACTGCGTTTTATAAAAAAGTATTTTTTAAAAAAAAAATTAATTTTTTTATACATGTTTTGGGTCGTTTTGACGCGTTAATCTAAAAAATTATTTAAAAAAAAAACATTATTTTAATGCATTGCGGAACGAAAAAATATTTTAAAAAATAATCACAACCACACTCTCAAACAAGCTCTAAATCTATATAAAATTAATGAAATAATAATAAGAAACATCTTGATGAATTAAAGATAAAATTAAAATAAAAATCGTCATCTAGTTTTAAAAAAATTAAAAATCTTTATTAACTTTTTTATATTATTAGGAGACCAATCATACACACTCGTGTTTAGTTATTTGTCATATATAAATTCTCGAGATGTTCACAGTTTAGATATGTGTATGTAATTTTTATCTTTGAATTTATATTTGTTTTTCAAAAAAAAAAAATCTTTCACATCCATGATAGTTCCCCTATCAAAATTAATACACTTTCACGTCTATGATAGGAAATGCATTTTAATTCAAAACCAAAATAACCAATGTGAATCCACTTAACTTGATTTAACCACTAAGCCCTTATAAAATTAATGAAATTATAATAAAAAGTATCTTGATGAATTAAAGATAAAATTAAAATAGGAGTCATTATCTAATTTTAAAGTAATTAGAAATCTTAATAAGATTCTAGAGATTTTTGGATAAAGAATTAGTTATACTAAAAACAAATGGAAATTATAACTAATATTTTAGTTATCATATTCAAGTGCTAATATTTTATGGAAATTATAACTAATATTTTAGTTATCATATTCAAGTGCTAATATTTTAGCTAAAAAAAATATTTATATTTATCAATTAAAAAATTTATAGGATAATAATATGAGGTTTTGGTTTTACAATGAACTTAATCCTTCCTTATTTATTATGGGATGAGGCTTGAAGCAATAATTAAAAAATAATTTATAGGATACAAGATTTTATTTGTTTTTTTGTTTTAAAAGTATATTTTAAAATATATTTTTTTATAAATTTAATTTTTTTAATGTTTTTAAATTATTTTTATATGTTGTTATTAAAAATAATTTTTAAAAAATAAAATAATTTTATTTTAATATTTTATAAATAAAAAATATTTTAAAAAATGACACCTCGAAAGGGACGCGGGTTTTGAACTATTTCCATTATACAATTTAAGGACGCGTGCCAGCGATCCAGTGAAGCACAAAAAAACAAACTTAAACCTGGCAATCCGTACCTCTCTTGATCTGTCTGTAATAAGAGTTTACAAGCGAGCATCAATCATTACATAACAAAACAAAGCCTTTTATGATTGTTTCTTCCCTGTTTACTCTGTTTCTCTGCCACTCCATCCTGTCAAATTCTTTCAGGTATTATTCGTTAACTATCTGTTTCTTTTTGTTCAATCTGCTTGGTTCCCAAGAAAATGTAGGGAAACAAAGAAAAGAAACTGTAAAGTATGTCACTCTACGGGAACTGTTTTCCTGCGAGTATATCATGATCTTGCTTATTCATTGAGATTCTATCTGGGTACTGTTGTGTGTATTTATACGTATTTATTTACGTACGAGTGTTTATGAGCGGTGGGGTATCTGTGGGTCGCTTGGGTTGACATAGTTGAATATTCGGGGATTTGCTTAGGCGTTATGGATGGTTTGAATGCAAGAAAAATGGTTAGTTTTTTATGATTAATTGCTTTTGATTTTGTTCTCAGCAAGAAATGGGGGTATATTTGAGCTCCCCTAAAACTGACAAGGCTTCGCAAGATGGTGAGAATGATAGACTTCGATATGGTTTGTCCTCCATGCAAGGCTGGCGTACAACCATGGAAGATGCCGTGAGTACTCTTTATGATTTGTGTGGTGCCTTTGTGAAAGAAAATTCAATGTTTAGGTTATATGTTGATGTTAAAAGTGATTAACTTTGGTATTGTCATTGCTGTTTGGTCATGTGGAATGAACCCAGAGGGAAGGTATTGAATTTAATGTTTCTATGCCCTGTGGTCTGCCCATAAATAGCCACAATTTTAAGTGCGAATTGAACCACAAAATTTTGTGAACGTAGTGAGGTCTAGAACTTGCCTGATTCATTAAAGATGATTCACGGTGAATTATTGAGTTTTCTATCGATGTTTAGTGTGTTAAGACTGTAAAACATTGGTATGAATTTCGATAGAGTTCAGTGTCATGAAGTAGAAAGACAACACATGTTGAATTTGTGTGATAATACAACTGGAAAATGTATCATTGCAGAAGGAAGTGCTCGGCCCTCTTATTTAAAAAGTACATGACGGGGAATGCATTTGTGGGGAATGCTGTCTACAACACATAAAAATGGACATTCAACAAAATTATGAGCCGTTGACAAATAAATGGCACCTGAACTTATTCAGTCAAGTAGAGTGGACAGAGTCACAGATACATATTGGCAGCATTAGCATTCCTTAGATGAATTTATGAAACAATGGAGACAGGGTTCTTGATTTCAAAGAATATAGCTAAGAGATTGGGGATTAGATCTGCATCTTATATATCTATATATCATAACTTTGGGAATTAGATACGGATCCTTTCAAGCATGTATTTGGCTTCATAGAATATTTTTTGTCCAATTTGGTTAACTTATATTTTCTTGATGTTTTGGTGTGTTACTAGTTGCATCCAAACTTATATAAGGTGTTTGACAGCATGCAGCTTATCCAGATTTGGACATTTCCACATCTTTCTTTGGTGTTTATGATGGCCATGGAGGTCAGAATTTACCTGAATGCTTATTTTATGTTTATTAATATATATTTTCTAGTATCTGTTACTATTTTGTACAAACCTTATGGTTTTATTCGTTTTTCCAGATGCTTATATTTTATAATATGTCATCTCCTTTTCCCGATGCTAATATTTTGTAATAGTTTTGCAATTATTTTTACAACAGTTGTTAACCTGACATTAAAAAATAGTAGATGTTGAATTAGATATTAGCATTTCTTTTTCTTATTTCTTAAAGGGGGTTGGTTGGGGAAAATATGTATGATTTGAAGGATCTATGCTTAAGAGCCTGTTTGTATTTGCGTTTTAAAAGCATTTTTGAAAAAAAAATGATGTTTTTATTTTATTCTTTTCTTTGCTTCAAATTAATTTTTTTAGTGTTTTCAAATCGTTTTGTTGTGTTGATATAAAAAATGAATTTTAAAAAATAAAAGAAATTATTTCAATGCATTTCCAAATGAAAAGCACTTTGAAAAGCAATTGCTACCACAATACCAAATGAGCTCTAAGTGGTGAGCTAGGGCTTTATAAACAAGGATTGATACTTTGAATGTATTGAAAGGGATTAGGGGTTGGTGGATCAATTGAAATCGGAATTTGTATTAAAATTTCAAAGAATGATTCAAGAGGTAAATTCCTGGGTTTTCTGCTGGCAACAAATAATTTGAAGTGTAAAGATACATTTATAACATACTCAAAATCTTTAGAAGAATCAGATGAGATGGATGATGGTAAGATGGAACTAATGGTAGCATCAGAGTCTATTTTTAATCAATTATCCCCGTGCTGGTGGCTTCTCAAGCATGCATCAACTTACCCTTCATGTTGAGCAAGGTTCATCATTTTAGTTATTGGTGATGGTGATGATTATCATGGTAGTGTGATGCAATGCTAGTAATCATTTCCTAGGTTCATCAAATGCAGTTTGTCATTCTTATCAAATTCTATTCTTTTGCAGGTCAAGCAGTGGCTAAATTCTGTGCTAAATATCTTCACGAGCAAGTGCTCAGGCAGGAAAGTTATCTGTCTGGCGATTTAGGCACTTCTTTACAGAAAGCTTTCCTCAGGTTGTTTCACTTGTTTTCTCTGTACTTTGTTTAACAAATGGATGTACATAGCTATTCCCTTGCTAATTTTTGGTTGTGCCTTTGAGTAACACATTATCAGATCCAGTGGCCTGGACTCATATTTGGACTGTATGTATATGTTAGTACTTTCTTTGGTATGATTTCTTACTTCATCATTACAGAATGTTATAGAAGGCTTGGCTCCTTAGGAAATAGAATGGAGGAAAAGAATCCCTTGTATAACCAAGCCCAACTGTTTCAGTACCAATGCTTATTTGAGTTGCTCGTTGATATAATGGCTTAATTTGACAGTGGTGATCATTCATATGTTATCAGTTTATCATTTTTATCAAAGAGCGAACAAATTTTACCCTTATCAAATCGTTTCTGCCATGATGATGATGAATGCAATAGTATGCAATTGTTTTGGTCAGTTTGTAAGATAACTGTTACTGGTTTTTGTCATAGTTGACTTAAAATTCTAATCCTTTGGAACCCATGTAATGACAAGTTTTATGTGCCCCAAATGAACTCTTGATGCAGAATGGATGAGATGATGCGTGGGCAGAGGGGATGGAGAGAACTAGCCAGCTTGGGTGATAACATAGAAAAGGTTTCTGGTATGATAGAAGGATTGATATGGTCGCCTAGAAGAGGTCAAGTTAATGGAAGTTTGGATGATTGGCCTTCTGAGGAGGTACTCCATCATATTGTATAATGTTTTCTCAATTGGTTGCTGCTAATGGCACAATAAGGCTTCCTTGTTATTTGGGAAGTTCACTGGCATAGTCACATTAAAACAGGAGTGTGTAAGAAACAGCAGGGGTTTTTGCTGTTTGGGAATTTCTTGATTCCTGTTGGAAGGATATTTGTTTTGGGGAGTTTCGGCTCACATTTTGGTTCAGAGAGCTTATTTGGGCTTGAGTTTCATATTTTTTATGGAGTTGAAGGCTTAGAGTCTTAAGACCACTAAGCATTCTAAACTGCTTAATGCAGTTTCTTCTTGTTGTCTTTAGCTTATTCAATTTTTCTTTTCCTACAAAAGAAATACTCAAGCCTAAGACCCCTGGGGAGAAGGGGGGAAATGGGTGCTGATTGAGCCACGAGCTCATTGGCCATTTATTCCAAATTAAACTAGCTTTTTCTTTGTTTTTTATGGTGGTTTTCTTTCTTTGGCCATTCTGATATGGAAAGTTGCTCTTGCGATTTTAGTATGATATAGAACATTTGCTTCTCGAATGACAATCTAGTTCGATAATTTATGTTAATTTAGCTGTATAATTAACCAAATTTAGCACAGGTGTTCATGTTGTTTCATTGATCTTATAAATTCTTATCCTTAAATATCTATTATCAAATGACTTACAATAACTTTTGCATACTGGCTGTTGTTAATGTTACTAGTTTTGGAATAGTATGTTAATGACATTTTAAGTACATATGTATAGGAAAAGTAAATCTTATTTTGCAAATATCAGGGGCCTCATTCTAGCTTTCATGGACCAACTTCTGGAAGCACTGCATGTGTTGCAATTATTCGAAACAACCAACTTTTTGTTGCAAATGCTGGTGATTCTCGTTGTGTTATATCCAGGAAGGGTCAGGTATTCCTGTTCCCTCTTTTTTGACAAGCTTTCAGCTTGCTTTTTCTCCCTCTGTATTTGGTAAAAGGAATTGATGGTTTCTTATTTATTTCCAATCCATGAATTGAAATGATTTTGGTGTTCAGTACATCATGCATGGATGCTTCTTCCCTGTTATGGGCTGTGTGTATTAATCGTGGAAACAAAAGTGCACCCCCACATACATGAATAGAATCTATGAAAGACTTGGTGATTGTGATTTAGAGATCACATGAAGAAAGGAATATATTTGCTCAGATAAAAGAAGAGGAGAGCTACAATTTCCATAGCTTGGATGAAACTAACATGTGCTTGTAGGGTTGGGCTAATTCTTGTCATTTTATCTTTGATCATGTATAATTTCATTGATTATTGTTCATTTTGCCAAATGCATTAGTTGCATCATAGCAAAGTAATCTGTTGTTTAAAAAGGTTTATATACCTGGTCTTTCATTATTTAAGGTTTAAGGGTGTTTCTTCTTCTTTGTTTCTTAACAAAAGAAAGCTTCCATGACCCAACTTCTTTGGATTTCTAATATGAGTTGGAAAAAGGAATTGAAAAGGGGGGATAGGATAAATTGAAGAAAGGCTCTTTCTTTAAAGATAAAAAGAGCACAAATTCATGCAGTTTGATTCTTGTTGTTTTTTCTTTGAAGAGTGAAGGATTGTTAATGTGATGAAATCTATGTGTGTCAAGTCAATGACTGTTAATTTGATGATCATTGTCTAGTAGGACAGTTTTCTTTGTCTGTGATGATTCACTCTTTAGAAATCCTTGTTTCTCTAAAGGCTTCTTTTGTTATGTAACAAAGTTCTTTCAAGTTGCAAGTTGTAACATTTCATGGATCTTTCATTGTAACTCATGAACAGGTTTGTCATTTGTGATTACTGTAGTTCCATTCACAAGAAGTAGCACTGCACAGATTTAACTCTTAAGTGTGAAATTACCTTATAAATCCAAAGCAGTTGACTTAGCGGTGGCGATGATGGCATTCCATCAGTTAATAACAGCACTCCACAGCAGTCAATACCACAATCCATTTGTCTCACTGTTAATGATGGTGCCATTAATGAAGTGCCATAAATTGATGGAATGGCTCCATCATCACCCTTGACTATATATTCAACTCTTGATGGGAGAAGAATGAAGTAGCCATGGAATATCTGTATTGTCAAGCTTCCTTCTCTTGGTGGTGACAGTCTCACCTCGTACAGCTATTACATGAAGAATGGGAAAAACCAAGATGTTTTCAACCCTCTTCCTTAAACTAGTTGTGAGGAAGACGTCCTTATATTTTAACCTTATGAGCCTAGATATTTATCCACCTCCTACTGTTGTACCCAGGTCCATGTATCATTTGGCAAGACAATAAGTGAACGGGTCTTTTGTGGAATTATGTTTCTATAATGAATGATTAGCATATCTTTTGCAAGATTATACACGTGAAGTGTCTTATGCAAGTCCTTTATTGCAGGCATTTGACATGTCTAAAGATCACAAGCCTGACCTTGTGGTTGAGAGAGAAAGGATTGTGAATGCCGGTGGCTTTATTGTAGTTGGACGTGTTAATGGAACTTTAAACCTGTCTAGGGCAATCGGTACATGAATTTTTTTCCACTCATGATTTCAAGACAAGGAAGCTTCAAAGGGGAAATTTACCTGTTCAATGCCAATTACTTCTTATGCTGTCAATTTCTTTGTTGCAGGAGATGCAGAGTTGAAGCAGAACAAAAAACTGCCTGCTGAGCAGCAAATTGTAACTGCCAATCCAGACATAAGGACTGTAAGTAGTGTTGCTGCCGATCTTCCTTCTCCTTGGTTTTTTCTTTCTTGTTTTTTCTGGCACTTGTGGTTAAATGACCTCACATGGGCTAACAGATGTTTAATTTGGATACCCCCCCATACACACACACACACCCAAGGAAATTTTGTAGATTATCCATTAATGAATTATGTACCTGTAGGCTAGGAATACTAGATTCTTTGGCCAGTATCACATGATTGGTTTATGTTACTATTATGCAATTTTTTTTTCATGGATTTCTTGTATAATTTTCCATTGCACATGAATAGGTTGAGCTCTGTGATGATGATGAGTTTCTTGTTCTCGCTTGTGACGGGATTTGGTGAGTGAGTTTCTTTTGTTCTTAAGAGAGTGCATGTGTATGGTAACGCCATTTTCTCCATTTCTCCTTTCTTTACGAAATGTAATTTAGATTCTCTATGGATATCTTATTTGAACTTGTATACATGCTACTGTGAATTCTAGTCTCAAAAACAAGGAAATGCGACTTGGAAGTGTCTTTTTAAAGTTGCCCTCATTAGCTGACACAATTTCAGATAAGAAGCACATCGAGACCTTAATAAAATATCAATTTCCAACTCAAAGATCTTTTGGAATGGCAGTAGAATTAGTGTCAAATTTTGTTCGAAATTAGACAATTTGGTTTGATAATAATGAGATTTAGATACAAAGGTATAATTTTAAGATGATGTGAAGACTGCTGTTTTTTAAGTATCTGTGTGCCTTTTCTTTTTTCTGGCTAAAATAACCCAATTTTATTGAAAGAGCACAACTGGTATTTGTATGCTACTCACTCCAAGATGCTATGTAACCTGAAAGCAATGCTTTTGTATTAGCTCTGCATAGAGAATGATATTTGCCATTGACATAGGAAGCACATTCAGTTAGCAACATATACACAGGAAACTAAGTGGTGCATGGACTCGGTTGTGTTTCTATTTCCTCTTTCCATCTTCATCCACTGATTCTGAAGAGCTTAAAGAGAGTCATTTGGATCTCCCTATTTTGTTTTATCTTGGAATTTGCTATTTTTGCTAATTCCACTTATGCCATAGGGATTGCATGTCAAGTCAACAGCTAGTGGACTATGTGCGTGAACAGTTAAACACTGTAAGTTCTGTAAACTTTAGTTGAGATTTTGAACATATGCACACATGCTGGTTACAATATTTCTGTCCAAATCTATGCAGGAAACTAAGCTTTCTGTGATATGCGGAAGAGTTTTTCACAGGTGTTTGGCTCCCGATACTAATGGTGGTGAGGGGTGCGACAACATGACCATGATCTTGGTGCAATTCAAAAAACCTGTTAAATCTGGTCCTTCTGCAGAGCAGCAGCGACCATCTTCTGATCAAGCAATGCAGGTTGACACAAGTAATATGGACAAGTGAAGGCTGAGACCAAAGAGAAGAGTTAGTGGAACAATGGGCCACAACTTTAACAATTAGGAGCTGAATTGTTGTGATAGTAAAATGATCGTTGATTTTTTTTTTTGGAGTTCTGCACTTTTTTTTCTATAGAATTCTAGCTCTACTTTTAGGAAGAGCATACCATGCACAGGATGGAGCACAAAAAATTAACAAGGTCAATTATCCAAACCAATGAACCAAAAACTATGGAGAACGTGGACTGGCTCAGTTGTGAGTTGATCTCTGTATAGATACATTCCAGATTTTCATTTTCAAGAGAGTTTGTACTGGTTTTGTGGTTTCTTCACCTTGAAAAGGAAAGGAAAAGATCTGTTTCAGAATTTGTGGTCTCCACTCCTGCCCAGCTACTGTGTAGGGGCTCGCTAGTTTCTATTTCACAATTACTCTTTTCACTGTTCTTTTCATGGCTGCTGATGCTGCAAATGTGATAGACAAGGAAGAAACAACCCAATCAAGGTGTTTGATGGTTAAAAGCAAAAGCAATCTCCAGTTACGAAGGGTCAGCATCAAGCCTAGCAAAACCTTGTTTTTTATTGGACAACAAGATTCTAGTTCCCTAGTTGAAGTTTGGCCTCGAGTTGCGTGAAGCAAGTTAAAGTTTCCTCCCTTGCTTTTCACATCTCTCCCTGTGTTCTTTTTTTATTGCTCAAGGAACCTGTAGGATAACTAGGTTGCTTCTGAGGGTGGCAATAGAAATTCGGAACATGGCAAATCAGAAGTCAAATAAGCTAGAAACCAGGCAAGTGCCGAGAAGTCAAGTGTTCAGCAACTTCTTGCAAGCAAATCGAGAGTCTCAGCTAGCCAGGTTTCTTCAAGATTACTTTAGAATGAAAACCTTAAATCATAGGTTGCAAGACTTGAACACACTTCAAACTCTCAACTTCTTAACCACCTTAAAGCCGATGAAGATTTGTTGATGCATGAGAGTTGATTCCAGCATATAATTATGAGTAATCATTGAAAAAAGGAACGATAACAAAATAATATAGAAAAATCAAATAAAAATCTTCAAAAAAATTGTAATTTACTGGATCATGATCATCATTGGAAAAATTATGACAAGTTCAAAGAGAGTGGTTAAACATACTACTAAAAGCTAGCCTCTTTTAATGATAAGATCATGATAGTAAGTCAAAAAAATGATAAACAAGAAGAAAATTACAAGTCATTCTTAATATAGGATCGAATGATGGTCCCTCTACTCTCATAATATCTCATCTTTATTGTCGAGTTCTTCTCCTTCTTCTCTTATATATATATATATATATATATATATATATATATATATATATATATATATATCCTTTTGATTGGTTGAATTTGTCTTTGCGAACAAGGAATATGCCACTAGCAAGTGAATGGGACTGTCTTAATGAGTATTTCTTAATCAGTTCATGTCATTTAAATATCACAGATATTAGCATCATATGAGAAATTAGCACAGCCACAGCATCCAAACAGTAGATAGATATTAGATTTGGATTCTTGCTTTCTTCTTTTGTCAGTTCATGCATGGCCAAAACTTTCCATGAGAATAACTTGTTTGTCTGCATCCCAAACCCTAAGAAGGAATCGAAATAAATCTTCATTGAAGGTTCCATGGGGTTAGGCTTTAGGATTTTAAATCCAAACCCTAATAATTAATTAACCCTTCCCTTGAAAAATGAACGTTTTTTCCCTTCTATTTAACGTTTCTTGACTTATTCCTTTACCAGGACTTGCTCTAATCGCAATGCAGGTGATAAATTTAAATACAAATAGTTAACTCATCATCCACTTTGAGTTGAGAATTCTCTATGCTTAAAAAAAAAATAAAATTATTGACATATGAAACATATTATTATTCCCCAGAAGAAATGGTCACAACAAGGACATCGCACATGTTTATGTTTTACTCTCTTGACTTGGTATTTAACCCACATGGTGAATTTACTAAACCATAAATTTCTTGATTTTGAACACCACCTCCTACATTAATGGATAACATTGAATTAAATTTTGAGTTAATGGATGTAACACACATGTAAGCCCCATTCATATTCTTATCCACTCATATATAGAAAAGAACAAGAAAAGGAGAAAATCTTATTTCATTTCGCCACTCAATTCATGACTTTTACGAGTTAATCCGTCTAGATTTAAATTATTTTATTGTGTTTTTTTTAGATTGATTCTCTCACACTTCAATCATTCAACAATAAATTTATTGAGAATTGACTTTCATGATTTATTTTGATTTGCTTTATTTGAAGTTATATCGTAAATTTAGAAGGTTAACCTAGATTGACCCGAGTCAAACTGATATATTGTCGTTTCAATATTTTTTTTTAAAATGATGTCTTGAATTTTTTTTAATTAAATTATATTTTTACCAATCATTCGGGTTGTCTTTGAACTTATCGAGTCAATCGGGTCATATTGAGTTAACTAAAATTAAAAGAGATGGTTTTCGGATCTAGAAATTCATTTTTCAATTACTTTTTAATCAAAAACACCATTTAACCCTTCTAAATAACCTAATAACCATAAAAACCAAAAAATAGATTAAAAAAGTAAAATCTAACCTGAATTGAAAAAATCTTTACGGGCTCATATCTCCTCTCTAATGCAAGTTTAGAGACAAAACAACAACAACAAATTTTTTTTTATTAAATAGAACTTATTGACACTAAAAAACCAAACCAACAAATTCCTCTCTTCTCGTCATTTTTAGATTACTTTATCTCTCATTTCTCCAACTCATGTACTAAAATGCAACACAAATAAACTTTCAAACCAAATTAAAATTATGAGGGTTTAAAAGCACTTTTCTCAAGATTTTTAGATTGGCTATGTTATTATTATTATTTTTTTTTACACTTTGGTTTCTTTTCTTTTAAATTTATATGTCCTTGAAATATTTTGACAAATTGATCAATAGTTTGGTCATTAAAAGTTGTGATTGAAAAAAAAATTTGAGGACCGAAAAGAGAATAGAAAATTGGTCAGTGGAGCTACAGTAAAATGCCTAGGCATTTTAAAATGTCTAGTAATGTTTTTTTTTTTTTCAATCTGGTCCTAGCATTTCATTTGTTTCTAACTTCCTACCTGGATTATGCACATGAGGAAAACCACCGACACTGTACAGAATCGAAAATATATAGTTATTGCCGGTACTGATTCATTTCAGTAATAAGTCAAGTGCTCTGCCTTGTTCTTCTACACTATTATCATAATCATTAAAAAAAAAAATTAGGTAGAAGGTGACATAAAAGTGCAATTAGATTCAAACTTATCATCTTAAATCTTGAAACATATAATTAATTAATAAATGTGAGGTACGTTGACTATGAGTGGAGAGGAGAGAAAATTACCGTTACTCACTCCTGATATGGTATGGCTGATGTAATTATTAGGTAACGTAAAGTGTTTTTTTTTAAAAATATTTTTTAGTTTTATATATATATATATATATATATATATATATATATATATCAAGTTGCTACTATTTGGTATGATTTATTTACAGCACAGCTAAGATTTTATGATATCTTCAACCTTGGAATTGACCCATAAATTTCTTGATTTTGAACACCACCTCCTACGTTAATGGATAACATGGAATTAAATTTTTAGTTAATGTATGGAGCACACATGTAAACCCCATTAATATTCTTATCCACTCATATATAGAAAAAGAACAAGAAAAGGAGAAAATCTTCAAATTTGAAACTCTCTTCTATAAATATTATTAAACTCAATATAGCTACTCGATCTTTAGTATATATTAGGTTTCAAATTAAATTGAACAAGAATTTGAGAAATCAACTCGAGATTTAATTTGAAATCAATTTATTTATTTTTAAATTAAAATGATATTAAATTATTATTTTTTTAAAATATTAAAACGATATAATTTCAAATCAATTTAAATTAATAACCTGAGGTCATATAAACTAAGCTTTAATGTCTATTTGGAAGAATAATCGTTTATGTTTTTTAAAAGTGTTTTAAATTGAATATATATTAAAATAATATTTTTTAATATTTTTATATCATTTCATCAAAACTATAAAAAAATACTAAAAATTATCAATTTAATATATTTTCAAGCCAAATGCACTTTTAAAACATACTCAAATATAATTTCATGCAATGCCAAACCGATTATCTATAGATATGCATAATAAGATGGGATGAGCCAAGTTTAGGTTGTTTTTTAGGTTGAAATTGTATTTTGTGATATGAAAATATAAAAAAAAAAAAAAAATTATTTTCATATCAACCATTACCGATATTTCCATGCACTATCTTGATAACCTTTGCCTTTTTTGTAGCCGGAAAAGGATGAAAGGATGGCAGTATCAGAATAAAGAAAAAGAGAAAATGGATGACATTATCCAGCTTTAAGTCTGTTAAAAAGCTTGAGCCCATGAGGTAATGATAGAAATGCTATCCACAATTTGCTGAACTGTTGTGTCTTTCTTTCTTACCACAAGGAAAGACGCACACGTGTCGACAACCCAACTCACAACGATTCAATCACCTTGGATAAAATATTTGTTTTTGCAATTTGGTCCCAGCACTCCATTTGTTTCTGACTTCTTACCTGGTCCATGCACCAGAGGAAGAAAGCGACCGACACTGTACAGGATTGAAAATTTATTGAATGTGCTCCAACTTATATGTTTTAAAACTATATTCAAAGTCATCATCTTAAATCTAAACATATATTAATTAATAATTGAATAATTTTCTTCAATGCAGTGTGAACGACAATAAAAAAAACTTATTTGTTTAATTTAAATTCTAATGTCACTTCTCTCTATTGAGTTTTGCGTTTTGATTAAACATAAGATGCACCCTCCTGTGTTTTTTTATTTTTATTTTCCTTTATAAGTTTCAATGGAAAACAGATCCGTAATCAATTCAAACACGTGGAGAGAGATGTAAATTAAAATTTAGTATTCCTCTGTTTTAGCTGGCATTAATGTTAAATGGCCTGCCAACCCTGACTGTTTTGATTTAAACAAGGAAACTTTCTTGGTAACCCCTCCCCCTCTCAAGAGAATTCATCAACTTTAGCTTCTTTTAAGAATTATTTTTAGCTTGAAAAAAAAAAGAAGGAATGTTTTTAATGATTTTAGTGTGTTAATGTTAGTAATAAAGAAAAATATAAAAAGATAAGAGTTAAAAAAAAAGTGAATTTGAGTTCACATCTATAAATATAAATATAGTTATAAGATTGGTCCACGATTCAACTTTTAAAAAATTCAGATTATTTAACTATATATTAAAGTCATGGATCTATCATTAAAATAACAAGTATGTAATAATAATGATATTTGAGCATGTAATAATAATAATTTTTTAAAATAAATTTTACTTGAAAATATATTAAAATAATATATTTAAAAAAATTATTTTTAATATTATCATATAAAAATAATAAAAAATATAAAAAACAATATATTCGTAATCCCTCCTATATGATAACAAATAGGGTACTAAGTCGTAATTCTGTTTAATTTTGCATTTTAAAAATATTTTTAAAAAAAAATAAAATTTTTTTTATTTTAAATTAATATGTTTTTGATGTTTACAGATATTTTGATATCAAAAATAATTTTTAAAAAATAAAAAATATTATTTTAATATATTTTTAAATAAAAAATATTTTAAAAAATAAATACAACTATACTTTCAATAAAACTATCATTTAATACCATAACCATAAGAAACGTGGGAAAGAAGAATAAAGTATGTCAGTTTAAATAAACCCTAAATAGAAAAAGGAAAAAAAGGCCATGTTCCGATCTGACTAGGGCCAGGATAAGCACAAAACACCCTTCCTACCCTCTTCTTTTCCTCCACTCCACAAAAACAAAAGAAAACAGACCCTTTGGATAAGGACCCCACTGTTAGTATTAATATTATTAACACCACAATTTTTGCTCCATTATAACTATTTATTACCAGCCCCCCTCCTCATTCAAAACATCCATTATTTATAGCAACCCTTTCAAGATCCACTACTACAATTTGCGTTTGCCCAAATCAAAACAACATTCGACCTCTGCCCATAGTTTTCTTTTTGGTTTTGAAGGGAGATTCTTGTATTGTCTCTGTGGGTGATCTTGAGAGAATGGCAAGTGCAGCAGCTGTTGGGATGATGGGAGGAAATGGTGGTGCTGTGTCCTCGAGCTCTTGGTTTCAAATCAAGAACAGGAGGAAGAAGAACAATAAAGATAATATGGGGAGAGATAGAGTCAGGATTTTTTGTGCTTCTTCCTATTCATCTTCTTCTTCTGTTATGGACCCTTATAAGACTCTTAAGATCCAACCCGGTGCTTCTGAGTCTGAGGTCAAGAAAGCTTTTAGACAGCTTGCTCTGCAGGTTCAGTATATTTTTCTATTTCTTTTTCTTGAATTTCTTGGTGGGTTTCCATTCTTGAATTGTTTTTTATTATGTTCTTGGTTGGTTTTTTAAGGGGATTTTGGTTGTTGATTGTTTTGTGTTATGTTTCAGTATCATCCAGATGTATGCAGAGGAAGCAATTGTGGTGTCCAGTTTAGTCTGATCAATGAAGCCTATGATGTACGCAGTCATCTCCTCATCCTTCATTTTTAATTTTCTCTTAAATTACATTTTTGTTTTCTTGTGTGCTTTCCTTTTCTTTTCTTGGTGGGGTTCATTGTAGGGTTAGGTAAAGGTTGAATATTATTCTCAAAACATAGAAAATAAAAGGATAGGAGGTGAAACCGTGAAAGTGTTCAAGACAAGGCATTCAATCAATGTTGTAAATTCAATGCAGCCAATAACCTAATCTAAAATGATGATATTTAAAAAAAAAATCAATTTTTTTTTTTTTGATATTATGTTACCTTTTTTTAGAAAAAAGTCAAGTTTTGTTTTGATCTGAATTAAGTTAGATCGATCAAACTCCAGTTCAACTGTTGGAACAGATTGAACTTAAGAACACCACGTTCAAGTATAGGATTCCATGGAGCATATGTTTCCAGTTAAAATTTATTGGTTGCTTTCATAAAGAAGAAATCTTATTGGTTTTGCAATTGAATACAATTGTTATTGCTCTTGTTTTGTGTGGAAGGCAATTATTATTATTTTTTCTCGTGAAAAAGACTGATAATCAATTTCTTCCATGATCAAATCCATAGTATCAGGTAAAAAAAAGCCAATTATTTCGATAGGACACAGCACCACATCACCCAAATCATAGAGGTAATCATGAGCAAAATTTAGGTTGCAAGCTCTTGGATGATTCTTGAGGCCATATTGGTTTTGAAGATGGCCCATTGATGTCTTTTCATATCTAGAACCTGTCTCCCAGAGCCATCACTGTCATGGTGCTGTTGCTGCTGGGATGCATTTTTCGTGTAATTTTTCCATGCTCTTGACCTTATGTGTGTATGGAATGGAATGCAGATTGTGATGAGTAATTTGAGGGAAGAACCAGATGAATCATCACAGATGCACAGGTCTTATGAGCCATCGGATCAAGGAATTGATGAGCCTATGAGAGGAATGAACGACCCAGATTGGGATATGTGGGAAGAATGGATGGGGTGGGAAGGAGCTGGGATTCGTGACTACTCTTCTCATATTAATCCTTACATTTAAGAAAATAAAAATAAAAAACTGTAAATGATAAGCTTTAATGTGTGAATTAAAATTAAGCCAAAATTATAACGGTTGCGTCTATTGTACATAATTAGATGTGGGGACTGTTTCTAATTTCACTTTTTTTTTTTTCCATGTAAAGTTGCTGAGCCTATCCATTACATATGCCTGATGGAAGGCAGCACCACCATAATTTATCACCACCATTGGCTATAGCTTGTCTTCTTCTTCTTCTTCTTTGGCTAATGCTTATTGCCATCGCTCATGGGAGTGAGGAGCAATATACATGGAAGAGTATACTGAATAATATACATGTTATGGTTTTGATAATTGAAACAAGTTTCATCCTCATTCACCGTGTTATTAGACATAACTTGGTGACCAGCCGAGCCTGGCCTGGGCAAGGTTGGTGGAAAAAATATTGGTTTTTTATTTTTTTTCCCGTCAAGATAACATCATTTTCAGGGATTTAAAATAAAAATTCAAGACTTGAGTTGATCCATTCGTAAATGGACCCCTGAGTTAGTTAAGTTGTCATTATCTTTCCTTGTATCAATAAGCAATATTTTAGAGCATTATAATTTTTCAACTTTCAGACAAATACAGAAATATTTGTGTGTTTAAATTGGCAGGCTCTGGTTTGGAGATGAGGTGCGGGCCTGGCAAAGGCAGACCCTTGGGTGCATTATTTTTGAGTTCAGAACTCAACTTTGAGTTCCTATGAAAACCTCTTTGTGGCTTGTAATTCTTTGGCTTAGTAGTCAGTACTTATAGGCCCATGTTGTCAGACTATAAATAAAGGTATGTAGCAGTACTTAGAAAATGTTAATGGGCCCTCCCCGGCCCGGGTCTGCCCTGATAAAGGACCCAATTCACTAAATCATCGGGTCAATAGGTTGTTATTTTTTAAAAAATCCTTCATTTTAACTCGAATAGTTTGAGCTCGGTACGACGACAAAGCTGACTATTTCATGGGCTAATTTGTTAATGGGCCCTCCTCGGCCCTGGTCCATGTCCATAATCTTGATGATGTAAAATCAACAAAGTCCACGTGTTGATCACCGTATTGGCAGATATGTTAACATGGCAAAATACATTAGTTTGGTATTGCTATTGAAAAATATTGATTTTTTTATTTTAAATTAATATATTTTTGATATTTATAAATTATTTTAATGTGCTGATTTTAAAAATAATTTTTAAAAAATAAAAATATTATTGATATACTTTTTTAAATAAAAAATATTTTAAAAAACAACAACAACTATATTTCTAATCATACTCTTGGATAGATACACAAGTAAAAAACATGTCAACCTATGTAACATCACATTGTAAATTTACTGACACGAACATGCTTACAACGTTCCACACAACAACTTCAAGGCAGGTAAATTGCATGTCGATGAATTTATTATTTTAATTTTTAAAAAATATTAAATTTAACCTGCTTGATTTTAATCAGGTTAATTACATCACAAATTAATTTATATTCATGTCATCTTCCAACTCAATTTAACATAAAACTTAATCTAAATTAAATTTTGAATCTACAAGATATCAAATTAACTTGTAAAACTAGATTTTATAACAGCACTAAAACAAATCTTGTCCGCTCAAGACATAGGACATGATAACAATATAGTACATTTAGTAAAAAGAGATTCAAATTATCTTCTGATTTGGATAATAACAAATTAATATATATATATATATATATATATATATATATTTCACCCAAACATAAAGCTGTGCCCTTTATATACAGGGACAGGGTTTTTCTAACACGTGCTGTCAATGGATGCCAATGTAATGTTTTTACTCACAGTAAGATGTCAAGGAAAACCCATACATGAGTCTTCTCCAAGGATGAGTTGATTCGAAGATACAGCTGCAAAACTTGGTAAGTATTTATCAAGTTGAGTAACCACCACCGTCTAGGCATCTAATCTATGGTGCCCGGCACGAGTCAATACCCCGCCACCTCACAGACAAATCCATGTTTGTAGCAGTGGAATTTTTTAATTGAAACTAAGAACAATCGGAACGTGTTTTAGTTCCAAATATTTTAACGTAATCAAGTTATTAAACTATTAATAATTTTTTACTTAATTATTACATTAATATTTTCTGCTTGATTCCCTTCTCTATCAAGCCTTTGCCTTAAAGAAAACCCACTTCAGCCTTTCTAATCAACAACCCATCAAATCACTGTCAGGTAGTAAACTTATCTGATTCTTAGAATCTCGTTTTTTTTTTTTTTTTTTTTCCCATCGCGTGTAATCCATTTTTTTGTTGTCTTGATGGATTTTCTATCTACATCAACAGAGAAATCAAGGGCTGTGATTCAATTTCCTGTTTGATTTCTCCGTTGGAGGTAACCATTGTTTTCATATATAGCTGCAGCTGTGTGATTTGCGTTGAAATCTTGTTTTTGGCTAATGGGATTCTCATAAAGCTGCCTCTTTGTGATTATATATGTATGTTTTATTATATCTCTTTGGTATTATTTAGGGTTTGTTGGAGGTGGTTTTGTGTGTCGATAACGGAGATGCTAATTCAGTAAAGATTCAAGATTTATACAGAACTAGGCCCTTCGCAGTGTATGTGAAGGAAAGACTCGTTTTTGGAAAATGATATTTCTTCAGTTAACAAATACTGATAACATTTGGTATGAGACGGTTTGCGTGCTGCTGAAACTGTAAAATCTTGGGTGCATTAATTCATTTGTTTCTATTTAGCAAGTACATATGCTGAAGTATTTTTTGAATCTAATGCAAATTATGGCAGGAGATAGGTACCTGGTTTGGCTTACTCTGGTCTTGCACTGGGCAAAATTATATTGTGTAGCACAATGTGCTTCGTGAAGGATGTTGTGATGAGACTAAATATGTAGTTTGCATTCAATGTTATGGACATTCTTTTCTTTTTTTGGTTTAATTTATGTGAATTTAACTCTCATGGTATGATAAAAGTTTGCCTTTCTTAATGGAATGACTTCAAATAGAAGGGCCTTTGTAGGCGAGAACAAGTGCCATAAGCGTTCTCTTTTATTTTTGCATCCTGGAAAAAAAGAAGTATAGTGATAAGTATGCTCACACTTTCATTTGCCTAATGTACCAGCATTTAGGGCTTGTTATTAATGGCGGACTTTAAAGAACGCCTGCTCCCACCAAAACCAGCATCAGCTATAAACCTTAGAGATTCATCTTATCGACCATCTGCCTCTGGACGCCAACCTTTCCAAGGCGTTGATGTTCCGGGTTTGAAAAAACGTGGCCAAGGCCTTCGATCATGGATTCGTGTTGATTCATCGGGAAATTCCCAAATTATTGAGGTTGACAAGTTCACAATGATGCGTCGTTGTGACCTACCTGCTCGTGATTTACGACTGCTCGATCCTCTTTTTGTTTACCCCTCAACAATCCTTGGTAGAGAGAAGGCTATAGTTGCAAACTTAGAGCAGATTCGGTGTATTATTACGGCTGATGAGGTTCTGCTCCTAAATTCCCTTGACAGCTACGTGTTGCAGTATGTAGTGGAGCTACAAAGACGATTGACAACACGAGGGGTAGGTGATGTATGGCAGTCAGAAGGTGATGAATTGAATCGAAGGAGAAGTAGGAATTTTGACAGTGTATTTGGGAATACATCCCCTGATTATTTGCCCTTTGAGTTTAGGGCTCTTGAAGTTGCTCTGGAATCTGCTTGTACATTCCTTGATTCTCAGGTGTGTAAAAAGAACTTTAAATCTGTAACATGCTTGATTTGAAAGAATGGTGTTATTCAAGAGAAATTAAGAATGGTTTGTTGCAGATGTATTATTAAAGCTGTGCATTCCTAATTTTCTTGTTTTTCCTAATCCTAGCGAACTTTCCAACCATAATTTTAATGAATTAGATGCTGTAGCATGAAATATCATAGTAGTTGATAAATACTATTGAATTCATTTTGTTTCTACATATAGCTGTTTTCATGTCCTTCTTGACACTTGAATGATGTAGATGTGCATTCTAGATTAATTAGAGCAGTTCAAGTGAGGTCTGGCTGTGTGTAGATATGTATCTATCAATCTTGTGATATCTTCACTTCTTGGAACAGAAAGACATGGGTGTATTTTCTAATCCTTCTGACAGTAATTTCCCAGTCGACATCTTTCTCCGCTACAAACTCATGGATCATTTACATGGATGTGTATCTATGTATGTTCTGCACACAATTTGGCTTGTTATTCTGGGAAACTTTATTCATTTTACTGTGTTCCACGCTATTAACTAACATTTGAGAAAATCTCCTATAAAATATCTGGCTAAATGTTTTCCTCTTAATTTTTCTTCTCTTGTTAAATATGAGATTGGCAGTGCATTTTGCACATATGCAAACACAGTGCCTCTATCCATGATGAATTTTTCACATGGTTATTGCTACTATTTGCTACGAACATTCGCTTAACCAAAGGCATTACTATTATTTGCATAATTGACAATCTACGCTGACTGAGTAAATGAATCCTCATTTTATTCTTTAGATCACAGTGATCTCACAGATTTTTCTTTTGGATCAAGTGCTTATTTCCAATCTGTTGCAAGTTATTGGGGTTCAGTCCATTTCTCCGTTATTAGCTTTAAAGGAAACAATTATTTTAAAGGCATGGGGAAAAATTTCAAGATCTCTTTCTCAACTCAACAAAGATTAAGAACTCTTAATGAAACCAAGATTTCATCCTTCTGTATATAACTTAAATTGTGTTCAGGAAGTCATCAAATTTGAGCCAACAGTCTTCTTATTGGCTTCTTTATTCTTTTTACTCTATTGTTCTAGTGATGGTATCAACCCATTTCCAGAGAGGTTAAATGTAAAGTACGCAGGGTTTGTAAGATCAGATAAACTTAAACTAGTAAAACATTCTAGAAAAGCAACAACCCACACTGCATAATCCTCTGCAATTTGTATGTATCACAACATGTATGCCTTGCTGGTTTTATCTTTTTGATGGTTATACCAATTCTTTTCTTCATTAAAAATGCAACTCAGATTGTCTTTGTGAAAGAGACAAGTGAGCTGTTTATATATTAGAAAAGGATATCATGTCTCATAATGACCTGGAGAAGTGTTTGGGGATGGCTACTTCTGTCTTGTTTCTGTTTATGTCCATCTAGAGCTATCTTTTTTTCTTCTTTTGGGTTTCATACAGAATTCAGTCCTCCTACCTTCTGTCGTACTACTACTGCCTTTTGCTATATTAAGGCATCACATAGTCTGTCCTATTGCAGTTTCTGTGATAAGATTCCATAAGTTTGAGCAAGTTAGTAATCTTATTTAAATTGCAATTTTCTGAAGGCAGCAGATTTAGAAATTGAAGCATACCCATTACTAGATGAACTGACATCAAAGATCAGTACATTGAACTTGGAACGTGTAAGACGGTTAAAAAGCAGACTTGTTGCTTTGACTCGGAGGGTTCAGAAGGTATAATCCAATATCACTTGCTTTTCCTTTATTGCAAATAAAATTTGGTTATCTTTTCCCCTATTCTTATTCTCTTGTATCTAGGTAAGAGATGAGATTGAGCAGCTCATGGATGATGATGGAGATATGGCCGAAATGTTTCTCACTGAAAAGAAATGTCGGATGGAATCATCATTCTATGGTGATCAATCTTTGATGGGATTTAGGTCAAATGATGGTGGGACATCGATTTCTGCTCCAGTTTCTCCTGTTTCATCACTTCCTGATACACGAAAACTTGAGAAAAGCCTGAGCATTGCAAGGAGCCGACATGAGAGTATGAAGAGTACTGAAAGTGCTACTGAGAATATAGAAGAGCTGGAGATGTTGCTAGAAGCGTACTTTGTTGTCATTGATAGCACCCTGAACAAGTTGACATCAGTACTAACAGCAACCATTATGTTCATTTCCATTTCATTTTTCTTGTATAGGATGTTAAACCTCATTCATTTACATTCACTTCTTTCAGTTGAAGGAGTACATTGATGACACGGAGGATTTCATCAACATTCAGCTGGTACATATTCCTCCGCCCCCAACCCCAAGTCTTCTTAATATTTAATTGTGTTTTGCTTTAGCTCAGTTGTTAGGGACCAAACATTTTAGAACTTTGGTAATTAGAATATTTCAAGCAGGATCATTTTCATAGCATTAAGTGATAATGCACAGTTGTCAACTTCTTGTTGATGCACAAAAAGAAGTAAGTAGCCATCGGTTCTAGCAGAAGTTCTGGATCCTTATTGTGTCTTGTTCTTATTGGATAGGATTGCAGGTTCAGGTTATCCATGATACTGATTTCTGAAGTCGAGTTACATGACCGATCCTTTTGGATGGTCAACTAGGATACAAAGATCTTGCATTATGTTCTCTGGGAACTATTCATTTAATTCTTTCAATTTTGTTTGAGCTGATTAAGTGGACGCTAGTTTTTAAAGTAAGGGATGTATTTGGTTGCAGGATAATGTCCGAAATCAACTGATCCAATTTGAGCTTCTACTCACAACAGCAACATTTGTTGTCGCCATTTTTGGAGTGGTGGCAGGTATCTTTGGCATGAACTTTGCCATACCATTGTTTGATGATGCTAGTGCATTTAAGTGGGTCCTCCTAATCACTGGAGTAACTGGAGTCATCATATTTTGTGCGTTCATGCGGTTCTTCAAGTACAGAAGGCTTATGCAGCTATAGACTGTTAGGAAAATGCAATTAGAAATGAAGAGATGTTTGTGTTTCCATCGCTGTTACTATTATTTATTACTTAATGGTTGAAATGCAGAATAGAAAATGGAAAGTTGATTCCCTGTTATTTGCTTCAGATAATATTTTCATGTTTACTCATAGCAAACGGAAATCGACACAAGAAGTCATGGAGAAGGCAGATATGGGACCTTCATTTTCGGTAGTTCATATTTATCGGTGGTTGATGATAACAATCTTTTATATTTCATGTGGTAGCCCTGTGGGAAAACTACCATACATTGGTATTTGATTTACGATGGATGGATTATAATAGTAGAATTATGATTTACTTCTTAAAAACCCACTCATGGCTGTCTTATAAGGGTGGAATGATATTTTTGTGAGGTTCTTTTGTTATTTGTTTGTGGGTATATTAGTTTTTTTATAATTTTTTTCACACTTAAATTACTTGGTTATCTTTAAAAGTAAAAAAAATAAATAAATATGGTTAGGGGCTTTTTTGGAATTTCCCTTTTGACCTGCACATTGTAACTATTTTGTTGCCCTTGGAATTAGAAAGTCTTATGCTTTGCGATAGGAGCATGTTGGTATTTTTATATTGGTTTATTTGTAATTATTGGGTGGTTTTATGGATGATTTGGTAATTTTCTTAATAAACAAATAATAATAAAAAAGGAAAGCTATTAGCATGTTCTAGGAAGGCGCCAGCGAGTGTGCCACTCTATTGTTTTTGGACAACAAGTGTGGTGGTTTACGACGGGTAAATTAGTTCCCTTAGTGTTTTTTGATTTGCAATGGCAAGGGCTACCTTTTCATGCAACATGTATGATTTAATTCTCGATGGTTTGGTGGCTATTATATTTTTTATTATTATTGTTTTTTTCTTGATTTTTATGCTTGCCCTTGCAACATTTCACAACAATCGTTCAAGTTTTTTTCTCATAGGATTTTGTCTTTACTTTTTTAATTGTTATTTTTTTATATGAATTTGTTTAATAAATTGATATTTTTTTTAATTTAATCCTACTTCAATTTTTTTTTCATTTCAAATTTAGTCTTCATTCTTTTTATTGCTATTTATTTTTATTTTGGATGGTTTTTGAATTTTTTTTTTCAATTTCATCTTTTATTATATTTACATATTAGATTTTATCATCATTCTTTTAATTGCTATTTTTTTATCTTGATAATTTTTAAAATATTTTTATTTCATCATTCAACCTTAAATTGAGCTTATTGATTGATTCTAAATCTAAAATTTAATGGATTGTGAATTTGAGAAATTAACCCATGAGAATTGTTTGAATTCATTTGTTTTTTTTTTAAGCTTATGTTTTTTAGTTTTATTATATGACATTTAATTTAATTAGATATTGGGCTTCGTAATTTTTTTTGCTTTGTATAAGATTTTTCATTGCTTTTGATGATAACATGGATTATATCGAGATTTTTTTCTTTAATAGATTTAGCTTATTTTTAAAGAATGTTTTTAATTAAATTAAATGAATTGCTTGATATCATCAACTATATTATCATCTCTATTCATTTTAATATTTTTTCTAAGGTTAGAAAAAAAAAATATTAACCTGCAAACTTAGTGTTAGGTATTAAATCATATGTTTTCTTTTTTCTCTTTTTTAAGTTTATATTTTTTTGGTTTATCCTTCGATATTTGATTTTTTTAAAGATTGGGTTTTTTTATTATATGATTTTTCACTAATTTTAAAAATAACATGAGTTATCTCGGGTTTTTTTTTTAATTTCTCATTTATTGTTATTTTTTAATCATATAATTAGATTAACATGACTTAATGGAGCCAATCAGATTAATTGTTCTTGAATTTTTATTTTTTCTTTAAAAACATTAGTCCAAGCCGCTTCATAGCACAAGGCACCATTTTAGGTATGCTTGAATCATTTTTTTATTGAATTTTTTTTCTTTTATTTCAAGCATTTCAGAATTTGGTTAATTTTAATTGGAGTTTCTAATTTGCTTTCATTTGAATTACATGGTGTTGCCACAGGCTCATCTTTCATATTAAAAGTCTCGCATGTTTATACCCTATCCCATCCAATATGCTAACATTTTATTTTATTTTTTTTAAAGTCGCAGTGTCACAATTGCAATATTTTAAAAATCCTTCATCCACGGTTGATTGAACTTTTGACTTCCTAGCGTTTTTACATTTTTTATAAGGTTATGAAAACAATGATATAACCCGCCGTATAGAACAGCTAAAAAAATAGTATTTTTCCTAAAACTTGTCAACTTAGCCTACATAATTCATCTGAAGTTCATGATGTTGCTAAACTGTAATCAACACTCAAATGCACCAGTCCTCTTACTCTATTTTAGAACTGTTAACTTCTTTAGAGCAGTATTCGAGATGATTGGATCTTTTATCCATACCCTCTTGTAAGTAAAATGAAAAAGAACACGAACTGTTAGATCATCCCATAGCATCCCTAGTTTTCCCTCAGAATAGACAAAACAAATTCGAGATCGGTAAGAGCTGTCATATCTATAGATGCAACTTATTTCCACCCAGCTTTTGCTTATATCGTTTTGGAGATAAGCCAACAAGAATCCAAGTAGTACTTCTATTTGGATGTGCCAACTCAGAAAAATTTCAAGTTTTCATCTCATAAACATTTGCACATCGCATCCTACAAACTGAAATACAGACCCACTCCTGAACCTAAAGCTTATCCATGGCCGAAGCAGGCAGATGAAAAGTGAATCACCAAAACCCTTTCCACTGTCAAACTGATCACACAAAAATCATGGAGCAGCAGAACCTGAAGAAAGTCTGTCACGCCTTGCTTTATCAGCCTTTTCCATGTAATCTTGATGAGACGAGTGCTTTGTTCCTATGGGAGAAAAGATCGTCATAGTTAATAGCAGCTGATGTTTTTGCGGGCAAAACAACAATGAAATTGATAAACCGACGTGCAAGTATGACACCCACTTCTCAAACGGTTAAAATCCTGATGGACTAACATTACACAATTAGCCCAGTTTCATTTCAACCAGAAAAACATAAACACGACAATAGTCTAAAAGTGTCTCTATGAAAAAGTCATAAATTCAAAAGATGAGCACAGCACAAACCTCAGCAATCAGCACGACAAGGAATCTCACTGCATTCATTTTACTACTTACTACAGGTTTGACTTATCTTTCAATGATACCTAATCAGCATACTATCTATACATACAGCCAATTACTGCTTGTATGGAGGTGCCTTGGAATAGTGGGACTAACTGCAGGCATTTGCATCAATGCCAGAATAGGAACTTGGATTGATGTGGTATCAGATAAAGCATTTTTTTCCCATGAGATGGTATTTGCATAGTTCAACATCATGAAGGTTTAAGGAGGTGTTTAAGAGTGTGGTAGCAGTTGCTTTTTAAAGTGTTTTTCGCTCGGAAATCCATTAAAATATATTTTTTTATTTTTAAAATATTATTTTTGATATCAGAACATCAAAATGATCTAAAAATACCAAAAAAATATTAATTTGAAACAAAAAAAATTTTCAATTTTTTTTTTAAAGTGCTTTTGAAACGTATAAACAAACAAGCCCTAAAAGTTACATCCTTTGAGATTACTCTCAACAGTCACCTCGAAAGAAAAGATGGAAAAGCCCTGCTTGGTATACTTCCGATCATGGAATATTGGCAAACTGCAGCTCATCTAGCATAATGTAGCATTTTTAGTCCTTTCTTGCTTAAATCACAGGATATTACTCTTTGAACTCCAAGTCTCCATCCTCTTTGATACAGTTTGAAATGTGAAAAGGATCTCATTTGGTACAACATATTTGAAAGTATCACTGGTTTGCTCACTTGAACCTACAGCAGAAGTTTGATTTTCTCTTGAACTTGAAATAAATAAGAAAAAGTAATTATGAAGAGAAAAGGATGAAAATTTCAAGGAGTGAATAAAATGCTAACATGATTTCTGGAGATGATCTAGTTGGTTGGTGGAAACCAGTTCAAAATAAGGCTATCCAAGCCAGCATTAATGTCCATGATGTGGTCGAAAGGAGATCATGCATGGACAATGTTCATGTCCGCAGAAGAAAAAGGACTAAAGAAATGCAGAAAGAACACATCTACAAAAATCAAGTTCCTAAAACTAAGGAAGATATCTCTAATTAAGGAACTCAGGACTCTCCATGAGCCTAATTAATGAAAAATGAACAAAGAAAGAAGAGGAAAAACTCTAGATGACAAGGACTACTCCCTCAAGTAGCCAGAACAGGAAGTATTACTTTCATGTATAAGACCTTGGATCCATAATGCTTTAATCTATCTCACAATCTGGACCAAACATTGCAACTGGATTGAAATTTACAGTGACCACCTCTCCTCATTCCCAAAAGGGACCAAAAAGGGCTGATATCAATGGGAATGACAAGATAACTATGCCATCTCACCATAGAAGTCACTTGTCCTCCTAACATTTGCCCGCTTCTCTGATTAAGTAATTCTTTTTACATCATAAAACCCTACTTAAGAACGCATACTCAAGGATCCCAACTTAATTCAGCAACAACACTTCTGCTCCGACAATTTGAGTCAATTCCTTCAGTCCAAACATAATTACAGCCAACTTAAATCATAGCTTCTAAATGGCTATGGACGAAACTAAGAAAGAGAAGAGAATAACAAATCCATCAAATATAAACTTTAACACAAAGAGAAAGAAGCAGGAAAGTCGAAAAATTTTCCTGTTCGAAAACATTCTCTCAGGAACCAAACAAATCAAATCCAACAGCAGCAGCACTTTGAATAATTAACTTTTGAACACAAAGCAATACTTCTCTGTAACTCAACCGTAGATCATCTTCCCAATCAATGAAAGAAGAAAAAAGTCTAAAATTTTGATAATATCCTCCCTTCCCTTGCACTTCCCATTTAGCAAACAAAAAGTTAACACAAAGCAGCATCAACATAGCAACGTTCCAGTAAAGAAAACTGTAAAAATATTCTAACTTTCACTTCCTCTCACTTCTCATTTCCTTTTCATCATTGACCCACCAATCCAAAACAGATATCAAGGCAACACAATCGATTTAAAGGCATAGATATATGGTAGAGAATCAAAATAAAAGAAAACCAACCTCTGTTCATGAGGAACCAAGGGACACCAAAGGCAAGAGTGATGATGACCATGCCAGCCATGACATGCTTTGTGTCTCCACTATGCAAGTAACGATTTACTCTTGACTTGAATCCTTCACTGTTGGCAATACCATTGCTTTTTACCTCGCTTCCCATTTTGTTCACTTGCTAACTTCCTCAGCAAACTCTCTCTCTCCAGGTTTCCTCTCCTAGCTGTTTTGACTATTGAGTGTTAGGCTCCAGCTTGCCAAGTTCTTAGATTTGGGCCTAGTCATACATAAAGAATTTTTGGGCTTGGCCCACGTTCAATATCAGGAGACGAAAACATAAAATAGACTTGAGAAGAAGAAAGCTCTTTTCTTTTATGGTGCCAAGACTTCCCGAGTGAAATCAAGGTATAAAAGGTATGCTTTTGGTTCACTCCACACTCTTTTATGATCTTTCCGTCTGATTTTAGACTCATTTCTTGGTGTTTTGTCGAATCATTTCTACAAAATTCTTCTTTGCTGTTTGGTTTCAAGAAAGCCGTGGAGATTGAAAAGGAAATAGAAATATTGAAAATTTTCTAAATCTCGAATCTTTTTTGGTCTTTGGAAAATATGAGCTGAATTAACAGTTATCGAAAGTGATTTGTGTACTGGGTTACGATAATTTTTTTGTTTTTCTTGGTTACTAAATGGTGCATTATTATGTACTTGTTGTTATTGAATTTTGAGTTTGTGATTGATAGGATAATTGAAGGATGGCAACCACAGCTTGTTTTATAATTGTGAGCAGGAATGATATCCCTATATATGAAGCTGAAGTTGGATCTGCTACTAAAGTATGAACATCTTTTCTTCTTTTATCTTTTCTATTTATCTATGCATTGCTTGTTTGATTGGAAACTCAAATTCTGCGAAATGAAATGTATGGATTGATTTTATTAGCTTTAATTATTATTTCCAATGTGCCATGATATAGAAATTATGTTTTGTTTTTGTTGTGTTTCGTTATCTCTTTGATATTTCCAATGTTGCTGTTTTTATTTTTTGTGAAGTCCCTTTCTATGTTTGTATATCAAATTTCCAAACATAGAATTAAGGGCATTAGGATTATTGGGCTGCATAAGAGAGAACATCCAAAAGTTCCTTTGGTACCGCCTTTGCTTCAAAGCTAATGGCGCTGGGATTTGGAATAATTTTTTCATCAGACCTTTCACGTCATTGATTTAGATATTAGCGATCTACTTGAAGAAATTTTACTGCATTTTGCACAATTTTGTGCTTACGATCTTATGGAAAGGTTCTAGGATCTATTTGTGTCATAAAAGGGACTTCTCAATTTCATATAGAAGCATCTAGGAGGGAAATGAAAGAGAAAGAAAAAGAAAAAGCTAGTGATGCATGCACCATTAATATCAAATTTGTGATAGGTGTAGGAGTACATCTTTTCTCACATTCTTTCATGGTGAAGTTGTTAGCTTTTCTAAGGTTTTGGAGACACCATTTTTGTCATCTTTTTATTATTTTGCTATGTTCTCTGGTTGTATTTTGATGTCCTCACAAGCTACTTGTGATTAACACTTAGCCTATTACTTGATGACAGAGGGAAGATGCTGCACAGATGCATCAATTTATATTGCATGCAGCTTTGGATATTGTTCAGGATCTTGCATGGACCACCAGCGCCATGTAATTTCTAACATGCAAATATATCTGAATCAATCAATGCATTTCTACAATGACCACTCTCTCTCTCTGGTTTTTATTCCTTATGGTGCCTCATAAGAATTTTGTTGAATGCATCCTTTTCGCAGGTATTTGAAGGCAATTGACAGGTTTAATGATATGGTGGTGTCAGTTTATGTTACAGCTGGTCATATCCTTTGTATATGTGATTTTGTATGCTATAGCAACAAAAAGTGGTGTATGTTATGTATATTGCCTTATCTTTTGGTGTATAATTATCCTTGACTTATCTTACATACAAGATTTATGCTACTTCATGACTCTCGCAATGATGATGGAATCAAGAGCTTTTTCCAGGAGGTTCATGAGCTGTATATAAAGGTAAACCACTTCTTGCTTCTACTGGTTGGAACTTTAACATGGATGCTGATTTGTTCAAGTGTTTATTTTGTGTTAAGATTATGGATATTTCTATACGCTCAGAAATTATACTTATTTAGCTGTTTATGCCAAAGTTTCATGGTATTATGAGATACTAACCACTAACAAACAAAGCTGGGCAGTTTACGTATTTCACAATCATATTGAGGTACAAGATCCAGAAGATGCCGCTGTCTACTAAAAGCACCTCGAACCCATTTTATTCCAATTTTATGAGAGAATCTGCAGTCCTTATCTTGTTGGAATTTAGATTTGATTTGACATCTTTCCTGCATTTTTCATTCTTGGTCATGCTTGTCCCAATTTGCTGTGACTTTTGTACCTTGTATGCTACAGAATCTGTTGAAATATATGCACTTGTGAGTTAATGAAAAAATCACACCTTAATTAAGAATAAGAGAGTGAGTGGCTGATATACAATGATAGACGTTATAACCCAACAGCTTAGATGCTTGTGTTGCAGGTTGTGTTCACTCATAATGTAAATATCTCATATGTGTAGGCCAATGGAGGCCTATAGACCAATGTGTGATAAATAGTGCAGATCTCCCAACAAGTGGCAGCAGAGCTGATAGTTTGGTAGATACAAATGAATGCAAGTAGTGTTTGTAGAGCCAATGGTCTCATATTGGCCAAAGTGAGCATGGAGATAGTGGTACTGTATGGGCTCATGGTTTTTTCTCCCATGGAGATAGTGTTCAATTGGGAATTTTTTTATTTCTTTTATCGGGGTAGCCAGTTGAGAATCACGTGCTTGTTATTCATTTGTGACTGAAATGCTAAATGTTGTTTTTTTTTTTTTCCTTTGTTTTGATAAAATCTAAAATGTTGGTTGTTGCAGATTCTTCTCAACCCCCTATACTTGCCTGGTTCCCGCATTACATCTTCGCATTTTGACACCAAAGTTCGGGCTCTTGCAAGAAAATACCTATAGAGGTGGTTGTTTATATACTGTATGAAAGCTATTGGGCTGGTGGAACGGAGTTAACCTTACATCGACTCTTTTCATGTCCTGGCATTTGAGTAGTTTTAAAGACTTCCCTCGAGTTTTATTCGTGATGGTAAAAAATTATTGATTGTGCAATTTGCTTAACGTGTATCAGATGACTCGATGAGTGCATGAAACACAAGTAGTAGCCAAATCTTCTTGATGATTTTTGTTCAACTTGTCGCTCAAAATCTCAATATTAGCAGTCAAGACAGCGATCAAATGATGTATATTTTTTATAAAATCAAATGATGTATTTGTCTATGTCGATTCCAGGATTGGCTTTCATGGTGGTATTAAATGACGCTTCATTTTAATTTTAATTTTTATTTTGCTCCCTCCCTCTCACAAATAGAAGGACCCATCTACCACTCTATTCTTAAGTGGGGTGGATGTTTTCTCAATGGTTTGTCTTTTTGATGATAAGATATTCAGGCACTATCTTGATTGGGAGAGGGAAAATGAAGGTGGATTTGGTAGTAGGAAAGGATGTAGAAAAAAAGGATGAAAGATTATGATTAGTGGTAAAATAGTTATTTTCAGGTTAAAAAAAACAAAATCAAAAGTTTTCTGCTTCAGTTTAAGCTTTCCCAGCAGATTTCTTTCACATCTCCCAACTCTGGCATCCATTTCTCATGTAACCACATGTATGACCATGGCCGGCCTCTTCATGAAATCGGAGTGTTATCTTTTTCTTTTTTTCTCTTTTGATAGTGGTGGGTATTTGAGTTAATTTATATATATTTTGATTAATTTCTTCGTACCATGAAGTTAACGACGAGCTAAATTTTTAATAATTTTAAAATTTATAATCTTTAAATTAATAATCTTTAAAATTAAACTCAGAATTTAATTAATTAAATTATATTTACAAAGGTCCTAGGTCCTCCCTCGGTAGCTATAAATTTAAAAACATAAATTATTAGCATTAGATGCTTGTACTTGTGGTGGTTAGTTATTTTAAAAGCAGCTACTGCTTTTTTCTTTTTAATTTGGGTGGCAAGAAAAGCAGTGTGTGGATGGGTACAAGCAACCATGGAGTGTGGGGGTGAATTTTGGCCTTTCTCTGCAGTCATCATGTGCTTGCTGGCTGCTAGGCCACCGTGGGCCTTCTCATTTCCCGATGAACTCCACCTTACCCTAAGGAAGGAAATATAATAATAATAATAATAATTAAAGACATACATTCCCATAGACACTTATATAGTTGTTAGACCCATGATTGATTTGGAGAAGGGCATGGTTTATTGTATCATTTTTATTAAAATAAAGTTATCACCTTATTGTTTATTTTATTTTTTTAACTTTTTTTAGTGTTAATTTGACCAAGTCAATTATATTATTAAAATTTCACAAGGTTAATTTAGTTATATTGGTCAATTTTTTACTTGTTTTAAGTAAAAATCTAACCCAAATCATGTAGATTTTCTTTAATTAATATACGGAATTGAATTGGGTTTAACAACTCAACATTTTGCCTGCTGCACATTATTATTATTATTATTATTATTATTATTATTATTATTATTATCTACCCATTATTTCATATAAAGACAGAAAAACAGAGGCAGGACAAACTAAAATGAATGCATATGATTATTGAGTGTGATAATGCAAACGGTCATGCGATGCCTTCACAATTGGATGTTTTAAAATAAGGCAGTTGTTATTTTTTATTAAAGTTTTTTTTTTAAAAAAATATATATTAAAATAATTTTTTTAAAAATATATTTTTAATGTTAGTATATTAAAATAATTATAAAATATAAAAAAATTGATTATTTTTTTTAAAAAAAATAATCAATTTTTTAAAGCATTTACAAATAGTAAGTATCGTTTTTAGATTTGGCCCGGATTTCGGGTTTTGACCGGGTTATCAGATCGTCCGAGTTAATTTTTTTAAATCAAAACAGCATTGTTTTAATAAAAAAAATTAATAAATTAAAAAAGAATTTTTACTCGAATTTTATCAGATTAACCAATTAAATTAATTGATCATAGTGATTTTTTTTTATAATTTTTTCTTTAACTTAGCTTGATTTTAGCTCTGAATCTGCTATTTCAAGTCAGCCCGTCAAATCGGATCAGATTTGAAAACGATGAGAGCAAGATTTTCTTATATCTTAGAAGGGAGGAATGCCCCATTCAATTATAGAGTGTGCTCCATCATCCTCACTCTCTTTTTTCTTAAAAAGAGAAAGCAAGAAAGCAGCAGCAACTACAACAAGGGACTGCACGATGGTGTCCAGCTCAGCTCAGCTCATCTTCTTTTGCTTCTTCATCCTCTTCTCTGCCACTGCCACCACCGCTACTGACCACATCGTCGGTGCTAACAAAGGCTGGAACCCTAGTATCAACTACACTCTCTGGGCAAACAACCAAACCTTCTATGTCGGTGACCTTATCTGTAAGCCCCCCCTTTTCTCTCCTTAACTCTATAATGCGTCGAGTGTGTGTTTATGCTCGACCCATTTAAGTTTGGCTAGAAGATGAAGACCTAGTTCTCATTTATAGTTGAAGTGTTCACTTTCTTTTTGTTAATGTAGCTTTTAGGTACCAAAAGACACAGTACAATGTCTTCGAAGTGAACCAGACTGGTTATGACAACTGTACTACAGAAGGAGCCCTAGGCAACTGGACTAGTGGCAAAGATTTCATACCTCTTAACAAGGCCAAGAGATACTACTTCATTTGTGGCAATGGACAATGTTTCAATGGCATGAAGGTTACTATCCTTGTTCACCCTTTGCCGCCGCCACCGTCTGGTAGCATTGCTGCTAATTCGACACCCTCAGGTTCTGCAGCTCCAGTGGTTTTCCATAAGGGATTGGTGGGCTTAAGGGCTTTCGTCTTGGCATTTGCTTCAATTTGGTTTGGATCTGGTTGGATCTAGTAGTAGTTAGTGATTTAATTTGTCGGTCGAAGCTTGGTGGAACTGTAGTAATTCTGTTTCCCCCCTCTCTTTAATCAATTTTTTATGAAATTTAATCAATTTGAGTTATCTTTTATTCTTGACTGAGAACAACTTGAGGCATCATCGAAAAGTTCTCTCTGATATATATATGGAAGCTCTGCTACCTCTGCAAAATAACTCAATGCATTCTATTTATAGGAAGAAGTAGAGAAACTTAGCTAAACAAAGGAGTTTTCAACCCAAGTCACATATGTGGTCATGTGACTGATCATCAAAAGGTGAGCTACTAAGATATAAGTAGGTGCAGCAAAAGAACCAGACAACTTCTATTTGCTCAAGACACATCACAACATGAATTCATTCCATGCCTTGTTTCGTAAGCAACAACAAAATTCATCTGCCCTGAAAACTTGTTATTGCCAAACTCAAGCTTGAGTTTGTGTTATTCAAAAATACTATACATATACACATGATGGAGACATCCTACTACGGGATATTAGAAATGTCCTGTTGTTATAACTTATAAGCACTACTGGCTTGAGTTGATCTGTAATTCTATTTTTCAGTTTCTTTTTTTTAATTTAATTTAACCAAAATTTCTATGTGATTCTCTATTGTAAATTAACCAATATTAAAATTGATTTTCCTTTTATAGATCATTACCATTCAGAACATTACTGTGTTCAGTCAGATGGTTCTGCAACAACATTTTAAGTTGGTCTACCTCTTAAAAATGAGATTGAGAATGGAATTCTGAATTAACACTCTCAAAATGATTTGAATATCTTCACTTTTATCAAGTATTGGTGTGTATATGTATATATTTACATGTGTGTGTGCAGGTGGTAGCTGGACATGTTTCTTCTCTTAAATTCTTATCTGATTAGATAATGGGGATATAACCCTATTGTACAAAAAACTATACAGAGAACTTTTGATAGCTGAACTAGAAATAATTTTGCAGATAACTTATCGCCTCTGGAAATTGAAAAACTTAATGGACATGATAAAGGTAAGTCCGAATATTGTGGCAAATCCAAAAACTGCTGCTGTGGCAACTCCTAAAAGTTCATGTTTGAAACCGAAATAGCTCCTGACAAAATCTTCGACTGTTTCCCCTGTATCAAGATTTTCCTTTATATCTCCAAACTGTGAAGAAACTAATCCATACAAAGTCCATGAAACTGGACATATCCAAGCATACCATCTCCACCATACAGGAATCCGCTGTTTAGAGCCAAAGAAGACATAGATAAAGAAAAATTAGTCCTCGTGCTGCTAGAATGCAGTAAGAAGTTGAGTAGAAATCACTTACAGGTCTTGGGATTATAAATCCTGAAAAGAGATTCCACACTGAATAGAATGCGGAGGAAACTATGGATGCAACGTGTTGGTTTGGTGTTGCAGCAACAGTCATCATGCCATAGAAGGTGAAGTATAACAGTGTGGAGAACATGAAGAACAGATACCAAAAGAACTTAGCAGCAGTCCATTCAAATCCAATCATAGCATAGACTATTAGACCATATACCACAGACTGAGTGAAAATATATGGAAGCTCAATCAGGATCTGTAACAAAAATGGAAAGAAACTTAGTCTCTGTTTAGATTTCATAAAATTGAAGTTCGTATTTGTGCTGTGGGAAAGTTTGTACCTGTGCCAAGGCATAGGGCATGGATGAATACATTCCAGCAGCCTTCTCCCTGTAGAATACAGTTCTTTCAACAGCCACAACTGGCTGCACAGAGGATGAATTTTGGATTCCGAGGAAGATAATTGCAGCATACATGGAACCCATGGCATTAAAAAGATCTTGTTTCTTTTTCCTGTAATTTAAGACGAACTAATTTAGAAGGCAGACAAACTTGGAAGAGTCTGGACTTTTCTATCGTTCTAAGTAGCCCGTAGCAATAGTTCAGGAATGAAGCTTAGTTGATTTGAAGATGTAACTTACGTTTTTGAGCCGAGGTTCCAGAACATGGAACCAAAAATCAAGGCTATGGCGGTTGTAAAGAGAAGTCTTACGGCAGTATAGGAAGGATTACGCCAATATGACCAATGTTGCTTCCATAAACAAGCCAAGCATTGGACCAAAAACGACTGCGAGTACTGTGTAGGAAAGAAGAGGTCCTTTGAACCAGGAGCAGGGGTGCTTAATTCCTGAATACGTGCTTTGTTTGTCCTGAAAGATACGGCCACACATCGGAGAAATTTAATTGCTAATTCAAGAGTCAGAGACATTGGTATGGTAATGCATGATTCTCTGTTTTACCTGGTACCCAAGTAGCTAAGAAGTGAATTTACCTGTATAGCTCTGAATTTTTATATATAGAAGCAAAATCTATCCCCGATGCTGCTTCATGTCCTAAAGAGGTAACTTCCAACATCCAAGTTGCTGGGTTATAACCATCTCTAATCTTCTCAACTCCCTCAATTCCCTAGACAAAGAAATTTGTGTAAATTAGCAAGAAGGTAATATAGATGAAGATTCAAATATATATATAGCGCTTGTATTATTTGGTAAACCATCATTTCACACCTCAAAATACTTGATCAACTGGCAAGAATGTCGACCCAATGGCCCAACATATATCTCATACCCTCCGCGTTTCATTAGAAATAGCTGCAATGTCATGTCAAGTGTGTCACTGTTATGAGGAGAAGAACTGACAACAAAGGAGCAACTCTAATGTCCTGCTAACATTTCTAACCTCATCAAAAGATTCAAATATGTCGATGCTTGGCTGATGGATGGTGCACACAACTGTTCTTCCTGTGTCCACAGTGTTCCTAACCGTTCTCATAACAATTGCTGCAGCTCTTGCATCCAAACCTGAAGTAGGCTCGTCCATAAATATAATAGAAGGGTTCGCCACCAGCTCAACTGCAATAGTCAGCCGCTTCCTTTGCTCAGTAGACAGGCCACTTACACCAGGCAGTCCAACTAATGCTTGCCTCAAGGGATTCAGCTCCACAAGCTCCATGACTTCCTCAATGAACATCTGCAAAGCAATTTTGATTAGAGAAATTAACACAGCTTTTCAAGGTTTGGTGCTAATGGATGTCTAAATTCTAGTCCATGGAGCTGATGTTATCTCAAACTAATGACCACAAAATCTCTTTAGCAGAAACATGAAAAATAGAAGCCTAGCACAGATATGAGTTATGGAAAGCCTACCTTTCTGGTTTCAGCATCCACTTCGGGAGGTAGACGAAGCCAGCCTGAGTAGAGCAGGGATTCATAAACTGTAACGTGTGGAGAATGGATGTCATTTTGCTCGCAATACCCTGAAATTCTAGCAAAAGTTTCTTGTTTCTTGGGATGGCCAGAAATTGTGATGTTTCCCTCAATATATCCCCCAGTTTTCCTACCAGCCAGAACATCCATCAGGGTGGTTTTACCAGCACCACTGACACCCATCAGAGCTGTAAGAACACCTGGCCTAAAAGCACCGCTCACTCCCTTCAAAAGCTCCAATTTATCTTCGAGAATGCCTTGATTTTTCATTTCCTGCAAAGTGCAGATTGAAAATAAGATTAGACTTACTTCAGGACAGTATTTCCAAAAATCAATTTGTCTCTCTGTTACCGAACTAATCTTACTTGTGGCATGTCAACCGAGTACTTGATGTCATCAAAGGTGATGGAAAAAGGTTCAAATGGTAGAATCATCCCTTTTTGCTTCTGATTGTTAGCCTCAGAGATGATCTCTGGATGTTGTTAAAATTCAATTAGCAGCAAGAAAACATTGAACAAATTCCCTTACCAGTGAACACACATTAGTTCAGTTATTACCTGTATCATTTTGGTGCCTACTTCCATGGTTCGATAATTGCATAGCTCCTCCAGTTACTCCTGGTTTAATGCTTTCAGAATCCTTGGATATAACAGCCTGAGACTTCCGAAATGCTGCACAATATTATTTGCAGTACATTAAAACTTTAGCCTCACTTAGCATGTACTTGAAAAGAAACAATGAATTGGATAGGGTAAAGGCACCCACGGTTCAGGAAAGCAAGAGCCAGAGTGTAGCAAATGTTGAATAGTACTGTGAATCCCCCCAATGCACCTACTCCTATCCAATACCAATATGCATCCGTAGCGAATCCACGCGATTTCAAAACTTCGATTCCCAGTGGTTCGATTGAGTTTGGGAGAACCTTCGGAGTAAAAGTACATTATCAGTTGATTGTTCAGATGTTAATTCATGAATATAAAAAATGGCTAGTTCAGTGAATTACATGACTCCAGCTCTTCCCAAGGAACTCATTAACTACCATTGCATTCTGTCCATACATCAGTGGTGAAACCCAGTAACCCCATATCCACCATTTCTTTATGTCACCTGTGGCATTGAACAGAAAATATTAAGCACATTTTAATTACAGGGACTAATCTTGATAAATAGATCAAACTCCAAGACAACCAAAGTAAGTTACCATACCATGAGACAAGACAAAGCCACCCAATGAGAACAGTATGAGCAGTGCAAATGACCCAAAGGTGTTAGCAACAATCATGGTTCTTCCTAGTCCACCAATAAAACGGAATAGTGCAGAAGCCATCTGGCTCACAGTAACAAGCAGAAGATACTGTTTGAACAACCTGCAGAAAAGATACAGCACTTTGCATCAGCTGAAACAGAATAAATTTCTTTATAATTTCTTAGAAAATGTGCCTAGATTTTTCTCTTCTGTTTATAACTTGTGTTACCTTCCAACATTAGGATCATATCCGATTACATAATATGTGAGGGCCACCCAAATAGTGGTCTGTACGAGTGTGACAGGAATTCTAAGGATCCATGAGGGAAGAGAAAATGCCCATGAAGGATAGAATAGGAGGTCCCTTTGCTTGTAAAAGACAGGAAGGCTTCCTATGGTCATGGAAATCTCTGGCATACCGATAAACATCATCAAAGCCAAGGAGTAGAACAAAGCACCCGAATAAACTCCTCCCTCAGATACTGAGTTCTTGTGCATTTCAGTCCGAAAAAAGAGTGTCATCGTAATTATTGCCATCAATGTAAGCTGGTATAGGAAGAAAAAGTGAAAACAAAAAATAAAAAAATCACAATCGAATGGACAAGCTTTTTGAAGAAAAAACCAGAAGAAAGACAGCTGACAGAACTCACTTGAGCGAGCTTGAAGAAGTAGACAAATGAGTTCCTTTTCATAAGAAGCCATTCTCTGAAGAAGCAAGCCTTAAGCAGCTCCATTTTTCCAGTGCCATACTTTCTAGTTTTCAAAGCAGCCGGATGACTCTGGGACTTTTCAAATGGAGTTGAAAGAGCATCTCCGATTCTACATCCGACGTGGAAAGACTGAAAAGCTTCAGCAAATTCCTTAACTGTGACAAAACTGTAAGGCTCATCTTTATGCATCCAATACTGCTGCTGATCTTTCCTTGATGTTATCTGCAATGAATTATTTTTCATATCATCTGTTAATGACATCCTTCTCAACTAAATGCAAGGCTGAAGTAACATCCATTTATGTACTGGCATAATAAACGAGAGGCACAAGACCACCGTTTCATTGCTTACTTCTTGCAAGAAATCAGCCACTCCTTTTCTTTCGGGACACTTGAAGCCCGTAGATTCAAAAAATTGAAGCACATGTTCGCGGGGACCCTGGTACACAATATGGCCATCAGATAGGAGAATAATGTCATCAAAGAGATCGTATGTCTCTGGTGCAGGCTGGAGGAGTGAAATGACAGCAGTTCCATTGAGAATGTGAATGGTATGTTTCAAGGAATTCACGATCTGGAAAGTTGTTGAGCTGTCCAATCCAGTTGAAATCTCGTCCATAAACAAAGCCTTCGCTGGGCCAACCAGCATCTCACCTACAATTTGATCATTGGAGAGTTTCAACAACTTAAATTGATGAGATGGATAATGGAAATCAAAATGATATTTTGGAATTGAAAATGAATTAAAGATGGTTCTTACCAGTTGTAACACGCTTCCTTTGTCCTCCAGAGATCCCCCTTACCATTTCACTTCCTACCATAATATCTGCACAGACTTCTAGTCCTAAAATCTGTGAATTTAATAAAAGAAGGCATTAATGCTTTGAAATGGTTTGTATTAACTTGCAGAATGTCTATTGAACTGAGGTGCATTGTGCTATTACCTTTATTATATAATCTGTCATCACACTTGTCTTCTGACCTTCTGTTGCTATAGCCTACACCACAGAAGACAGAAAACCAAAATCAATTGCCTTAAAACACAACTTACTATCAATGGCAATTTTCTTAGAGTGCTACAATGGCACTTGACTAAAAAAAATGCCATGTTCATAGTTTAGTCTCAAGATTCCTTGCAAAGCCATTTCAATAGTGGCGTGATGCTCGTTTTTCTCAGAACAGAGTATTTTTTTTTTGTACTTTACACCATACTTAACTATTGCTCATTATGATAGCTTCTCTCACCTTCATGAAGACATCAATATCAGGATCAGGCTTGATGCCTGACTCTTTCTCTCTTCTTGATAACTCTGCTAACATCTCTGCAGATTGCGAAGAGCTCAAATGATTAGTCGTCATACAAAGACAAGAGTATCAATCTCCATGGCATATTATGAAGTTGATATCAAAAGAATGGAAGGAAAATTAGTTATTAAACTAACCATAACGGTGTCCAACCCCTTGACATCTTGCAGCAAAGGCCAAAGTTTCCCTTACAGTCATCTCTCCTAAATGGGTATCATACTGACTTATATAGGCAGCTGATCTCTGTGGTACAAACTCATTCATCCCATGACCGTTGTATGTCACCCTACCGGAGAACTGCATAAGAAAAATTATCCCTAAAATGAGAGGATGAGGAAGAGACATAAGGGAAAACATTCACCTACGAAAGATGTAAACAAAAAAAATCATCAATCACCACCTTTAGATTAGGATCAAGCTTTCCGGCCAAAGCCAACAAAAGAGTTGTCTTTCCAGAACTCGGAGGACCCAAAAGCAATGTCATTCTGCAACCAGCATGTCAGAGTAAATTATGAGAAAAATTATAAATTTAGAACTCATAAACTCTATACAATATCGGTTTCAATTCTAGCTCGTCTCACCTTGATGGTTTGATGATTCCACTAACATCCTCAAGGATGGAAACTTGTTTCTTTTTACTCGGAATGATGTGAAGATAGTTGAATAAACCCTTAAAAGTTGAAAGAAAAATGTGAGATACAAGAATGAATTAATTGAAACTAAATAGAATCATATTTCCATAACAACATATGATCAACTTCTGCAGAAGCCTACCTCTACAAAATCAACACAGAAGTTAATCATCGATGGCAATGCTCTGCTTCCTTCATGAGCTTCTGCTTTAATATTTAGATGCTCGAATCGAACTTCAATTGTGGGGAGATCAATTCCAACTCTAAAATATCAAGAAACAGTAAAAAAATTATTACTGGTAATATATCAAGAACATTATGAAGCCAAAACGGGGTTCCCATGCCCTTCTGTAACTAATGGTGCTTTTGACTTTGGAAACATATATACGTAGCCAAAACCTTACCTTTCAATGCGGCTCTTGAGTTTTTTCAAGAACTGCTCGTTATCTTCTTCAGAAACATCGATCAACCTCTCGAGCAATCCCTTTCTTTCATGAATCCCAAGATTTTGAATGTAGATTTCATTGGCACCTTTTGATGTAGCCAACAAACCTTTTTGTAAACGATTGAAAGTAGGTAGTCTCTCAATAGCAGCCCATTTTAGAGCTTCTTCATCATCTTCATCTCTTGAAGATTTTGAGAATGCATCTGAAACATTGTTTGTCCACAAAGAAGAGCCACCTCGTTGTAAACTACATGCTCTATAAATATCATCTGCACCTTCCATTGCTGAAAGATCAGAAGAGCTTCTTCGAGCCTAAATCAACTAAACTTCTTTTGGCGTCTCTTTCTAAAACTCGTTCCAAAGAAAACTACTAATGATACTTTGTGTTGTACTGAGTTGAAAAGGTGTACAAAATGAGAAGGGGAGATCCTTGAAATGCTGGATGCGAGGAGATGCCTCTATTTATGCTGATATTAACATTATGGCTTTCCACATTATTGGCCGCCTGTCTGAATGGTTTTTTAAAGTTTTTTTTTTAATATATTAAAATAATATGATATGCATTTGAATCTACCAGCATCAATCTTGTAGAACGAGAACACTTTTAAAAAAAAAAAATAGAATATGATGTCAAAAAAAAAAACTTATATAGATAAAAAATAGAATGCATAAAAACTTCTCGACAAGGAAAATCATATAGTGCTCTTACTCTATGAATTTATTTTTTAAAAAATAAATGATAAAAAAATAATCATATTTATTCAATTTAAAAGTAATAAGAATATTTTACATGGTTTTAAGAATTTTTTTTTTTTTTATTTTTGTTCTTGTTTCTCTCTTTTCTTAATGTTTATATTAAAATAAGTATTAATAATTATTTTTTGAGCTCAACACGAATTATACACTCCAATGATATTGGCAGCTCATGTGTAGTAATTTTGACTTCATAATTGCTGTGTCATTCAATGGATAGATTCTTAAGAAAATCTGAATGTTTTCCCCAACAAATAATAATCTTATCTTTTATATATATATATATATGAAAGGAAAATCGAAGAGAGTCACCCACAAAAAAAGAAATTGTCCAATAAAGAGCTTAAGTTTCAAAGTCAAATAGGTCATACTTGGCTCCCCGTTACTGTACTTGAAATAACCACATGCAGTATGTAAAAAGTTAGGGATTTGATGTAAAGTGTTTTTTTAACAGTAAATTTTATTTGAATTGAAGATATATTAAGGTAATTATTTTTTGGTTTTGATATTAAAATTATAAAAAAAAATATTAACTTAATTTTTTTCAAAATAAATATATTCTTAAAATTTATTAAAAATAAAAATTACTGCATTCCTAAACATATTCGAAAAAAACTTTCACTTTCTTTTATTTTTCAAAATAAATATATATTTTTTAATTTTAAATATAAATACATCAAAATTATCTAAAAATACTAAAAAAAAATTCAGCTTAATATTTTTTAAAACAAATATTTTTTTTAAAAAAGCATTAGAGTGTATTTGATTTTGAGATAAAAAAACACTTTTCAAGATTTTTAAATTTTTTTGCTTCATATTAATTTTTTAAAATTGTTTATATTAAAAATAAATTTTAAAAAGTATATTATTTTAATATATTTTAAATTAAAAAATAACTTCTAATACGATCTGAATCACGATTTAATGAAACAAAAAGTACCCCTGTCGGCTGCTTCTTCTTGTACTTGTAAATTTATACTCCTTCCAAAAAAAGAAAAAATATTTGACTTTGACATTATAGGAATTTTCAGTTTTTAAGCAAGGATAATTTTATTTTTTTTATATCTGCCATGCCAGCACAGTATACTTCATTGTTTAAACACCGTTACTTAAGGATACCGTCATTGATGCCATCATCTCTGTAAGTTGAGAGCATCCGGCGTGGTGACAATATCAGTGAGATCATCGCGTTGACTCTGAGGCAAAGTTGACCATACACAGTCCGATCTCCGATGATCAATTGCACGGTCCCCTCGCGACCGCATGTGAGGGAGGCGAGTCAAAATGTAATTGTATAACATATGATTAATGCAGGCTGCTAATTCATCAACACTAAACACATCAGATTATATATATATATATATATAAGAGTTTTATTTCTTAAAAAAGCAGAAAAGTAAAAAAAAAAATGATAGGAAAACAACACAGTTGAAAACTCTTTTAAAAGCAATACGGTTTAAAAAGTTGCAAGTGTGATTTACAATTCTAAAATCGTATGTGTTATCTGTGAATTTTTTTAAAAAATATGATTAAGAAAATTTTATTAGATTATTTTAAAATTTAAAATTTTAAAAATAATTAAATAAACATAAGAAAGGGTAGAGCCTTTTAGAAAACTTTGGTGGGCTATAGCTCAAGTAACCGCCTTAATAACAATAATAATTCTTATAGCAAACCTAAAAAGTTAATTGGTTCTCACTTTCCTTACAGCATAGTGTAACGAAACCTAAACAACAATAACAATAAGGCTGTTACCTGGAAAACTTGAACAACAATAATTAAGTACTGGCACACTTTATTTTTGTCTTTTACAGCACACTTATCTAAACATAAATAACTAATTGTTTCATATATCTTTTAAGTAATTTGAGATTTTAGCTTCTTTTTTTTCAGCAATATATAATTTTAGTTTAGATTTTATAGAGTCATAAGAGTGTAAAATTATCATATAAGAATTTACAAACCCTAATTTTTTTTTTAAATTCAATATTTACATTCATCACAATAAACTATAACATAGAAATCTAATAGTTTGAATATATTCAGTTTTTTTAATACTCTAATAGGTTTTAATTCAATTTTTTTAAATGCATTCCCATCAAAAAACCTTGATTTGGTTAGTAATATAGGTCATGTTAAAGTCAATAACTTTATAAAAAATTAATGCGCTAAAAAGAATGGTGAAGCTGGGTCTGGTGAATAGATTAAGGATATAAAATATTTAGATGAGACATAGAAAGTTATTTATAGTGGTAAATGTGACATTATAAGATCAGTCATGTCGGGAGTTGATAACCATGTCATGATTGGTGGTGGGCTAAAAGAGTCAATGTTTAATATTTTTGTTGTTGCAAAGATAGTTAAAGTTGTTAAGAGGTGGAACTAGGGGCTAAAATTATAGACACAATCGAGATGATAATATTATAAATTTGTGTAAATATTTTAATAAAAAGTTTAAAATTGTTAGTGGAGTAAATGGATGGATACTAATGCACTAGTACTAAAATTTTAATAATCATGTTAAAAAATTTATTTTTATTTTGAATTTTATATACTTTAAATTTTATTTTATTTTTATATATTTTATGTTATGTATTTAAATTAAAACTTTATTGTTAACTTGATAAATTTATATATACGAGTAAATGATTGATCTTAAAAAAAATTATGTGTATTTATATCATAGCCCATAATAAGAAATTTTTTTGGCTCCGCCCCAGTAGACAAGTACTATAAGTATAATATTTATTTATTTTTTAAGAAAAATATCTTAAAATAAATAAATATTAGTGTGAATTTCAAGTTATTGTAGAAATAATATATACAAATACAGCAACACATCCAATCCATGGTGTGGATTTTGTTAATGAATAAAAAATATTAAAAGAATATTATTGCAAATTAATCTGGATTAAACAGTTCAATTTATCATCTCGACTTTTTATCATGCCATGATCAGGATTCAACAAATATTTTATTTTTAAGCAACGATTATTTTATTTTTTTTATAGAGGTGCCTTGCCAGCGCATTACACCTCGTTGTTTAAACACCGTTCCTTAACGATACCGTCATTGATGCCCTCATCTCTGTAAGTTGAGAGCATTCGGTGTGGTGACAATATCAGTGAGATCATCGCCTTGACTCTGAGGCAAAGTTTAAAATAAATAAATATTAGTGTCAATTTCTTTATCTGTTTTTACATTTTAAAAAAAATATATTTTTTTAATTAATATATTTTTAAAATTTTTGTATCATTTTTATATCCTAATATCAAAAATAATTTTTTAAAAATAAAAAATATTATTTTAATATATTTTTAAATAAAAAATACTTTAAAACAACCATAACCATATTCTCAAACAAATATATAAAAAATATTAAAACATCTGAACTTTTTATCATGCCATGATCAGATCTGGATTAAACAATTCAATTCATCATCTCAACTTTTTATTATGCCATGATCAAGATTCAACAACATTATTGCAAATTAATCTAGATTAAACAATTTAATTTTTCATTTCGATTTAACTAATCAACTCAATTTACTATCTCGACTTTTTATCATGTGAATTCAACAACATTATTACAAATTAATTTAAATTAAACAATTGAATTAATCATCTCAACTTTTTATCAAGCGGATTCAACAATATTATTGCAAATTAATCTAGGTTAAACAATTTAATTCATCTAGACCTTTGATCATGCCTGGATTCAACAACATTATTGCAAATTAATCTGGATTAAACAACTCAATTCAATGCATGCACCTAGTCAGCAAATGATGACCTTTGACCATGCCATGATCCCCTTTTATTTTTCAGCTTCTTTTTTTTTTAATTTTTTAATTTTTTTGTTCTTGGTACAAAAGCGTCAGCAGTTACATCAGCTATTTTTAATCAAGGTGATCAACCATCACTGATGATATATGATTTTCAGCTTGAGAACTTCGAATGAAATTGCTTTTTTGATGGCTATAATGATAATATGAAGAATAATGGTCAACGTCAAATTTACGACAAGTATGGATTTTATTTTCATCGAATCCTCGCATTCAGTGAGACTTGGAGTTAAAACAATAATCCAAATTACTCAGAAAATCAAATATCTTTTAATTACTTCTTTGAATTGATATTTTCTCAAATGGGTTCAGAAAGCATCGGCCTTTTCCTTATCGAGAGGGCCATAAATGTTTTCTATGTTCTATTTTATGCAATGGAATTTTTTTTTTTTTTTAACATGAGTGTTTTGGAAAGCTTGTACGTATCCCGACTAATCTTACAAATTTTGAAGTTAATGACAATGTAAACTTCCGACAGCCATCATATTAACAACTATAGGACTCGAATCTGAGATAACAAGGGAGCAAACCCCTTGATCTCAAGGTCTTATTATTGAACCACCTATTAAATAATTAGAATACTTTATATATTGATTTTAATAATAATAAAAAATATAATTCCAAATAACATTTATTTTGTCTTTTGATTTTTTTTTTTTAGCAGTAGGTAATCACCATGTTCTTCCTCATAAACAAATTAAAGCAAGTACATAAATAAATCAATAACAATAAAAAAAGAATTATGATCTTATTAAAATCCCAGCCGCCTCCACCTTTTATGCAGACCATAAGTCATATTGTAATGGAAAGATAACGCACTTATGACATTGGTCTGGCAATTAATTGGATTTAAATGTTATGTAGTTATCTCATTGTCCGATTTGAAGATTATTTAGCATAAAAAATTATATAATTGAATCCGTTTCGAGTGAAGTGATGTTTAACCACATCACATCACATCAATATATATAAAAGACATTTAACTACACCATTAACAACAAAAATGATGATACCATAGAATTTTGTTAAAATATGGGTTAAGTTGAATAATGTAATCTTAATTAAAAAATTATTCAGCATATAAAATTATATATTGAATCCGTTCTGATTGAAAGTGATATTTAACCACACCAATTTCAAAGGGTGGTCTCCCTACAAATCAGTTAAATAAATCTTGGAATGGGATTTGCTCCCTCCTGAATCTTAAGTTTTAACTCTAATCCTGTTTAATTTTGTATTTTAAAATTATTTTTTAAAAAATTATTATTTTTTTAATTATTAATTTTTTAGTATTTTTAAATTAATTTGATATACTAATATTAAAATATAATAAAAATATTATTTTAATATATTTTGATCCAAACACCCCCTAAGTACCACCAATAACTCTTACATATATATAACTGCAAGTCTGCAACGCTAAAGAATCCCTTTTATATATACCTTAAGGTTATATAAAAATGCTGAAGAAAACAAAATGCCCCCTGGACACGTCACCGAGCATCTCCCAACGGAGGATTGAGAGAATCTCAATCCTCTCTTTCTTCCTTCACAGCAAATCCTCTTGTGACTGAAGAGAGAAGCTAATGAAAACCTAGAGTAGTTTTCACACAAATAAAATCCAAGAATCACTGTAATTATATGATAGATCCAAAACTCTTAATTAAGAACCCGTTTTCCCTGTTTTTCCCGTACCTTAACCGTTTGTCACAAACAAGAGACAAAATCCACCTTTTCACTTACCAACTCAACTACATTTTGACCCTACGAGTTAAACAAAAATCCACATTTTCACTTTCCAACTCAACTAGATTTTGCCCCTACGAGTTAGTTCCTTGGTGACTCTTCATGTATATATACTTTATAGATGACTCGCACTGCATCATGGGTGATATATTTTTTTCTAAACATAAAAAAAAACACATGCAAAACTTGATATTTAAAAAAAAATTCAAAGAATTTAGTCATTAAATCAACTGGATTTAATAATCTAGTTAATCTAATAATACTTTAAAAAAAATAATAACAACAAATAAACTGAATTAATAAAAAGTTGCCAATATATAAAAAAAACTGACAATAAAAAAAGACCTAAGTCAATTTAGGTAAATCTATCAAATCTGTAACTTGAGACATGAAATCGGGACAACTGAAAAAAAAAAGAGTGAAAAAATAACAAAGGCTAATTCATAACCAATCAAATATTGAAAAATAAAATTTTAAAAAATACGCTAATAAGATAGAAGTTCACTAAAACTAACATTCTAAACTCGTGACCCTGCTTATGAGGCTGGTACCACATTATAGAAGGCAAACTTGAAAAAATCACGAAGTAAAATTCTCAATGAACTAAATGCCAAGCGATGAAACAAAGAAATTTTTTTTAATTAAAAATCATGATAAAAGGAATAAGGACTAATTTTTTTTGTTAAATTTTGTCAAAACTCGTTGATTTTATTCGTTAAATATTTATTAAAAAATATAATTTTGAAATTCTTGCAGAATAAAAAATTCAGTCGATCCGGGTAATCCTGATCAACTTACTCAACCTATGACCCAGGAGTTGCTTAGGGTCAATCCCCAAGCTGAGTCTAAAACCTATGATCAAAAGAATGAGGATCCAATTTCTTCCTTAAATTCTTTTTAATTGTTTTTAAAACCCGTCTTAAAACCCATTGAATAAAAAATTTGTAAAATTTTGACCAAAATAATGTCAATTTTTTTTTTACATATCTGTAAAATAAAAAAATTAGTTGCTAGGGTAACCGTGACCAACCCACCCGACCTATAACCTAGGACTTGCCTAGAGTCGACCTCCGGAACGGGTTTAAAAACGATAATTAAAAAAATAAAGATGCAACTTCTTTGTAATTTTTTTTTAAAACTCGTTGAGTATTTTTTTTTTAGGCTAAGTTGATCTGGGTAACCTTGACCAACCCATTTAATCTATAACCCAAGACTTGCTCGGGGGTGACCCTTAGGCCAGGTTTAAAAACCAAGATTGAAAAAATAAGGATAAAATTTAATATTAAAATCAAATAAAATCAAACAATGAGGAATGAATCTAAAAAATTCAATTATGAAAATAAATGAAACCAAAAGAAATTATAATGAAAAGAATAGGGATCAAATTAAAACAAAAATCATGTATGAAATTGAAAAGAAAATCAATTAGAATAAGGGTGAAAAGAAAAATAAATATAAATTAAAAGAAAGATGACCAAATGTAACATAAAACAAAAATAAAATAAAATGATAAATGATTAAATTGAAAAAAATTAAAAAGAATTTAAAGCAAATACAAAATAATAAAAAATTTGAGGACCATAATTTAAATAATACAAAAAGTTAGGACATTTTTGAACTTTGAATGGGTGGAGGAGAGAGCAAACAAGGTGGAGAAAAAGAAATTCAGTTGCTGTCGTTACTTATGACAACACATGCCGGTCAGGATGAAGCGCTGTCTCATGATACCTTGCTTGAAATGACGGTTAGGTATTTTTGAATGCTGGAAAAGGTGTTATGTGCCGTCCAAATAGCACGGACAACCTCTACATATTGACATGTTCTTATCAATTGCCAACAATTTTTTTTTGAAATATCAAAATATCTTTAACTCCACATGAAATTTATATAAAAACCAAGTGCAAAAAATACCTATACCTCTAAAGATAATAACATTTGTTTTAAAATTCAAGGATATTTTAGAAATTTTATTGTGCTTAAAAAAAAACATGAAAAAAACCCTCCCCACAGCAAACAAAAATTCTGATTCCAATGGTATTCAGAACTTCACACTTTGCAATCAAGAGAAAAAAACATATCCCGTATAAAAGTTTAAAAATATCTCTAAAACCAGTCTGTGTTTTCTTTTCTAAAAACAATTTGGTAAATTCATTGTGTGAATTCTCAGTGAATTACAAAAGGGCTATATAAAGGATAATCGTGTTCAAAACCCAGATACTCAAAATAATTTACTATATATATATTTTAAAAAAATTCATACACAAGCTCAAGGAACTTGGGCGTCTAATTCTTTGATGTTGCTGCTAAAGTGGTGGGGCGCTTGCATATAAGATAATTAGATGAGTGCATAGTGGTAGCTAGTGCTGCTTGATGGAGAATTTTACCTAACGACCTCCATTCTTTTTTATTTTTATTTTTTATTAGCGTGAATGTTTAGATTAGCTTATGTGTATTTTAACTAATCTTACAAACTCTAAAATTAATAATTATATAAATTTTTAATTATCATTATATTAATAATTATAAATTTTAAATTTTAAATTAATAAAAAAATAAATTTTTTAATCGCAAGTTTTTATTATCATCGTACGTATTAGATGGTTGAAACTCCACTCATCTTGATGGGAGAAGTGGCCTAGGTTAGGCTTGCTGATTCTTGGACTTCGTCATCTACCATTTGTATGGGCTGGGTTACTTTGCTCTCTGTTTCTAATCCTCTTGTGGATTTATTTTCTTATCATAGTGAGCTTTCATCTTACAGTCTCATTCCTACTTGAAAAAAGCACAAATCAGTGATTAACTTAGAAGTTATGATGCAGTATCTGGTTTTCGATCGGAGAAGAGAGCAAGTTGTTTAATCTATGTAGAGCGGTGAATAAAGCTGGAATCTTTAGTACAAACAAAGGTTTTAAACGTCAAGAGCATAAAGATTCATGTTAATATATGAACATATGTCAACTGTATGCACTTTTTGAATAGTTTGATGTTGTTGAAGCAATGAATGCTTGATGTTTTTGTGAATCTTTCCCCTCTGCACCATCTCGCTTTCTCTCAATTTCTGTCACGAGCTGCCTATACTGAAATATATGCCAGGAATTAGTTACTGTGTGGATCTAAAAATCAAATTCAATTCGCTTATGGGGACGCTTTCTTGAATCACTGAATCTACTCCCACGCAGATGATTTTTGGAACCACGGTTACTTGACTACTGACCAATCTTTTCTTTCATGGAGTTTGCAGCCCTCTGCACTTCCAATCCAGATTCTCCGTGTAGGGCAGCTAGCCATCCTCAGTGTACCTGGAGGTACCTTCCATTGCTTCTCTCCTTTTCTTTTCCTGCAAGGTTAATGCTTCCATTAACAGATTCATGTTTGGATGCTTACCCTAGATCAATATGATGTTTTGATCGGAAAGATAAATTCAAGAATGGGCCAAAACCTACGGAAAAATGCTTCAGTACTGGTTCTTTTTCTTTGGCTGGCTTGAGAGGAAACCTTTGTGCCTTATATATATGGTTTAGGTACATTTATGGTTATGGAAATGAAGCAATGTATTTGGGGTGAAGGAATCCTGGACTCAAGTGTCTGCGTCAAACTATCGATGAACAACATGAAGTTGTCCCCAGAGCCATTGCAGGCATTTACAAAGAAAGGGGAACTTATGATTGTCACACCCTATAGAATGAAATTACTGGTCTAAAATGTGGAAGATAATTCATCTAAGAATCTTGGTTTCTATAAATCATCTAAAAATCTCATGAAATTCAAAGAGATGATGGAGTGGAGAGGAGAAACATATGTAGATAGTTCAATCTCTGTTGATTGTGACTGCTGGTGCAGTAGAGGCAGCGCCACCTCCGTTTCGCGTTGTGAAGATGGAGAGAAAGAGTAAGTTAGACTAGGAAGTTCACATAGCTTGAATTGTTGATTGTGACTACTGGTTTCTGCTTCTCTTTGCAATTTTCTGACAAGTATCTTCCATAACATCATGATTTTGGATATATGCTGACAAAATTTACTTAATTATGGAATAAAAAGTTGTTTGCGTGTTTGTTAGGCTTGCAACAGGCATAATTTCTCCTTTTTTTTTTTCCATTGATGCACAAAGTGCAGGCAAGCCAAATCTGCTATGATGTTTGCTATTAAAACTGGCAGGGATGGATTATATAACATGAAAACTTTTATCAAATATGTTCATATCTGACGGAAGGCTATGGGATCAAATGACGGACAATATGAATTCCATCTCAATAATATCAAATTAGATCAATGTTATGAACAATAATATCTAAACTCTCAAATTGATTTATGGTCGATAATTTTAGCTGGAGGTGTTTAGATATAGATTTTTTGTTTTACTGTTTACTAGCTTGGAGGGATTTTTCCAAGTATAATAAATTGTATTCATCAATGTAGAATTGAGTTGTTGATTTAAATCAATTTGAGCCTTTTAAGTTTGAATTTTTAATCCTTCCAACAGCCTCCGCCTTCCTTAAGCAATCATATAAAATAAAGTTTGAGGTCCTAAAATTTTAAAAAATTGATCAAATCAAATCCTCAATTTCAATTTATATCATGAAATGATGCCAAATGAATTATTTAAACTTAGAATATATAAAAAAAAATTATTTTTTAAAAAAAGCAATATATCATAATGAAAATTGAAAAATTAAAATTTAGCTTTTTTAAAAAAATATTTAGAAAAAAAAATAAAAATATTACTAGATTTTATAGGGTTTTGCCATTTTTTTAATATTTGAATCTCTTAAAGCCTAAGGAAAGGAAGGAGGATAAAAGCACATGTTATAATGGGCTGAGCAAACTCACTTAACAACAAATGGGCTTTCAATTTTAATTATTAATTTAGGATTTGTTAATCCTAATTTCTCTTCTTCTTTTTTTCTTTTTTCTTTTTTTCACAGTTGAGAGCTCTGAAATTTTAAGGATTAAAAAACCTTAACCAAGTTATTCGTTGCGTTGGATTCCAAATGGAGAGCAACATGGTGAACAAACTGTTGTTATAAAAAGGGATGAGACGGAACAATACGATATCGTATTAGAGATCTGCTTCTGTTTTCTTTTATTGCATGAACTCCTTCACTGGCCTTGTTCTTTTATTACACGAACTGCTTTACTGGCCTTGTATTCCTCTGCCTCATATAGCAGCAGGCTGCAGGCCATGTGATATGCCCTTGTCATGGAACCGAGCTCTTTCCCTCTTAAAAGGAACAAAACAACAATAACACAGCAAGCAAAAGTAGTTGATGATTTCTTAGCTTTATTAATTCATGATGATGACATGTCTGGCTCCTCACGAGTCAACAAAGACCACCGAAATTAAAGGAGCAATCATCTCCAGTAGCTGCCACAGAGTTCAAGGGATTGTGAACCTGAATTCCCTTGGTTATAATCATATTTTGTTGTGGACCAACACTCATAATTATGTGTTTCAAAGGCAGATGATATCCACTAATGCACAAGCGTATTCAAGCTGGGTTTTGAAAAGGGTCCCTTCTTGTTCTTGCTTTAGTTTCCCCTGTATGAAAAACAGGTAAGCAACTTGGCTGTCAGATTTGTTTGTTTCAGGCATAATTTCTTACCTATTAATTATTACACGCAAGTTGACCAGCCAAAACATGCTGCTTTCATAGGCTCATGGAGACAAGAAGAGAAAAAAATGGTAGTTAAATGCTCGAACTAGATTGATCAGCTACCAAGAACACAATGTGTTATCAGATCTGATGAACATATGATGCCTAAGAAAGATAGAAACATTAACCCGAGCCAGAAACATTTGCATATCCAATTAGAGACAAGGAAAGCAAAATCCATTCATCTGAGATTCTGATGTACATATAGCATTGTAGACTCGAATTAAGAAAATACCTTCACATCCATAATGTGTTATCAGATTACAGCTCCCATCCTATGTACCACTCAGTAAAAACATGATCAATGGAAGAAAACAAAGAATATGTACTGAACCTACTCTGCATTAGATTTTTGTTTTCTCCTTGACCTACTGAACAATTTGGAAGGAGGGGAGGGAGAAAATTCGAAAGGAAGATGCGGTAGATCCATCTCCCCTTTCAGAATCTTCACTATCTCTCCAATATCTGGCCTCAATTCAGGCATCCTCTGCAAGCATGTCAGAGCCAAGTTTATACACAAGCTTGCCTGCTCCTTATTGTGTTCATCCTTCATTCTCTCATCTACAAGTTCTAAGATGTTCCCGGTTTGAGCTAACTGCCTGCACCAGCTTATTAAATTTGCCTTTTCAAGCTTCATTGGTGAGGCAAGAACATGTAATGGCCTCCTACCGGAGACAATCACGAGGATTAGAACCCCTAAGCTGTATATATCAGCCTTCTCCATCAAGTATCCACACCCACCATATTCTGGAGCAACATAACAGAGAGTGCCTCTCATGCTTGTTGTGCTGCTCAACTCACGACTGAAAAGATCGCCACTCCACATATCACTTCCAGCAGATTGCAAGTTCTTTTTCTTCCATCCCCTTCTGAAACTGAACTCCCCATTTTGATCAGTGTCATTTTGGTTCTGTTCTCCCAATTTCTTTCGCCTGTGAAAACGAAACCTGCGACCGAGATCAAAATGTGGGATTTTAAACCCTTTTCTCCACTTTGTTTCAAGATTCTTCAGCTTACTACCCTTCTTGTTAATCTCATCCAAGTGCTCTTCTTTCCACCACTCCTGCATCTTCCTATTTTTCTTCCGACGGTTTTTCCTGCCTCTAGATTCTTTCTTCTCGAATCCTCTAACAAGATTTTCAAACTTGAAATCTTTTAATCGTGGAGGTTCATTTGCATCAGCTAATTTATCTAATGCGACAGAACGACGCGTTTCTGTTCTTTCAGGAGTACTTTTCTTTTCATCTTCCCAGTCGGGATTTGTTGAGGGGCAGATTTGGCTCCCTATCCACTCCATAACATAATCTTTACTGCACAATTCACCACTCCCATCCTGTCTCCACCACCAATCCTTTCCCCATTGTTTACTACTAGCTGAATCGTCAACAACAGAGAAGCTATTACAATTCAACTCCTTACTATGATCATTACTACAAAACTCGTCATCATACGGCACAAATCTACAATTCCAATCATCCCCGCCAATATCAACACTTGAAACCTCCTTCCCCTTCCCATTCCCTACCTTGACATCACTCTCACCCGCAATATTGGCGTTATAATTCAAAGAATTCAAGTTCAAAGCCTTAACATTATAACATGTTCTACTGTTTTTTGACGAAGAAGAAGCTTGTAAAGCAAGAGCAAAGTCTACCTCGTGACAACTCTCCACAGGGGTACCAATTGCTGGTGTTTCTGGAGTCAAATTCCCTGAAAGCTCTTGACTCTTCCATAGCTCTTGACTCTTTCCCAAATCTTGACTAAACAAATCCACTCCAAACTCCCCCTCCACCTTAATCCTTGATAACCCAAAATCTGAAATCTTTGCTCTCATATCAAAATCAAGCAAAACATTGCTTGGCTTAACATCCCCATGAATCACTGGAGGGTCACATCCAAGGTGCAAAAACTCAAGTGCTTTTGCAACATCAAGAATGATATTAAACCTTCTCTCCCAGCAGAGACTCGAATGACCATCTCCAAACAGCAATTCTTGCAAACTTTTATTTGGCACATACTCGTAAACAAGCAAGCGCTTATTCTTTTCTACACAGTACCCCAAAAGAATAACCAAGAAAGGTGATCTTAAACCACCGAGAATCTGCAACTCATTCTGAAACTCTCTCTCTGATTGTAAAGAAAGAGCATCGAGTCTCTTAATAGCATATAACTTGCCATCCCTTGCAATGCCTCTAAAGACAGTAGCAGAACCACCCTTGCCAATAATATTCGCATCATCAAAATCATTAGTGGCAATCTTTAACTCCTTGTATGAAAATCTTTGAAGCTTTAAGGGAGCACTAGAGTCAAAAGGGATAGTTCTTGAACGATTGACAAGGGTGCACCAAAGATGGTAAACAAAGTAAAGAATGGTAAGAATCAAAACCACAGAGGCTGAGATTGTGAGTGTCAAGAACAAGATCCTGGTTTTGGTTAAGAAACTGGGTCTAGGATGGTCAAAACTTGGAGACAAGGGTCTTGAAGGCATGGTTCGGTAGTTTAGAATTCGGGGTTTGAAGTGTTAGCAAGCTAGTCTGATCTCAAGATTTGGTGAGGAAAGAAAATGTGTTAGATGGGATATTCTTTTCCTTTTCTTCTTGGGGTGGGGATGGTGTTGAATTCTTGGATTCATTTTTTTTTTTTTTTGCAGTTTTTGTTGCAAACTGTATCCAATGTTGTGAGTTGCTTTACAGTTGGATAATCAAAGTGAAATGATAATGTTGTTTACAGTGATGAACTCGAGTCATTGACAATGATAATAGATTCTTAATTGTTAATCCTAGTGATACTGTTATTAACTGATCATTTTCCTTTTTTTAAATAACAAGTGATTAGGAAATTAACCATTGGGAAAGAGATAGTGCATGGAGGGCCCCAAGATGCTTTTGACTAGAGAGGAAGTTTGAGCAGACAAAGACCTGAGCAGGAGGGAAAAGATAAAGAAAATGGAGGCACATAGATTACAGTGACAGGAATGAGCAATTCTTGTCCCACGCGCTGCATGGAGGAGCGTGTATTAGGCAGGTGGATGTGGTGCTATGCTCTTGGACCTTGGTGGTTAAGATATCAAAGTTCAGAGACTGAATTCACATTGCGTTTCAGCGTGTATTCGAATGGGTTTGAAAAGCGAATTTTATCTAATATTTTTTTAGTTTTTTTTTTATATTATTATTTCAAGATCGGGAGGCCCATTTTCTACTTTTTGTATTTTTAGCTTTCATTTACAGTTTTTTGGACCTTTTTATTTACTAAAAGTAATTTTATTTGAAAAGTAAATTTTAAGAAAATATTTTTTTATAAAGTAAATTATTTTTTTGATATTTGATAATGTAATAAAAAATAAATTAGAAAATATTTTCTAGTATTTGATTATGTCATGAAAAATGAGCTGAAAAATAAATTATTAATGTTTTATTTTTTTCAAGTTTATTAAAATAATAAGTAACAAATCTTACAAATTTAAAAGTTGAATGAGAATAAAATTAATATATATATATAATTTCATAAATTATCTCAAATAAAATAAATAATAATCAAAATAATAGAGATCAAATCTAACAAATAAAAAAAATTAAAAGATGAAGAAATTAAAATAATAATAATAACAATTTCATAAATTATTTCAAATAAAATAAGTAATAATCAAAAGAATGAGAACCAAATTTGATAGATAAAAAAATTTAATTAAAAAATTATAAGAGAAAAGCAAATAACAATTATAAAAATAAGAACCATAGCTAATATAAAAATAAAATTTTAAGAGATGAAATTAAAAAAAATGTTTTTTGAAATATATATATAACAATTAAAAGTTTGAGGACTGAATTTGATATAATCAGCAAATAATATAATATTTCTAAAATTTTCACAACTTTTAAAAAATATTTTCTGCCTAAAATAAAAGAAAAATATTTTTTTAGAAACCAAGTCAATTTTTTTTTTGATTGAAAAGTGTTTTTTGTTGATCAACTTTCTTAATAATAAACAAACACAAAAAAATTTAAAAAATAATTTCTAAAAAACAACTTTATATGAAACTAATAACTTCTTAATATAAATTTGATATGAAACTAATAACTTCTTAATATAAATTTGATTTACTTTCAGTGTTTCAAGCATTAAAATTGACAAAATATTAATCAAGGTCCCAATCAATAAAATTTGAAATCTAGTGGATGATAAGACTTATAGACACAAACATAGAGATGAAAATATGTTTTTATTTTATGTTTAAATCTAAGAACTTACAAGAATATATATATATATGTATATATATAGATGCCCGTCTGCATTATTGAATAGTGCATAATTAAGCTCAACTAAATTGGAATAAATAATTGTATTTTTTTTTTATTTAAGATTGAAATTCCATATAAAAAGCAACCTTTTGTGTTTTACTAACCTCGTTATCGCATTTAACTTATACTTTCCCATTAATTCCAATTAACGGATTAATTTCACTACGTGTGATTGAAAATGATTTACCTTTTTTCTTCTTCTTTTAATGTTCCTTTTTCTATAAAAAAGAAAAGAAAAGAAAAGGAACGTGTTATCATAGCTACCTACCATACTCGAACCAAGCACAAAGTTTGGAATCATGGGGTCAATCTTTGAATTTCGAGTCGATGTGGTTGGTAAATAATAATAATAGTAATAGCAATAAATAATATTAAAATTAAAATTCTAAACATGTTAAAATAATAGTACTAAGGTTCAAATTAAAGTTAGGATTCATGCACGTTGCCTCGCATAAATTGACGTGCATTCGGCCATGAAATGTCCCGATAGCTTGTTTCCTCAGCAAATTGCCTCCGTCAACTTTAATTATGATCTCTTTGTAAAGAAGTTGAACTGCTGCACCAAACTGAAGTCGTGGGAAGGTAATTATCCTAAACTGTTTGAGATTATCTAAATTACTTCAACTAGCAGCAAATTAACAACAACAGAATATATATATTCATTATTATTATTCCATCTCCGTTGTCTAGTTAGGCAAGCTTTGTTTTACTTTTGGATTAGATTGGTGGGTGGTGCTATGTCACTAGCTTGACCATTTTTTTTTTCAGCGTGAAAATCATTAATCTTACAGGCAACAAGGATATTTTTGTGAGACTCGAATGTGGATAGAAAAAAATTAATTTTTTTTATTAACATGGATGTTTGGATTAATTTAAATATATCTCAATTAATCTTATAATAAATCCTGAAGTTAACTATCATATAAGTTTTTAATGACTCTGAAGTTTATAAAACTTGAACTGATGGTCTATAAAATATATAAAAAAATCATAATGTATTGCGTTTGTGTACAAACATGAGAAAGTTATATTAATTATAGAAAAGCAACAAGGATATTTTTGTTGGAGATTATGAATATTTGTTTCAGCAAGGAAAAAGAAAAAGAAAGAGAAAGAGGAGATCAGGAAGACGATATTGGCAAGGTTATGGAGGGTGGAATGTTGCTGTTGTGATAATGGCTCTCCTACACACAGAGTTTGCGTCTGTGCTCTGTAGCCAGCAGTGAGCAAGAGAACATGCAAGGTAGTGGATTGTGGGGTCTGTCCACCAACAGGAAGTTGACACATTGGATGCTCTTTTCTTTCCTTAACTCCATTGATGTCTTTGTATTTTTCTCTGTTTTCAAGTTCTTGTGGCTTCTTGCATGTCCTGCTCTGCATGTGCGTGCGTGTGCGTGCGTGTGTACATACATAGGAAAATGCCAAGAAACAGTAGTAAAAGCTAGCAGAGACCAGAGAGTTGGAGTTTTTACGTAGTCAATACTGTTCACGTAAACAGTTGAAGAGCTAATAATTTTTTGAAAATTTTTTTTATGTGAATATAATTAGTTTAATATTCTTCAGCAACTAATAAAAGTTTGCCAGTTTTGTTGTCATTATGATTTTTCTTATATTTTGTTTCTCTATCTTCAAAATAAGAGGTTAATCCTTGGCATTGATCAATATAAGTTAATCTATATATGCTATAATTAATATAAATTTCTATATAATAATTATGTGACCCTTTTTTTTACTTGTGATGGGAGTTTAAAACTTCGACGCTCGTAAGCTCTTGTATGCTTATCAATTCTATTTTTTTAAAAAAATATTGTTTAATTCATTTGCCTTTAGAACTAAGATGTACATAACTATATAATTGAGAGTCTCCAGGTATCTTAGAGAAATTAATTAAAAACAATATGATAATATTTTGTGGAAAAAATGTATTTTTAAGTGAAAGTTGTTTTTTTCCTGTTTGTGTAATTTTTCTTGTTTTGATAATAATATGCGTTGTTTTTATTAACAATATGCATGATTTATTGAATACAAGCTAATGTTAATAAACAAAGATATTCATAAAAATGCTAATAACTTGAATTAAAGAGGAAAAGGATATATATTTTTAATAGAAAAAAACTCCATTGTCTTATTCGTGTATTTTTCTTGACGAAAATATGTTTTTCTATTAGAAGCATCTTTTTCAAATAAAAGCTGATTTTGATAGTAAAGGCAAGTTTTAATACAAAAAACAAAGAAAAATCATGAATCAATTATTTTTAATACCTACTAGATCATTGCTTAGTTTGGTTAATTTTTTTAATGTAAAAATATATTCAAGAGTTGTTAAACATGTTTTCTAGTAAAAAAATAATTTAATCATGAACTCAAAATATAATAAATATTGTATAATACATTTTTAAAATATTAATTAAATAATATATTAAATGATATTTTTTTTAAAATATTGAAACAGATTCATATTGTATCCATTTAAGTTAATATGTTAAATATAAATCTTGATTTGTGATAATCTTATAAAAAAATTAAAATAAATTATAAATGAAGTTCTTAATTAACGTCATCCCAGACATCATTATACGTTAACAGGTTGTTAATCATTAACTTGTTTTGTCTAGGACAAGGAAGAAACGGTGCTACCAAATTTAGAATAATTGGCATCAATTTTTTCTGTTTGAAGAATCACATTTTTTAATCTTAAAAGTCAGAGTTGAATTAATTATTAACTGATTATAGTTAATTAAGAAATATATTTGATGATCAATCAAATCTATTACAAATAAATGTCCATCGTGCAGCTAGCATGGGGTCATTTTGGCTAGCTGGATCAACCCGGTATAGACTCCGGCGGACCTGCTGGTCAATACAGTTTTCACGGCTGAGAAAAACATGTTGCTTGGAAGAAGGGATGTTAACACCTCGAGGATAAGATTACTTCTAAATTGACGAGACCAATTTTGATGTTCTTGTGGTGCTAATTTAAAGTCACGAGCAATCATCAACCAGAATAAAACAAAATGATTGATCAGAAAATAAAGCATCACACATGCACATTCATATATATATATATAAGCAATATTAAAACCATAAATGGCCGATTGGAGTGTGTTACTTTTGACTAAAATGTGCTTTACTATAAAGAAAAACTATTTGTGCTTTATTTACTTTTATTTTTAAGAGAGTTAAATAATAAAGGGTATTTTTAGTAGGTAATGATTGGTTTTTAAAGTATTTTTATTTATAAATATATTAAAATAATATATTTTTTTAAATATTATTTTTAATATCAGAACATCAAAATAATATAAAAATACTAAATTAATTTAAAGTAAAGAAAAAAATAAAAAAAATTTAAATTATTTTTAAAATATAAAAATAAACTGGTTTAAGTGGTCATTGTCTAATCAACATTATTTTATTTGCCATTGCTCAACTTTTGGAGACAATTTTTTCTTTTGGATTAATTTTAAAATTTGTGGTTCTACTTTATGTCTTCGTCATACTATCTTTTACAGGACTTGGACCTATGACTTTTACTTAATCCTCAACAACTAATTAATTACTTAGGGAAGAAGAGTAGGATTCAATGAAAAAAGATTCAGCTCATCGCCTGCATAAGTTACTAATTAAAGTTTTTTACTTAATCAAGAAACTAATCCACATCTTAATTACTCTTGCTAAGCATGACATAAATTACATAAATTACCACTTCCTGGGCTGTATTAAATTGACCAGGCTGCTGATTTCTCTTAAGCAAGCCCAAACGATCTTCTTACAAACCCTACTCTTCGTGCTCTTTCATCAATGGCTGCTCTATGCCATCCACATAGCTACTCTCTCTTTTTCTCAACCACATCAGTTTTTGGTGGTTGAGGCACTGAATCGTCGTCGTTTATCATTTTTGTGACGAGAATGGAAGAACTAGAATGATATTTTAAAATCATTACTGTTTATAATAACAACGAGAAATAATTTAAAATTCTTAATACCTTATTTTTTAAATAAAAAAATAATAAATTCATCACTAATAAAAATAATAAAGCCGATTACTGCTCGCTTAGTGATACATTATCAAGCTCTCTTGAGCCTGTGCTCTATTCTCTGGACCCTCAGAAAGTAGGATTCATTTATAAAAAATATATTTTTATGTTTTAAAAATGTTTTTAAAAAAATTTAAAATTTAATTTTTTTATTTGTTTTAAATTAATATATTTTTTTGATATTTTTAAATCATTTTAATATATTAATATCAAAAATAATTTTTAAAAAATAAAAAAATATTATTTTTATACATGAATGGAAAAACATTTTAAAAAACAACCGCAATTATATTTCCAAACATGTTCTTGTTCATGAAATAAACTAAACTATATAAAGTCTGATGAAATAAACTTTGTTGGTTGAGGCACTGAATCGTCGTCGTTTATCATTTTTGTAATGAGAATGGAAGAACTAGAATGATATTTTAAAATCAATACTGTTTATAATAATAACGAGAAATAATTTAAAATTCTTAATACCTTATTTTTGAAATAAAAAAATAATAATTTCATTACCAATAAAAATAAAAATAATAAAGTTGAGTACTACTAGCTTAGTGATACATTATCAGATCCTTTAAACTTTTAAATTTAATTAATTTATTTATTTTAAATTAATATTTTTGAATGTTTTTAAATTATTTTGATATACTAATATAAAAAATAATTTTTAAAAATAAAAAAATATTATTTTTATACTGAAAAACACTTAAAAAAATACCCGTAATTACACTTCCAAACGAGCTCTTATTCGATGAAATAAACTAAATTATAATTGAGTTAACATCACTAGAGTATATAAAGTCTGATGAAATAAACTTAGACGAATTAATTTTTTTTATTAAAATCACATTATTTAGATCAAATAATTAACTTAACTGAATAAACCCAATGACCTAGGTGTAAATTCAACAAGCCAGTGATCTAAACCCCAGACCAGGCAGGGGAGATGAGTTCCTTAAAAGAGCTGGGCTTATTGTATTATTGGGCTCAGATGGGCCTACGCTTATAATTTATTGGGTTAACAAGTATGATTTTCCCTTCCTCTCGAATGATGAACTGCCATGACAGTAGCCATTTTCCCTTACTCTTCCTTTCGAATTAACGATGAGAATGGCGTTTAATTTTTTTATATAAATTATTTTTTTTAGAGAAAAACAATGTCGCTTTAGAGATCCAAATTTCTCTGTGAGCTAATAATTTTTTTTGTTATGCATCCAGAGTAAATTCGATACACGTCATGTTGGTCAGTTGAGTGATTCGGCTTGATATCACCTTAATATATTCAGAATCTTTTTGTGTAACCGTTATACCTGTCTAGCTTGAATATTGCAAAATAAATAAATAAAACCCTCTATATTCACCTTTTATGTGCTCTATTTCTTTCCATACCTCTCAATCTCTTCCGAATTTTTTTGTTCAAAATTTCTCCTTGGCTCATTAATTGTGTTGTTGAAGCTAAAAGGATTGCCTCCGTAAGTCCGTTCAATCTATCCCTTGTAATAAACTCTTGCACTTTGATGAAATGTAGCCGAGTTTAAATTTCTCCTCAATCTTTTGTGAATCATTTGTACGCATCTGGGAATCAGATATGCATTTTTCTGTCACGAGATCTCTCTGTTTCTAATAGAACCCGTTAATGCATAATTAAGCGAGAGAAAATTAAAGGGTATTATAAGATTTGGAAGGATGTGTAGGTTTTCTATGTCAACATCATCAATGCCAATGCCATCATGAGATCCATCAGAGAGGAATGATTCAAGAAGAGGGAAGGATAGAAAACCTATAATAATTACCTTCTTGTTGATTTCTTCCATCAATTTTTGTACCATCCCACCACCATAGAAAATTGATACTTTTTCCTCGTGATGATGCATATACACTATACAGTTTGGTATTTTGCTGCGTTTATCGGTGCACACTTTTCCTATTGAAAGAGACATTGCTGCTTCTTTTTTTTTTTTCTTTTTTTTTTTCCATTGAATGTTGATTATTTCCCATGTCCAAGAATCTCCAATCCATGGTAGTAGTATCTTGAACGTTTTTGTTTTGGCTGTGCAGGAGTTTCTACTGAGTGATGTTATTAGATCATGGTAGCTAGTAACTTGCCCTGAAAGGTATCTACGATCCCCATTCTGCAAAATGTTCGATTGTAACTACAAGTCACAATATATTGGTGGCCAGAAGGAGAAATTTGTAAGGTACATTAGATTCCCTTGTGTTCATCTTTATTATTATTGCCTTCTTTTACTGGTCTTGAGTGTTTTGTAGTAAATAGCAACAACCTATCTGTGTTTTTTTTAATGAATTATATCTAACTCAATGCTGGCTTGTTTTCGGAACTTGTAGGCTGGATGATTTTGATACATTATCAGTGGCTTCTAATAAGAAAGGAATGAAGAAATTGAGATTTGATATAGACGGTTTTAACGTAGCTGGCCATGGAAAGAAAAATGCTTCAAAATCCCTTAGGTATGGGGTGAAGAGAGGATCAGAAGGAATGTTAACAATTGGACGATCACTTAGAACAGGAGTCACTCGTGCAGTGTTTCCAGAGGACCTTAAGGTGTCTGAGAAGATGATTTTTGATCCTCAAGACAAATCTCTTCTGTTATGGAACAGGCTTTTGATCATATCATGCATTTTATCAGTATCTGTTGATCCTTTGTTCTTTTATCTTCCTGTCTTCAACTATCGGATGGCCTGTCTGGGTATGGATACAAATTTAGCAGCAACAATTACCACTATGAGGACACTACTTGATGTTTTCTATCTGATTCGCATGGCTCTTCAGTTTCGAATAGCCTATGTTGCACCATCATCAAGGGTTTTCGGACGAGGTGAACTTGTGATTGATCCTGCACAGATAGCCACCAGATATTTAAGCCGTTATTTTATTGTTGATTTTCTCTCTGTGCTACCTCTGCCTCAGGTTTGAGAATTACTTCTCTTCTTTCTGGCATTGTTGCATTCTTAAATTTAGCCTATATCGTCCCCCCCCCCCTGTTTGTATGATTAAATGTCATTGATTCTATACGGTATCTGTACATACTAAAATTATCTTCTTCTGCAGATAGTGGTATGGAAATATATTAACAATAAAAGGAAGGGCTCGGAGGTGTTAGCTACTAAGCAGGCATTGCTAATTATTGTTTTTCTTCAATACATCCCAAGGTTTGCACGCTTTTTGCCTTTGGGGTCAGACCTGAAAAAGACTGCTGGTTCCTTCGCTGACAGTGCTTTTGCTGGTGCTGCATACTATCTGCTCTGGTACATGCTTGCCAGTCATGTAAGTAATTGCTGTTATGCAGCTAGGTTTCAGTAGTTCTGTTTGGTCTTCGGATATTTGGATAGGAGTAGCAACATTGTTTTTTACACCAACATTTGTAAAAGTTCTAAGGAAATCAAAGAAGATAATCACCCCAACAAAGTTCGGTTAGTTTCTGTGGACTGTGATGTTCTTAACTTGAATAAATGTAATGCGAGGGAAATGGCTCCAAATCCTAAATGTTTCACAATGGATTTATGAACTTTAAACATGATTGTCTACTGATTCTAGAACCTAAGTTTCTTAGTTTTCTCTTAAAACAAATATTACTAAAATAGATTAAAGATGCCTGTGGAGCAACTAATCAAATGTATCTGACCAGACTCAGGTCCTACTTTTCAGATAGCAGGTGCTTTCTGGTATTTACTAGCCATTGAACGTAAAGATACATGCTGGAGAGAAGCTTGCATTCTAAGTGGGAAATGTAACATAGACTTCTTGTATTGTGGCAACAAAGCACTACCAGGTTTCCACGGTTGGCGAAGGATAAGTGATGAGGTTCTTGGAAACAAATGTTCTGTCAGCCAAGATGATAATCCACGATTTAATTATGGAATCTATTTCCAGGCTATGTCATCAGACATTGTGTCATCCAGGAGCTTTGTCTCCAAATTCTTTTACTGTTTATGGTGGGGCCTGCAAAATTTGAGGTATCTTGTGTAACTGATCCTTATGTTTATAATACACGAGGAAATATTAGCACATCTCTTTGTTGCATTTTCAACAAAATTCAAGGTATCATGATTCTGCAAAAAGCTTTCCTGTTCAATTCGTCAAAGTTTTAGTCTAGTCCACCGAGCTATATGCGCACAAGAATCAAAAGAACATAATAAGTTACAGCAATGAATTTGCTGTTCCCTTTTTTTCTTTTCCAGCTTATATCAGAGTTGTAAGAACATGAATTCCAATATCTATAGTTTATCTCAGTCCATTAGTATTGGTCAATGTTGGAGAGCATTTTGATTTTTTATTTATCAACAACTTATCCTTCCGAGCTATGATCAATTATTCTAAGAAAACTATAAACTTTTCTGAGCACACAAATTGAGTCCACATGTTCAGGACTTGTTCTGAAGACTCTTTGGTTTGAACAATCACTTACTTCCCAACTGTTGTCTGTGCATTCACCTTGAAAATTGATGTTGAAATTTGAAGTCAGAAATTATTTCTGTTATTGGAGTTTTATTTACTTGAAGTATTTGGTGTTTTTACCTTATACAGTACACTTGGTCAGGGTCTACTAACAAGCACCTATCCTTTGGAAGTTATCTTTTCTATACTATTAGCTATTGCTGGGCTTATCCTCTTTGCTCTTCTGATTGGAAATATGCAGGTATGTTAAAATTTTCACTTCTATGAATGCTCGTAAATGTGTGTTTGTTTCAGATGCCTCCTGTAATTTGTTTTTTTTTTTTTTTTTTTTATCAATGCTGAGGCTACTCATGTCATTGAATTCGTGTTATAACCTTATTGTGGATTGTGATTTTAGCTGATCTAGCCAGTATAATTGATATTGATCCACTTTAGAATTCATCAAACAGAAGAAACAGCATTGAATAATGGTACTGATATTTGAGCTCTCTTGTGGTTGCAACAGACCTACCTTCAGTCTCTCACTGTTCGTTTAGAGGAGATGAGGATTAAAAGGCGTGATTCTGAGCAGTGGATGCATCATCGCTTGCTTCCGCAGGATCTTAGAGAGCGAGTTAGGCGCTATGATCAGTACAAATGGTTGGAAACTCGTGGAGTGGATGAAGAGACTTTGGTCCAAAGTCTACCAAAAGATCTTAAAAGGGATATCAAGAGGCATCTCTGTCTGAATTTGGTCAGAAGAGTAAGTATGGTTTTATTCTTTAGTGTTATCCCTCTGGTTTGCTTTTTTCCAATATTTTTTGTTGAAATATGTCTTTGAACATGGTGGTTATGCAGGTCCCTCTATTTGCCAACATGGATGAAACATTGTTGGATGCCATCTGCGAGAGACTGAAGCCAAGTTTGTACACAGAAGAGACTTACATAGTCCGTGAAGGGGATCCAGTTGACGAGATGCTTTTCATCATTCGCGGACGCCTGGAGAGTGTAACTACAGATGGTGGAAGGAGTGGATTTTTCAACAGAGGTGTACTGAAAGAAGGGGACTTTTGTGGTGAGGAGCTTCTGACTTGGGCACTGGATCCTAAATCTCTTGGTAATTTGCCATTATCAACTAGGACGGTGAGGGCATTGACTGAGGTAGAGGCTTTTGCCTTAGAAGCTGAAGAGCTGAAGTTTGTTGCATCTCAATTTAGGCGTCTTCATAGCAGGCAGTTGCAACACACCTTCCGTTTCTACTCTCAGCAATGGAGGACTTGGGCTTCCTGCTTTATCCAAGCTGCTTGGCGCCGGTATTCCAGGAGGAGAGCAGCAGAACTTCATCGCCTAGAAGAGGAGGAGGAAGAGGTAGATTACGACGAGGAAGATGGTGATGAAAGGGCATTAGTTGAGGAAAATGATGGCTTTGCTAGACTAGGTGCAACAATCCTTGCTTCACGCTTTGCTGCCAATGCTCTTCGTGGACACAGGCTTCGCAGCTTGAATTCCAGAGCCTCGAAGAAGCTGCGGAGGCCTCCAGAACCTGACTTCAGTGAGGAGTAATAAAGTGGAAGCAGGGATGGTTTTATCTATCTGGATATTCTTATACATATTTATCATCGGAAAGTAGAGAGTAGTATCATTTCAACCTATTCAACCAAAATATGTTATATTTTGTATTGTTAGCAGCAGCGCCATACAAATTAGCTGTGGTGTGCCTTAAATAAGGTTAATGAAACATCACTTGGGTATATTAACATGTCAAGTCAGTTGTCTAAACCACTCATAGTTTGTCTTAAATTTGTCCATCTCATTAGAGGCTGGTGTAAGATCTGACACCGTGCATGCAGATTGACTGTCGACTCTCTACAAGAATTTGAACAAAATTTCAACCAAGAAAGAATGAAAATCCTTGAACAAATTCAAGAACTTGTATTCTTTCCCAGGTCGAGTAATAATGTTTGAGTTGCCGAGTCTTGTAGTTCATTTCTACTGTTTTCTTACCGGGGCAACGATACAGAAATCAGAAGTCAAGCAAACATCTGGACCAAAGCATGATGAATCTCATAATTCTTGCATTATTTTATGTGCTCCTGTCAAATTAGGAGCATGTCCTTCCAAACCAAAGGATTAAACAGTAATGGGCTCAGTTGAGCATTGCATTCTGCAACTAAGCAGAGAATAGAACATGACCAAAGTTCCTGTGCGTTCTTTACAATAGCCGCGTGTTTGTGCCTTGTTCACTTTATCAAAAGATACATAAATGAGATTTATGAAAGGAAACTAGGATTGAAGCGGGTATAAAATATATAGAGTAGGAAAAGATGAAAGAAAGAACAAATCAATCTCCAACACCGAAACCTCGCGTGAAACTTCGCTGCTTGATTCTCAATAAGCATCTGATGTGTGTTTCTCTGCTTGCTGCTGCTAACTCAACTGCGCCAATCAGAAGATGTTTCAAGTTCAACATCTTCTTCCTACCAAGTGGCAAACTGCAATACCAATCATGCAATTAACATCATGGAATTCCAAGTGATCTTTTTATTGTCATCCATTGTTGATAGCAATATAACAAGCAATTGGTAGCTAAGGGAAGCAGGTCCAGCTTGTATGGAAAAGCAAATACATACCTCGCCAAGTGTGAAGCGCGTCACACTCTCTGCTACACAAGAGTATGAGCCATCTGCTTGTTTAAGCATCACCTGCCATGGAATAAACTATTCAAACGTGGATCAGGTGAAAGGAGTGCATTGATATTGATGGAAATCAGAGAATTACTCGTAGAAAAGAACCATCATCAGTTACTGCATAGAAGATATAAAGGATGAACATGTCTTCGAAATAAGCAGAGTTGGGATGGCTTGGAGGAAGCTATCGAAGGCTAGCCTATCTGTTGCATGAACAAAGATCACCTAACTCAAGCCTTGGATACATAGCATTTCTAGCTGTGTCCTTTCTATATTCAAGTGAAGTACAATTACAGAAAACTATGCATGATTCTGCTTAAGAACTAGGATGAGGTAATCTACATCCAAATCATGTATGTGAACATAACATGCCCCTAAAAGCAATCATCCATGAACAGTCTGTTCAAGATTAGCAACATCAACTTATTGTGCCAGTAGAGAACCACCAAAACAGAGCTGTTAGGCCAAGATGGAAGGACAACAGCCTTTTCCATGAAATTTTCACAATAAACTACATAACCAAGATCAGAGATGGTGCAAGAACTAGTATTAATAAAATCAAGATTCATTAAGTATATTATTACTACTATCATCTACACGTTTTGTGGCCTTCAAACAAATTATTATAAATTAGAAATGCAAAGGTTGATTTAATTTTCTATTTTCTTGGTGCTGGTAGAACACTGCATTAGGATATCCTGTCTACTGGGTTTGAAGAAAAGATTAGAACACATGTTTATCCTTTAAGACTTAAATTCAAAGAAAAATTGCAATTTTTTTTTTTGTTTGAAGAGGTTGGCCTCACATGGTGTGCTTTCTAGACTCCTTTCTTTGTCATCAGAACTCAAAACAGTTCTTATCCATTGGCTTATTGGTATGGCGTTTGAGTGCGATTGGATTAGCTGTTAAGAAAAGGCATTTTGTTTTTGCTATGGAGTTATTCCGTAACCTATCATGGAACACTTTCCTGACATGATGAAGCACTTTCCTTTTGCTACCATTGATCTTGAAAGTGCACGCAAAGCAGATCTTCAAAAATATTCCTTCCTTTTTCTATCATTGATCTTTTATTCGTCCTCGTCCATTGATAGGCAAAAAACGATAAAGAAAGCTTCCTCAAACGCACTATGCTTCTATATATATATATAAAAAAGCTGATTGAAGTCTATACCCACTACAATGTTTGCAAATACAAAAGAGAGAAGAAGCTTTTGTTCAGAAAAGAGAGTTAAATAATTAAAAAAAAAAGAACAGAAAAAAGAAGAAAGCAATGGGAGGAAGAGGCTACGATGGCTTAACTTTGTCGATACTATTCTCTTATCTTTCCCGCTTTTCATGGCTGCTTCATCGAATCATTATTATGTGCATTTGTTTCTTCATGCGCCCTTGCATTGGATTTTTTTTTTTTATATATATTAGTAATGTAGAAATGAAAGAAATTACACTTTCTATTTCGTAATAGCCAGAAGTAACATGCGATATATGAACGATTTTTTACAGGTAAATTCACTTTTTCACGCATGTCATGTTTATGTAAACATTATGTTTGAGATTATAATAATAAATATTTTTTAAAGTATTTTTTTATTTAAAAATATAATATTTTTTTTATTTTTTAAAATTTATTTTTAATATTAATATATCAAATAAAATTATAAAAAAATCTAAATAAAAATAAAATTAAAAAATTTTCAAAATTACTTTTCAAACACAAAAACAAAAAATCTCTCATCATTTTTTTTTCTTCTTTTAAATAGCAACTTTGAAACAATTGCCAGTCAATGTTAAAATTGCCCCAAAACTCCTGTCCATCCTCGGGTGATGTTAAAATTCCCAGTCAATGTGAATGTCCAAAAGAAGGACACGTGGAGTTATACTAGCTCAAACAATTCCTCGACCGTTTCTCTCTGCTAGCCTGCTGCAACACAAACACTTGTTGTCTTAGTCTGTTATGTTTTGCTCCAAAAAACTCAGAGATCATGGAGTTCAAGAAGTCCCTCTTTTGTCCTAATTCTCCCTTTGTACGTACTTTTCTCTCCCTCTCTCTTCTCTTCCCTCTGCTCTGCAACTCTCCTTTCCTCTCCTTATCATTTCCTTCGATTACTACACTGTTCAATTACTTTTTTTTTACTCGTGAAATCTCTGTTTGGTTTGCTAGAAAGTGAATTTCTTTAAGCCCGTGTACTTTTCTATTCTTGATATATTCTCCTTCTCGGTATTCTCTCTATCGTAACTTCCCATTTTTTTTTACAGGTATGGGAGGGAAACACATTCTCGGAGTGTTTTGATAATTTATATCCTTACTTTTTTTTAATACATATTGAGGTTTTGTTTGTAATGTAACGGCTTCTTCTATTCTATATATAAATTGCTTTTCTTTAACATGCTTACAGTTCCAGGATTCAGTGCGAACGTTGTGACCATTGTTATAATTTTGGTGCTTGCAATTACTCGAAGCAATGCCAGTCGAGTTCCCAGGGTAGATTCTTTAACGTTTGATTTATTTGGTTGTTGAAAATGTAAAAGAAGGAAAAAAGAAGTAAATAAATGAGGGTTTGATGGCCCATTTGGCATGTTAAACTAAAATATTACTGGAAATATGAGTGTTCCTTTTGAAAATTCACTCGGACAACTTTTTTTTTAGCCAGCCAAGGAACCTTCTTGGATGATGGATCTTTGTTAAACATATCTTCTTGATTATTAAAAAAATCTACTTTCATTTGTTTCTTTAAACTTCTTATATTGTTTCTGCACTGTAAAACCCACATGTTGAACATGAAGTTGGCAAACCTCTTGATGCTTCACACTTCACTTTCTGTTATGACTTTCCATCTTCTTCTATTTTTTTTCCCTTTTCTCACTGAATTTGAGTTGGGCCTCTAGATTCTCCTTCAAAGTAGTTGTTAAAACTTTAATGGATTAATATTTTTATAGTAATTGTGCAGATAAGTTGTACAGAAAAGACTGTTTTTCGTTTTCTTCCTTTCCTGGGAGCACTTGTCTCATTTATGGACTTGATTTTGCTTGTCAATAAAGAACTTCATGGAAACTTTATTGCATATCATGAGTGGCTTTTCAGAAGTTCTCAATTGATAGTCTGGGTAAGCTTTTCTAATCTCAAGTTGTTTGTTTTGCTGCCATGAACTCTGTTGCATTAACTCAAGATTTCTTTCGTAAATTCATGCAGACAGTTATCATAATTTCATCTATGTGTGCCTGCTTACATGATGTTTTTTGCAACCGGTTCCTATGTTTCTGGTGGATCATGAAATCACTATTAGGAATCCTTCATCTGCATAGAACATTTGGTTCAATGGAGGTAATACTATTTCCATTTTTATTCCCTCTCTCCATGTTGCCGAATCCTAGATTCCTGATTGATTTATTGTGTTGCTTTTTGTTACGTTGGCTCATTGTTTTGTTCAGATATTGTAGAAATCAGATATCTCTGTTTTTTTTTTCTCTGCAAAACAGAAATCATAAATTTGTAAAATTCCTCAGAAGTATGTATGGTGTTTAGACTTTTAGGCATGCAATATTTCTTTCTTTCCTGGTAAGTGGAAGGGCGAGCCTGAAACTTCTTTGGCTGCAGGTCATGAAATGCCTTAAAGACAGTTGCGTTGTTTTGTTAGATGTCATGTTTGGCATATCCATCAACATTATCAGGATAAAACGGGCATCTCCCAAGAGCAGGTATCACTAGTCAAATGTTTGCTTGTAGCATCCTTAAATAATGGGAGCCTCATCTTGTCTCCTATTTCCCCTTTAGTGTTATTCTGTATATACGTGAATGCTTGACCTTGTCATTTTTCTAATATTTATTTCTATTGGCCATACTGTAACTTCTAGTTCAATGGAAGATCCACTTCTTTCTGTGGACACAGACATCGAGGAGGGTTTTCATGGAGACTCTGTACGTAATTTGTTGTCTTTTTAAATTTCCTATGTAAGATCTGTGTTTTCTTTTTTCTTCTTTCAGAACTTAAAATTGTTAAATGGGTTACAGTCATAGTTGTTTTGATGTATAATTTCTAAATATTTCTGCGAAGGTAATATATAGATAATCATTGTAAGCTTTGTTGTTGCAACACTTCACAATTCTAACGACACCACTTGATATATATCCACAATTTTTTTCTTATGCTGCTTAGAAACTTCATCTATTTTAATTTTTTGAAATTGTGTTTCCTGCTAGTCCTTCCCCTGACTTTTTTCTGTAGCTACTTATTTTTTCAATTTGTGCAGTTGTTAAAATATGGCCAGAGTTTGTTTTAATTAGTTCTCTGTCCTGTATAATACAAAACCTGAACCCAAATTGTATACAATATTTTTGCAAGCCTGGTCAACATATGAACCTACCCTCCTTGATTGCTTTATTGGATATCTTGGCTATGATAAGCTCATAGTTTGTTAGATCAGGATGGTACATTGCATATTGGATTGCTCTGTTTGTCTTTGGTTTTCTTTAAGAATCAAATCTCCTTTGGGAAAAGGATGATATCACTGTTTCTTTTCTCATGAGTAATTCAGTGTCAATTACATGATTGAGTCGAGGCTTGTGTATATAATAAGATGCTTCTCTATGGTGCTGATTGTTAGTTTTTTTTCTCCATGAAAGTAAAAAGTAGTGATTATTTGTGCCTCATGGTTTGTCAAGGGAAATGCTAAGAGCTATTGGGATCACATGACATTCAGAACTATCACTTCTGTGATGAATCATGGAGTCATAAAGCAGCTTGGATTTGATGATTTACTTTCGCTACCTAATGACATGGAGCCTTCTACCTGTCATGATAAATTGTCAAGCTGCTGGAGTGTTCAGCTGAGCAGTCCGAACCCTTTCTTCTTTAAAGCAATCTTTTGTGCATACGGATGGCCATATCTTTGTCTTGGTCTGCTTAAGGTAATTTAATTCCTTCAACATGAAGTCTTGTTATGTTATAATGCTTATATGCTAATGATGCTGATTCTGGTTTTAGCATAATTGTCCATTCATTCGTTAGATAAATATGGAGAGCGTGTTTTTCATTTGAATTGTGAATTACTGATATAACTCTTTGTTTTAAGGTCCCCCTCTGTTAGTTCTCTTTTTCATCATACTGATTTTGTCTCAATTATTTGATTCACCTACTGAAGGTTCTCAACTAAAACCCCTCTCCACTGATGATGAAAACACATTCTTGAAAATATGTAGAATACAACACCCATATTTGTGCCTTGAAACGTAATAAAAATATGTTTTTTTCCCATTACAACTCTCAGAACCCAAAAGAAAAGGATGAAAAGAAAAAATAAACCAAGAGTTTGGATGGTGGACTACACAGTACTTTTGAGAGCACTTTGAAATTAGTTTGGCTAACAAATGTTTTACTTTTGTCAAAAATCTGCAAGCATAAGCTCTTTGATGATGAAATTATGTCTCACTAGAGGAAAATACATCTAAAGGAAAATGATGAATAATTTTCTATTAAATAACTTTCAAGCATCTTAGAGTATCAGAGTATAATGAATATGTTTATGATGAAAATTTTAACTTTTCACAGGTGTTCAATGACTTTATTGGTTTTGCTGGACCACTGCTTCTTAATAAGCTCATTCGGTTTCTTCAGCAAGGTTTTCAGTGTTTGATCATTTTTTTTTTTACTTGTAGTTATTCCAACTTTGAAACAATGTCTATAGGTTTATGCTCTCACAAAGTTTTTCTCTGGAACTCTGTCAGTCACTTTATCTCTCTCTCATTTAACTTTTAATTTTGCAGCAATTACTTATAATGCACATGCATTTTCCTTTCTATTTTATGAAATTTTATGCTCAGTCATCCTTTTGGCTTTTCATGGATGGAAAAATGCAGTGACAATTATTTACTGCTTCTCAGATTCTATGCGATGGGACGGCTATCTTCTTGCATTATCTTTGGGCCTCACCTCTATCTTAAAGTAAATCTTTCTCTTGGTATTAATTGTTATATCATTATTTGTTCTTTTCTTTTTTTACCTTTTATTCCTATTCCCCACTGTGATTGAATTCCAAATGTAATATCATTGTTTCTCTTTTGCTTCCTGTTTTTTTTTAAAGTTCTGATTAAAATAGGACTAGCATGCAGCCTAGAAGCAGTTTTCCAGATAAAAAAGCCCTTTAGAAGTATATATTTTTCAATCATATCTTTTGTTAATTTCTCAGGAAAGGATTGATACAAGTAGAACACATTTCTTATTTTGGTAGTTGTCAACCGATAGCTATCATGGGAACTGAAAGGCTTTTCAAACCAGGATCTTGTTTTTTTTTTTCTTTCCCTCATCCTGCAGCAGATAGCCTTTTGGATCAGCTTCGTATCTGCATGGTCATTTGGACCAAACATTAAACCTTGACAAAGTGGCAAAGGCATAAAGTTTCTTTTTAATGTTGTCTCTAATGCTGTTTCTTGTCCCAATTTTCAGATCCTTTTTTGATACACAATACTCGTTTCTTCTTGGAAAATTGAAGCTAAAGCTACGATCTAGTATCATGACAGTAATCTATCAGAAGGTAAATAATAATTATTCTCCTGTTTGGGTGTCTCTTTATGAATGTATGCAATTCAGTGAATATTAGTAGTCTTGTTTGATTGGACTGAGATCAATGTATTGATCTTTAATGTGAAATTAATACCCATTGAAATTAGTTTTTCACAAACTTTGTTATCTGCGAAAAAAAGTTACTCAAACTTTTCAGAAATAAGCTATTTGCTATAACTGTGATTACCAGCCTTCTTGCTTCCTTTGTGACAAGTTCTTTGTCCCTTTGAAACTCTATCACTGTCGCAAGTTATTTTTTCAAGCAATCACAAATTCACCATCTCATTTATTGTAATTTCAGTAAAATTTTCCAAATTTATTTTGAACTTATCATCAAAAACAATTTTCAAACTGTGTATGAAAACTGATTAATTCATGAATAACAGTAATTCTTCTTCTTCTTCTTTTTTATCTTGCTGTTCAATTTCTAAACTCCCGGGTAGCAATTGCTAAACACTTTTTTTTGCTTGTGGATTGTCATTTTCTGTATCTCATCATGCTCTTTCCATTCATACTTTTTATTATAATACAATTTCTTGCAAAAGTAAGATAATACTATCAGCACACCTGGAAAAAGGGTTCCCTGGTTGGCAGAGAAGTCTTTTATACCATTTGGCTAACATATGGTATTAGATTGCCCAATTTCTCACTTGCGACACCATAGATTTTAACTGTCGTATTTTTTCATTCTCAAGAAACAAACAAAAAAAATCTAGTCTTTGGTTTGGAAATGGCAGAAAATCCTTCCTAGATGACTCAAGGCTTCTCTTGCTCTGGATGGATAGCATGTTATTTTATTATTTGTTTTGTCCTTTGACTTGTGTCTTCAATGTTCTAAGCACGCTATGGCTTCCACTGCTTAAAATCAGTATTACATTCATCGTTACTTTTACTTTAGGTCCTATGTGTTACCCAATCAGAGCGATCGAAATTTTCTGAGGGGGAAATACAGACATTTATGTCAGTAGATGCTGATCGAACTGTCAACTTGTGTAACAGTTTCCATGATATGTGGAGGTACGAACATAATCTTGAACTTGTAAGAGAAATGTTATTATACAGCTTGATTTACCTACTATCAAAGTCTGTTCCCATTCTTTTTTTAACACAAAGTGGTTGAGCGAGAATATATAACAGCCAGGTACCCTGTCAAATGTTATTTATTCTTATTACCCAAAGTCACTATGTTCAAATGATATAGTATCAATCAAAGAATTTATCAGTAATATTTTTTGTAGGAATGCCAGTTTGTTTTCTGTTTTAGTTTCTTTGAGACTGACTTGCTTTTCTGGTAGCATCATCTTTGTTCAATATTGTGATCATATCAAGCTCCTATGATTGTTTCAGCTTGCCTTTGCAAATTGGAGTGGCACTGTATCTTTTGTATACACAAGTCAAGTTTGCCTTTCTTTCTGGACTGGCCATAACCATCCTTTTGATACCAGGTACTATCCAACAAAATCTTGATCTCAGAACTTTCTTTGAATTATGCATGGGTTGCCATGATGATATTCCATGGGTTGCAGCTTTAAGGGAATATATTTACTGAATTTTCTTTTATGCAGTGAATAAATGGATTTCTGAATTGATTGCAAGTGCTACTGAGAAAATGATGAAGCAAAAAGATGAGAGGTATGAATTTATACTCTTATATGAACACTGCAAAATGAATTTGAGATTCTCAGAAGTCTGATTATTATAACCCAGACCATTGGTATGCTTGCCTAGAAATGCTCAATGTCTTCAAGCTCATGCATGAGTGTTGTGACTAAGTAGACATATGAAGCTAAGCAATGCGGTCCTCTTGTGGTGACTGGCGAGTCTCAACTTGAGCAAGTTTTTTCTTGGATTCCAAATGTCTATTTTATAAGGAGAAAAGATCTATCTTTCTTCCTATGTGATTACCTTCGATTAACAATGTATACAATATAACATGACAGGATTAGAAGGATTTTTCCCATTAACAATGTATACAAGATAACATGACAGGATTAGAAGGACAGGAGAAATCTTGACTCATATTCGAACTTTAAAGATGTATGGCTGGGAGCATCTTTTCTCTAGCTGGCTGATGGAGACTAGATCCTCAGAAGTCAAGCACTTATCTGTATGATAGTATACTTTTATTCTTCTTCTGTCTTTGGATAATGCATTGTAAGACACTAGTTCTTTTCATCAACTGTTCAAAATTTTTTTATTTATTATGTTTGGCCCTTTCTTGTCAGACACGAAAATATTTGGATGCCTGGTGTGTATTCTTTTGGGCCACAACACCAACTCTTTTCTCTGTATTCACTTTTGGACTTTTTACTTTGATGGGACATCAACTTGATGCTGCAACGGTATTATGATCTTATTTATATGATGCATTGATGATAAAGTTCTCTAGTTCTTTTTCTATTTTAATAATTCTTTTGCTTGTTCCCCAGCAACCATGAGGTAACTACTTGGAAAGTTGATTAATCCTAGAATCTTTCTTACAGGTCTTCACTTGTCTGGCTCTGTTTAATAATTTGATCTCTCCTCTTAATTCATTCCCATGGGTCATTAATGGATTAATTGATGTGAGTTATGCTTATCTTGTGCTTTTGGAAGTCTAGATTATTGTTCTCAGTAGTTTTGATATCGGTTGCTGCATTTTCTGTTCTCTGTAAGCCAGGCCTTTATATCAACTAGACGGTTGAGCAGGTTCCTCTGCTGTTCAGAATTCAAACATGTACTCAAACAAAAAGCTGAATGTGAAGATATGGCTGTCATAGTGGATGATGCTTCTTGTACTTGGTCAAGCAGTGAAGAAAAGCAACCAAATCTGGTGTTGAATCATGTGAATCTGTGCCTTTCAAAGGGTTCATTGGTTGCGATAATCGGAGAGGTCAAATCTTTGCTTGATGTTTTCTAACAGTCAATTTCTCCCACATTTCCGTATATGTACTGACTTGATGATGAACTATCAATTGCTTGTTAAACATTGTGTGTTGGATGGAGGTAGGAATAGGATACTCACCTTCTGTGAGAGTTTTTCTTCTCTGTTTTTCTTGATAAAGTAATGAAGAAATTTTAACTTGCCTGATTGTACATGAGATAATAAACTCAGATTTTCTTGTCCATCTTAATCCATTTTTTTCCCTTTTAAAAGCTTAGATAATAGGAACTATAGGATTTTAAGATGTGGTGTAGAGACTTGGGTGATCCTTTATGTGCAGATTAGTACATGATTTGTGAAGAGATCTTAAAAGACACCCATGCACAATTTATACAAATGGAAAGCACATCATAAATAGGTGATTAGTTCGTCTTCTTTGCCACCTTGCTTCATTACATCAATGGTTTGGCCAAGCAAGCTTACCTCCCATAACACTAAGACCATGTTGCTATTAATTTTCAGAATGAGATATAAAATCTTGAAACACACAAAATACCATAGCAATATGAAGTTATGAACATGATTCTAATAATAGTGAACCAGTACATAGATTTATAGTTTTATTTGACAAGAGGTTGCTTCAATCAGACCTCTTTCCCCGTGAAGGATCTTATTTCCGTATTTCCTGCTTTCGTTATTCTCTTGGCTGACTTCATCTATTCAGGTTGGTTCAGGTAAATCATCCTTGTTAAGTGCAATACTAGGAGAAATGACGCTCATCCATGGATCAGTTCATTCAAGTGGATCTGTAGCATATGTACCACAGGTTTATGGGAATTTCTTTTTAGGATTCTCATGCATTACACCTTTTCATTCAAACATTTTTGTACTGATATCTGCTGGAATTGTAGGTTCCGTGGATTATGTCTGGAACAATACGTGACAATATTTTGTTTGGGAAAAATTATGATTCAAGAAGGTATAAAGATGTTGTCCTCAAGATTTTCATCTTTCTTGTTTGGAGAATTTCTATTTCGTTTCTTCTTTCCAAGTCCAAGTCATTTAGTTTTTCTTAATCCTTTCTTTCTACCTTGAGAAGATATTCAGATACAATCCGGGCCTGTGCATTAGATGTTGATATTTCACTGATGGCTGGAGGTGACATGGCTCATATTGGATCTAAAGGAATTAACTTATCTGGTGGACAGAGAGCTCGTCTTGCTTTAGGAAGGTTATATTCAATTCATCTGTTCATTTTAGCTAGCTTCTCAATGATTTTTCTTGAACCTTTTCTATTTCTTCCAATTGACATTCAACAGGGCCATTTATCAAGGGTTGGACACTTTTATGCTTGATGATGTGCTCAGTGCAGTTGATGCACAAGTTGCTAGGTGGATCTTACACAATGCTATTCTTGGTCCTTTTATGGACCAAAAGACTCGTATTCTTTGCACCCACAATGTACAGGTAGATGTCTTGGATCCTTTTCTTTTCTTTGGATATCCACATGTCTATTTAAGACCAAGTTGAGCCAAACTCTGAGCAGAATTTACTGGTTGATTGAAAGTAAGGATTTGAGACAGCAGTGCTAGTCATGGAAGAACAGTTCGATTTTTATACTAAAATAATTTTGTGACATATTTGAAAATGATTGTAAAGCATGCCTTCATCTGTCTCAGGCAATTTCTTCTGCTGATATGGTAGTTGTAATGGATAAAGGACAAGTGACATGGGTTGGAAGTTCAGTTGACTTGGCAGTTTCATCATATACAACATTTTCTCCCCAAAACGAATTTGATGCACTCTCTGATGTTCAAGGGAAAGAACTGAGCATGGCTGATTCTATTCAAGTCAGTCATAGTCACCTTCCTGAGAGGGAGTCTAATCATGTTTCAGAGGAAGTACAAGAGATCGTTGAGGCTGAGTCACGGAAAGAGGGCAGAGTTGAACTTGCTGTATACAAGTAATTACTTTTTTCAATTAACTGTCATGGCTCAAATGAGTGTCAACAATTTCGAAGTAGAGGTGGTCAGAGCTTTTTGATGTAATTTTTCTCAGAATCTCTGATAAGCAAAACTACAATTTAGTTTTATTGTTAATTTTTACAATTGGTGTCCCTCTGCAGGAATTATGCAGCATTTTCTGGTTGGTTCATCACAGTTGTAATATTTCTCTCAGCTATTCTAATGCAAGCTTCTCGTAATGGAAATGATCTGTGGCTGTCATTTTGGGTTGACACGGCAGGGAGCAGTCAGATAGAGTACTCAATTTCCTTTTACCTGGTAATTACTTTCATTTTTAATGGTAAATACTGCTGCGTTTACTTGGTTCTCACTTCAACCTGCCTTTATGAAACAGCAGAAAGTAAATTTTATGATTGCTTTGCAGTAAAATTCCACTGTTGACAGTGCAGGTTGTACTCTGTATATTTTGCATTATAAATTCTGCTCTAACATTGGTAAGAGCATTCTCCTTTGCGTTTGGTGGGTTACGTGCTGCAGTTCAGGTGCATAATACATTGCTTAATAAGCTTATTGATGCACCCGTACAATTCTTTGATCAAACACCAGGTGGAAGAATACTTAACAGGTGAGTAGGAATACTCTTAGTGATTAATTTCACTAATGTTTATCCGGTCAACTCATTTTACCATGCTTTGTAGGTTTTCTTCAGATCTCTACACAATAGATGATTCTCTTCCCTTCATCCTCAACATTCTCCTTGCCAATTTTGTTGGCCTGTTGGGAATAGCAGTAATTTTGTCATATGTGCAGGTAATATAAAAATTCTTGCCTCTGGTTTAATGATGCAGAAATTTCAGCTCCTTTAAATCTATTTTCTTAAGTGGTTCTATCTATGTGTGCAGGTCTTCTTCTTGCTTCTGCTATTGCCATTTTGGTTTATCTACAGCAAGCTACAGGTAGATCAATAAATGCATGACTTCAAAATTCAAAATTGTCGCAGTTTCAAATTTCAATTTTAGTGTCAGTTTCAATCCAAAAATCAAAGCATATAATTGAAAAGTCATGCTTTGAGACTTCTATTTTAAGCACCATCGAAAAAGTCACATTCTTGGATTTGGCCTTCGTGAAAATCAGTTGGAATTTCAGAAGTTTTCACCCACAAGTAAAGACATTAAATTTGCAAAATCTGGGTGCTCGTTTCTTCAGAAACTCAATTTCTATATTATAGTAATGTTACTGCCTTGCCAGCCACTCCCCACCAACATCTTTGAGCATTCCTGACATCCACTAGTTAATTACCAACATACAAGGATACATCCTTGGGGAAGTGAATATAAGATGTTATACAACTGTGGATGATGCTTCATAGGTATATGAAGACTCCAGCTGGACTGCAGGTCAATCATTTGAACTTCGTAAAAATGAATACAAGATGTTACAGATCTATTGTTAATGTGAACACTTCAGAAGTTTTAAGGAACTGTAGTTTGACTGGAAGTAAGTTGGTTAGTCTTCAAAAGGAAAATGAGGTGAACGTGACATATATTGATTAAAAAGTTCCATGATTATCCAGAACAGAGCCCCACTTGAGTTTGAAAAAGTAGAGTGGTGAGCTTTTCCAAGTATATTGCGATTAGGTCAACTGTGTCTTAATCTTTCAGGGAAGATGGTGCGAGAGCAGTCAACTCAGATTCCAAATTCTTCAATATGCCATCTTCTTTGATACATCCTTAGTCCTAACTGATGCTCATGTTAAGATCAGCAGCTGATGCCTTCTAAATCACTCTCATTTACGTAATCACACTAATGTAACTGAAGGAATGAGATTTGTCAAGAAAAAAAAATATTTAAATTTTATACCATGTTTTCGAAAGTCATTACAGCTTGTTTAGATAAGTTGCTGTAATTTGTATCCCTCTTATATTTAGAGAGCTTTGAACCTGTCTACTTAAAAAGCTGCCTTTTCAGTTCTTTTACAGATCAACATCAAGGGAACTGCGAAGGCTGGACAGTGTTTCACGTTCTCCAATATATGCAACCTTCACAGAGACACTCGATGGAGCATCCACCATTAGGGCATTCAAGTCTGAGGTAGATATTTGGCTGTTACATTTGAGAATAATTTGTTATAATGGCAACCAGCTGAATTTCTATTCCTCTTCAACTGTATCATATCACAAAAGGAAGAATAAAAATAAGAAATTGGAATTAGTATAGCTAACATAAATATGGAGAAATTCTTTAAAATAATTTAAGTGTCTCAGTCAGGAATGCTGATCCTAGATGTGTAGTTTCTGCTTATATTGTGTATTTCTAAGTATTTATGATGTATGTTTAACTTCCAGTTCGTGACTGAATTGTTTAGCCATGAGATATGGTTGTAGGCTAGGCCTAAAAGTAGATTAAGGGGATAGTTTTTTTTTCTCCTTCTCGCTTATGTGATGAGTTTCTATTCTTGTTGTTATGAAGAATATGTGTTTCTAAAACTTGCAATAAAATGAAAAATAAAACAGAGACTGAACAGTGCTGATCGTGAACAGGACCTTTTCATGGAGAAATTTATTGAGCATGTGACTTTGTATCAGCGAACATCTTACTCGGAGATAATTGCAAGTTTGTGGCTTTCCCTGCGTCTCCAGGTATGTATATCTTCGAGAGGAAAAGATTACAAAAGTATGGGATATTGTAACCTTTTATGGGGAATTTTAATTTTCACAGTGAGAAATCTATGTAGTTTGAAGGAATTCAGTGTGTGAATTTTATATTTTGTATGATTTTTTCAATAATAATTACATTTGGAAGTGAAGGGTGGCATTTGCAATTTGTTTTGGTTATTCTACTAACCAGTGATCTTCTTTTAGTTGTTAGCAGCAGTTATCATCTCATTTGTTGCCATGATGGCTGTTATTGGATCTCATGACTATTTACCAATCAGCTTTGGCACCCCCGGGCTGGTAAGGCATTCAGTCTCATCTATCTTCATTTTTTACTTATCCCATTTTATTTCCCACATTGTGGTAGTTGCTTGAAGCAACGATCTCATATATACAAATGCCACTTATTTTGAATTCAGATTATAGTTCAAGATGGTATATTTGGTTGCAGGTAGGTTTGGCTCTCTCATATGCAGCTCCAATCGTGTCTCTATTAGGAAGTTTCTTAACAAGTTTTACTGAAACCGAGAAGGAAATGGTATCTGTTGAGAGAGCTCTTCAGGTATAAGATAAAATTTATTTATTGCATGTCCTTCTCTGTTAATTACTTACTTGATTCTACTCTCTTTAGTATATGGACATTCCCCAAGAAGAACTCAGGGGATCTCAGTCTCTGAATCTCGACTGGCCATTTGAAGGAACGATTGAGTTTCAGAATGTTACGATGAGATATATGCCGTCTTTGCCACCTGCACTACATGGAATTAGTTTTACAGTTTCTGGAGGGATGAAGGTTAGTGCTCATATTGAGACTTGTGTTGACCACTACCCAACATGCATATGATTTTGTGTTTGGAGCTAAAGTTTTCCAATGCTAGGTTCTCATGTTATGTAGTTAAATTGAATAGGTTGGAGTTGTTGGGAGAACAGGTGCTGGCAAATCTAGTATTTTGAATGCCCTTTTTCGCCTAACTCCAATATGCAGTGGTTGTATTGTCGTGGATGGCCTTGACATAACTGATGTTCCTGTTAGAGATCTCCGTCCACGCTTTGCTGTTGTTCCTCAGAGTCCATTCCTATTTGAAGGGTCAATAAGGTACAGTTTAACTGATCATTTGTCCTGGCATGAGGTGTTGGATCAAGTGCTTCTTTCATACCTGTTGAAGTCAGCAGCAGTCATTCTTTGACTTGAAATAATTGAATAATATGTTTTTTTTATGAATGAATAATATCAACTACTGTAAATAATTAGTCTTGCAAATTTCTAGGGATAACCTAGATCCATTCCAGATGAATAATGACTTGAAAATCTGGGATATTCTGGAGAAATGTCATGTCAAAGAGGAAGTAGAATCAGCAGGCGGACTGGATATCCACGTAAAGGAATCTGGATCATCCTTTTCTGTTGGGCAAAGGCAGCTCCTTTGCCTTGCACGCGCTCTTCTTAAAATGTCCAAGGTAAAAGAAGCTTAAAAAAATCTAAAGAATCTCATTTAGCAATAGGGCTGAGTTCTTATGGTTTTAAACACGCATAATATTTCAAGCAAATGTGGTTATTTTCATGTATAAAAGGTTGTTTGATGGACATTTTCCGAAAAGGTAACCTATTCATCCAGGGAAGTGAATATAATTCCTTGAAACAATGATTAAATACATGTGATGCAGGTTTGTACGAGACAATGAGATGTATGATTGATCAAGAAGTCAAAAGGCTCCTTGATCATTTTAGAAGACCTACTATGATTTGCATCCATAACATTGGATTGATCGTGGGTGATCTAATATTTTTGTTTTGGTCAAGTAATCATGGGATAATATGTATTAGTCATGGGGAAACCTTGGATTTATATTTTGCATGGTTATCTGGGATATCCTCAATGTTTTGTTATCCATCTATAGTCTGAAACAAAATTAGGGTTTAATACAAATTTAGCAAGTGACCATTCTCTTAGTTACAGTTTCTTACGACCCAAGTTAGATCAACAGACAGTCTCTTTTGAAATTTTAAGAAGACTCTGGCTTCGTTAGGTTTGTAGACGAAACCGAGGGGAAGAGTGCATTTACATGAGAGTGTGCTTGTGCGTTTGGAGATTACTGACATTAAAAAATCTCAGGTACTGTGTTTGGATGAGTGCACAGCCAATATTGACACTAAAACAGCTTCAGTTCTACAGAGTACAATATTCAGTGAATGCAGGGCCATGACGGTGATCACGATTGCTCATCGCATTTCCACAGTTTTGAATATGGACAACATCCTTGTTCTTGACCGTGGAAACCTGGTACGCTTATTTTCTGTTTCTTTTTTGAGAAATTCACACGCTGTTTTTTGCTTGACACACATCTTAATTATCCTACGTCTTAGTTTAATTGGGATCTTGATTGTTTCCCAGCATTTTCAATATTTGTTCTTCAATATACATGAAGAGTTCCTCAACATATATTTCTCTGATTATGTAGGTTGAGCAAGGGAACCCACAAGCTCTTCTACAAGACGAATCCTCCATATTTTCAAGTTTTGCTAAAGCTTCAACAATGTAGTTGTGGAACTTGGTGTGGTTCACAATGCAAAAGCCTAATTGATACGAAGTAACCACACAAGGTTGTTTAGAATCAAGCTGACCATGAATGAAGCTAACCATGAATGATGGACCTTGTAATCTGGGAATCGAGACTTGTTAGTTATTGATAATTTTCTTTATGATCTTTTTTTTGTTTTTTCAAACCATAGGAATTGCATTCCTTGCCTGAAATATTTTTTCTCTACAAGTTGAGGGAATGCCGCTATGGAACTGGATTTGATTAATTGGTAAGAATTGCAGATTAGCTTAATTTGGATTGAAAATCCATTAATATAGTCATAATTTTATCCATAATTATCTCTAGAGCTAGCCCATGTTTGACCAGCCAAGCAGACAGAGGACCCTGCATGTTTTTTTTTTCTCTTCCCCAATTCGAATATAGCCAGCTCCACTTGCCAACGGTATTTCTGTTTTTGTCTGTGTTTGTTTAAGATTTAAGGCTATGTTAGAGCCTTTGTTCTTTATTATTTCTTCTTTCATAGAACCTAAGATTAATGTTTCATAAAGAGACATGCCTCTTTTTTCCTTGCTTTTTTGTTTTAATAATAATTATTTTTTTATTTCAAAGCAGTAATTGAGAGATCTCATTTAGCAAGCAAAGATATTTCAAGAAATGAAAGCATGCTGATCTCCATCGCAAATTAAACAATAAAGAACCCACAAACGCTACGCTCCAGAACCCGACAATAAAATAAAACCCTAAAAGCCATGCTCACATATAATAAAAGCATTCGTACTCGATCCCGCTGCCATCTTCAATGTTAGGCGGAGTACCGTCTTCGCTATAGTTGGCGGAGAGAGGAGACCCCCGCCGTTCGTTGCCCAGGAAACAGGATGGATCAAAGCCTTGCAACTGAGTTCAAATGACTTGAAAACGTCAACCTTGACAGACATTCTTTGAGGGTTGAAGAAAACTCTATAGAACAAGAAGATACTTCTTTTTCCATTTTTTACTTTTATTCTATGTATGTGTTGCGATGGCATGCGGCGGTCAACTATCCCGTGGGTCAACAAAAATGACCGGTGAAGAGGATCCACGTTTCATCCAATCCGGCGGCTCAAATTCTCTATCAACATCTGGTTTTTCATCAGCAAGCTTCTTGATGCACCCCAAATCTTCAGCCCATGAAAATTTCCTCCAGTGTGGGATCACCTCCCTAACAGGGTGCCTCTGGCCCACCTCAGCCACCACGGCCCCACACCCAGGGGCGGAGCTAGGATAGGGGAGGCCATAATTAATATAATAAAATATAATATTTATTTTAATTTGTTATGCATTAGTTGTAAAAAAAAACATGTGTAATTTAGTTTTATTCAAATAACTTACTATAAATATATAATGATCTTTGTATAAGGTAAAAGGTTCGTAGCAATATCAAATTGAGTCAAAACCAAAAAAGTTAATTTCATCTTCATAATATATTCATCACTTTAATGTTGTTAGTCTTTATATCTAATAAATATAAACATACAAAGTATATAAGAAACATCACCTAAAGCAAAGTATTATTTATGTTCGATAAACTTTGAAATAAAAAAAATAATAATAAAGATTGATTCTCACTAATCAACACAGGTTCTTTGTAAACTGAATTGCATTGGAGTTACTCAACTATAACTTTAACATTACACATTGGAGTTGGTTTATTAGGTTGTAAGTTATCAATATTTTTTTATAAAAAAATAATCAAATTCTTCTTATTTTGTTCATGGTTCAACCTAAAATCAAAACATATATCGTGAGAAAAAAATGATAATTTGGATGGTTATGCTAAAAACAAAACATAAAAAAATTCAAGTATAATCAAAACAAACCAATAAAATATATATAATTAATTAGAAAAAAAAGCACTATAACAAGAATTCAAAAAACAATTAGTAAAACTAACAGATCTAAGGAAAAAATAAAGAGAAAATGGTAGAATTATATATAAAAAAACACTTATCAAATTATTAACAAATATCTCAAAATAAAACAAAAATAGATTTTAAAATTAAGTTACCTTATTTTATTTGATGAAAAATAAATTAATTGATGGCTCTACTTCAATATTTTCGTTGAAAATTTTTACTTGTGATTTATATTTTTGTTTTTGACCGACTGCAAAATTTATTGCACAAAATAATGATTTTATATTTACAATATTTATATTAGGGCTACGCAACTTAATTAAAAAAAAATCAAATTGAAAAATCACACTTAATTACGGTAAAAAAAACTCACATTTGTAGAATAAAAAACCTCCTCCACACTATTATATATATATATGTATGTGTGTGTCTATATATATATATATATATGCATGGATGGATGGATGGAGAGGGGGGGCCTGCCGCCCCTGCCCACACCCATCATCATCTCTAGCCATATTATGTGCAAATGCACATAGAGCCTTCATGAGCCGCGGTGCATTTTTACCTTCCATGTGCAGCCCGTACAAGAAATAAACACCGAATTGTCTAAATACGTCAGGAAATGAAGGCAGCCTCAGCCATGGCATCCAAGCATCTAACAACCTAGAGCCTGTGCAACATGCATGCGTTAATCTAGACACTCCCTTGACTTGTAATTTGAACACTTCTTTAGTGTTCCACACGCTTAGAATGGCGAAATTTGAGGGCAGAATTCCTGTTTTCGGATCCCATAGAGGGAGACAGTTCTTGGGCACAGCCATGAATGTGCCCAAATTGAGCTTACTAGACAAAATTGTGCCAATATCTTTAGCGAAGAATTCTGCATCGACAAACACTCGAGAGTAAATTGTTTCTGCGAGTTTTGGTGTGAGTCGGAATGTTGCGATGCCGGAGCCTAATGGCTTGTAATGCGCGTGAACCGGCTGCACTAGCATGGCAAGAGTTCTAAATTTTGTGTAACAACACTTTCTTGTGAACAAATTGATGGAAGATTCATTGGTGCAATCTGTAGCCATGTATGAATACTCTGCACCTTGTTGCTTACACCTTTTTTCTATCTCTTGAACCAATTTTATGCCAACGCCAAGCCTCCTGTAACATCGCCAAAGCTGAAAGTATTAAGAAAATGTAAGCATGTACAAAAGGTACCTAGGGTTGGTAAAATAAAGGGAAAGTAAGGAACATTTTTGAAGATTACAAGGGCCATGATAGAATTTAAAATGAGAATTTGTGATCATGGATACATATAGTATATCTTAATTATAAGCTTTTGCCAAAGGAACTGTGCATAGTGGCCTGTGCTTATAGCTACAATACCCCCATAAGAATTATATATTAATCAGGTTAACTAGTGAATTAATTAGTTATTTTTTTATAAAATAAACCCTAATAACTGCAGTTCAAAGGGGAAGGAGAACCCAAAAAAAGAAAAAGAAAACAGTTTTCATAATTGTTTGTTTTCAGGTGAAGGCTTGTCCATGCCATGAAACACTTCGTGAACACTGTAAACACCCAAATGACACTATAGTTTTGTGAGAGTGACGTTAATATATTGCACTTCTTAAGCTTCTCTAATCAAGTAGCGGAAGAGAAGTAATTAAATGCAAATGATCAGGAAAACAAAGAAGTACAAACAGTTTTTGAGAGAAAGAAAGACAGAGACCTGTGAGAAGGAGAAACCCTTAATCCCAGAATATAAGCCAGCTTTACATAACCTGAATTTCCTCTTGTCACGGTTTTTATACAGGCTCTTATTACCCCTGCCATCTCTCCTCCTTCACCGCATTCAGCAACCTGTAAACATAACTTTGTCACTACGCAAGGGAAAAAGAGATAATTTTTCAATTTAATAGTTTTACCGATAAAAATTTTTATCGATATTTACACCAATATTATATTTGTGATTATTTTATCAACAAAATCATAAACAAAAACTGTCAGTTAAAAAAACATTCACCGGTAATTTCTGGTTTTACGGTAATTCTATTATTAATAAATTTACCGATAAATTTACAAATAGACTATGCGTATCAAAAAAATTTATCCATTTTAATTCATCAATAATTTCCTTAATAATATTTAACATATTGCCGATAGGATAATCATAGATAATTCTGTCGATGAATTATAATGGTATTTATAATTATTATTTTTTAATTTTATAGAATATACCGACATGATAATTTCACTGTGATTTAACAGCTGCTGCCTGCTAGAGTAATTTCTGTAAATCTTTTAAAACTCTCTGGATCCAGCCACAATGTAAACTTCCTCCTCCTATCTTCACAAAAATACCTTCAAATCTCTTATTCAAACCAAGTTCTTTTTACCTAGAGATTATGTGATCATGCAACATGAATGAATTTTGATGCATTTCTCTTTTTACTAACTTAAGTGTAATATAGAAAGAAAGAACGAGGTGGAACTGATTAAAATGGATGAACAGCTGCTTACAAGCATAACATGAGATGGAAAATGGCGAATCCGACAAATCGGATCGCCCATAAGATCAGTAACTGTTGGTGATAATACTCTGGAGATAATCACGGCAGCAATCAATGAGAAAATCAAGGATCAATCCATGGAAATCAAGACGTTATGAGGAGCTGATTAATTGTATATATAGGCTTTCCTTGTAAAGCTGATACAGTTGTTATTATTAGATTATATTCGATACTGTCATTATTATTAGGTTGTAATAATCTTCTATATAATGCAACATTCTGCACCATAAGCATTTGCTGTGGTTTTCCATTATCATCTCTAAAACTCTTCATGGTATCAGAGCCATCATAGGATTAACCTCCACTTGATCTAATGGCCTCAGAAAATTCTTCCATACTCTCTTTCAATACCATGGTTCATATGATAACAGTGAAGTTATCATCAACAAACTTTCTTCTTTGGCGCAGTCAGGTAGTTCCCCTGCTGCAATGTCAAAAATACTACAATCTTTGGAAACAAAATGATCAGCTAGTCATGAGTCTCCTTGTTTCTTCTCTCACAGAAGAAGCACTTTCTATTACTCTTGGATTTACAACATCAAGAGACATTTGGAATGCTCTTGAGACTGCCTTCAGTCATAAATCTAAGGCTCGTGAACTTCAAATAAAAGATGAGCTTCATCTTATGAAGCGTGGCTCCCGCAGTATCTCTGAGTACTCGAGAATATTCAAGGCTCATTGTGATCAATTATCAGCAATGGGATGTCCAGTTGAAGACACTGACAAAGTGCACTGGTTTTTGCGTGGTCTAGGCCACGAGTTCTCAAGTTTCTCCACCACTCAACTCTCCTTAACTCCCATTCCAAGGTTCAAAGATATTGTTCCTAAAGCAGAAAGCTTTGATCTTTTCTCCAAATCTATTGATTATACTGCAGGTGGCCCTTCTGCTTATATAGTTCATTCCTCTACACCCTCCAACCGATATGCAAGGACATATAATAATCAGAACAGGTATAAAGGAAGTCACTCAAAAGGAGGAAATCGTGGGAAGCAGCAGTATAGGAGGCCTCCTCGATGTCAAATCTGTCGTGAAGAGGGTCATTATGCCACAAACTGCAAAATCAGATATACAAAATCTGATGCAAATATTGCTGAAGCACTTGCAACCTGCACTATTAGCAATGACACAGCAGATTGGTATACTAATACAGGAGCATCTGCATATATGACTCCTGATGTGTCTCAGCTTGATAAAATGGAACCTTACACTGGTAAGGATAGAGTGATTGTTGGTAATGGATCTTCTCTACCCGTTACACACATGGGTTCCTGCTCTCCTACTCCAACTCTCCAATTAAAAGATGTCCTTGTTGTGCCAAACTTAACCAAAAATTTACTTTCTGTTAGTAAATTAACCAATGATTTTCCTTTTGCTGTTCTTTTTACTGACAATAAATTCATAATACAGAATCTTCAAACTCAAAAGGTGGTGGCAAGTGGTGATCGTGTAGATGGACTTTATGTACTGAAGCGTGGACACCATGTTTTCTCTGCTGTCATCAACAAACACAATTTATGCAATTCCTTTGACATTTGGCATGCCCGATTAGGCCATGTATCTTCTCAAATAATTTCAATGCTTAATAAGAAAGGCTTTTTATCTCTTACCTCCATATTGCCAAATCCATCCTTGTGTGTCAGTTGCCAAAAAGCCAAAAGCCATAAACTATCTCTTCCCTTAAGTGATAGTCGTTCTCCAACAGTCTTAGGATTAATACATTGTGACTTATGGGGACCAGCACCAATACAATCAATCTCTGGCTATCGATATTACGTTATTTTTATCGATGACAAGTCTCGCTTCACTTGGTTTTATCCATTAAAGAACAAAACTGATTTTTATCACACCTTCATCAAGTTTCAAACACTTGTTGAAAATCAATTCTCAGCAAAGATAAAAACATTCCAAAGTGATGGGGGAGGAGAATTCACAAGTAACATTTTTCAGTCTCACTTAGACAAATGTGGTATTCACCATCAACGTTCTTGTCCCTATACACCCTCTCAAAATGGTAGAGCCGAGAGAAAGCATCGACATATCACTGAGACAGGTCTTACAATGCTCTTTCATGCACATGTTCCTCTTAATTTTTGGGTGGAAGCCTTCGGTACAGCAGTGTTCACTATCAATCGCTTGCCCACACCTGTCTTGAATGGAGTTTCTCCATTTGAAATTCTGTATGGTAAGTCCCCTACCTATGAATTATTTCGTATTTTTGGCTGCTTATGTTTTCCATACTTAAGAGATTATGCTAAACATAAATTTGAGCCCCGAAGCCTTCCATGTATTTTTCTTGGTTACAATTCATCTTATAAAGGATTTTGATGCTTAGATCTCCAATCACATCGAGTCTTTATCACTAGACATGCTCGGTTTGATGAAACAGTCTTTCCATCATCTTCATCTCATATGCAGCCTTCCCCTACACTGTCAGATTTTATCTCTTTTCATGATCCCAGTCCCTCAACTTCTCCTTTGTCTAGCACTTATTCTTCTGCAGGTTCTCGGTCCTTACCATCAATTACTCCATCTATACCATGTAAATCATGTGCTTTGGAGCTGCCTTAGAGTCCATCAATTTTGCTACCACCTGCATCTCCTACAATAGCTGAGAGAGTTTCAGAATTACCTGTTGTGACTGCTTCCAGAATTGAGCCTACTTCAAATATACCTATTGCACCGGCTCAACATTCTTCTTCACATCTGAACTCTCATCCCATGATAACTCGTGGAAAAGCTGGTATCTCCAAATCCAAACATTATAATTATGTTTGTCAAATTCCTGCTTCTCCTTTATTATCATCGCTATTAGTTATGAAGGAACCAAAAGGATTCAAAAGTGCTGCTAAATCACCCGAATGGTTAGCTGCCATGGATGATGAAATTCGTGCCCTCACTCATAACCAAACATGGGAACTGGTTCCTAGACCACCTGATACCAATGTGGTTGGATCCAAATGGATTTTTCGGATTAAATATCATTCTGATGGCTCCATTGACAGGTTCAAAGCACGCCTAGTTGCTCAAGGCTATACTCAACTCTATGGACTTGATTTTCACGACACATTCAGTCCAGTTGTTCGAGCTTCTACAGTCCGCATTGTCCTCTCTATTGCAGTAACTCGTGGCTGGAACATACGTTAACTTGACGTTAAGAATGCGTTCCTTCATGGTCTTCTTCAGGAAGAGGTCTTTATGGAACAGCCACCCGGTTATATTGACACTTCTCATCCACACCATGTTTGTCGCCTAAAAAAAGCCATCTATGGCTTGAAACAGGCACCGAGAGCCTGGTTTCATCGCTTTAGCAATTTCTTGCTCACAATTGGTTTCCTTTGCAGCAAAGCCGATTACAGCTTATTTGTTCATTCATCTGATAATGGTATTATTTATTTGCTGCTATACGTAGATGATATTGTTCTAACTGGAAGCAATGTATCTCTCATTGATGCTTTCATTCACAAGCTCCAGCAAGAGTTTTCTATGAAGGACCTTGGAGATCTACATTATTTTTTGGGTTTAGAAGTTACTCAATCTCCACAGGGCATGTTCCTAAGTCAGGTCAAGTATGCAAGAGATATTCTTATCAGGGCTGAACTTCAGGATTCGAAGCCAATATCAACACCGATGATTGTTTCTCATCACTTAACTTCTGATGGTCCACTATTTCACTCACCAACAATCTATCAATCTCTTGTTGGTTCACTGCAATATCTCACCATCACCAGATCGGATATTACATATGTAGTGAATTCAGTAAGCCAATTCATGCATGCACCACGAGAGTCACATTTTCAGGCCGTCAAACGAATTCTCAGATATGTTAAAGGCACTCTTCATTTCGGTCTTAGCATCAGTTCATCCAGTCATCTCAATATCTCAGCTTTTTCAGATGCTGATTGGGCTGGTTGCCTAGAAACCAGTCGCTCAACATCAGGATATGCAATTTTTATGGGGGACAATTTGATTTCATGGACCTCTAAAAAGCAGACCACGGTTTCTAGATCTTCAGCAGAATCAGAATATCGAGCATTGGCACTCACTGCAGCTGAGGTTAAATGGTTGCTAAATGTTGTAACCCATTTTTGGGTCCCCATGAAAAATAAAATAAATAGCCAAAAGAGATTAGAAAAATAACAGGAGGCAGAAACGCTCGGAAAACAGTCAGAAAATTGGTCAAGGAATTTAAAAATACAAGGATTGAATTTTTGACAGTATATTCTTGGATGATGAAAGCTCTATTGAGAAGGAAAATTTGAATTTTGAGGAGAAAAGCCCAAATTTGGATTTTTATGGACTTAATGGGATTTTTATGGACTTAATTGGATTTTTATTTGAATTTATAGAAGATTTGATTGCAAGAAAATTGATTTTTAAGTCAATTTGGGCTTTAATTTGGAGAAATTTAAGTTCTGGGGCCAAAATATATTTTTTAGGAATTTATTGGGTCAAATCAGGGGCTCAATTGCATAAATATTGAAGTTTAAGGACCAATTAGGGACTTAATTGTGAAAATCCGAAACCAGGGACCAATTTGGAGAAGGCGCGAAGATAGAGGGGTCTGTTTGGAATTGTTTCAGGGGCTTAATTGAAGAAATTGGAAGTTTATTGATCAATTAGGGGCTCAATTGCATAAATCCGAGGCCAAGGACCAAAGTGAAAAAGGCGGCCAACAAGAAGGGCGGGGACCGAATTTGGAGGACTGATTTGAAGTTTGGCCATTTAAATGAAACGGCGCGTTTTATTCAAAACGACGCCGTTTCATATATAAAAAAAAAAAGGGAAAGCAGAACGGTGTCGTTTTGAACGACACTGTTCATCATCTCCTTCCCCCCCGTTTGTAGCAGAACAGAAGACAGAAATTTAAAAAAAAAAAAAACTCCCGCGTCTCTCTCTCTCCTCGCCCCCACCACCACCACCGAAAGAACCGACCAGCCATGCGTGATTGAAGGCGCACTAACCATGGTCCCCTACCCGTGCTGCCCCTATAAATAAAGAAGAAAAACCGAAGAGAGGGTGGCGAAGAAAAACCAAAAGACCCGAAGAGAGAAAGAGAGAGAGAGCGACCCGAAGAGAGAGAGAAGAACAGAAACAAACCAAGAAGAAGGAAACCGAAACAAAACCAAAACCAAACCGAGAATAGGCAGCCACTGAGAACGAAAAAAAAACGAAGGAGAAGGGAGGAAGAAGAATTTTTCGCCACTGAAACAGCAGCAACGCCGCCCGAAACCGCCATCCACGAGCCGCGCCACCGTAGCCCTGTCAGCCAACCACCGTCTCCAGCCTCGCCAGGTACGTTCCCTCCCCTGCATTTTTTTTTTCTTCTCTCGTCTTCTGCTAATTCTCATCTCCTGCATGCAGATTTGTGCTGCATGCAGGAGACGGGGGGGAAATTAATTCCCCCCGTTATATTTTATATTCTGGGCCAGACCGGTTCTGGCCCAGAAGCATGTATATGGGCCAGAAGGGTTCTGGCCCAACCCAGCGGTCTGGGCCGGGTCCGGCCCAGACCAAGTTGTGTTACTGGGCCGAGCTCGGCCCAGTTACCTTTCCTGGGCCGAGCTCGGCCCAGTAACCTTTCCTGGGCCGAGCTCGGCCCAGTCACTGTGGGGCTGAGCCCGGCCCAGTCAGTTGGGCCGGCCCAGCCCCTTAATAATTAATATATAATTATATTATATTATATATATATGTGTATATGTTATATATATATAAAATATTTGTAAAAAAAAATCTAAAAAAAATATTGTTATTTTCCTTTCATGTATATATATTTTTAAGGGGGGTTTGTATTTTTTTTATATACTGTGGAGGTATAAATTCAGTATTTAAAATATCTGATTTTCGTCGTAGCACCCGAAATTTTCCAAAGATAATTTTTTTTTTGCTTTCAAAAATTTATAAATTCCTAAAAAATATTGTGGATTTTTCCGCATATTTTTATTTTGTGGAGATACAAATTCAGTATTAAAAATACCTGATTTCGTCAAAAAAAAATATTGTTTTAAAAATATATATATATATATATATATATATATTTTTTTCTTGCGTGTTGCATACGGCCAATACTCTAACATGTTTTCAAAGTTCTTTTTATAAAAAAAAATATATTGGAAGCCTCGAAAGTGTGTTTTCGCATAGATTTCTTAAACACAAAATTATTTTCCTGCATTTTTGGATTTTACAACATGTTTGTAAAACTCCAAAGGGTATTGGCCAATATTCCAAAAACTATAAAAATCTTATTTTTGGAGAGGGAATTTATTTATTATTCACCACTAATGTTTGGATAAAGAAATCCTTAAAAGGATGAATATCCAAAATATTATTGGGAATAATAAATCCGCACACATTCTTGAAAGAAGCCTTGATTATAATCGAGGACATTTCAAAATTAATTTTTTTTTTCTTTTCACGATTTATGTGTCACAAACTTTTGAAATACTAAGGGAAAAATGAGCTTTGAAAGCACATGGAATCTCCTTAGATTTCTATCCAAAATCAATTGACGAGCCTAAAAAAAATATATCAACACCATAGCAATTATAAGGCAAACCAAACACCAAGCAGCTTACTTTAGGTAGGGCGTACTAGGGGTGCTAATACCTTCCCTTTACGCAACCAGTCCCTTACCTTAGAATCTCTGAAAGACCAGTTAGGGTTCCTAGTGACCAAAATACTAGGTGGCGACTCCAAAGAACCAAATCAGCAAAACAGAACAAAACGAAAGTCGCCAGTCGAATGTCGCAAAAACAATTTATTATTATTATTATTATTATTTTGGGGGTGCGACACTAAACATTCTTCATGATTTACGTATTCAACTACCAGCACAGCCAACCTTACTTTGTGACAACACCAGTGCTATCTTCATGACTAGAAATCCAGTAGCTCAACGAAGATCTAGACATATTGATATTGATGTTCACTTTGTTAGAGAATTAGTCTGCAATGGTATTCTGACAATTCAACATGTGCCATCCACTTTGCAAATAACAGACATTTTCACCAAAAGTCCATCCAAATCTCTGTTTCTTCTGTTTCGATCCAAGCTTCGCGTGTTCCCAACCACGCTTAACTTGAGGGGGGATGTTGGTGATAATACTCTGGAGATAATCACGGCAGCAATCAATGAGAAAATCAAGGATCAATCCATGGAAATCAAGACGTTATGAGGAGCTGATTAATTGTATATATAGGCTTTCCTTGTAAAGCTGATACAGTTGTTATTATTAGATTATATTCGATACTGTCATTATTATTAGGTTGTAATAATCTTCTATATAATGCAACATTCTGCACCATAAGCATTTGCTGTGGTTTTCCATTATCATCTCTAAAACTCTTCAGTAACAAGTGAAGGCTTTCCCCTTTGGCCAATCTCACACCTCTTTTCCATTTCCTCTACAGCCACCTTGTCTCTACCTTCATCATACTCTCTCACCACCGCAAAATTCTCCGTCCCGCCGACCAGCAATGTTGGGAAATTGTCTGCAGCTATTTTTAGTGACATGGTTGGAAAAGGAAAATTTGTGTTAGCTAGCGATGTATAGAGATTAGAGAGTGGTGAATATAGAGCTCAAAGGCTGTCACACAGTGTGGTGAAGATCTCTAGCTCACCGTATTTTATATAGTACTTAAGGTTCAGTCGTGGACCTCTTAAACAGTATTAGTGGGGAATTGTTTTTATAGCTAATTAACCATACATACATACATACATGCATATTTTGTAATGTAGTCGTTATAGTTATATGTATTTTAATAAAAATATTCATTTTGCAAGAGGACAAGAGATTTGTTATAAGTTAAAATCTTTACAAACCAAAAACACTATAAATATAAAAAAAATATTAAACTTTTATCCATCCATATTTTCGCTTGCCAAAATTTATCACAACCATTTATATAGAAAAAAACTAAAAAACCCTAATAATTTAAAAAAAAAAACTAGAAAAAATACATTAGTGTGTGTGAATGTAGTTATAGGCAGACAAAATCATTATTTGGTGACTAAATTTGAGAAGTGTTTACCAAGTAAAAAATTAAATTGGACCAACAAAAGCATAGTAGTTTTCCCTGAGCATGTTTAATTAGTTATATACATCTTCACCGATGTTTTTTTTTTTTAATGGAATGGATCTTCATTTTAAGTCAATTGAGAAGCAAAATCTTTGTCCGTAGAGGAGCCGTTCCAAATAATAACATTATATTAGTTTTTCTTTCCACCAATTATTGGTGAAGTTGGCGAGAATCATGCATGCCCATCACGACGTATTTAGTGGAACATGTGAGATGGTCATGTGCTTGGAATAATATTGATAACCATCCCAAAAGGATTATCCGTTCTTAATTAAGATTAGTTTATGTATAAAAATGGTAATTACGTCGAAACATCGAGACATGTGCTGAATGCTTTTTAACCTCAAAGGTTTCTTTGACAAAAAACAAAATAAAATCTAAGAGACCTGTCTCTTTATCCTTTGTGGGGGATTGAATTTGTCTTTAAATATTAGGAACATGAAACATGATGATGCAAGAATTGTTCATGCATGGGAATCGAACCGATCTATTGTAGGAAGCTTTATCTAACGCATTATGATTTGTCCCATGTGAAGGGTGATCTTACTGAAGATGTCACGAACAATTTGGTCAAAGAAGAAGGCATCAACTATCAGACATTGAAAGTGAAAGGCCAGCAAAACAGAAATGAAAATGAAATTCACATTTACAGTGATGAGATATAATAAGAATTGATATATGTGGTGTTTGATTATTATTTTTTTAGATAGTAAAGATGGAGAGAAATACATTTTTTATTGTCATTTCTACTTTAAAATAACAAAATTCATTTCAAAACTGTTCTAATTGTGGAAAAACAAATCAACATGATGAGTTCAACTGAAGATTCAAAGTTTAAAATATATGCAACAAATCTCTTATCTGCAAAATGTATTAGTTAGGCATATAATTTATTTTTGAATTCAAATCAGATGATATATAGGATATTTAAAGTTTGCTATTCTGTAACAGAATGAGTTGATATGAACTCTATTTAAACACTTTGTAATTCATGAATGGAAAACAAGAAATTATTATTCAAAACAGAGCTTCTATCTTATACTAACAATGCATTTATTTTTATGTCACGTCGTTATCTTTGTTCTTTTAATTAAATATGTTTTTTTTTTCTTTTTTATACTTGTTAATCTCTTCTATCATGAAACACAAACAGCTAGATATAATCATAAGATTAAGATGGAATCGGTAATGGGGTATATTAGGGTAAATAATTCTCCTACTCGTTTAATTCCATGATGAGGAACAACCGGAAAGAAAAAGAAAACAAAATTAGACACCGAAATTGATCTTACTGAATTTGTTACAATCAAATTGGTCAAAGAAAAAAAAAGCATTAGCTATCAGTAATTTAAAAGTGAAAGGGACAATGATACATGCACAATGTATATGAAATTCAACACTAACACGTTTAAAATGATGAGATATAAAAACTGATAACCGTATATAGTGTTTGATTATATATAGTGTTCGATTATTTTTCTAAGATAAAAAATACAGAAAAAAAAAACTTGTTTTATTATTTTTCTTGTTTTGAAATAACATAAATTCATTTTAAAATTTTTATCACAACAAATTTATCTATCTGTATGTCTCATCTTTATCTTTATTTTTATAGTCAAATATGTTTTTGTCCTTTTTATATTTATTTTTTATGCTTTAAAATTCTAAGCAAATGTAATCATTATTAAAAAAACAATTCAATCCAAAAATTTAAACTGTTAGATAAAATTATAAGATAAATCATATGGGTTGAATTGATTCTTTATTAATCATAAGATTAGGAAGGAGATCCTTTTAAAGCGGGGTGGAATTGGTACTTGAGATGTATTTATTATGGTACATAATTAAAGAGATAATTATAAGTCTAAGCATATTCTTGTGTTAGAGAATAATATAAATTATATCTCGGGGTATTACCTAACAATTTAAGCTATTGGGTTGAAATTGTTTTTTAATATGGTATCAGAACCTTGATGACCAAGCGGTTACAAGTTCGAATCTTATTATCCTTATTTATTTAATAAAAATTAAACACAAGGTAAAATGGATATGTATAAATTTCAAATTCAAAGGGCTTTCACTTGAAAGGATGTGTTAAAAAATAATATAAATCATATCTTTGAATCTCACCTAAAAATTTAAATTTTGAGATGTTATATATATATATATATATATATATGATTCCGTTACACTGTTCTTTGCATCTAGCTACTTTTGAGATTTCTTGTAATTGTCTTTTCTATTTTCAAGCCACTTGCATGCCTCATAGATATCTTAGGTTAAATCAATGCCGGTCCCTACTTTCCACTAAAATACCTCTAGTGGTTCTGTTTAATATATGTTAATTTTTGCAAGAGGAAGAAGACATGCTTTTCTCAACTAGCAACACAACTAGCTAGATCGATCTAGTGTTGTTTAATCATGTCCCTTTAAACCATCTTACGTAAGTGATTATGAAATCCAATGAACATTCGGCTTTAGGAGTGTTTAGCTAAAAGCCTAGGGCTAAAATGTATTTTGACCTATTTTTGACATTTTCTTTATGAAGTCTAGAATTAAAATCAAATCAATCACCTCATTCTTTTTGTTTTTTTTGTTTTAACACAAGGAACGTCTATCACTAATTTCAAGCTAGTACCTAGCTAGGTAAGCAAGCGAAAAAAAAAGAAGAAAAAAAAGCAAGCGATCGAGCGTTGTTTTGGACGTTGAGAAAATGTGTGTTCATTATTGTGTTACATTGAGGCTTGTTTTTGCTTAAAAACATATTTAAATGATTATTTTTTATATTATTTTTCTTTTAATTTTTATATCAATATATTAAAAATATATATTTATTTGATATTTTTTAAAAATTAATCAAACTTATAACAAATAAAATATAAAATAACCGAACCAAAACCGGAAAAAAACCGAGCCAAAATCAGGAAAACCAAGCCAAACCGATTTGACCGGTTTTTTCTCTAAAAAATCAAACTGAACCGAACTAAAACTGGTCGGTTTGACCCGGTTTCGGTTCGGTTTAGGTTTTTTTTTTTTAAAAAAATTCAATTTAATTATTTTTTTTGATAAAAACCAAACCGAACCGAGAATATTCACCCCTAGCAGTTCTTATGACAAATAAAATATAAAATAATTCAACTATAAGCTCTTTTTTCCCATTAAATTATGACCAAAGGTTCCAATTTCTTCTTTATAAACTCTTTTGCAGACACCCTGCCAAAATTTAGTTAAAATTTTCTCTTATTCTCTCTCTTTTTTTAGTGTGTATTCTTATATAAAATTGAGAAGGAATTTAACATTTTTCTTTACAAAAAAAGGTTTCCTCATAGAAAAATTAAAGGAAAATATCATATATTTTATATTCACATAAAATATTATATAGTTTATATCCACACACACATATCTAAAAAAAAAATTACATAAATCAAAATTGAAATTTAAAATACATCTATGAGTGAAGGTAATAAAAAAAAAGATACATAGATAGATAGATAGATATAATATTTTTCTCAAAAGATAAGTGATAGAAATTGAAATTAATACCTAAAATAAATCAATATTGTGCTTATCATCGACATTGAGTGAAATAAATGCATTTAGTTCAGAGATTCAAGCTCCAGCAACTGGGCTAATGAACAGTTCTGAAAATGGGCTCAGCCCATTAGACCCGATATTACTTTGTTTTGCCTGAAAGCCCATGGATCACAAGCACCCACAAAATAAAACCTCTACAGGCTCCACTACAGAACACATCATCCCCGCAAAATCTGTGACATCTCAGGAAAAACACTAAGAAAACAAGCAAGAGAGAAAATGGGTATCTTTGCAGCAGGTGTGTTGCTCCCATAAACCCACAGGCATGGGTGAACCTATGCGGGAAACACAAGGACCCATCAAATAAAAAAATTATTATTATTAAAAAATAATATTGTAACTTGAGTATTTTTTTAAGTTCAATTTTTTTTTATTTATTTGAAGTTTGGAACACTAACGTATGGCGTTCCAGTAAATTAGTTGTATTCTTGCAGCATTATCCATAAAATATAGTACCTTATTTTTTACAAAAATTGAGGTATTTAGCATATCAGTGTTCGGACATCCCATTACGTGGCACATTTTAACTAGCAAGTTCACTTTTTCTCTCCAAAGGAAAAAGAAAAGGAAAAGGAAAAGGAAAAAGTCCACTCTCCCACTTTCCCACACTTTCTCACTGCCCAAACAGACCCCCACTCGTTCTACCTTCAAAATAGAAAAGAAACTTCTTTCAGCACCAATATCTCATTTCTACCCCCAACGCAGCACTCAAATCTCTCTACTAAGCTCAAACAATGACCAGCGCGACAAAAATCTCAGCTTTGAAAGAGTAAATTCGAAGCATTACTGGGGGCATCTTGGAGAAGAGGAAAGTGAGGGAAGGCAATGTCGGGGGGCCCATCTAGAGTGCGGGCCATGAACAGCATCAGAGAACCGGAAAACAAGGAACCAGAAAAGCCGGCGACGAAGAAGAAACCCACCAACGAGAAACAGCCGCCGCAAGAAACGGAGTCCAACAACAAGAGCAAGAAGAAATGTGGCAGTGGCAAATTCGTTGTTTTGAGACAAAAGTCCATGAATGCTTCCTGCTCCTCCTACGCCTCGTCGGAATCCTCGTCGCCGCTTAGTCGGGCGTCTTCGTCTTCCTCGTCGTGGTCTAGTGGGAGAACGGCGGTAAGAAGGAACGCGGTGATGGTAAGGAAGAAGCAATGTGGTGGTGGTGGTGGTGGTGAGAACGAAGTACTGGTGGGGGATAATAGCACCGATGACTTTCAACTTCAAATTAAAAAAAGATGTGCTTGGGTTACACCTACTACTGGTAACGTTTTTTTTATATATTCTCCCTCTCTGTTTTCTGTTTTCTGTTTTCCTTACAAGTGTGTTTGAATTAGGTGTGTTTTTACTTGAATATCGATGTTCTTGTGATTCTTGAAAGTTCAAGAATTGAGAAGTTTGGACGGTAATAGTTTTAAAGGGGTGTATGTGTGTGTTTTGTTTATGCGTGTATCAATGATCCTACTAATTTATGGAAAATGGAGTTTTTTTTTTTAAAAAAGTAGGAAATTAGTCCTTGGTGACTAAGAGAAATATCAATCTATGTTGAATTGGGTCTAGAACATGCTAAAATCAAGTAGGTTATGCATCAAATTGCAAATTGTTTTTCAATGTCAAGGAAGGCATTTTCTTTGACGGATGAAAGAATTTCATTAGGCTTTTGTGAGGTTGATATTCTGCTTCCATTAGTAGTTAGCATCTGTTATAAGAATAGTATTTCGTACAAGAAAACCTTAGGGCGTTACTTGTCATATTTATCTGAATTTGGCCTTAGTTGGTTTTCGTGAATCTTGATAATGCAAAACATTTACTAATGGGATAGATAAAATGGAATAACTTTTCAGCAATAAGTATTCAATTAGTTGCTAATAACCTTTTGTCACTTAATCTTGAATTAGTTTGGCATAAAACTCTAAAGAAGTGATTTTATATCAGAATCATTCTCATTTAAGTGGACAGATGTTCATAAATTGAGGGGGTTAACTGACATACAAATATTCCTGCATTAGTAGATGCCAGAGTTTGAGGTGTGTGTTCTTGTGCATTCATAGCATTCATCTCCATCTCATCTGTGGTCATGCTTCAGGAGCACACTTCTACTCTTAACAGTTCTGCAGGGCTAGGCCTCACCACAGATAATTGATAGTGAAATAAATTCCTGTCCTATTAACTTTAAAGTTTCCTTATCAGAATGTTTTGGACACTCGTTTTGCTAAATGATGTATAGATGAACTAGGAAACTACGAGATGCTGGTTTGTTTTGTGGCAAAGCATTTTGGCGTGTTTGCATGTATGTTATGGGAATACCCCTATCAAGAGGAGGGTGATGAGTAGGAATCGATGTAGCTGAATCTAATACATCATTTTTTTTATTTAATGGAAATGGTCCATGTCTGCCATGTATGGAGACTTGATCTAAGCTATAGAATAGGATGGAATCAAAAGGGGAGTAGTTCCAAGTGAAGAGGCTGAAGCTCAATGTTCCGTTGATTTGGTTTATAGGATGGCCAACCAAACAATTAAACAATCATGTGGCTAGAGGATTCTTAGATGCAAAATTCTTTATTTCAGGTTCTGTAATTTACTGCAAACCATCTCTAGAAACAAGATAATTAAAATCCAGCTAGTTAATTCGTAACTGTTCTGCACTCAGTGGCAGGCTGCAAAATACCAGGTAATTTGCTCACTCGCAATTTTCTTCCCTTGATGTGATTATAATTATAAGTTTTGAACTTTTCTTACCAAGTTCAATTTGCTAATTAATATTTTCCCTGCTCTAAAAGATCCAAGCTATGCCACTTTTCACGATGAAGAATGGGGAGTCCCGGTCCATGATGACAAGTATGCACTCACAAAACCCTTGGGATATCTTCTTCTAAAGTAAAAGCGGATCTGGTAGCCCCCTCAGTCTCTGATCATTTCTTTCAACATGCAGGAAGCTGTTTGAACTGCTAAGCCTATCGGGTGCTTTGGCTGAACTTACATGGCCTCTCATTCTTAACAAAAGGCATATATTTAGGTATTGATTATTTCGAATCAAATTGTATGTTATGATCCTTTGATGCTTTTGCTGTTCTGGCATTCAATAATCAAAAGACGATGTGAATTGTTGATGCTCAAACTTTTATTGGGTATAACTTGATTGACTCAGGTGCATTTATTTGCATACAGGGAAGTCTTTTTGGATTTTGATCCAATTGATGTTTCCAAATTAAACGAGAAAAAGATAGCAATGCCAGGAAGCCCTGCCAGCTCCCTACTGTCAGAGCTAAAGCTCCGATCGATCATTGAGAATGCACGCCAAATTTGCAAGGTAGAGACGTGGACTTTTTCAATTCATTTTCCCCCCCTGATGTAAGCCTGATATTGACTTCCTGTTTTTTGTGATTTTCCTTAAACAACTTATGGTAAAGAAAGCTCTGGGTTTGATTTAGTATTTTTCAAGATTGTTTCAACCATGACCTTTTTTAAACTGCTGTAAACTCACATCTTGTTGATGCTGCAGGTCACAGATGAGTTTGGGTCGTTTGATAAATACATCTGGAACTTTGTGAATCATAAGCCCATCATCAGCCAATTCCGATATTCCCGCCAAGTCCCAGTCAAGACTCCAAAAGCAGAGCTCATAAGCAAAGACCTAGTAAAAAGAGGGTTTCGAAGCGTCAGTCCAACAGTTATATACTCATTCATGCAAGTGGCTGGACTAACAAATGATCATCTCATAAATTGCTTTAGATTCCAAGAGTGTACAACCAAGGGAGAAGCAAGGGTAAAGGATGACTATCTTGAGGCTAAGACCAAAGTGAAAGAACTTGAGGATCCAATAGATGTTGGATTATCTAGAGCTGTCAATGACTAGAATTCGTATACATAACCATAAAAAAATTTGTTTGGTAAGTTAGAGGTCATGCCAATTTCTATGTCTGGCATTCCTTTCAAGGAGGGCTGTGTCTAATGGTTTTGTACGAAAGATAATTGCCTCTAAAGAAAGCAACTGCAAGCAGGTATATTTGCAACAATTTGATTCATGTAATTATTTGTATGAATGACATGGCTGTTATGTATACATATCATTTTCTTTGTTCAAGTGAATATGCTGAAAGACTCACCTGCGTTCAAAGTTAAAACCTTCTTTGTCCTTGATATGGTGTCTATTCTTATTAGCTTTTCAATTCCAGGTGAGATCTTATATCTCCTTGCAACCCTAGGGGTGGATTATTGTACTAGTTACTACTTACTAGTGACAGGCTAGGTGCTGACTTTTTTCTGTTGGCCGGTGGCACAAATATATTTATGTGTTGAATCCACATGGATTTAGTGACTTTTCTAGTGTGTAATGGAATAACCATCTTGGTCCAACTTATTCTCTGTTGTTGGAACTTGAAAGAGATTTTTATGCTCTAGATTTCTGAAAGTCATCGTAATCAAATTCCGCTCTGTTAAAAGATTCGATGAATGGAGGTACTGCCACAAAAACATCAGTATCAGTTATATGAAATTTACATATCTGTGTTTCAAGTTCCATGTTCCTTTCCTTTTTCAATGATGTGTATAGATTCCAGAATTCCTGTAGTCAAAAAAGCTTTATCGCATACATTTAATCAGCACTTTTCCTTTTGGATTACGGCAAAATATTCTTCTATATAATATCATATATGGCTGCTGCTTGTCTAGCAGAAAGTTTGGGATGTCTTGCTAGGAAAAAGACATCAGCCTCACCCCAAATCCTTGGAATCCAAGTGAATGAACTGTTGGTTTCGATTCGTTGGGTTGTAACAGGAAATGCATGTTCTTAAACTTGTCTAGCAGAAAGTTTGGGATGTCTTGCTAGGAAAAAGACATCAGCCGCACCCCAAATCCTTGGAATGCCAAGTGAATGAACTGTTGATCTTGATTTGTTGGGTTGTAACAGGAAATGCATGTTCTTAAACTTTTAACAAGACATCTAAAGATATCACAGCTAGTTTGAAAGCCTTCTCGTCATATAAGAGCATTTCAAGATCCTTGTGGCAGTATACTCCTTTGGTTCATAATCATAACAAGATCCTTCGTCTAATGGTTAAGCTACACAGCAACTGGAAATCCATGATCTGAATTAGCAAGTCAGTCTGCACATTGATTAGCTTCCCTCGAGGTTTGCCTCATCAGAACCCTCCCATGGTCATGGAAGGGTCACATCTTCTGCTGAACATAGAAACAATTTCCTTAACGAAAACGTAAAGAAAACATTCCTTTTTGGAGATTAAAGGATTGTCACTGGCAGATTGTTTGCCAAACACAAACGATGTGTGATGTTAAAACACAGGTAAACGCCACTGAACTAGTTGGAACAGCAAGTATCAGAGGACAACAACCTGTTTAGGCCTCAATTAGCAACTTTCTTACTCGAACAAGAGAAATCTAATAGGACATTAGTAAATTCTGAAGCATTAACCATTGACATTATTATTAAAGCAATCCAAATTAACAGAAAACAAATACGAACATAAAATCATAATATTCTGAAGTGTTTTAATTAAACTAAATACAAAAAGATTATATAAAGTCTAAATTAAAAATATATTTTATTTTTAATAAATAAAACAAGATAAATATATATATTTCTCAAAAATTATAACAAACCCACAGATAAGTCAAAATAGCCCGCAAAAATTCTTGATAACCAGTCAAATTAGCCGGTTTTCTTTGACTGAAAAGATAATATTCCAATCCTCAAGTCTTCAAATCCCAACCACCTCGGCTTAATTTCACACTAGTTTTTGCACTTGGAACATATGCTTCAAATCAAGTTTGAGAGAGACACAGCCCCAGTAGTTCCGGATGGTTGGAAGCCATAGACTTTTTGCTAAATGAAAGTTCAAGAACATAATATGACATAACTATAGCGGTCCTGGAATCCAGTCATGCTAATCAGATAGCCATGTTTGGCCAACCAGTACCTTGCGCAGTTACAGTCAATTTAGGACATCTAATTGATGTACAATTGCTCCCCTAGATGTCTTGAAACGGCAATAAACCATTAAAATACACTAAAAACTCACACTCTATCACAAGGTTACCCTTGACTCTGGAAAGACCATTCATTTTAATGGTTGATTATACCAATTGAAAATGTATGAAAAATAGGCCATTATCCATTGAATGGGAAAAAACCCAAATCCAACTGTTGAATCTCAAATTGAGTTTTGGATTCTTCATGTAATCATATACAATCCTCAAGGTGCTATCTTCCTTAGGACCTTTTGTTCCCCCATGTATCAAATGATGTATTTACAAATACATTGCAAAACTCAAAATGGTCTAATGGAACCCTACATAATTTATGAAACTCCAACTAAGTTGGTAGAGATGATTCTTTTCCTATCTAAGCTGAAATTTCACCACTTCTCGCTGTGACTTTGCTGAAGCATTCTTCCTGAGATTGCTGCGGCCAGTGCTGCTGTGAAATTGGGATCTTTCGTCAGCGAAGAGGCCATCTGCTCCACCAAGAATTTCCGGACTTCAGGCGTATCCGCTCTTGGTTCTGAGCTCCTGTCATCATTGCTTGACTTAGATTTTGCGAGATCAAGAGTAACGGTTGGCCCAGATGAGGCTAGGGAGGCTATGCAGGGTACTGGACCGCGTGTTAGACTACGGTTTGAACCTGATGTTGCCTCCATTGAAGGATGTGGATGGTTGTGCTCTCCTTCATAAGTTGCCACTAGAACAGATTGGTCATCGATGCTCCTTTGAACCTGAATGAACCACAAAATGAGACAGAAGCATCTTAGATTTCTACTCAGCCTTTTCACTCCACACAGGAGAGAGATGGAATTAAAACCTTCATTTCATTTACTGATTATAAGGAAAACTTGGACAAATTCATAGTCCGTGGGAGTTACAGCCACAATACGGCTAAATTGAACATGTGAGATATGGATGAAATTAACTCGATGCTCGTATATAAGCAATAGAGAACTGTGTTTATGATTCTGGCCTCACCTTCTTTTTGACAGGGCAGCTTGGAGCAAAAGAGCACTTGAAGTAAGCTCTTGGACAAGGGTTATCTCTTGTGACTTTTTGGCCATATTTCCTCCATTGATATCCATCTTTCACAATCTGCAATAGATATGCAATTGCTTAGCAACCCATGAAAACATGTACATAGCATATAAAACATAACCTATTAAATTTGGAAGCAATGAAGATTTTTGCAACTGAGGAGTCTATTATATGGACTTACAAGGCTTGTATCACCAGCTTCAGTCCTGACATAAGCCTTCGAAATCTTATCTTTAATGACTTCTTCCCTTGGTTTCTTGGATGATTCTTCATCAGTTGAGCTGCTCTCAGAGTGCCCGTTCTTTGCAATGTTATTATCGTTGTTGTTGCTGCTTTCAGACTTTCTTTTCTTTGATGGGGCAAGAAGCTCCTTTTCTCCATTCTTGCTCATGTAATCCATCAACTGGCTTCTTAAAGCATTGTAGCTCTCACACATCACAGTTAGCATTTCAGTTAGCTTCCTGTTTTCTTCGCTCACTCGGTTCATTTCCACTACCAAAGCTCCAGTCTGGAATTAATTAAACAAAATAAAATCAACTTCAAAACTTCAAGAAGACTTCCAATCTCAGAAGCACCCACTAATCAAGCTCAACAAGTTCATAGCTAAAACTTAAGACAGCTGATAGCTGGTAGTCTCTTTTGTACAAGTTCTTTTTAGTTTTATTTTTTTCATGAAACAATGTTTTGATGTTATATAAGAATGCTTCCTAAGCACCCAAAACATTTAAAAGGGTTCATCATATTGTGAATTGTTTCTTGAAATTAAATGACAAGAACTCATCATATCTAGTTCTTTCTTGAAGTTTGTTTGAAAAACAAAACCTCGAAGCCGTGTGTATTTTAGCCTTCAATTGATGGCTAGAAACCATTAAAAAAGGAGGGGGTGGACAACAAAAAACCATAGAGACAGACATAAACAGATTACTGCAAATATATGTATGTAAAGCTAACCTCTTCTTTGGCTGAAGGCGTGGTCAGAAAATCCATGAAAGTGGGTTTCAATTCTCTTGCCATCCCGAATCTTTCTGCATCTACCGGAACTTCACTTTTCACTCTTAAAGGATTAATATTAAGATCCAAAGAAGTATCAACCCACGATGAATAATCCATAGCCGCCTTGATCGAACGGGTCCTTCTTGACAATCTCCTTCAAATCTATTGACCAGGTGATTTAGCTAGAAGCTAGTACAAGCTTTAGACTATTTCAATCTTTCTTGAAAATCCTTGTAGCAGTAGCTAGTTAAACCTAAAAGCCAAGAAGCTGTTGAATGAGGGCAAAAACTGGGGTATATATAGAGAATTCAAGAGGGCTCAACTCGGCCTGGTCGTGGAAACTTGGTGGAAAGGACAGGGATAAAGATAAGATATAAAGCAGTCCTAGTAGGTACACATACGTTTTGCTCACACGAGATCTGAAGCTTGCTGGCATGTGCTTTTAATCTCTAGTTAGATTGATGGACGAGACCCTGTCGGTTGGGAATTGACAACGGGACAAATTTGTTTTGTCAAAGTCAAGCGCCCACCATAAAAAGGCGAAGGAGTTGTAGTATAGAGTAGAGCCATAGAAACAATGGGTGGTGCTGTACAACACAGTGTTGCATGCGCGTGTAAGGTCAAGCCCTTGGAAGTTTAATGTTGACCAGGTGCAGATACAGCTGCCCTCCATGCCTATCTTCTAAGGAAGGCGGTGGAGGTAACTCAATTTCATATGTTCTGGGCCATTCTGACCTTCTCAACTAGGGTTTGATTATTAAAATATATATATATATATATATATATATATATATATATATATATATATATATAATGAAAGAGAAGGGTTTTTTCTACACCCCTTATTAAGATTTAGTCAGTGCTATTAAAAAAATAACATTCAGATTAAAAAAAATTATTACAATGTAAAAGGTAAAGAAAAATGAAAAAAATGCTAATTCTGTGCGTTAAGGGGCTTTTATTTTTGTGAAATTCATGCCATTAATATTTAAGTCATATTAAAATTTAGTGTTTGAGAGAATTGTTACACCTCCTGAAAAACTACTATTTATTAAATTAATGTTTTTTTTGTTTTTTTTTCAATTAATATTTTCTTTTTAATTTTATCTTTTAATTTTATATTTATTTTTTATTAAGTTATACTACTCTCAAAATATGTATAAGCAGGGGCGGAGCTAGGATTATTTATTAGAGGGGGCCAAAATTAATATAACAATATATAATATTTGTTTTAATTTATTGTACATGAGTTGTAAAATAAAACTTGTATAATTTAATTTTATTCAAATAACTTATTACAAACATATAATGACCTTTGTATAAATTAAAATGTTTGGAGCAATATCAAATTAAATCAAAACAATGAAGTTAATTTTATCTTTATAATGTATCTATCACTTTAATGTTATTGATCTTTATACCAAATTATATAAGAAACAATAGCTAAAACGAAACATTATTTATGTTTGATAAACTTTAAAATAAAGCAAAAATAATAAAAAATAATTTTTATATATTTATTTTAATTGTGCTCGTCGCTCTTTTATAAAATAGAAATTATCAATTATTATATCAATTGTGAATCTTTTAGCAATTTCCTTTTTTATATAGTCAATCAAATAATTCGTAAGAAAATCATCCTTCATCCGATTGCGAAGTCTTGTTTTAACAACATTCATCACTGAAAAAGCTCGTTCAGTAGACTGTGAGTTATTAATATTTTTTTAAAAAAAATCAATTCTTCTTATTTTATTTATGGTTCAACCAAAAATCAAAACATATATTGTAAGAAAAAAATTGATAATTTTGGTGGCTCTGCTAAAAACAAAATATATAAAAAAATCAAAGCATAATCAAAACAAATCAATAAAATATATCTAATTAATTAGAAAAAAAAAATTCACTATAACAAGAATTCACAAAAACAATTGGTAGAACTAACAGATTTGAGGAAAAAAAAAGATAGAATTATATATATAAAAAAACATCATCAAATTACTAACAAACATCTCAAAATAAAACAAAATTAGATTTTAAATTTAAGTTACTTTATTTTGTTTGTTGAAATTAATTGGTGGCTCTACTTTAATTTTTTTATAGAAAAATTTTGCTCGCGATTTGTATTTTTATTTGTATTTTTAATCGATTACAGGATTTATATTAGGATAAAATTAATGGCTTTATTTTTTATTTCACAAAATAATATTTTTATATTTTTTTTCTTTCCCACGCAAGTCAAGAGTATATTCAACAAAAATCAAAAGTAAAGCTCACTTTAACCCAGTAATTAAAAACCAAATATCCTGCAGGGGGGCCCGGGCCCCTGCTTGCCCCCCTTGCTTCCGCCCCTGTGTATAAGGAGTTACAAAATAGAAAATAAAATAAAAACAAAATAATATATGATAATGGTATAAAAAAAAACAAAATGATTGTCTTCTATATTCTACCTAGTTATAATCAAAAGATGTAATAAAATATAAACAAGTCTATTTTACTTTTAATATTTATTATTATCAAGTTTACAAATTTTAAAAATTATTAGATTTTTTTTACTTTAGTTTAATTTCAGTATTGAAATTAATAATATTATAATCATACTAATTATAAAACTTAGGTTAGCCCAGCTTGTTGATCCAAGACCCGGTTAACTCGGGATCTGATTGGTTTGGGTTTAAAAAACATAAAGGAAGGATTTGACCTCACATGACCTGGTCAATACCCTTGTTGACTCACTACTCAGTTAACCCTAGATCAAAAACCTGTTGATTTAAAAAAAAATCAAAAAGAGGCTACTTTGATTTTTTTTTGTTTTTAAATCTGTTTAACATGGGTTGACCCTACTAACCCATGATTCAAGCATTGTCCTAAATCGACTTTTTAGTCGGGTTTTAAAACTATGATAATAACCACTTTTATCCATAAGTTGACTTAAATCAATCCGCATTGACCCTCTTAACCTGTGATTCGCATCTTATCTTGGGTTGGCCCCCGAGTCAATTTTAAAAACTATGATATTAATAATTTTTATTTTTAAATTGACTCGGATCAACACGGGTTGACCCTCTTGACTTGTAATTCGAGTTTTGTCTTGAATCAACATTTAAGTCAGGGTTTAAAACTACGATATTAAACATTTTTATTCTTACATTGACCTTCTGGCCCATGCCTCAAGCCTTTCCCAGGACCAACCCCGAGTTGGATTTTAAAATTATAATAATAGCAATTTTTATCTTTACTCTGACCTAGATCAACAATAAACCAAACATTTGACTCAAGCTTTATTCCAGATTAACTATTAAATTAAGTTTTAAAATTATGATAATAACTGCTTTTATATTTAGATATCTTGGTTGAACAAATTTGAAATTGAGAGTTTTTTTTAAAAAAAACATTGTTATACAAAATAATAAAATATTGTCTCTAGCCCTTTATGTATCTTCTGTTCTAGAAATACAGAAACTCATTTTAAAATTGTCTTTAAAAATATATTTTTATCTATGTTTTTTTAATCAATTATATTTATGTTTTCATTATCTTTTTATATTCTTAGTCGGGTTTTAAAACTATAATAATAACCACTTTTATCCATAAGTTGACTCAAACTAATCCGCATTGACCCTCTTGACCTGTGATTCACATCTTATCTTGGGTTGGCCCCCGAGTCAATTTTTAAAACTATGATATTAATAATTTTATTTTTAAATTGACTCGGATTAACACGGGTTGACCCTATTGACTTGTAATTCGAGTCTTGTCTTGAGTCAACATTTAAGTAAGGGTTTAAAACTACGATATTAAACATTTTTATTCTTACGTTGACCTTCTAGCCTATGCCTCAAGCCTTTCCCAGGACCAACCCCAAGTTGGATTTTAAAATTATAATAATAACAATTTTTATCTTTACTCTGACCTAGATCAACAGTAAACCAAACCTTTGACTCAGGCTTTATTTCAGATTAACTATTGAATTAGATTTTAAAACTATAATAATAACTGCTTGTATACTTAGATATCTTGGTTGAACAAATTTGAAATTAAGAGTTTTTTTATATAAAAAAAATTATTATACAAAATAATAAAATATTATCTCTAGCCCTTTATATATCTTATGTTCTAGAAATACAGAAACTCATTCTAAAATTGTCTTTAAAAATATATTTTTATATTTTTATCTATGTTTTTTTAATCAATTATATTTATGTTTTCATTATCTTTTTTCCTTCAACTTTGATACAATAAATAAATGCTACTTTAGTGTTAAATTTTACATGGAAAAACTAAACGCCATAAAAATTAAAATTCTAGTTATTTTTTATTTTATTTTTATAAAAAAAAACTAATTACTCTCTTATCATTCATGATTTATAGTCAGAGTAGTCAAGAGTTAACTTTTAGAGCTTTTTTCCATAGTTTTAAGACCCAGCCTGGTGGTCGGCCCGGTTCAAGGCCAGGGTTCCGGGTTTTGACCGGGTCAAAATTTTTTTTTTAATATTTGTTTAAAAAATCAAAACGACGTCGTTTTAGCAAAAAAAAAACAAAAAAAAAGTCAACGGGTTTACGGCCGGGTCTTGCCGGGTCAACCGGGTTCCGGGTCGATCGGGTCTAGCCGGGCCAATTCCTAAGCGGGTTTTGGCCTCCACCCAGACCGGTTTCATGCCCGGGTCGGCCAGGTCCCGGGTCAACCCGCCGAACCGGTCCGGGTTTCAAAACTATGTTTTTTTCACATGCTTGAGAGAAAGTACTTGAACACGTGACCTTCTATTATTTGCAATGGGCTCCCTATTATAACTAGATCCAGGATAAAATCTAATTCACATATTAAGAGTCTCAATTTCAAAAAATAAAAATGAAAATAATTAAAATAATGTTGTTACGATAAGTATTTTTTTTGTAAAAAAAATTAATAGATTGATGGTCGTTTTTTAATTGTTCAACTGAATCAATAAGTCAACTGAATTTTTCAACTGGGTTAGTTGGAATTGTTTTTTCAAATCAAATTGATCCAAGTTTAAATGAATTAATCCTGAGTTAATAGGCTGATTGGAATTTTACAACTATTCTATTCCCTAATTACTTGTTCCCTAATTATTATTATTTTTTCTCTAAAAATGAATTTATAAATAAGTTCACCACTCTTCCGATAAGAGAGAGAGAGAGAGAGAGAGAGAGATGTGATTCACATCCAGGTGTAATTGAGAAAATCTGTCCAGAACCTGTACATGTCCAGGCCAAAGTCTTGAGCGTCAACTAAAGTAGCTAATTGGATACAGATATAATATTATTATTTTTTTCAAGAATTGAATTATTTTACTCAAATTGAGACCTTACGAGCGAGAAATCTTCTTCTTGCCAATAATGAATCATGAATTGTTTGACCTCAGGTACAAATATCATTAAGAAAAAAACATAAGTAAAAAATAATAGTTTTAATATCCCTAATATTTTATTTAAGTAAATAGAACTAAATTATTTTTAATTAAGATGCATATCGATATTCTTGTAATTTTAAGATATTTAAAGCTACATAAAATAAAATAAAAAACCTTCCATTTCAAAATCATCATTTCTCAAATTTTTAAAATAGAATTTAATATATTTTTATAAATTTTACCTTCCATTTTTTAATTTCTTATCAAAATCTTTTTGATGTTTTTAAAATAAAACAGTGAAATATATATATATATATATATATATATATATATATAGAGAGAGAGAGAGAGAGCGCATTACCCAATCTCAATAAAAATGCGACGAATGAAACTATTACATATATGGCGTGAAACACACCATCTCTCATATTTAGAGTCCTTTCTATAATTGACCTAAACTGCATATCTAATCTAGTATATCTTGAATATAAAAAGATATTTAGCTATTATTAATATTTTTTTAATAAAAAGGTTTGTTTTAACTTTGTGGGCTTGACTTGAAATGACCTGGTTGATTTTAAAAGTTTAAAAACAAACTAGATGACCTGTAAAAACATGAATCAACTTAAGATTTTTTTTTTCATGATGATTTTTTTTTAATATTAAGATAATAACATATTAGGCCGACTTGGGTCAACACAAGTTAACATATCAAATTTCAAATCAACTCGATGTTGAATGATGAAATTGAAAAAAAAATCAATTAAAAAAGGAATCTAAAAAAGCAACTCGGGTTAGCATATTAAACTCTCGACTTGGGTCATGAGATCGAGATAATCTCATAGAAAAAAATAAAAATAAATTACAAATTTCAATTCTTAATCAATTTAATGTTGAAGGATGATACTAAAAAAATGAAATCAATTAAAAATAAACATAAAAAACAACTCAAGTTCATCCGCTAAATGCTTGACCTAGATCATGAGACCGACATAATATAGTGAAATTAAAATAAAAAAATAACCTAATTTAGCCTAGATTAACTTGTCAAATTCATGACTCTAATCATGAGATTATTGCAACTTCATAAAGAGCAAATCAAAATAAATTATAAAATTCAATTCTCAATCAATCTTATTAAATCCATTGTTGAATAATAAAATTTGTAAAAAATTTAATTAAAAAAAAACATAAAAATGAGTCAAGTCAATATGGTTTAACCCGTTAAACACTATTTCTGAGTCATGAGATCGATCATGAAAATCAAACTAAAATAGATCATGAAATCTAATTCTCAATAAAATACAATATTAAATGATGATATTGAGAAAAAAAATCAATTAAAAAAACCGAGTTAACTAGATTGACTTATCAAATTTTTAACCCGGATCATGAGACATAGATAATCTAATAAGAAAACAAATCTAATGTTGAATGACATGAGACTAGAATAACCTCTTAAAAAGAAAAAAAAACTGACTTGATTTAATTGGGATTAAAATACTAAAGCTCATGACCTTAATCATAATACCAAGATATTTCTATAGAAATTAAATCAAAATAGATTATAGAGTTAAATTCTCAACCGATCTAATATTAAATGATAAAATAAAAAAAATTTAAATTAAAAAAAAAAACACAAAAAACAACCCGAGTCAACTCAGGATAACCCATAAAACATTATTATCGAGTTATGAGACTAGAATAACCTAATAAAAAAAAATAAAATAAATCACGAAGGCTAATTCTTGATTAACCCAATATTAAATGTTAACTTGTCATGATTAACCAGGTCACCCCACCAAACCTGGAATCTATATTAAAAGTGTGGGATGACATAAAAAAATATATAAAATAAAAAAATTAATTGAAAAATAAAAATAAATGGTTTTTTTTTTCCAGGTGTCACACCAAAAACACGTGGGGGAAAGTACTATACATTATACATTTCTACAGCACTTTTCCCACGTGTTTTCGGTGTCTTCTTAATTAATTAACAATAAATAATGTTAATGGTCGTGTACACCCTGTCTAAAAGCAATAACTTGACTTTCCGTACATATAAATTTAACCAAAAAGATTAAAGTCTGCATTTCAACACCCTTTGCATAATAACCTCTGAATTCCCTCTGTACCAAAAATTATGATCAAGCCTCCTTTCCCTGCAGGCTGCATACACAAACGTCAAGCTTAGTCGGCTGCCAAAACGACACTAATTTATGGATATAGACAGCGGAGATCACAGTGACCAATCTACTTTATATTTATTTTTTAAAAAAGAAAAAATCACTTAATTTTTAGATTGAACACTGCAGTCTGTCTGGAAGAAAAAATAAATCTATCAAGACTGGCAATTTTAATTTGAAGATTGTGTGGATGCCTAATATGCAACCCTTTTGTTTTCAATAAAATGATTATATTATAACTAAGTGCTTAACATGCTTGTTTTTTTTTTTTTAAAGTATTTTAAAAAATAATTTTTTCGATGTTTTATATTAATATTAAAAATAAATTTTAAAAAATAAAAATAATACTATTTAAATATTTCTTCAAATAAAATATATTTTAAAAAATCATCACTATCACCGCAACAATTACCCTTTATAAATACTGGAATTATCCTTTAAAAAAACTTTCAGATACATGTGGAATTGTACTATCCTTTCACATATAAATATAAAATTCGTTGTAAAAATAATTTATGGGGCTCACTAATGATAAAAGACAATGTAAAACATGCCATAAAAGTCGATAATCTAATCGTGCAATTTTCCACGTAGAAGGAAAACAATATAAACATGCGTGAATTCTTGTTTAGCATTTCTTGAAATTGGATAGACGGTGGTGGTGGTGCACGTCACCATCTCAGGTCATGTCCTTCATCACAAAGCTAGAGCTTTTTGCTTTTAGACAAAACCACTCACCTAATCCTCCTAGCTCCCCAAGACTTCAACCATGGAATTAGACCATGACCCCATATATATATATATATATATATATATATGTGGTGGGCGGTCCATCAACCTCGAAATAAAACTTTTCCATCACGTTTTCATTCATGTTACATGTTTTACACTTCAAAGCAAATTGATTAAAAAAAACTATGATTTAGAGTTTAATACAAGTTAAGTTTTAATTTGAATCATAAAATATATTAATTATGCTGAACTCAATTAATCCCATGAATTTTTCTGTAATCTGATTAATTTTGTTAAACTTAATGCAAATTTAATTATCTGAATTTTTCTAAAAAAAATCAAATCCACATTATCATTATAGAAATGACTCATACAAGGAATTTCTTCTTTCATTAGCATAAGCACAATGAATAAACTTATTGTCTAAACTAGCATAATTAAAAAATAATTAGCACGTAAATAACAGTCATCCATGCTAGCCTTTTTTTTCTTTTTTTGTTTTTTTTTTCCAGTTCAAGGACCCTGGTCAGGGACGACGTCTGTAATCCGAACATGTCCATGTCCAATTGATCTACGAGTCGGAGGAAAAACAGTAGAAAAATGAAAAGCATGCACGAGACTGGATCGATTAATCCAACGTTTATTATTATAGTATTGGAAGAAAGGTTCATGAATTCAAAATGTCGTAATCTGTGGTCATATTTCCAAACCACATGTTTTAGACTTGAGCTACTCAAATTTCAACAGCTACCACGACTTCAAAAATGGCTGACATTAGAGGGCCCCTTCCGCCATTAAAGCTCCCAGATAGTACAAGAAGTAGCTCGGTGAAGGACTAACGTGGAGAAGGGAAAACAAAGAAACAGGCAGAGAACAACTTCCTCTGTCGGTCCAATGAGCTTTAAGGAGTGATTATTGTTAATTTCCTCAGTTCCTATTTCACCTGTCTTCAGCTAGAATAATCAGGGGAGGAAAATGTGGTAAATTAAAAAAAATAAAAAGATTGAACTTTCTGCTCAAACTCCATGGATAAACATATGGAGGTTGATGAAAGATTGGGTTCTCTCGTGTATTATGTTAATCTCTGTCAATGGTCCCTGTTCCATAAATACTGGTCAAGGAACCACAGGGCAATAGTCAAGGCAATTTGAAAAGTAGGAGAATAAATGCATACTGCGATTTGAACACAAGTTTGACACGCTCCATTTTATAATATCCCCACTTGTTAATACAAAAATAAAATAAAAAAATGTCTTCTTTTAGCTGCTCCACAAGGCAGACGGTCTCTTCTAATAAATTTATTCTTCTAAACGAATCGAGTTTCAATTTAAATTAAAAAATATTTATTTTGTAAAAGTCCAATTGTTCTAATTAAGTTGTTAGTAGTTTTGTTAATCTAGTTAAACTTGATTTCCAGTCGATTATATTGATATCAATAAGTTTTTTTTTATAAAAAATATTTAATCAATCTATAACTTTATCCTTTTAAAAAGAAATCCATCAAAATTTTTTTATAATCATGAAATCAATTTGGATCTAAATTATCCATCTTTCATGATCACACTTTTAATTCTCAAAATAGATTTTCGATCTCACCATGGCTAAAAAAAACTTTTAAAATATTAGATTATAGAACCTAAAAAAATATAAGATCTCATTAAACCATCTCATGTTAGTCGAATGCAATAGAAATTACTTTTTAAAATAAGCACTATCTTGAATAATTTAGTTAAGATAAAAAAAAATCTAAACAAGGTTATAGGGTTTGCTTATGACTTGTTTCTGAACTAGTTGGCATGGTGATTAAAAATACATGTTTCCAGCTTCTTCAACTCTTTATATTCAAGATTTAAACCTAGCATTAAAGAGGATTTATTAAATATATCTTAATATATTAGATTGATGTGGAAAACATGACTTTAAGATTGTCCAAAAATAAAAATTAAATCTCAATTAATATATAAGTTAATAAGAAGATATGTTGACCGACGAAGAAAGAATTGTTCACTAAAAAACAAACTACCTAACAATTTAATCTTAATTTATTTAAATTAGCTGAATTTACCTGATAAACTATCTGTCACGCGCTGTGATAGAATTTAAATTTGATTTCTGAATAATTATGGAATTTCAAATCTTGTTGATTAATAAAAAAAAATCCATAGAAGATAAACCAAGGAAACTGAAGGGAAATAGCAGCATTGAACTCCCCACATACCTCTTCTCTGGGGTAATTAACGGCTGATTGTGGAAATGATTTGCTCCACAATTCAATTTGTGATTTCTATTGTATGGTTGGTCTTACTATATCTATTATGAAATTCACGAAAATATATACATAATGGCCCACCATATATAGGATGCTGCTCATACTTTTTCAGGAGATTAAGGTCACTATAAGTACATAGTTAGAATCTAATATAAATTTTATAATTCAATCGATGAATTATTAATAGGATAAAGTATCTCGAAGCATAGACATTGACCTAGCTCTAAAGAGAGGTTAATAGTATAAGAATACAAAAAATATTTACAAAAAAATTAATACCATTTAAAAACTTAAATTTTTAGTTGAGATTTGAAGATATAAATTATATTATTTTCTAATATATTCATTAAAATAAAAAAAATTTAAATTTAAAACTTACATAGATTTATATTAATTATCTTATGTTTAATTTTTATAAAATAAATAAAAAAATAAAATTCAAACTCGTAATTGTCTAATTAATTAAACTTTGATATTATATTAAAAAACTAATTCAACCATAAGAATTTTAAATTTAAAATAAAATTATTTTTGCTGATTTTGTGACCGAAGACTAATATTGTCAAATCAATGGCCTAAAAGCGATTTAAATATTATATACTACCAGTTTTAATTAATCCCAATTCAAAAATCAATCAGAGAAATAGTTTTTATCATTATGGTAAGATGATGAGCACCTAAACCTTGCATTAGTTATGGTTGACTTGTCCAACTAGAATTGACCGAGGAGATGATTATATTCATCCTAATATCCAGATAAACTGTATCTACTGAAATCCTTCAAAATTTCTTGAATGAAATGTGTGAAACTGGTATACTTTGTTTGAACAAGAGGATTCGATTCAAACGCCACACACCAAGCCGTCTTTTTTTATTATTTTTATGTCATGATCAAGTGGATTTCCGGTCCTTAATTGAATATTATATACTAAAAAATAGAGGAAGAATATTATTTAACAACATTGGTCAAGCAGAATCGGGTATATTTGCACAGAAATAGTATTATTCAGATCAATCTCAACTATCCTTACTTCTTGTTGTCATAAACAGAAAAGAAAAAGAAAACCAAACTCCAAAATATTTATAAGGATAGGATAAATTGAACTTCATCAGAGCAACTTATCCAAACCAACTTACAAGTCTCCTACGACCAAATCGATGACTTGGTTTATCATGTAACTTGATGGTTGACCCCAAGTACTCCGTCCATGGTTGCCCTCCTGCTGATGCCATGAATGATATCAGCACCATACACCGAAAAATGGTGATTCATGTCTTCGTATCATCTACCAACTTGCACGTCAACTTTTAAATAATCTTGAAAATTCCTTCTTCTCTTCTACCTCTCCTGAAAGAGAAGACCTAGCTAGCTATACTTCTCTTCTTCACAAATTATTTTGTCATATTCAAAGATAGTTTAGATATTTGACGTGTCCCTTTTGAATTAAACAATCAATTTTAATTTAAATAAAAAATAATAATACATGTAGAGTCCTACATCCTCGTGTAACTGTGAATTGTTGGATGACCATGTTCATCCTCTTTAATTTTCTTGATCTTTCTTTCTTGTTGTTTATTTTTCTTTTACGTATGTTCATAGACATGCTTCGTAGTTTATAGGTGAATTTTAGCATGGTTTTACACATTGGCGTCGAATCATTTGCCTTGAGACTTTTTGTATTTCGATTAAAGAAATATATGTCCCAAAAAATTTCTGAGATTTTTGAATGTTGGAATAATAGAGAATGTGAATTCCATGTTCTTTCGATCGAATGAAAACGTTTCGAACCAAATACGACACCTCGTTGCAAATCAGAAGATTTGCAGGAATCCTTGCATGAAAATTCAACCAGTTAATTTCCATGGAAATGGAAGGAAAAGTGAGGAAAGAAAATGGGAGTACTGCTAGAAGCTTAATCTGTAAATCTTGGATACCAATATTTATTTACTTTGACATTGAGTGGCACCATGCAAAGTTAGTGGCAGGGTAGAGAATATTGCAATCTGGGGAACAAAAGCCCTTGCTCTAAGATACTTGTCCTTTTTCTTGGTTTTCAGCAGTACAAGAATATAATAATTAAATCTTTTGGTTGAAGTCCTCTTCCTGATCTCTCCTTGGGATCTTTTTATGCAGTTTCTTAGGGCTACATAAACTACAGATGTTGGGATGTAATGGTACTAGCTAGCTTTCAATTGTTCAAGAGCAGTGAGAAGATCAGAGGAAATGCATGGAGCCAGGGATTGATATTGAAGAACAGTTCGAGTCCCCTTTTCTCATAGCAAATTAGAAAGGCCATTCCAGCAGAAACAAGAGCAAAATAGCCTATGAACTGGCCTGGTTCCTCAAATTCCCTCTCATAGATGAAGATATCATCCCAAACCTTCAGGATTTAGTAGAACCCTGAACAATATTTTGACGACTTGTTACCTACGGAAATTCTCTCTCGTAAGTACTCTTCAACTCAGCTCAGTGTGATCATCAACGATCTCAGCTCTCTTATCGTGCCCACTTTGACAGGTTAGTTGAGCTTGCAAGTTCCACAGCTGCGCGTCTTGTTAATGTCATTGAATGCAGCAATCAAAATGATCATAATGTTGATTACTGTGATGCCGGAAACGTCCCGGAGCTCAACATTGACACCGCAAAGCCATTTCACGCGGAGGACTTCATCACTGGTATGCTTAAAGCCGCAGCGCTAATTTAGAGGGTACGTCTTCCACCCCACACGAGCACCGCTCAGCTAAAATAAATCTTTCTATGAAGCTGATTGCAATGGGTTGCATTAATCCTTTTCTTTTATCATGTCTTGTCATGTCTAGTGTCAAATTTCTCTGCAACATTTGTGATATAAAGTTTCTCTTCCAAAAACCGATAGTTAGTATCTACTGTCAACTTTATAATTCAATTCAATCGATGCTAATTATGACCTTGTGATTATAAATCCTATAACGAATAGTAAGAAGTTATCTCGAAGCTTAGATATTGACCTAGCTCTAGAGGTTCATAGTCTAAAACGATGCAAAGGATATTGACAAAAATTTGTAATTACGGATCGTTGAAAATTAATCTAGAATTTGAGGAATAGTCTTAATTATAGTATATCCGTACACACCTTCAACTTAATTATTTCATAACAAGATTTAAGGTTCCACTTTGAAGTTTACAAAGCTAAACCCTAGCTAGAAGAGTCATCTAAAATATTATAATATTGTCAAATTAATATCTAGCTTAAAAGCACTTTAATTATATACTGCATGTTTTAATTAATTTTAACTTACAAAATTAATTAAGAATTTTTTTATCCGAAGTACTATGTATGTGAACTATAATTGTGCTTGACTGCTTGTGATTATGGTAATATATATGATTAGCACATGATGTATCAAATTACTTCGTACTAAAAGATATTTCTTTATGAAAATTCAAAGGTACCAAAACTAAAAAGAAGCTCAACAAATTAAAATTAGGATCCGGGATAAAAAAGGTTAGGTAAGGATATTGCCATTTTTTTGTGGCTACGTGTTCAAAGCACCTATAAATCTAGTACCTTGCTAGATCTAAACTCTTTAGACTCCATTATGTGCCAAACCTAAGCATTTAAGATCTTGTTCCTTGCTAGATTCAATCTTCTTGAGCTTGGTTACACACTAGATTGAAGAACATGTGGGTTTGACACCTTGCCAGATCCAATCCTCTTGAACACGGCTACACGCCAAACCCAACCACCTGTGAGTTTGATAAAGAAGAAAAGACTTACAATCGCTCGGAGAGGAAAGAAAAAGGTCTATAAATACACCTTGAATAACCTAAGCAAAGGGTTTAGAACCTTCATTTTCTTATCATTTATTCTTAGCATATATCATACATAAACAAAAAATCAAATATTTTTATTCTTAGAATTTAATGTTTATTTATTGTAAATCTTTATAATAAAGTTATTGACTTAATTATTGAAGGATCTCTAAAACTTTTTTTAAAAAATTGTTTTTACAGAAAATTTAGTCTTTATCACCAACCCGTGAAATCGCCACTTATAAAAATAAAAGATTGAAATGAACTAGTAATTGTCCATCATTCAAATGTGATGAAAAATAATTCCCTTTTGGATTTTCAGACCATCGTGGGATTCTAAACCTATTATTATGGTTTACTTGTCCAATTAGAATTGACTGACAAGATGACTATATGCATATTATCCAAATAAAATGTATCTATTGACATCCTTTCATTAGCTGCCAAATTTCTTGAATGAAATGTGTGAAACCGGAACACTTTGTTTGAACAAAGAGGATTCGATTCAAAAACCATATACCAATCGGTCTTTTTGACTATTTTTATGCCATGATCAAGTGAATCTTGGGTCCTTAATTGATTATATTGAAAAATATAGGAAGAATATTATTTAACAATAATGGTCAAGCAGTATCGGGTATATTTGCACAAAAAATGTATTATTCAGATCATTCTCAACTATCCTTGCTTCTTGTTATCATAAACAAGAAAAGAAACCAAACTCCAAAATATTTATCAAGATAATATAAATTGAACTTCATGATCCAAACCATCTTGGAAGTCTCCTATGGTCTGGAATAAATAAAAAAACTGATTAAACCAAGAAAATTTTAAAAATATAACCGAAAAAACTGAACCGTGAAAAAAATCAATCGGTTCGGTTTGATTTTAGTTTTATAAGCCTAAAATTAAAAAAACTAAATCGAACCAAATCCAAACACAAAAAACCTGGAAAAAACCGAGTCAAGCCAAAAAAAACCAAGCCAAAATCAAGTCAAACTGAAAACCAAGCCAAACCAGTTTTTATCCTAAAAGACCGAACCAAACTAATATCAATTAATTTGAACCAGCTTCAATTTATTTTTATAAAAATTTAATTTAATTATTGTTTTGTAATGAAAATCAAACCAAACAAAAAATAATAATCATTATATACAGCCAAATCGATGACTTGTTTATAATGTTACTTTATGGTTGACCCCAGCTACGTCCATGGCTACCCTTATGATGCCACGAATGAGATCAGCACCACGTGGAAAAATGGAAAAGTGGTCACACATGTCTTCGTCTCATCTTCCAACTTGCACGTCAACTTTAAATGATCTTGAAAATTCCTTCTTCCCTTCTTCCTCTACTAAAGAGAAGACCAAGCTAGCTGCATCAGGTGATGCATGCATTTACTTTATTTGGTCGCCTCCAGAGATAGTTTAATGTTCCCTTTTGCATTAAAAAAATCAATTTCTAATTGTTTTTTAAAATAATGTAGAGTTCTAATTGTGTAACTGTGTGTCTGTTGTTTCTTTGATAATATGAGTTAGTTTATTCTTATAAAAATATTTTTCTACTGAAAATATATTAAAATAGTATTTTTTAATGTTTGTCATTAGCACTGCAAAATTATAAAAAAATTAATTTAAATAATTTTTCAATTGAATTTTTTTTTAAAAAAATACATTGAGAAACATGTTTAACCGAAAAAACAAAGTCATTCTAAATATATAGTGTTATAATGGTGCCGGCATTGGGAAATTAAGATGATTGATTTTGTGGCGTTTTTGACAACTGGTGAAAAAATCCACTCGTTGGAGGTGACGAAGGTTAGCTAGATTGAGGAGTTCATAAGCAATTTTGACATCATGGGAGACACGACACAAGTTTTCAATTTACTTTGGATATATAGTTGGATGACATTATTATACCTTGTACAAATTGTTAAAGACATCTACTAAGTAGTTTGTAGGTGGATTTTGGCATGGTTTTATTTATGTTTTCTCAAGTAATTATGATATTGAGAATCCAAGTAAAAATTGAAAGAAATGGAATAATGATGCTTGTGACTCAACTTTCAATAAGTGAATAATGAAAATTAGCATGCTAAATATTATTGGTTAATCAATTTCTTTTTTTCTTCCATTAAAAATATTAGCGTGTAATGACCTTTATAGGTTACTTTTTTCTGGAAAAATTTATATAATTCACTTAAAAGAGTTTTTCTATTATGTAGTTCAATGTCCAACAGAAAATAATGGATAGCATTTTAGTATATAAACACCATATATATCAAATTAATTTTCAAGGAAGCTTCTTGTGTCATTCGACTCAAGACATTCTGTATTAATTCAATTATATATACATGGATCAAAAGAATTTCTAAAACTTATGAACGTTGGAATAGAAAGATACTTATTCTTATCTTGGTTTACAGCAATTCAAGAATATAGTAATTAAATCTTTTGGTTGAAGTCTTCTTCACTCTTTGGGATCTTTTTAGGCAGTTTCTTAGGGCTACATAAATTACTGATGGTGGGATGTAATGATACTAGCTTTCAATTATTCAAGAGCAGTGGGAAGATAGGAAATGGAGCCAGGGATTGATATTGAAGAACAGTTCGAGTCCCCGTTTCTCATAGCAAATTAGAAAGGCCATTCCAGCAGTAACAAGAGCAAAATAGGCTATGAACTGGCCCAGTTCCTCAAATTCCCTCTCATAGATGGAGATATCATCCCAACCCTTCAGGATTTAGTAGAACCTGAACAATGTGATGGCTTCTTACCTTCGGAAATTCTCTCTCGTAGCTCTTCAACTCAGCTCGGTTTGAAGCTCAGTGGGATCATCAACTCTCAGCTCTCTAGCCGTGCCCTCTTTGACGGGTTAGCCGAGCGTGCAAGTTCCACAGGTGCGCAGCTTGTTGCCATTGAAAGCAGCAATCAAAATGATCATAATGTTGATTGCTCTGATATCGGAAACGTCCCAAAGCTCAACATTGACACCCCAAAGCCATTTCACGCGGCGGACTTCATCACTGGTACGCTTGAAGACGCAGAGGTGATTTTGAGGGCACGTCTCCCACCCCACGCGAGCACCACACAGCTAAAACTAATCTTTCTAGGAAGTTGATTGCAATGGGTTGCATAAATCCTTTTCTTTTATCATGTCATGTCTAGTGTCGAATTTCTCTACAGCACTTGTGATATAAAGTCTCTTACAAAAACCTTTCACAAGGCAATGGTGATGATGTTGGTAACATGGGTGCTATTAGCTAGGTGCGGTAGGGTTACCTCACTAGGTTATATTAGCAGACAGGTCTCACTGAATCTGGTAGCATGGGTGTTTTTCATGTCCTGCCCCGCCCTCCAATGTACATGCATAGTTTCTAAGGAAAGTAAATGATGTTCCATCCAAATTAAAAGAATTTTTGGCGATGCCTGGCCATAGCCGGGACTCATTGATCATTTCATCATTTTATATCATAGCTAAGAATCGCTAACCAACCAACTTCTCTCGCGTTTTAACTTAATTCAGTCCTTGAGAAAGAATGTTATATAATAAATTTATGCACTGAATTACATATTCTGTAAAGTTTGGAGATAAATTATATGATAGAAATTGGAAGGTCTAGCAACAGTTTAGCTGACCAGGAAATGGTAACATTGATGCTGTATGCTCTTAAGACTCGGGGAAAGTGATTATTGAGACAGATATGTAATAATCAATGGAAAGGGATGACTTGAATGTTGGAGATGCTTATTGATCCACTACAGTAAAGGAGCTACAAAACTGCGAGGATTGCATTTTTTTACACTCAACAAACACATTCTGGTACCAAAACATGTCTAGTGTGGTTTCGGAACATACCCATCAACGGCAAAATTACGAGTGGCAGCAGGAAGAGCTAAGCGCATTCCATTGAGCTCAGGCTTTGCGATCACTTGACAGCCCAGGCGAGAACTGCAAAATTCAAAACTTGGAAAATCAATATAGATTCAACGCCCACAAATCCATTTAGTGTTTTGATGCTGACAGAACTCACGTTTCTGTAAGCCCAAAGGCCAAATCTAACATGTCATTCTCCTCATCGGTTGGGTCTTCTAATTTGTTGTAGCATTCCATGTCCTACAACCAGATTCAACATTTAGTACCTCATAAGTTCGAAATAATCATGGTAGTATGACATAAGCTATGTCCAGTATCATACCGTCACAATCACATGACATGTCGAACAGGCAAGTGAGCCTTCACATGCTCCTGGCATGACATTAAAAGCACAGAATAAAAAAACTATTAAGTAAATGCGTCAGAATGATCTACTCAAAGTTTTCTAATGCAGAAATGGAAGGAGAATACAGACAACAAAAAAGCAGAAAAATAAAAAATAAATAAAAATCTCATCACTAAAAGACAGGGTGGGTGGAATATTCTATGCCTACATTTGCTACAATGCAAACATTATAGAAACAGAAAACCCAATTATATAACCCACCAGAAATGGAAAAGTTGAGCTAAAAAATTGCATTATAATCCTTGCCTTCAAGTTCTATATCATTTTCTTGAGCAGCTTCTAACATGGACATTCCAACTGGGACCTTGATATCCTTCTCCTCTCCATCCTTATCTACAAATGTTACAGATATCCTGCACAAACATCACCAGATTGAGAAGAAGGGTGGCAGGATAACTTCTGCAATTAATTATAATCATACCATCACAATTGTCAAACTGATTTGCTCCTTTTCTTTCCTTATCACTAATAAAACTGATCAGCTCGGTTAGACTTGAGCCTATTGTTAGTTTTGAACACATTTATGGAATGTTCAACAATAGCCAAAGCATGTCATAACTCAAATCTCCTTCCAGGGTCTTGCTTGAAGACTAAACGCCTACAATGCTTTCCTTGATTAGATTATAGGGTGGCAGTTCAGAAGCTGAGATCTTCTTACACCGTTTGCACTTGCACCAAATTCACAAGGAAACAAACCTTGTTGCAGATTGACTTGTGACTTGGTGTGACAATTCTTGTTGCAGTTACAGTATATCATAGTCCTCCAGCAAGGATGACTGCCTAGCTACTACTATAGTTTTTCCTCTGGAAGTTTGAGTCTATGTAATTGAGCATGGAATCCACATCATCTATATAATTATTCTTCCAGGTTTATTGCAAATATATTTTCAATCAAAAAGGAAATGCAAACTTAATCACTTCTTTCATTAGACTAAAGCTATCAACCAAGAATACAAACATGAGTGATGCTTTGAGATGGGTATGGCATGTCAAGACAGGAACTCCCACAAGATAGATACAGGGACACGGTTACATACTTTTTATGCACAATTTCTAATATCAAGTTACTTTTGTAACCAGTATCATGTGTTTGACCATAAATCATGAACAATATAAAACCATGTATCCTCAAAATGATTCACACAAAATTTTCAATAGAAGAAGTGTCCTAGGATTACAATTATAAGGGAAAGAATCCTGATGACAACAAAGAACAATTATGGAAGCTATTTCTTAGTGAACTGAGAGCTAGCATATAGAACATGACAGAAAATTGTCACCAAAAGTTCCACAGGTAGTGAGAGGTCCTACATAAGCTTGCACAAACCTCCTGTTTTCTTATTTCTGATATATACAAGATTAAAGGCATCTCCCAAAATCAACTGAGCAATCTTGTAAGAATAATTTTCATGGTTTCTAGTTTTCCTCAGGATCTACTGAAGAATTTCTAAATGATATTACAGGTTATGATAATCTCAGGTCTGTCATAGTTAACCTTGCCTCCTAAGAGTAGAGATAAGATTTTAATTACTCATCACAAATGCCAAATTCTTGAAACAGTAAAAACAACAACACAAAATAGCTTACATCTCATTCGAGTCATTCCCATCTGCAGAATCTCTACTGGTAGCTGTGCTAGAAAACTGATGATGATTTTGAAATATACTACCCTGGAGCCCCTTAGATTCTGGGTGTAATTCGACCTGTTTCAAAATTAAGAACCAATGGGCATCTAGAAATAAGAATAATAAGGCAACCAGAAGATCACTCCAATTAAAACTATAGGCGCCTTGGACTAACCTGAGATCGCCAAAATGCACCATAAGGCCTTCGTATAAATGATTTTCTACACAAGGCTGTACATTGTTCTGCACAACAAGAAAGTGTTTGGTACTACAACGAGAATAATAAAGCATTTATTCATCTGAAAAGTACTGGTGATTTTGCTTGGTATTGGAAAAGGCTCCCACAACTCAGAGGCTTGGCTTGGGACAAAATCCAAAATGCTGATGGTAATGGTAAATCCAAGTCTATGGTGGGATTATTGGTACCCTATTGGTGTGCTAATCAAAGAGCATGGCTTCAGGGTTGTTTATGAGTCTGGAATCGATTTGGATGCAAAACTTGCTATAGTTATTAAAGATCAGGAATGGTTCTGGCCTCATGCCAGATCTGATGTTATGGCTACAATTCCAGGGACTATTTGTGATGTGATTCATCCTGATCCCTTGAGTGATTGTAGTGTTAATTGGAAGCCAGGTCCTAACAGGGTTTTCAGTGGCAGAAGTGTTTGGGAACCTATTAAATAAAGAGAAGTAAAGTTTGATATAAACTTGTCTGGGTACCCATCCATATTCTCAGACATAGTTTAATGTCTGGCACACTGCTTATAAGGCTATCTACCAAAGTAAGGCAGATCAGGCTGGGAAGAAATATTTGTTGTTTGCTTTGCGGCTATGCTGATGAGGACTAACACCATCTTTTCTTTAACGGCACTTAATCTAGGGCTGTTCTGTCAGTCATCATGCAGAATGTGGTTCTAACAGACCAGTTGGAATTGGACAAAGGAGTTTTATTGGGCTAAAGTTCACTTGCAAAAGAAGCCTTCTCAATATACTTTAGTTAGAATTGCCTGGAATGCTGCAATATATGGTATTTTGAAGCAAAAGAATCAAAGAGTTCATGGAAATAGGGTAATTCTCCTGATGTGCTGATTAAGTGGATTTGCCAAGTTGTTTTTTATAGACTGCTTCAGACTAAATTGTAGAAGATGCTGTTCTAAATACAATCCTTTATTCTATATACAATCATTGGGATTTTCCTAGTTTTATCATTCTTGTCATCAGTTACTGACAATTGCTTTTGAAGTAGGATGAGCTCCTACTTCTTTTTGATCAATGAAATATCTTCATTTAAAAAAAAAAAAAAATGCAAATTGACATTTTTCAGTAATGTTACTCTCTCAATCAAACTTCGAAGTTGTATCACACATGAATTTGTCCTATACAGTAGCTGCAGCTAAGAGCAGATTCCAAATAACAAAACACGTTGCTCCTAAGAAAAACAAATGGAAATAGATGTGAACGTATTACATACCTCTTGAAAGCTCTTTAACTATCCCAACTCCAATTCTTGAAAGTCTAGACCTTGACATAATCTTTCCCCTAAATATTTTAAAAAAAGAAAGGAAAATAATTAACTACCAGTAACAGCACACACTATAAAGCATCCAAATCATGGATAGATTAAAATTTTCTCAACGAGAAGACACAGGCAAGAACAAGAAATTGATGCCAAGGTAAGATACAACTTCAAGAGCCTAAAAGCCAGTTCAAACGGATAAATTCTTGAAGTCATTAAATTAATAAAAGAAAAAAAATATATGATAAAGGAGGAAGCTTTATTACCTGTTTGATGAAACTGAGAAAGAACAGAGCAAAAGATACAACGAAGTTTGTGTTTTCTGTGTTCACTGTTCAACTTCGGGTTTTCCTAGTTTTGGGCTGCGAATTATCTGGAGGGTTTCTGCCTATCAAGCTTCGAAAACCAAAAAAGAGCAAAAACCCTTCAAAGCCTAACCGACAGGTCGTTCACTTTGTCGTGTTGGCCATCCTTCCGTAAGTAGAGGCCCAACTAGGGAGTAAATGGCAAATGTGGTGTCAAAGCTGGAACCTTTAAGGAAGGGCTAGCGAACCCACGTGCAATAACACCATGGACAATCAGAATCCAAAACAAAAACTTTATTCAATGGAGATTAGGTTCAGAGATGCTTAATGACAGGCAGGCATAAGCTATCTGTGGGCTAGAGCCAGCGAGTTTTGTTTTTTAAGCCGTGGAGAGAATCTGAAACACAACAAAACAATGAATGAATAAATAGTAATTGTAATCGGTCAATGCAAACATATGTGAGTTTTGTGACCAAGGGTCTGCATCAAATTCTCAAAATCTGCAATAAAAAAGGTTACTTTTCTTTTACCTTTCCTGTCCCTCTTTCCCACATATTGTCAATGGAATGGATATTGTTTGGATTCTGTCGTGACCTTTCTTTCATTTATGCTTTTGTTTTGCTTACAATGTAATGGTAAAGCAAAGTTTTGAGCTTTGTTTTACGAACAATGTAATGGCGAAGCAAAGTTTTGAGCTTTGCAGCAAGCAAGTTCTAATCTTCGAGAGCAATTGATTTACTTCATACATGCAAAAAAACAAAATACTGCAGAAAACAATTAGCATTTGACTTCCAGTTCTCCATTTCAAAACCCATGATTGGATAGGTCAAACTAGGGGATTGGAATCTTGAAACATTCTTCTCTGGCACTTTATTTTCTTATGTCAAGGTTTGATTTCTGTGCCTGAGTTTCTTTGGTTATCATATATAGAATGGGGATATGAACATCGCTACTTTGGCTATATGTGCACTTAATATGCTCCAATTGTGTGTTTATTTATGTTGTGGAACTTCATTTCCTTTTGAACCCAGATTTGACATAACCTGCAACGTTTAAGATCCGAATTCCAAAATATGTCTTGTTAATTATTACTTAGATATCCATAATTGTAGTTACCAGGTTGATATGTTTTTATCTCTCATCAACACGGAAATCTGGTTGTGAAGCGTATGCTAAGTGGATTGCCATTTATTGTAGCAGGAATGGCAGGTTGTCAGCATTGATTTTTAGTGACCGAACCATTTAATACAACTTGGAATTACTGCATCAGATTGAGAAAGTATGGATTCCTCTCCTCGTTCTTCTTTCACTGGAAAAGTAAAACGGACACCATGGTGGATGAAAAGCCTCACTGGGTGGTCTTATGTAATTTATGAGATGTTATTCCAAAAGATGCAAGCAAGGCATCTGAAAAATCCATTGCCTTTACCTCCTCTCCATGATGTTACATGTATTATAACTGGATCCACGAGTGGCATTGGACTTGAAACTGCCAGGCAATTGGCTGTGTCTGGGGCACATGTTGTTATGGCTATACGAAACCAATCTGCAGCCTTTGATTTGATCATGAAGTGGCAGGATGAACAACATGGAACAAGCCTGCTCAGTGTTGAGGTGATGGAGCTGAATCTTCTCTCCCTCGCTTCTGTTGTGAGATTTGCTAGGGCGTGGAACTCGCGCTCAAAACCTTTGCAAGTTCTTATCAATAATGCTGGAATCTTTTCTATGGGAGAGCCGCAGAAGTTCTCAAAAGATGGGTACGAAACACACCAGCAAGTAAATTTTTTGGCTCCTGCATTGCTTTCTATACTGCTTTTGCCATCTCTCGTTAAGGGCTCTCCCAGCCGAATTATTAACGTGAACTCCATTATGCATTATATGGGCTTTGTCGACACAGATGACATGAATTTTACTTTGGGGAAAGAGAAGTTCAATAGTACAAAGGCATATTCAAGTAGCAAGCTTGCACAGGTCATGTTCAACAGTGTCTTACAGAAACGCCTGCCTCCTGAAGCTGGCATTAGTGTGTTATGTGTATCTCCTGGAACTGTTCACACAAATGTAACAAGGGACCTTCCAAAATTGGTGCAAGTTGCTTATAATTTCATACCATTGTTTCTCTTTAGTGCCCAAGAAGGTTCAAGAAGTGCACTTTATGCAGCTACTGATCCTGAAATTCCTGAATACTGTAAGGCACTGAAGGCTGATGAATGGCCCACTTGTGCTTATATCTCACATGATTGTCGTCCCACACGTGCTGCCAACGAAGCACGTAACACAAAAGCTGCTGATGAAGTATGGGAAAAGACATTGGATATGATTGGCCTTCCTCTTGATGCTGTAGAGAAGTTGCTCCAAGGGGAAGAAGTCATGTGCAAGTACAAGGATAGCTGAAGTAAGTTTCTACTCCACTTTTTGCCTGAATTGATTTGACAGAAACCTGCCTTCAATTTGTCGAGGATATCTTAGCCATGCAGAACTAGCATCTCTTGCACATATTTCCATTTTTGGCTATTCTCTTCAATTCAAATTAATTATAAAAGTTATTTCTGTTGGTTAAGTCTGAAAATTTGTAGTAAGACACGTTAAGAGTTTAGTCAGTGGACATCAATGCATGGAGCATGGTTTTCCCTGTTGTGTGCTGGATCTTGCGGAATGACATGCATTTCCTTTGATGATTTTTGTTTCATTCATAAATGTCACTCGAAATATAGGAACAGAAAGATGTCAAGCATAGTTATCATATCCAGCCCAAACATTGGCAGGTCAACCCGAGCCTATCCCAAAATGATATCGTTTTAGATTTTTACAAAATAAAATGATTTCGTTTAGGACAAAACTTTAAAAACCCTGTTAATCAGGTTTTACTAGGTCAGCTTTCAAAATTGTTTGAAAGAAAACTTGGCCTGAGTCAGGCTCTGAATTGACAAGTTTCTGGTTCACTGGACCAAACCGGATTTAATAACTATGGATGCAAGGGCACAAATATAAACAGAGCCTTGCTATGTAGGTGTAATGTCTACATGCGCATCTGAATATCTTGCCATTGATGCAGTCTCCATTGATTCTGGAATTTCTTTGGAGCCTTTAAAAAAAAAAAAAAAAAAAACTGTTAGGAGCTTAGATAATATTGCAGGAAAAGTCATATTATTTTAGTTAACTCTTCAGTTGTTTATACCATGATTGTACCGTGAGGTCTCTGGTCTATAAGATTTGTATTTTGACTTAACTGGTTGAAGCGAACCAGAGCTTGTCTATTTTAATCAGCTATTGACTTACATAAACCAAGTTAATGTTTCAGCTAGGCAAAAGCAAAAAAGTCGCCTGTCTTTGCCCTCTGGTTTTTTAAGGTCCAAACTGACGTTAATGTGATTTGTTTTTTCGCTGAAATATCATACTTACTAAAAACAAAATCAAATTAGACTTCGTTATATGAATGAAATACATTTAGAAGATACAAGAAATAGATCACATATTTGAAAGTTCAATTCCAGTAAAGGAATAGCGTAGATTTTGTATACAATTGAAATAGTGTTGAACCTATAGCAAATCCTTCTCGGCCAATTTCCGGGGAGAAATTTGCTTTCGGACTGACTTTCTAATCTCCTTGGTTTTGGCACCGATTTTCTTGACGCTGAACTCATTTCCTTTTCTCTCGAACCAGTCTCTGGTGCAACGAGATGAAACATCTTCCCAAATTTTATAAATTGAGTACAAGCATGTAATGTGATAGAAAATTCAAAGTCCTTTTGTTTTATTCATATTTGATAAACCTGGTTCTGCCTGGTCATTTGACTCGGAAAATCTGAAACCTAGAGTGTGACCTGAGAGAAGGGTTTCTAACTGAGTAAAAAAAACATTATTATGGTGAAACCTGATTGACTTGATAGTATTTTTAACCCAATATTGAAACAACAATTCAAAAACCCTTTCCTGATTCAGATCAAGATTGACTGCTCCAGTTCTGTTATTCTCTCAAATTGCATTGCATCCTATTGCTTGTAGCCAAATTATGGCAGATGTTTCCTGTCGGTCCACCAAACACTGTTTTTAAAGAGATCAGAACAAGCAGATGAGCTGAATACTTATCCCACTGTTTATGCCATGCTATTGAGAGCCGCAAGCGTCCTCTATTCTCGAGTAAAAATGAAGAAAAGTAATCCCCTTGCTCGGCAATAATGACGTAAACATAATGAATATATCAGGGACTGCTGTCATCATATTATTGGTTGGTAATCTTGCCCCACTAGATGCTTTAATTATAGGTGTTTAAACTAGTGGCAAGCTCTTACACGATTCTTGATCCCTTGTATTTCGTCTACGTCATTACCTGGGACGTGGTTTTATTTGTTGAATAACTTTCCAATTAACTTAATCCACAGGAATGAACTTTATTTTATATGTCTTCGAGCAGATATGTCTTCTGCTTTGTCTTGTGATTGGTTCCTGAATGAATTGGCTTGGTTTCAAACATTATTGTCTCTCCACGCGCAACTTGATCACTAGCTGGTGTATCTCATCAAGAGGTTAACCCATCCCCCATCATTCCACACGCTTTTGCACGACAAAGACATTGTCATACTTCATTATATTGGACTTATCAATCAACCATTTCCATGATGTAATGCAATCCCTCCTAACGTGGCACGCTATTATTCTGATGTTCATCTGGAAAAGAAAAGGATAAGGGATCGTTGCCTGTTGATGGATAACTCTTGCACTCAAAACCACTTTCGAAGTCTCTGGTGTGTGGGGCAAAATCTTTTCTTGTTTCTTTCTTCTGTAAATCCTGGATTGGCCAACATTTGTTGCCCGCCTTATCTTAAATCCTGGACTGTCATTTCTGGGGAGTAAATGACAGTTGAATATTCAATCTCTTTTTATCACGTAGTGCATAATGATAAGGTTTGTCAAGATAGAAAACTCTAATCTCATGAATTCTAAATATGAATAGTGATAATCTCCTAATCTACTATAAGAAAATAATCTTAGATATTTATACTAAATCAAATTCTTATAAAAATAAATTCTTAATTGAAAAGTTATATAACCAATAAATCTCATCTACCATTAGAATTATTAAACTAAACAAATCCTAAAAAAGCTTAACAATTAAACAAATAACTATATAGAAATCCACGCAATCTTGTGACGATGCAACCTTCGCAAATAAACGGTGCATCTTGTCCTGCTCAAAATGGAAATCATTTCCCCTTCTTGGATTTTCCGTTAGCATATAGCTCGATTCCATACCGTAAAATACTTTGTGTATACTTGGAAGTATCTTTCCTCCGATTTGATGTCCTTATATTGCCATCCCTGCATCTATACCGACATTCAATTGCCTAGACTAGAAGGTTCACTATGTAGACGAATCAAGATAATATGGTCGACACCAGTTCCATGCTTCCAGCCTCTTATTGGCCATATATTTTCTCTGTAGATGATGTAGATTCCCTAATCTTTCACTGTCTCCGGCTCTCCCTCTGGACCCATGAACCATGTCCTCCAATGGTCACTTCACAATCTTATTTCTATCCACTCATTATATGCCTCATTGCTTCCCCACTAAACACCATTTTTCCCACCAAATTCCTCTCATTTTACTCCCATCCTGTAATCACCCATTGTTTTCGGTCATGATGTCAATCTTTTCCCCACAAATCTTATTTATCCTAATTAAACCTATGGCCAAAGCAGCAGGATGATTGAATATGGTCTCATTGAATTATTATCAGGGAAAATCTTCTTGCTCCTTTTAATTCCTATAACCATCTTCATTATCTCCTCTCTTTTCTCTTGAACTACTCTAGTATAATAGAGGGGGAAAAAAATTCACCTTTGGACATACCTGTTAGAGTCTTATATGATGGAAACAGAGCAAGTGGCAGAGGAGGATTGCCATGTCAGTAATGGTGCAAGAAAGATTCTCTTGGGAAAGTACGAGATGGGGAGGTTGTTAGGACAAGGAACGTTTGCTAAGGTCTACAGAGGGAAGAATCTTGTGACACAAGAAAATGTTGCAATCAAAGTGTTGCACAAGGATCAGGTCAAGAGGACAGGATTAATGGAGCAAATCAAGAGAGAAATCTCAATTATGAATCTTGTGAAGCATCCAAATATAGTGGAGTTGAAAGAAGTGATGGCTACCAAATCAAAGGTTTTCTTTGTAATGGAGTTTGTGAAAGGTGGTGAGTTATTTGCCAAAATCAAGAAGGGAGGGCTGGAGGAAGATCTTGCAAGAAAATATTTCCAACAGTTGATTTGTGCAGTTGATTATTGTCATAGTCGTGGCGTTTCTCATCGTGATTTAAAGCCCGAAAACTTGCTTTTGGATGACAAAGAAGACTTGAAAGTGTCCGATTTCGGGTTTTCTGCTTTGCCTGAGCAGAAATGGAACGATGGTTTGCTGCACACACGGTGTGGCACCCCTGCATATGTGGCTCCAGAGGTTCTAAGAAAGAAGGGTTATGATGGTGCTAAAGCTGATACCTGGTCTTGTGGCGTTATTCTATTCGTTCTGCTTTCAGGGCACTTGCCCTTTCGCAATGAGAACGCCATGAAGATGTATGTGAAGATTTTAAAGGCTGAATATGAGTTCCCACCGTGGATTTCCAGGGATGCCAAGAGGTTGATTTCCAATCTTCTTGTTGTGGACCCTGAGAAGAGAATTACAATCCCTGAGATCAGGGCAAATAGTTGGTTCCAAAAAGGTCTTGCTCAATCTACTGTATCTCCTAATGATTTAGAAGATACTGAAAACGGAGTTAGAAGTGAAGATCAAGAGGAATTTCCAGGAAAAACCGGATCAAAGCATTCGCCGCCTTTTTATAATGCTTTTGAACTCATATCTTCAATGTCGTCAGGATTTGATTTATCAAGTTTGTTCGAGACCAAGAGAAGAAGGGGTTCGATGTTCACTTCAAAATGTCCAGCATCAATGATCCTATCAACGCTGAAGTCCGTGGCAAAGAAGTTGAACTTTAGAGTGGCAGTGAGTGATACAGAATTCAAGGTGAAATTGCTAGGAAAAGAGGAGGGGCGGAAGGGGAAGCTGGCGGTGACAGCAGAGGTGTTTGAGTTGGCTGCCGAGCTTGCGGTGGTCGAGTTATCCAAGTGCTCCGGTGACACTTTTGAGTACACCAAATTCTGTGAAGAAGATGTCAGGCCTGCCCTAAAAGATATAGTTTGGAGCTGGCAAGGTGATAATATTGATTCTCATGAAGGCCAAGTAGGAACAAGTAATTAGGATGGTTAATGGTCGTTAATTGACAAAAGACCTCAAAATTAGAACTCTAACGGTCGCTAGTTTTACATATTTGCTTGTTTTAGGCTTTATAATTGTGTGTTGTGTAATGTTAGTAATGCGAATATACGGGCATGTAATTTGTCTAAACAAGAGATTAGTAGAGAGGATTGATGATTTTCCCGTACTTGGGTTAGTTTGCTTCTAGCTTTCCTTCTCATTGTTGATATGGATATCAAAAATAATTTGTAATTTTTCCCAAACATGCTCGAAAGAATGTCTGTTTCAGGAAATTTGTACGTCTTCTCGGCCATAATGATCTTCTTTATCTCTCTCCCTTGCGTGGTTATGATGGATTTGTCAAATGAGTTATAAAGGGCTTGGAGCTAAACTTGTACCCCTTTGCAACGATTGGTTGGTCCATGATCCAAGAAACCCGATTTAAAACTCGTCAAAATTCAATAACGTTAAAACTAAGAAATTAAAAAAAAAAATGCAAAACAACGACAACTATGTAAAATAGAATTCACCTACAACTATCAGGCTGTTTTCCGATCACAACAAGGTCTAAATGCGGAATTTAAATATAGTTGAGCCTAAGAAAGCATCTCAGAGCAGCTCAATGGACCTGTTTTTTCTTCCAAAAGGTGGGCTCACAAATCCTCCTGGAAAGGATTACAGCGTCTCCAGCTTCCAATCTTTCCCGCGAAATCGAATTGCATTGAAGGAGATATTTGGAGTTGGAACCTAAAACCTCAATTTTGAAACACAGTTCTCTTGCTAACTCATCCAAGGATCTTGTTGTTTTGTAAGAAGAAAGTCAATGTTCACAAGTTAACTTGAATTTTTATTAGAATTCAAATACAGGCATATGAAGTTCTATTAGAATCAGGAATACATAAGCATTGATTCAGAATCGGAGAAAGGCAGATATACCATCGATCCTTCAAACACAGACTTTCTTCAGCTGAAGATTGTCTAACATGGAAAAGATGGTTGGGGAGTTTAATTATTTGAAACAAGACGGCACTTTGTGATGGATCTGTGTCACGCTAATCCTTTTGGAAATAAGACATGACTGTAAACACAGTTTGTACCAGGGTGAATAGAAGCAATGCAACAGCAGCTAAGAACGAAAGCAGTGCCCATGGACTGTTGAAATAATCATGCTTCAGTTTCGCCATCCATACATTGCGCTTCCGATTGCAATGCTCCTTCACACCGTCGAATACTTTATGATAATAAAAGTGACGACGACGGGAGAGCACGACATTTATGCCTAGGTTATTGAACAAGGAGCAGACCATTCCATCATCGCCCAACCCATTTTCAATAATTCCCGAGTGTCGAAGTATCTGCACATCTTCTTGAGTGTTGATTAAGCAATCCATCAGTGTTGTATAATCAGTAACGTACAGATGTTCGCCCTGCGAGCACTGTTCATAGGCAACGAGATTTCGGAATAGCGACTCTGTTGTGTCATAAACTACCAAACATGGGATTTCTATCGTGCCATTTTCCGAGAAGACAACATCAAACAACCTCCTTGATCCCTCTCGCTTTTTGAATTTAATGCCAGCTTCTTGCAGCTCTTTGGCATTGCGTATGAAATACCAATCGATGTCCTTTGGTGATCCACTCGAATCAGGCAGCTGATACCCACTATAATATAGCATGTCCAGAAGATGCTTGTATCGATTCTCGGGATGAATTGTATGGTTTCCTGAGCCTGGAAATATCCGCTGGCAAAAACTAAAGGCCATACGAAAGAAGTCTTCTTCGTTCTGCTCAGGCGTCATAGTGAACAACTCCTTAAGAACAGAGAATGGAAGTTGATTTTCAAGTAACAACATATCAATTTCTATGCTTGAGAGGATCCATGGCGCTTTGAAAACAGGGTCTTCGTCATCTCTTACTCCTGGAATATTGTTATACTTGCGAATAAGCTCAACAATGAAGCAACCATCAAGAAGCAACATTTCAACAAATTCATCCTGGCCTAGACTTACGGACTGATCATAATATGTACGAGCTTCTCCTTCCACCCGACTCATGGCCTCAACATATCTTTTCACGCTCCTTTCTCCTCTGCGGTCAAGAAGCTTTTTTAAATAACGTTTTTTATGTTCTTCCATCATCTTCAATTTATCTTTTCCACGATGATAAGGGCCGATGGAGAGGATTTCCGGCTCAAATGCCCTTTCGTTTACATGGCGGAGGCGACTAGGAACCTTGAAAATACTGCATGTTGAGTGATTAGAAGGCAAATATTCTCCAAGCTTTGTGTCGATTTTAACGATTAAAGGGTTCCAACGACTCATCTCTTTTTCCTGAAATCAATGGATACAAAAATGTTTTAAAAAATGTCCCGACGATTCATCTAAAACTTTATTTTGAATGTAATTAAAAATGTGCGAGTTACTGATCTCTTTTCTATGGACAAGAAACTTATTGATTATAAATTCAAAACGTTCAAAAAAAATTCAAAATATGAGGTATATAAAGTAAATTTTATTTTTAAATATTAGATAATAATATATTTGATTGATTCAGGTCGATCGTTAAATATTTGACTCAAATTATAGACCAACTAGGTTTAATAATATTATTTTTTAAAATAATTTTTATTTAATTATATAATAATTAAAATAAACACCATAAAAAAAGCAACTGTACAAATATTTTAAGAAAATAATGATGGGATGTAAAACAAAATGTTTAATAATGACTCCTGCACTCATATTTGAAAAAATAAATTATTGATATTTAATAAAATGATATCTAAAATATATTTTTATTTAATTTAATTAATAAACTAATATTTTAAATTAATTACTTTTTTTAAAAAAATTAAATTTAAAAAGAAACAAGGAAAAAAGAAGAAGAAGAAGGGGCCAAGTGCACAAGCTTGGGTAGCCCAGCACGTCTGATCCTTTAAAAAGAGCCCAAGCACGTGGCCTTCCTAGCCATGCCCATGTGCCTGGTTTTAATCAGAAAACTCAGCTGCACTTGAGCTTAGAAAGCCTAGATTGGTGCTTGGAAACCTATACACTCACTTTTTTTTTTCTTCGATGTTCGCTTCTATGTTTTTTTTTTTCTAAGTGGATGATAGGTGATATGCAGTGGAAAATAACTTATTGCCAACTAAGCGCTGCCTGGAATTTGACCAAAATCAAGGGGAGAGTATTTATAGTTTAATAATTTATTTTCAATTAATTTTCACCTAAAATATTTATATATTAAACATCAAAAAATATTAATAAATAATTTTTTCAAAGCCAAAATTACTAAAGAAATAAAAATTAATCGAATTAAAAAATCTACATGTAACCCAATCTATATTTTTAGATATATTTATATGAAAAAACCCACCATCATCAAACTCCTCTCTTATCAATGGCTTTCTCATAATAGAAACTTAAAAAAATTGAAATGAAATGAAATGAAATGAAATGAAACACCAATAAAATAAAGGGAATATAATAGAAGGAAAATGAAAATATGGAGACAAAAAAGAACTTTAGTGTGCTAATTTAAGATTGGCCATCACAATTTTGTGAGTTTTACTTTTGGTTCTATATCTTTTAATTGTGTTTTTTTATAACAAATTAATTACTAATTTGATAAAAAAAAATCCAATTAAAAAGAATAAAAAGAAAAAAAAACCATATGAATCAAAACACTCACAATTTTTTTTCCCCAAAATCTTTTAGTGTTTGTAGTAATTTCCAAGCTTGGAAGTAGCATTTATATTATTTTCGGTGTATATATATATATATATATATATATATATATATTCTTAAGGGGATATGATCATTTTTTCCTGTGCAAGATTTCACTACACATTCTTTCGTATATTATTGTGAATGAATTGTGTAAAAATTTTTGTTTTTTAAATTTTTTCCTCAAACTTTTTTCCTTAGTGATTTAGTCTTAATTGAAGATCAATTGGTTTTAATTTCTTATGAAATAATGGGATTGAAAGAAGAGGGACCAAAATGAAAAAGGTAAGAAACATTCGTGGCGTGCCATAAATTTTATAAAAGATACCCTTTGGTTCTCGAACTTAAAAAATAACACATATTATAAAATTCAAATTCTATTTTGGTAATAAAGTTAATTTGTGTTATTTTTTAGGCCCTGGTGAAGAGAGGAGAGAGAGAAGTCACTAAATTTCGGTGGTAGAGAAAAAAACATGTTGTTGACACCGATTTAGACCACCAAAATAGACGATATTTGTGTCAAATGATTCCATTTGATGAGAGAAGTTCATGTATATTAGGTGTTTTCTACCTTTAAAATTCATGCAAAAAACAAATCTGAACCTGGGTAATTTTTTTTCGAGTTGATTTTGGTTTTTGGAATGCTTTTTTTATTTTTTTTAAATCATAAATAAATTTATCACAGTTTCTAAGATTTTTATAGGTGTTTTTGGTATAAAAAATGAGTTGAAATTTTGGTTTTAGGTCAAAAACACATAAGCCTTAATTTTTCAACCATCATGGTGGCCAAAATCCAAATAAAAACAGATAACACATTGTTTGTTTATTTCTTTTAAAATAAATTGGGGCAGACGACATGTCGTCTGCACCAAAAGCAACAAAAAAAAAGGGCCTAGGCATGCGAGCCTACCAAGGAAGGCCCACGCGTGGGCCTTGATAAAATGGGCTAAATAAACTATTATTTTTTTCTTCTAATTTACTTTTATCAATACCTTTTTTCAACATATCTTTTTTAAATAATTTTAAAATTTATGTTTCAATTAATATTAGTCATTTGTGATTTTTTTTTATTTGCTTATTTAACTTTTTTTGGATAGAGATTGTTTTAAAAAATTATTTTGTGTGTGTTTAATTCTTGAAGAGATTATGATTCATCAATATTTTTTTTTAATATTTGTGTTGATGGATTTTATTTTTGAAAAAAAAAATATTTTCAGATAATATTTCTAATATGTGTAGCTTTGTATGATATTTTTTTTATTTTATTCAATAAATTTAATGTGTTTGTCTATTTTTATTATCATTTGATTGAAAAAAATATATTTTAATAAATAAAATTTAGCAAACATAATTGGATAAATATATTGTCTTACCAGATTAAATATATTGATGTAGACCTATCTCTTGATTTTTCAAGTTTTATTTTAAGGTATTGTAAATGACTTTTTATTTATTTATATCAACAAATATTATTCTTGATTTATTTTATGTTATATATGTATAAAATTTTTAATTTGCACTTAAATTTTTTAAATTACATAAATGCATTAAAAAAGACCTTATATATAAATTTTTTTATAAAAAATAAAAATAACTGATCCATAGCATATCACAGCTCACGTAACTAGTTACTTATATAAACAAATGTTATAGGTGAAAAAATGAAAAGGGCAGCTACACCCTCCAGTCCCCTTTCGGTTCTGTCACTGCTTTTAACAAGAACAATGTTCTATTCTCAAGGACGTTTAGCAAGAAGAAGAGGAAGAAGAAGAAGTAAATGGGGTCCTGAGTTCGGACAACATCAACAATATAGAAGAAAAGCATCAATAGATTCATTTTTTGACAAATAAAAAGAATTAAAAAGTTAATGTCTCTTTGAACATTGAGTTACACCATTGAGAGAACTTATATTTTCCTTAGGAGTTGTGATTTTAGTTTTTTTTCATGTAATTTGCTAGTAGCATTGTCACCTTGTTACACCCATCTAAACTTCAATGGCACATGTTTACTCATGAAAGATGCATATGTATATAATTTCCGTATAGTAATAATTATCTCTCCCTCCAAGATCCTATGGAATCGTAAAAACAATAATCTACAGTGCTACTTGTGAGTTGACTCATGCATGGTGAAGGATTTTTGAGTACTTACAGAGATTGAAATTGAGGCACAGAAAAAACAAACCAAGTTATATGTCAAATACCTGCAAGTTACAGCAATGGTTAATCGATTGATCAAGAATCAATTGATACTGGTTAAAATAATACCTATCACTTACTTTGTTTGAAGCTCAAACCTTGCTCTGCAATGGATCTTCTCTAGAGCTGAGATATATAGATGCTTTTTATAACTATCAACCCTTGCCAAAAGTCGACAAAGAAATTAGAATGATATGTATTAATCGGAAATAGAACTAGTCGCCCTCATATGCCAAGAGGACGAAGACTTCATAAGTTGAAGAGTCTTCGTCCTTGATCTCTGCATGTGCTGGGACAACTAGTTCTATGGATTCCACATTAGTTTTCCGCTGAGATATCGATGCTTTTTTTATTACTATCAATCCTTGCCAAAATTCGACAAAGAAATTAGAATAATTTGTATTAATCAGAAGTAGAACTAGTCGCCCTACCATGCGAAGACGACGAAGACTTCTCAAGTTCAAGAGTCGATCAATATCACTGTAATTAAGTTGGAATCCACAATAATCTCTCCCACTAAGATATAGATGCTTTTATAACTATCAATCCTTGCCAAAATTCAACAAATAAATTAGAGTAATATGTACGTATTGATTAGAAGTAGAATTAACTAGTCACCCCAGCATGCAAAGAGGACGAAGACTTCATAAGTTGAAGAGTCTTCGTCCTTGATCTCTGCATGCTGGGACAACTAGTTCTATGGATTCCACATTAGTTTTCCGCTGAGATATCGATGTTTTTTTATTACTATCAATCCTTGCCAAAATTCGACAAAGAAATTAGAATAATTTGTATTAATCAGAAGTAGAACTAGTCGCCCTACCATGCGAAGACGACGAAGACTTCTCAAGTTAAAGAGTCAATATCACTGTAATTAAGTTGGAATCCACAATAATTTCTCCCACTAAGATATAGATGCTTTTATAACTAACAATCCTTGCCAAAATTCAACAAATAAATTAGAGTAATATGTACGTATTGATTAGAAGTAGAATTAACTAGTCACCCCAGCATGCAAAGAGGACGAAGACTTCATAAGTTGAAGAGTCTTCGTCCTTGATCTCTGCATGCTGGGACAACTAGTTCTATGGATTCCACATTAGTTTTCCGCTGAGATATCGATGTTTTTTTATTACTATCAATCCTTGCCAAAATTCGACAAAGAAATTAGAATAATTTGTATTAATCAGAAGTAGAACTAGTCGCCCTACCATTCGAAGACGACGAAGACTTCTCAAGTTAAAGAGTCAATATCACTGTAATTAAGTTGGAATCCACAATAATTTCTCCCATTAAGATATAGATGCTTTTATAACTATCAATCCTTGCCAAAATTCAACAAATAAATTAGAGTAATATGTACGTATTGATTAGAAGTAGAATTAACTAGTCACCCCAGCATGCAAAGAGGACGAAGACTTCTTAAGTTGAAGAGTCTCCGTCCTTGATCTATGCATGGCAGGACAACTGATGAGTTCTATGGAGCCGTCGCCATCCACTTTTTTCATCTTAAACCTTATGATTTCTTGAATATGCTTATTTATTATAATTCTATTGGGAAATTGAAGAAAAAAACTCGTAGAAATCCTATCAATTCCTCTCTTTTTCTCTACAAACTTAGGAAAATATGTTTATTAATAGAAAAGAAAAGGAATTGGAATGATTTTTACGGGTTTTCTTCTTTAATTTCTCAATATATAGAACCCTAATACAGAGCCATATTAAAAAAAATCACGATGGTTAAGATAGAGAATCATAAATATATCATATAAATCACCGTTGAAGATACGGTGTGTCTATGAAGGCCCGCGCAGTCCCAGAAAATTTTCTTTCAAGGGGAATATGTACTTATGCAATCACTTCACATGGCTACTTCTGTTACTATAAATGAATTTTTTTTCCACTCCCCTAGAAGAGAGCATTGGCATGTTGAATGGATATATGATTTAAAAATACAAATGGACTCTCACTTGCATCTCCCATTTTATTTATTACTCTCTACACTTGGATGTCAGATTTTATTAGATTTTTCTGTTAAAAAATTCTAGGTTATCTATGTTTATTAAATTTTTGGATTGGTTTTAGTATTCAGTGCCTTTACAGGTAAGAAAATTCACGATCCTGCTGAGATTTTAATGATGATATATATAGTCTGTGGCATTTCGATGTCAAATGGTTTGATAAATTATAGGCTGTGACCTATAATTATAGCCAACCAGTACTCATCAGCTGAAGATGTGGCTTGATTTGGATCCGTCTTCCACAAGAAAGAGTATGCCCTGAAGAAAGCAAACGATCTGGCCATGTCCTCTCTTTCTTCTTTGGACATTGAGGCCATCCGGCAATACTCATCTCAACTGAAGTTCGGATTTGGGTTGGTGTATACGTTGTTTTCTGGTGGCTTCTTAATTATGGAGTCCCTTATTTGTTTCTGCTTCTTGGAAAATACAACTGTAGTTATGTGATGACCGTGCTCCAGTCAAGTCTAAAATATATCATTTGGTGAAAATGCTTCCGATATATATAATACAGTTCATATCTACAGAAGTTCTTCCTTTTTCTTTGCTTAATTGGACTGGCGATGCAAATTTTAGGCAAGATTAAGGATGACAACTAAGATCCTTACTACTCTAGCTAGAGATCCTATAACTTACAAGAAACTAATAAAACCCTAAACCCTAAACATAAATTATTTTGTAATTAAACAGTTTTTTTCCTAGTAAATGAGAAAAAAAAAACATAAATTATACCGATACCTTATGCTCTTTTATATTTCCACGAATTGTCTTCTCGCCTGAGCTTGAAGAGTTCGAACATGATAGGTTTCCGACAAATACCATCTTAGTTCGAAATATGCATACCTGTAATATCAGCCCATGACATTACAGTAGTCAATCATCGTAATAAACAATGTAAATGAAATAGTAGTTGCTACTTGCCGGCATTGCAGCTTGGTTTGTGGATCATAATTATTAATTATCGACCTAGTCTAGCGAATTCACCATGTCAAGTTTTACTTCAGATTGTTTTGAACATAGATCAGGTCAAATTTTATCAATTTGTTGTGCTGACTTAATCTAGTTGATCATAAATTTGAGTGAGATTTTGATTAGGTCAATTTAAGATTTTTTTTTAAAAAACACAAACAATATTGTTTTAGAAGAAAAAAAATTATTGACCTGGATTAACTCGATGATTTATAAATTGACCTGACAACTCAATGATTAAGATCTAAAATCGAGTTAAATTCTAAATCGAGTGTTAAAAAGAAAAGCTAAAACATGATGGAAATATACTGTAAATATACTTTGAAGTACAATGGATTCTAATAGTGAATTGATTATTTTACCCTTAAAAAATCACAATCGTTTAAGAGGTAAAATGATTTTCTCACTTAGTTCATCTGTTATTCTAAAATTATTTAGGAGAATCTCTGTATTTTCATGATATTTATACAGTAACTCAATTTATTGCCCTTAAAAAAAAACATTCAACTATTGTTTAAAGGGCTTTTTTTATATTTCATGTTTTTTTACTACAGTGTAATCATTCTATTATCCTTTGAATTAAATTTTCAAAAGCTTGCCTACCTGGGCTTATCTTTCATTTTATATTGTTTTTTTTTTATAATGATTTTTTTATTTTTGATCCTAGGGGCAATGTAGTATTTTCATAAGCAAAAAAAAAAAAGTTGTTGTATGTGCTTTGCAAGTGCCAGTCACTCTGCTATTTTCGAGCAAGCGTGTGCAACTGATTTCAATGGTGAAGTGTTGTGTCATTCGATTCATTTCAGCCTTCTCTTTCTTCTCACATAACGTGTATGGTGAATAGATCTCTGATAAAGCATTGTCGACCTTTTGTTTTTTCCATTCTTTTCTCTTTCCTCATAGCATTGGTGCATTGGTGCATCCAACGGTTCTGCTTTTTCCTGTGCATTGGTGCTTTTAGAATGCTCAGTATGAGAGCAAGGCTCTAGCATTTTTTAAGCATTATCCTTTTTAACAGTCCCAGCATTTCTAGTTGAATCAGTTCCATTCCTTGCTATTGACTTCGGAATCACATCCTTACCTTCAAAAACTTCTTTATGACAAGCAGCATTTGGTGATAATCCCTTGGACATTAGACCAACAGAAAAATTAACATTAAAAAGGATGCCTATTTAAAAAAAAGAAAAAATCCAAATTGCAGCAAAAGAGCACTGGGCACAAATGCTACCTTTCAAGTCGCGACCACACTTCTATGAGGAATAATAAAAAGGTTATCTCATCTGTCTCTAAATAGCATATGCAACAGTCATGAGTTTATTTTCCCCTTTATTTTATTTTATTCATTTTGCATGAAAAGTCTATCAGTCATAGATTGATAACTGAAATGTCACTAGTAGGGCAAAACATCTCATGTGGTCCCTCTACTTCTCAAATTTGATCAAATCAACCATGTCCCTTAAATTGGACCAAATCAACTCCACTTCCAGTTACGGATTTGAGATCCTCCACTTGATTACATCATAACAAGTGGCATTTAAATAGTAATGGAATTAGAGGAAGGGACTGGCATCACCTTTACTTAGAAAAAAAGGGTTGATTTGATCTATTTTGAAGTAAAAGGTTTGATTTAACCAAATTAAGAAAGTAGGAGGCTGCGTGTGATTTGTAGCAAATCACAAGCAGTATAAGACAGTAAACGGGTTTTGGATTCTACAAAGCAGATAAAAGGGAAACCAAAACTTATTCTTGAAAATGAAGTCAGAAATTATATTTAGCAAAAGAAGAGAACTCTGGATCAGTTTTCCATCTTAGGTAACAGTTTTACAATTGCAAGACAAGATCACAAAAAACTCCACTCAAATCTCATGCAGTTATAGACAGGGATAAGAAACATACCAAAGGTTCCCCAGAATGATTGAATATGGTCTCATTGAATTATTATCAGGGAAAATCTTCTTGCTCCTTTTAATTCCTATAACCATCTTCATTATCTCTATTTTTTCTTGAATTACTCTAGTATAATAGAGGGGGAAAAAAATTCACCTATGGACATACCTGTTAGAGTCTTATATGATGGAAACAGAGCAAGTGGCAGAGGACGATTGCCATGTCAGTAATGGTGCAAGAAAGATTCTCTTGGGAAAGTACTGTGAAACCAACCACCTAAGTCAACAATGGTGGGAGTCAACAATGGTGGTGAAGCCATCCTTCCTTAGTCACAAATTGTAGGCACCAAACTTGTGCCAAACTTGTGCCACTTGCATTGCCCCTTGTATTTGCATGGATGTTTGCCTATAAATAGGCATTGCATCCAAGCATTGAAAACACACCACAAGAGAGAAACAAGAGAGGAAGAGAAGAGTGAGAGAGGGAAAATAATCCCACAAAATTGTGAGGTATTTGTGAGAGAGTAAGTGAGGTGTTTTCTCCTAGTAATAGAGAGATTCTTAGTTGTTCTCCTATTATTTGAGAGAGGTTGTAATTCCCACATTACTAGTAAAATCCTTCTATACTTGCCCGTGGACGTAGCCTAATTGGGTGAACCACGTAAATTCTTGTGTGTCTCATTTCTCATTTTATCCTATTCTTTGCCTTTTATCTTGTCGGGTTTGCATGCCAGTATCCTAACAGTGGTATCAGAGCCTTCTTGGTTGGTGTTGTTAACACACGAAAGTTATTCGTGTATACGGTCACTATTCACGTATACGGCACTATTCACCTATACGGCACTATTCATCCATACTGTACTGTTCACATACGTTACTGTTGGCATATATAGAAAGTCAGTGCGGTGATTAAATACAGTCTAGGAAGTTCTGTCTAAGGAGATTGGGTTTTAAGCGGGACCGTTTGTGACCCCTCCAATCTTTCCTGGGAACTTACTTAGTGAAGTATTATTCACACGATACTATTTCTATATACGTTACAGATCTGTGAAACGGTGATAGCTGAATAGATCTCGGTGAATACAATGGCAGCAAAGTACGAGATTGAGAGGTTCAAAGGGAGCAATTTCTCACTGTGGAAAATGAGAATCAAGGCAATCTTGAGGAAAGACAATTGCTTGGCAGCAATTGGGGATCGGCCCGCGGAGATCACTGATAATGCAAAATGGAATGAGATGGATGGCAATGCTATTGCTAACATACATTTAGCACTAGCTGATGAAGTATTATCAAGTGTGGCGGAGAAGAAAACAGCTAAGGAGATATGGGAGACTCTAACAAAGCTATACGAGTCCAAGTCTTTGCACACTAAGATTTTCTTAAAGCGGAGACTTTATACCCTTCGAATGGTAGAAACCACGTCAGTGACTGACCACATCAACACAATAAGAACTCTATTTTCACAACTCTCTACGTTGGGTCAACAAATAGAGGAAAATGAACGTGCAGAGCTTCTACTTCAAAGTCTTCCTGATTCGTATGATCAGCTCATTATCAACCTGACCAATAATATCCTCTCAGACTATTTAGTCTTCGATGATGTTGCAGCCGCTATCTTGGAAGAAGAAAATAGGCGCAAAAACAAAGGAGACAGAAACAGTTCAAACCAAGCTGAGGCATTGTTGGTATCAAGAGGAAGATCAACGGAACGTGGCTCCAGTGGGAGTCAAAGGCAGGGGAGGTCCAAATCAAGAAGTAAGAAGATGGTGAAATGCTACAACTGTGGCAGAAAAGGGCACTTCAAAAAGGATTGTTGGTTTAAAAAGGGTATAGAGAATACTGCAGAGTCATCAAAACCTCAAGGATGTGTTGCAAGCACCTCAGAAGATGGAGAGGTTCTATATAGTGAAGCAACAACAATCTCTACAGATAGAGAAGAGCTCACTGAGGTCTGGCTAATGGATTCAGGAGCAACATGGCATATGACCCCTAGACGAGATTGGTTCCATACATATGAACCTATCTCTGGAGGCACAGTGTTCTTGGGTGATAATCATGCTGTAGAGATTTCTGGCATTGGCACCATCAAATTGAAGATGTATGATGGCTTAATTCGTACTATTTCAGGAGTGCGACATGTGAAAGACTTAAAGAAGAATCTTTTGTCCGTAGGACAATTTGATAGTCTTGGTTGTAAGATCCGAACAGACAATGGAATCATGAAAATTGTCAAAGGCGCGCTGGTGGTTTTAAAGGCAAGAAAGACAGTTGCAAACATGTTTGTATTAATGGGAGAAACACATCAGGGGGCAGAAGCATCAATCGCATCAGCCAGTCCTGCAGAAGAGAAGACGATGATGTGGCATCAAAAACTAGGCCACATGTCAGAGAAAGGTTTAAAGGTTCTCTCTGATCAGAAGTTACTCCCTGGGCTTACAAAGGTTACTTTACCTTTTTGTGAGCACTGTGTTACAAGTAAACAACACAGGTTGAAGTTTGGCACGTCAACAACGAAGAGCAAATGCATCTTAGACCTGATTCACTCTGATGTTTGGCAAACACCGGTTGTATCCTTGGGAGGAGCAAGATACTTTGTATTATTTATAGATGACTTCTCCAGGAGATGTTGGGTGTATCCAATAAGAAGGAAGGCAGATGTACTCGCAGTCTTTAAAACATTCAAAGCGCGGGTAGAACTTGAATCTGAAAAGAAGATCAAGTGTTTGAGGACTGATAATGGAGGAGAATATACCAGTGATGAATTTGATAACTTCTGTCAACATGAAGGTATCAAAAGGCAGTTCACAACGGCATACACTCCACAACAAAATGGAGTGGCAGAGCGGATGAACAGAACTCTATTGGAAAGAACAAGAGCAATGTTAAAGGCTGCAGGTCTAGAAAAGTCATTCTGGGCAGAAGCAGTCAATACCGCCTGTTATGTAATAAATCGATCTCCGTCTACTGCAATTGAGTTGAAGACACCGATGGAGATGTGGACTGGAAAGCCAGCTGATTATTCTCGATTGCATATATTTGGAAGTCCTGTGTACGTGATGTACAATACACAAGAAGTTAGCAAACTGGATTCAAGATCCAGAAAATGTGTATTCTTGGGATATGCTGATGGAGTGAAGGGGTATCGCTTGTGGGATCCCACTGCCCACAAGGTAGTCATCAGCAGAGATGTCATATTTGCAGAAGATAAAATGCAAATGGAAGAAAATAATAGCATTTTAAAGGAGACTACAGAAGTCCAGATGGAAAATACTCAGAAGCGTACTTCTTCTGAAGCTGCACCAGAGCATGAAGAACAAGAACAAATAGAGTCTGAAACTCCTGAAGTTCGACGGTCAACTCGTGAAAGAAGACCACCGGCTTGGCACTCAGAATATGTTACTGAGAGCAACATTGCATACTGTCTTCTAACAGAGGATGGAGAGCCATCAACTTTCCATGAGGCTATCAAAAGCACAGATGTATCTATGTGGATGACAGCAATGCAAGAGGAGATTGAAGCTCTGTACAAGAATAACACTTGGGATCTTGTTCCGCTACCACAAGGAAGAAAGGCCATTGGCAACAAATGGGTTTACAAGATAAAGCGTGATGGCAATGATCAAGTGGAGCGGTATCGTGCAAGATTGGTGGTGAAAGGATATGCTCAGAAAGAAGGAATAGACTTTAATGAGATATTTTCTCCGGTGGTACGACTTACTACAATCAAAGTAGTCTTGGCGATGTGTGCTATATTTGATCTTCACTTAGAGCAGTTAGATGTGAAAACTGCATTTCTTCATGGAGAACTTGAAGAAGAAATTTATATGCTCCAACCAGAGGGTTTTGCTGAAACAGGCAAGGAGAACTTGGTTTGCAGGTTGAACAAATCTCTATACGGTCTCAAACAGGCGCCGAGGTGTTGGTACAAGAGATTTGATTCCTTCATAATTAGCCTTGGGTACAACAGACTCAGTTCAGACCATTGTACGTACTACAAGAGGTTTGAAGAAAATGATGTTTTCATCATTCTGTTGTTGTACGTGGATGACATGTTGGTAATAGGCCCCAACAAAGATCGAGTCCAAGAATTGAAGGCACAGTTGGCTAGGGAGTTTGATATGAAGGACTTGGGACCAGCAAACAAGATTCTAGGGATGCAAATTCACCGAGACAGAAGTAGGAGGAAGATTTGGCTTTCTCAGAAGAATTATTTAAAGAAGATCTTGCGACGCTTCAACATGCAAGATTGTAAGCCAATTTCCACCCCACTTCCTGTTAACTTCAAATTATCCTCAAGTATGTCTCCTAGCAATGAAGCAGAGAGGATGGAGATGTCTCGAGTACCGTATGCATCAGCAGTGGGAAGTTTAATGTTTGCCATGATATGTACAAGACCAGACATTGCACAAGCAGTGGGAGCAGCTAGTCGATACATGTCAAATCCTGGTAGAGAGCATTGGAATACTATTAAGAGGATCTTGAGATACATCAAGGGTACCTCAGATGCCGCATTATGTTATGGAGGATCAGAATTTACTATCAGAGGTTATGTTGACTCAGATTTTGCTGGTGACCTTGAGAAAAGAAAATCCACTACAGGCTATGTGTTCATAATTGCAGGAGGAGCTGTGAGCTGGGTCTCTAAACTTCAGACTGTTGTAGCGTTATCCACAACAGAAGCTGAGTATATGGCAGCTACACAGGCTTGTAAAGAAGCAATATGGTTGAAGAAACTTATGGAGGAGCTCGGGCACAAACAAGAGAAGATTCTTTTGTATTGTGATAGTCAGAGTGCCTTGCATATTGCAAGGAATCCAGCGTTTCATTCAAGAACAAAACATATAGATGTTCAGTATCACTTTGTTCGCGAAGTGGTGGAAGATGGAAGTGTGGATTTTCAGAAGGTTCACACAAAGGAAAACCCAGCAGATGCTTTAACCAAACCAGTCAACACTGATAAGTATATATGGTGCAGATCCTCTTGTGGCCTAGTAGAAACGTAAGCAGCATGAAGATGGCAAGTATTGAAAGGATAGAAGAATCACAAATGATGAAGTGTGAAGACTTGATTCAATCATCAAAGTCTTCAAGTGGGAGAATGTGAAACCAACCAATGTGAAACCAACCACCTAAGTCAACAATGGTGGGAGTCAACAATGGTGGTGAAGCCATCCTTCCTTAGTCACAAATTGTAGGCACCAAACTTGTGCCAAACTTGTGCCACTTGCATTGCCCCTTGTATTTGCATGGATGTTTGCCTATAAATAGGCATTGCATCCAAGCATTGAAAACACACCACAAGAGAGAAACAAGAGAGGAAGAGAAGAGTGAGAGAGGGAAAATAATCCCACAAAATTGTGAGGTATTTGTGAGAGAGTAAGTGAGGTGTTTTCTCCTAGTAATAGAGAGATTCTTAGTTGTTCTCCTATTATTTGAGAGAGGTTGTAATTCCCACATTACTAGTAAAATCCTTCTATACTTGCCCGTGGACGTAGCCTAATTGGGTGAACCACGTAAATTCTTGTGTGTCTCATTTCTCATTTTATCCTATTCTTTGCCTTTTATCTTGTCGGGTTTGCATGCCAGTATCCTAACAAGTACGAGATGGGGAGGTTGTTAGGACAAGGAACGTTTGCTAAGGTCTACAGAGGGAAGAATCTTGTGACAAAAGAAAATGTTGCAATCAAAGTGTTGCACAAGGATCAGGTCAAGAGGACAGGATTAATGGAGCAAATCAAGAGAGAAATCTCAATTATGAATCTTGTGAAGCATCCAAATATAGTGGAGTTGAAAGAAGTGATGGCTACCAAATCAAAGGTTTTCTTTGTAATGGAGTTTGTGAAAGGTGGTGAGTTATTTGCCAAAATCAAGAAGGGAGGGCTGGAGGAAGATCTTGCAAGAAAATATTTCCAACAGTTGATTTGTGCAGTTGATTATTGTCATAGTCGTGGTGTTTCTCATCGTGATTTAAAGCCGGAAAACTTGCTTTTGGATGAAAAAGAAGACTTGAAAGTGTCCGATTTCGGGTTTTCTGCTTTGCCTGAGCAGAAATGGAACGATGGTTTGCTGCACACACGGTGTGGCACCCCTGTATATGTGGCTCCAGAGGTTCTAAGAAAGAAGGGTTATGATGGTGCTAAAGCTGATACCTGGTCTTGTGGCGTTATTCTATTCGTTCTGCTTTCAGGGCACTTGCCCTTTCGCAATGAGAACGCCATGAAGATGTATGTGAAGATTTTAAAGGCTGAATATGAGTTCCCACCGTGGATTTCCAGGGATGCCAAGAGGTTGATTTCCAATCTTCTTGTTGTGGACCCTGAGAAGAGAATTACAATCCCTGAGATCAGGGCAAATAGTTGGTTCCAAAAAGGTCTTGCTCAATCTACTGTATCTCCTAATGATTTAGAAGATACTGAAAACGGAGTTAGAAGTGAAGATCAAGAGGAATTTCCAGGAAAAACCGGATCAAAGCATTCGCCGCCTTTTTATAATGCTTTTGAACTCATATCTTCAATGTCGTCAGGATTTGATTTATCAAGCTTGTTCGAGACCAAGAGAAGAAGGGGTTCGATGTTCACTTCAAAGTGTCCAGCATCAATGATCCTATCAACGTTGAAGTCCGTGGCAAAGAAGTTGAACTTTAGAGTGGCAGTGAGTGATACAGAATTCAAGGTGAAATTGCTAGGAAAAGAGGAGGGACGGAAGGGGAAGCTGGCGGTGACAGCAGAGGTGTTTGAGTTGGCTGCCGAGCTTGCGGTGGTCGAGTTATCCAAGTGCTCCGGTGACACTTTTGAGTACACCAAATTCTGTGAAGAAGATGTCAGGCCTGCCCTAAAAGATATAGTTTGGAGCTGGCAAGGTGATAATATTGATGCTCGTGAAGGCCAAGTAGGAACAAGTAATTAGGATGGTTAATGGTCGTTAATTGACAAAAGACCTCAAAATTAGAACTCTAACGTTCGCTAGTTTTACATATTTGCTTGTTTTAGGCTTTATAATTGTGCGTCGTGTAATGTTATTAATGCGAATATACGGGCATGTAATTTGGCTAAACAAGAGATTAGTAGAGAGGATTCATGATTTTCCCGTACTTAGGTTAGTTTGCTTCTAGCTTTCCTTCTCACCAGTTAATTTGCCCGAAAAAATGTCTGTTTAAGGAAATTTGTACTTTTTCTCGGCCATAATGATCTTCTATATCTCTCTCCCTCGCGTGGTTTTGATGGATTTGTCAAATGGGTTATAAAGGGCTTGGAGCTAAACTTGTACCCCTTTGCAACGATTGGTTGGTCCATGATCCAAGAAACCCGATTTAAAACTCATCAAAATTCAATAACGTTAAAACTAAGAAATTAAAAAAAAATGCAAAACAACGACAACTATGCAAAATAGAATTCACCTACAACTATCGGGCTGTTTTCCAATCACAACAAGGTCTAAATGCAGAATTTAAATATAGTTGAGCCTAAGAAAGCATCTCAGAGCAGCTCACTGGACCTGTTTTTTCTTCCAAAAGGTGGGCTCACAAATCCTCCTGGAAAGGATAACAGCGTATCCAGCTTCCAATCTTTCCCATGAAATCGAATTGCATTGAAGGAGATATTTGGAGTTGGAACCTAATACCTCAATTAAGAAACATAGTTCTCTTGTTAACTCATCTAAGGATCTTGTTGTTTTGTAAAAAGAAAGTAAATGGCACTTCACGATTCACGAGTTAACTTGAATTTTTAATCAAATTATATTAAATTAATTTTTAATAATATTTTTAAATTTGACCCGTGTCAAGTTCTAGTCAACCCGTGAAATTAAATTGCATTTAATAAAGAGATTAGCACAACTAATCATAGTACACGAAACCAATTTGGCCACGAACTCAGGTTTTTAGTTTATTGGTTCAATTGGCATGTTAACCAGTACTTGGACTAGTAAATAATATTGATGATGTTGATGCCATAACTTGTGTATGATGAGTTGGTGACATTTGGAAAAAAGAAAAAAAAGAAAAAAAAAAGGAATAAATTAAGCTTCAAGATTTATTATATATCCACTGCATTCTAAATGTATGGTTGACCGATGCCATAAGAAAGAAAGAAAAGAAACCTCATCCGATTTAACATTCCTAATCTTAATTACATCTCAAAATAATTAATTTTATCGATTTCATCCCAAAGCTACTCGATGTTAGGCAATTTTCCCATTGAAATACATTAAAAAATACCTCAAGGTTCTTGCATACAAAGCAATATTTCTTAATTTTTGATAAATTTGGGATGATATTGATAAGACTGATAATTTGTGAACAATGATGAGAAAACAAACAAATGGGCTATATAGTTCTAGAGTAATTCTACAATGCTCAAGCTATAATTAGAAAGATAGAGATAAAAAGGAGGATAAAGAAAATAAAAACCTTCATTCGGCATTAGAATAAACAAGCATAGTCATTATTATTACATAATTGATCCATCAAATACAGGCAGATGAAGTTCTATTAGAATCACGAATACATGAGCATTGATTCAGAATCGGAGAAAGGCAGATATACCATCGATCCATCAAACACAGAGACTTTCTTCAGCTGAAGATTGTCTAACATGGAAAAGATGGTTGGGGAGTTTAATTATTTGAAACAAGACAGCACTTTGTGATGGATCTGTGTCACGCTAATCCTTCTAGAAATAAGACATGACTGTAAACACAGTTTGCACCAGGGTGAATAGAAGCAATGCAACAGCAGCTAAAAACGAAAGCAGTGCCCATGGACTGTTGAAATAATCATGCTTCAGTTTCGCCATCCATACATTGCGCTTCTGATTGTAATGCTCCTTCACACCGTCGAATACTTTATTATAACAAAAGTGAGGACGTTGGGAGTGTGTGACATTTCTGCATAGGTTATTGAACAAGGAGCAGACCATTCCATCATCGCCCAACCCATTTTCAATAATTTCCGAGAGTCGAAGTATCTGCACATCTTCTTGAGTGCTGATTAAACAATCCATCAGAGTTATATAATCGGTGACGTACAGATGTTTGCGCGGAGAGCACTGTTCATAGGTGACAAGATTTCGGAATAGCGACTCTGTTCTGTCATCAATTTTCAAACGTGGGATTTCTATCGTGCCATTTTCCGAGAAGTCAACATCAAACAATAACCTACTTGATCCCTCTCGCTTTTTGAATTTAATGCCAGCTTCTTGCAGCTCTTTGGCATTGCGTATGAAATACCAATCGATTTCCTTTGGTGATTCCGTCGAATCAGGCGGCTGATACCCAGCATGATATAACATGTCCAGAAGATGCTTGCATTCTTTCTCAGGAATTCTATGGTTTCCTAAGCCTCGAAATATCTGCTGGCAAAAATTTAAGGCCATATCAAAGAAGTCTGTTTCTCTCTGCCCAGACGTCATAGTAAACAACTCCCGAAGAACAAAGAATGGAAGTTGATTCTCAAGTAACATCGTATCAGTTTCTATGCATGAGAGGATCCAAGGCACTTCGAAAACAGGGTCATGTTCACCGCTTACTCCTGGAATATTGTTACACTTGCGAATAAGCTCAACAATGAAGCAACCATCAAGAAGCAACATTTCAACAAATTTATCATGGCCTAGACTTGCGGACTGATCATAAAATTTACGAGCGTCTGCTTCCACCCGACTCATGGCCTCAACATATCTTTCCACGCTACTTTCCCGTCTGCGTTGAAGAAGCTCTTGTAGATAACGTTTTTTATGTTCTTCCATCATCTTCAATTTATCTTTTCCACGATGATAAGGGCCGATGGAGAGGATTTCCGGCTCAAATGCCCTTTTGTTTACATGGCGGAGGCGACTAGGAACCTTGAAAATACTGCATGTTGAGTGATTAGAAGGCAAACCTCTGAGCTTTTCGTCGATTTGAACGATTAAAGGGTTCCCAGGACTCGTCTCTTTTTCCTGAAATTAATGGATACAAAAATGTTTTAAAAAAGTCCCAACGATTCATCCAAAACTTTATTTTGAATGTAATTAAAAATGTGCGTGTGTTACTGATGTCTTTTCTATGTACGAGAAACATATTGATTATAAATTCAAAATTTGAGGTGAATAAAAGTTTTATTTGTTTTTATATTTTAAAGATAGGAGAAAGAAGTTAATAGATTTTAGTGGTAAAAAAAAATGCATGTTGTTAATATTGATTTAGACCATCAAAATAAATAATATTTGTGTTAAATGATTTTATTTGATAAGAAAAGTTTATATTATATATATTTTTTTATCTTCAAAGTTTTTGGAAAAATAAATCTATAAACTTGAGTTGATTTTTTATTTTGAGTTAATTTTGGTTTTTGAAGTACTTTTTTTTAATTTTTTTTAAGATATTGATAAGTTTAACATGATTTTTAAGATTTTAATAGGTGTTTTTGGTTAAATAAAAAAATAAATGGATTAAAAAATTAGTTTTTAGATAAAAACACTTAAGCTATAATTTTTTGGTATTTACTGACCAAATTCTAGGTAAAAATAAATGACGCGTTCGTTTGTTTTTTATCAAAACAAATTATCGTCTGCACCAAGAGTAACAAAAAAACAAGGACCTAGGCATGCGAGCCTGCTAGGAAAAGCCTACATATAGACCCTAAGATAAACAATATAGTTTATTATTTTTTTCCTCTAGTTTGTTTTTTATATACTTTTTTGGTTGTGTCACTGCTTTTAACAAGGATAATGTTCTATATTCTCAAGGAAGGCGTTTAGCAAGAAGAAGAAGAAGATAGGGCCTTGAATACGGACAACATAAACAATATAGAAGAAAAGCATCAATAGATTCATTTTTTTCATGTAATTTGCTAGTAGCATTGTCACCTTGTTACACCCATCTTAATAACTTCAGTGGCACATGTTTACTCATGAAAGATTCTACAGCGCTACTTGTGAGTGGAATCATGCATGGTGAAGGATTTTTTAGTTCTTACCGGGTTTGACATTGACGCACAGAAAAAACAAACCAGGTTATATATCAAATACCTGCATGTTACAACAATGGTCAATCGACTGATCCTGCTTTTAACAAGGACAATATGTTCTATCACTTACTTGTTCTCAGACCTTGCTCTGCAATGGATGATCTTCTCTAGAGCTCATGAGATATATATGCCTTTTATAATGATCAACCCTTGCCAAAAGTCGACAAAGAAATTAGAAATGATATGTATTAATCAGAAATAGAGTCGCCCTAATATGCCAAGAGGACGAATACTTCAAAGTTGAAGAATCTTTCGTCTTTGATCTCTGCATGCTGGGACAGCTGGTTTCATGGAAGTGTCCACATTAGTTTTCCACTGAGATATCCAAAATTCGACGAAGAAATTAGAAAAAAATGCTTGCTGAGTGTGGTTCCGCCACTATGTGTGATGGTGGTACCACCACATCTTTTTTTCCGTTCTTCAAAACACAAATAATTAGCACTGTAGCAACTATTCAGTTTTAGCAAAAGAGAGAAAATAAAAATGGGAAAAGGAGAAAGAATAAAGGCAGCAGAACGGTCTCTCTTTTTATTTTTAGCTCATTAACAGTTAGAACGGGCTGATATTTTAATAATTGTTTCTAAACATGTTAATTCTCATTCTAAACGGTTAAATTGGATATTAATAATATAAAAACGACATGTTATTTTGCTAGAAAACAAGACTATAATATTGTAAGTTGTTCTCAAATACTTCTTCTTTTAATCTTATTGTATTTCAAGAATAAATTATTTTTAATGATATATATATATATATATATATATATATTGGATATTAATAATATAGAAACTAGTTATTTTGTTAGAAATCAAGGCTATCAGTATTGTGAGTTTTTCTCAAATACTTCTCCTTTTAATCTTATTGTATTTCAAGAATAAATTATTCTTAATGATATATATATTGTAGCCCTTAATTAAATTTAAGAAAAAACACTTGTAAACCTATTATTTGTTAATAGTGGAAGTTTTTAGATGGAATATGATCCTTTAGTTTTTCTCACATCAAGTTTTTTATGTAAAGATTTTGGTGTCGATTTGTATGTTTGATTGCATTAATTTAAAAAAAAAAAGATTTGGGTTTTGTAAATTGTGTATTCATTGGTGTTATCGTTAATTATCCCTGCAATTTATTTAATCAGAAGTTGAACTAGTCGCCCTGCCAAGGGAAGACGACGAAGACTTCTCAAGTTAAAGAGTCATATCACTGTAAGGTGGAATCCACAATAATTTGCCACTGAGATATAGATGCATTTATAACTATCATGAATTCTTGCCAAAATTCAACAAATAAATTAGAGTAATATGTATTGATTAGAAGTAGAATTAACCAGTTACCCCACCATGCAAAGAGGACTAAGACTTCTTAAGTTGAAGAGTTTTCGTCCTTGATCTCTGCGTGGCAGGACAACTGATAAGTTCTATGGAGCCGTCGGCATTCACATTTTTCATCTTAAACCTTATGATTTCTTGAATATGCTTATTTATTATAATTCTATTGTGAAATTGAAGAAAAAAACTCCTAGAAATCCTATCAATTCCTCTCTTTTTCTTTACAAACATAGAAAAATATGTTTATTAATAGAGAAAAAAAGGAATTGAAATGGTTTTTATGGGTTTTCTTCTTTAATTCCTCAATAGAACCCTAATATAGAGCCATTTTAAAAAAATATTCACGATGGTTAAGATAAAGAATCATAAATATATCATATAAATCACCGTTGAAGATACGGTATGTTTATGAAGGCACATGCCCACATAGTCCCAGAAAACTTTCTTCCAAGGGGCTTATGCAGTGATATACAATATACTTATATACAATCACTTCACATGGTTACTTTTGTTAATTACTATAAATGTATTTTTTTCCACTCCCCTTAAAGAGAGCATTAACATGTAGATTTTCATTGTAATGTTTTTTTTTGTGTTTTCGCTTTTTTTTTAACATTAATAGTTTCTAGGATTTGACATGGATATGCCGTATCACACTGCGGATTTGATGCTTGATGTGCAATTTTTACTTTTATATTGGTTTTTGACGGACCTTGAAGAAGATAGGTTGCTTATACTCTACTATCATAGAGATTCTTTTCTCTATATGCCAATTCCAAGCCATCACTAGCTTTCTTCTTATAAATGATGACTATGGCCATGTTTGGATTATGGTTAAATATTATCGTTATTTTGCTATTTTTTTAATAAAAATTAAACTAAATTTTTATATATTAATGTCAAAAATAAAATTTATAAAATAAAAAAAATATTATTTTAATATATTTTAAAACATAACTACCAACCTATTGACCCAGTAAAATAAAATAAAAAATTTAATTTTTAATTTTTAATTGTTTTTTATTTAAAAAATAAGTGTTAATATTATTCAATAACATTATTGATAAATTAGACAAAGATCGCAATCCCAATTTTATTCCTCATTATATTTTACATGATGTTGTTGTGTACTTAAGAAACTAAGGAAACCATAGTCTTTGTCGGATGTATTTTATACGTAATGGAATTGTAGATAGTTTAATAGAACAATAAAAAATATTTTATATAAAATATTATTTATTTCATGATGTAATAACAGTAGTTAAATCTATAATATTTAAATTAAAAATCATCAATATTAATATATATTTTTTGAAATCATTTTACAATATCAATTTGAAGAGCATTCTTAACTAAACACATTAAACTAATTTTTTTATTCAATCTCAATTTCAACTATAGTTTTAATCAAATATATATAAATACCAAACCAACCTCAACCAAAAAACATCTTTTATAAAATAATTTTTTAAAAATCAAAATCATAAAAACTACCCTAATTAATACAAACCACAAAAGCTACTATAATAGTATGTGGCATTTCGATGTCAAATGGTTTGATAAACTATAGGTTGTGACCTATAATTATAACCAACCAGTACTCATCAGCTGAAGATGTGGCTTGATTTGGATCCGTCTTTCACAAGAAAGAGTATGCACTGAAGAAAGCAAACGATCTGGCCATATCCTCTCTTTTGTTTTTGGACATTGAGGCCATCCGGCAATGCTCATCTCAATTGAAGTTCGGATTTGGGCTGGTGTATACGTTGTTTTTTGGTGGCTTCTTAATTATGGAGTCCCTTATTTGTTTCTACCTCTTGAAAAATACAACTATAGTTATGTGATGACCGTGCTCCGGTCAAGTCTAAAATATATCATTTGGTGAAAATGCTTTCGATATATATAATGCAGTTCATATCTACAGAAGTTCTTCCTTTTTCTTTGCTTAATTGGACTGGCGATGCAAATTTTAGACAAGATTAAGGATGAGAACTAAGATGCTTACTACTCTAGCTAGAGATCCTATAACTTACAAGAAACTAATAAAATCCTAAACTCTAAACATAAATTATTTTGTAATTAAACAGTTTTTTCCCAGCAAATGAGAAAAAAAACATAAATTATACCGATACCTTATGCTCTTTTATATTTCCACGAATTGTCTTCGCTTTCTCGCCTGAGCTTGAAGAGTTCGAACATGATAGGTTTCCAACAAATACCATCTTAGTTCGAAATATGCATACCTGTAATATCAGCCCCTGACATTACAGTAGTCAATCATCGTAATAAACAATGTAAATGAAATAGTAGTTGCTACTTGCCGGCATTGCAGCTTGGTTTGTGGATCATAATTATTAATTATCGACCTAGTCTAGCGAATTCACCATGTCAAGTTTTACTTCAGATTGTTTTGAACATAGATCAGGTCAAATTCGAACAATTTGTTGTGCTGACTTGCAATCTAGTTGATCATAAATTTGAGTGAGATTTTGATTAGGTCAATTTAAGATATTTTTTTTAAAAAAAACACAAACAATATTGTTTTAGAAGAAAAAAAAAATTATTGACCCAGGTTGACTCGATGATCTATGAATTGACCTGACAACTCAATGATTAAGATCTAAAATCAAGTTAAATTGTAAGTTGAGTGTTAAAAAAAAAGCTAAAACATGATGGAAATATACTGTAAATATACTTTGAAGTACAATGGATTCTAATAGTGAATTAAGAGGTAAAATGATTTTCTCACTTAGTTCGTTTGTTATTCTAAAATTATTTAGGAGAATCTCTGTATTTTCATGATTTTTGTACAGTAACTCACTTTATTGCCCTTTAAAAAAACATTCAACTATGGTTTAAGGGGCTTTTTTTTATATTTCATGTTTTTTTACTACAGTGTAATGATTCTATTATCCTTTGAATTAAATTTTCAAAAGCTTGCCTACCTAGGCTTATCTTTCATTTTATATTGTTTTTTTTATAATGATTTTTTAATTTTTGATCCTAGGGGTAATGTAGTATTTTCATAAGCAAAAAAAAAGTTGTGTGAGCTTTGCAAGCGCCAGTCACTTTGCCATCTTCGAGCAACGTGTGCAACTGATTTCGATGGTGAAAATTATTCTCATGTCGTGTCATTCGATTCATCTCAGCCTTCTTTTTCTTCTCACATAACACGGATGGTGAACAGACCTCTAATAAAGCACTGTCGACCTTTTGTTTTTTCCATTCTTTTCTCTTTACTCCTAGCATTGGTGCATCCAACAGTTCTGCTTTTTCCTGTGCATTGGTGCTTTTAGAATGCTCAGTATGAGAGCAAGGCTCTAGCATTTTTTAAGCATTATCCTTTTTAACAGTCCCAGCATTTCTAGTTGAAGCAGTTCCATTCCTTGCTATTGACTTCGGAATCACATCCTTACCTTCAAAAACTTCTTTATGACAAGCAGCATTTGGTGATAATCCCTTGGACATTAGACCAACAGAAAAATTAACATTAGAAAGGATGCCTATTTTAAAAAAAGAAAAAATCCAAATTGCAGCAAAAGAGCACTGGGCACAAATGCTACCTTTCAAGTCGCGACCACACTTCTATGAGGAATAATAAAAAGGTTATCTCATCTGTCTCTAAATAGCATATGCAACAGTCATGAGTTTATTTTCCTCTTTATTTTATTTTATTCATTTTGCATGAAAAGTCTATCAGTCATAGATTGATAACTGAAATGTCACTAGTAGGGCAAAACATCTCATGTGGTCCCTCTACTTCTCAAATTTGATCAAATCAACCATGTCCCTTAAATTGGACCAAATCAACTCCACTTCCAGTTACGGATTTGAGATCCTCCACTTGATTACATCATAACAAGTGGCATTTAGCTGGCCATTTAACTAGTAACGGAATTAGAGGAAGGGACTGGCATCACCTTTACTTAGAAAAAAACGGTTGATTTGATCTATTTTGAAGTAAAAGGTTTGATTTAACCAAATTAAGAAAGTAGGAGGCTGCGTGTGATTTGTAGCAAATCACTAGCAGTATAAGACAGTAAACGGGTTTTGGATTCTACAAAGCAGATAAAAGGGAAACCAAAACTTATTCTTGAAAATGAAGTCAGAAATTATATTTAGCAAAAGAAGAGAACTCTGGATCAGTTTTCCATCTTAGGTAACAGTTTTCCATCTTGCAAGACAAGATCACAAAAAACTCCACTCAAATCTCATGCAGTTATAGACAGGGATAAGAAACATACCAAAGGTTCCCCAGAATGATTGAATATGGTCTCATTGAATTATTGAATTATTATCAGGGAAAATCTTCTTGCTCCTTTTAATTCCTATAACCATCTTCATTATCTCTATTTTTTCTTGAATTACTCTAGTATAATAGAGGGGAAAAAAATTCACCTATGGACATACCTGTTAGAGTCTTATATGATGGAAACAGAGCAAGTAGCAGAGGACGATTGCCATGTCAGTAATGGTGCAAGAAAGATTCTCTTGGGAAAGTACGAGATGGGGAGGTTGTTAGGACAAGGAACGTTTGCTAAGGTCTACAGAGGGAAGAATCTTGTGACAAAAGAAAATGTTGCAATCAAAGTGTTGCACAAGGATCAGGTCAAGAGGACAGGATTAATGGAGCAAATCAAGAGAGAAATCTCAATTATGAATCTTGTGAAGCATCCAAATATAGTGGAGTTGAAAGAAGTGATGGCTACCAAATCAAAGGTTTTCTTTGTAATGGAGTTTGTGAAAGGTGGGGAGTTATTTGCCAAAATCAAGAAGGGAGGGCTGGAGGAAGATCTTGCAAAAAAATATTTCCAACAGTTGATTTGTGCAGTTGATTATTGTCATAGTCGTGGCGTTTCTCATCGTGATTTAAAGAGGTGTTTGAGTTGGCTGCCGAGCTTGCGGTGGTCGAGTTATCCAAGTGCTCCGGTGACACTTTTGAGTACACCAAATTCTGTGAAGAAGATGTCAGGCCTGCCCTAAAAGATATAGTTTGGAGCTGGCAAGGTGATATTATTGATTCTCATGAAGGCCAAGTAGGAACAAGTAATTAGGATGGTTAATGGTCGTTAATTGACAAAAGACCTCAAAATTAGAACTCTAACGGTCGCTAGTTTTACATATTTGCTTGTTTTAGGCTTTATAATTGTGTGTTGTGTAATGTTATTAATGCGAATATACGGGCATGTAATTTGTCTAAACAAGAGATTAGTAGAGAGGATTGATGATTTTCCCGTACTTGAGTTAGTTTGCTTCTAAATTTCCTTCTCACCAGTTAATTTGCCCCACGCTAACATGCATATTAGATAAAAATTTGAATAATGAGATTTTAATAATTTTATAAAAATTAAAAATAAATATATATATATATATTAAAATCTAATTCAAGAATTATATTTTTTTAAAAAAATTAAATCAATCCAAGTTAACATGTCAAAACCTGAATGATAAGATCGAGATAATTTAATAAAAAATAAATTATAAAGTTTAATTTTCAATTTATCTAATATGACATAATAATTTAAAAAAAACACTTGAAATCAATTAGTTATTTGTTTTCACAAGATTTATCTTGCGCTGTGATGGTTGCATTGGACAAATGAGTGGTGATCATGATGTTTATTGCACTTCATGGGACACGATCATCAACCTTATTTTTTGTGTGGGATGAGAATGATATGTGGTTTATTGTTTCAAACATTAAGGAACATTGAAGAAAGGATCACATGTGATTTTGTTCTTAATAATATTTGGTCCCACAAATAAATTATTTTAGTAATTGTTTGTTTTTACGTTTTAAAAACGATTTTAAAACAAGTTTAATTTTTTAAAAATTTTTTATTTTGAATTAATATGTATTTGATGTTTTTAGATCATTTTGATATGCTGAAATAAAAAATTATTTTTTTAAAAAAAAATATTATTTTAATATATTTATAAATAAAAAATACTTTTAAATGTTTATTTAAGAAAATTTGTACTTTTTCTAGGCCATAATGATCTTCTTATCTCCCTCCCTTGTGCGGTTATGATGGATTTGGCAAAATGGTTATAAAGGGCTTGGAGCTAAACTTGAACCCCTTTGCAACGATTGGTTGATCTATGAACCAGATTTAATACTCATCAAAATTCAATAACGTTAAGACTAAGAAATTAAAAAAAAATGCAAAACACGACAACTATGCAAAAGAGAATTCACCTAGAACTATCGGGCTGTTTTCCGATCACAACAAGATCTAAATGCGGAACTTAAGTATAGTTGAGCCTAAGAAAGCATATCAGAGCGGCTCAATGGACCTGTTTTTTCTTCCAAAAGGTGGGCTAACAAATCCTCCTGGAAAGGATAACAGCGTCTCCAGCTTCCAATCTTTCCCACGAAATCGAATTGCATTGAAGGAGATATTTGGATTTGGAACCTAAAACCTCAATTTTGAAACATAGTTCTTTTGCTAACTCATCCAAGGATCTTGTTGTTTTGTAAAAAGAAAGTCAATGGCACTTCACGGCTTCACAAGTTAACTTGAATTTTTAATCAAATTATATTTGATCAATTTTTAATAGTTTTTTTAAGTTTAACCCGTGCCAAGTTCTAATCGATCCATCAATCAGATCAAATTGCATTTAATAAAGAGATTAGCACAACTAATCATAGTACACAGAACCAATTTGGCTAGGGCCACATGTTTTTAGTTTATTGGTTCAATTAGCATGTTAACCAGTAGATGAACTAGTAAATAATGTTTATATACTATTACGAGTTTCAGTTTCAGATTGTTGTTTTTTTATGACTCTTCCCCTCTTCTTTCTTAGACCTTAGCATCTTAATTTTTTATGATATAGTCAAGTTTCAAATTCAAGGGAAGCCAGCAGAGATGATGTTGATGCCATAGCTTGTGTATGGTGAGTTGGTGACATTCAGGAAAAAAAAAAGAAAAAGAAAAAAGAGGAATAAATTAAGCTTCAAGATTTATTATATATCCACTGCATTCTAAATGTATGGTCGGCCGATGGCATATAAAAGAAAGAAAAAGAACCTCATCCTTGACATTCCTAATCTCAATTACATCTCAGAATAATTAATTTTATCGATTTCATCCCAAAGCTACTCGATGTTGGGCAATTTCCCCATTGAAGAACCAAAATACATTCAAAAATACCCGAAGGTTCTTGCATACAAAGCAATATTTCTTAATTTTTTATAACTTTGGGATGATATTGATAAGACTGATAATTTGTGAAAATAAAGATCACACAATACATTAAGAACAATGATGAGAAAACAAACAAGTGGGCTATATAGTTCTAGAGAAATTCTACAATGCTCAAGCTATAATTAGAAAGATAGAGATAAAAAGGAGGATAAAGAAAATAAAAACCTTCATTCGGCATAGTCATAATTACATAATTGATCCATCACACCGTCGAATACTTTATGATAACAAAAGTCAAGAGGATCGGAGAGCATGACATTTATGCATAGGTTATTGAACAAGGAGCAGACCATTCCATCATCGCCCAACCCATTTACAATAATTCCCGAGTGTCGAAGTATCTGCACATCTTCTTGAGTGTTGATTAAGCAATCCATCAGTGTTGTATAATCAGTAACGTGCTGAGGTATGCACCCATAGCACTGTTCATAGGCAACAAGATTTCGGAATAGCGACTCTGTTCTGTCATCAATTTTCAAACATGGGATTTCTATCGTACCATTTTTCAAGAAGACAACATCAAACAACCTACTTGATCCCTCTCGCTTTTTGAATTTAATGCCAGCTTCTTGCAGCTCTTTGGCATTGCGTATGAAATTCCAATCGTTGTCGTTTGGTGATCCACTCGAATCAGGCTGCTGACACCCACTATAATATAACATGTCCAGAAGATGCCTGCATTCATTCTCAGGAATTGTATGGTTTCCTAAGCCTGGAAATATCTGCCGGCAAAAACTTAAGGCCATACGAAAGAAGTCTTTGTAGGGAATTTCGACCGGTGATGTTCTGATATTTGCCCATTGGAGGCTAAGCACACTGACACAATATTTAACGTGGTTCGGCAAACCGCCTACATCCACGGGAGAAGCCATTTGATTATATAGGGAGATAACAAGATTTACAACAATAGAGGAGGAGGAATTATTCCCTCTTTAGCAACTCTCAACCTCACTCTATTTCTCTCTTCTTGGTGCTGCAATGACAGCCCACTCTCTCCTATATTTCTCACATCTTTGGCTCTACTTTTACTCTCTCAACTCTCTCATTTTACTTTCTAATGCATGCCTCTATTTATAGGCATCCATGGTAGCTTCTCATGCTCTTTTGTCAACAATGGTGGTTGCCAAACTTACCAAACTTTGACAATGGACAATGGTTGTTGGTTGCCACCAACAACCCACCATTGTAGCCTCCTTCTTTGACTCTCAAATGGCAGCCATCTTCTTTGACATAGGTAGCCACATAATTGGCAATATTCCAACAATCACCCCCTTTGTCATTTATGTGGGGCAATTGTCCTCTTGCTTCTTCAGCACATGCTGACATCTTGCAGCTCTTCCAAGCTTACCATTCTGAGAGCGTCTGTGGCCAAGTTTACAGGTACTTGCCAAACCTTTCAATCACCAGAGTCAACCAAGCACCCCTTTGCCTACTCCAAACGGTCACTTCAACCAGATGGTTTGTCACATCTCATCTGAAGAGTGTTTAACGCTTGTCTCTGGAACAAAATTCCCCTTCAAGCATATCAACCATGCTTGGCCCGGAATGATTTATCAAGCCTCACACCAAGGCTTACAACACCCCCTCAAACGAATATTCCCAAGTGCGACAGTCATTGAGCATTTTAATGTGATCACAAGCTCACCACTCTTCCAAGAGTCTACTCATCCAGGAGTTGCGTCTGCCCTCTGTTCCACCATAGGAACCACGCCTTACTTCTCCGTGAGTCTCTCGCTCTTAGTCGTAAGAGTCCAGGTAGCTATCCACCTTTACTTATGGGGGCAGCCCATTAAAGGTTGATCCATATCAATCTTCATACTCTGAGTATTACAATGCTTTCACCGAGCTCACCACCTTGACAAGAGTCAACTTGTTCCCGGAACCTGCGTATGCCCTCTGCTCCTTCATAGCAGCCACGTCTTAATGCTCCACAAGTCATCCACTTATTGTCCAAGGCAAATGTCTTCTAGCTCATTGATCTTTAGCATGGGGGCAATATCCATGAAAGTCAATCTTGCATTTGTCTTCATACTCATCATAGCCTCTTCATTGGCTATACACTTGTCCACTTATATCCAGCCATCATATTAGCTCTGGGGCTGGGCTCTTTTCATAGCCCTCACACCTTCTTCTAAGGTGTCTCCGCTCGTCGTCATGCGGCGGTCTGAATCTGGGCTAATATTGTAGCCCTCACACCTTCCATCCGAGGTGTATCCATTCATCATCATGCGACTTCATGTCCCTCACACCTTCTTCGAAGGTGTCTTCGCCCGTTGTCATGGGGTAGTATGATCTTGGGCTCATATCATGGCCCTCACACCTTCTATCTGAGGTGTCTCTACCTGTCGTCATGGGGCGGTTTGAACCAGGGTTCTAATCTTAGCCCACACACCTTTCATCTGAGGTGTCTATACTCGTCATCATAAGACGGCCACATCCTCCTTCATAGCGGATGTCTCTAGTGGCTCCAAGATTCTCTACCATCATGTGGACTTGGGAGAGATCACTACCACTAATCACATAGAAAGAGAAAGTTGCGGTATACTCATCGCAATCCTCCACCTTGATTTCTATGTTTGGAGCTTCTATGCCTTTCTGCTTGACAGCTCCACCTACACCAATCTCTTTGGTGTCTTCGCCTTTCATCATAGGCGATCGCACCCCCTTAATTTGGTGCTTCTGCAACAGCTCATCTTTCCATTCTTGCATGCATTGGAAAGGTCCTCGCTTGTTGCCTTTATCAAGAGCACAAGAGACTTCTTGTTGTACAACTTTTACATACAGCCTCTGCTCTGAGCTTCATCTGGGAATTCTTCTTCTCCTTGCACCTATCGTCTCATTACAGTACCTCGTTGGATCCTACGGGTACTCCTGCACAATCTCCGTGTGCTCTCGTGCAATTCCGGTTCTCCAGATTTCTCCCTATTCTTTGCTTTTATGTTTGACAGCAGCTCATCCTGTCACAACATTTATCCAAGTCAAAATAGGGTGCCAATCTTTATCCCCTTGCGTATTTCTCTTCCATTATCAGGGTCTTCATCAATTCTCCCTTCGAGAAATCACAGTCACCAAATCTAACTTCTTTGGAGAAATCACCACTCCATCAGATCCTTGAACATATGGAACCCAACTGTTCCTTTAAGCTGTCATCTTGCTAGTCTTCAACAGTTTCATTACAAACTGTTACATATACAAAAATAGTACTGTGTGGATGATCCTTCAACTAAGCAAGTTCCCAGGAAAGATTTGGAGGGGTCACACTGGTCCCGCTTAAAACCCAATCTCCTAGACAGAACTTCTTAGAACGTATCTATCCACCGTACTGCCTTTTTGTATATACAACCATTTGCTAGCTTTGTTGCGGCTTTCCTTTACAAGTGATCTGGGGTATCCCGGTTTTATACCTGATTTCTCAACATCTGGAGAGACTACCAGTGCTTAGATTCGTTAAGATTGGTCTTCATCAATTTCCACTCTACACCTCAAATCGTCCACATCTCGGGTGTCCTGAGTGTCCCAATTTTGCCTTCCATCAAGGCAATTAAATTCGCCACTTAACATTTCAGCACATGTAATTGGGTAAACATGTGCACCTTCTTCTTCTTCATCTCCATTGACCACCATGATGACCTTCAGATGCCTCCTGATCGGGCAATCTCTCTTTAATAATTCACCACTGTCATTTTTGGTCTCGAATCTCAACGATCGGACCGTACCATTGCATCCGGAATGATCAAATTAGCTGGAAATATGTCTTGTATCGTCCAAATTGCACTTCAGACGGCTAAGATTTGATCAAAACAATTCTGGCCTGATCAACGGCTCAGATTCAATCTCAGATCCGGTTGCACGTAGACTCTGCTGCACAGAATCCTATCCCTCGGCTCGCGGCTCGGCTCGGCACCAACTCGGCTCGGCTCAACTTGGCTTGGCTCGCGGCTGATGACATGGCAGGTGGGTCCCACTATGCTGACATGTCTGTTGACAAGTCAATGGCTTGCTGACTGTGTATGCTGACATCATTCTTGCAGCATGCTGATGTCATCCTTTTGCATGATACTGTTCATGATACCCGTCACTGTTCATGTCTACTATTCACGTGGGTCGGGTCAACTGGTATTCGGGTCGGGTCAACTCATCCGGGTGAAGAAGATACGTGGGGCGCGTGGGCAAACACCTTGCCGGAGAGTGATGGAGAGTGCGGCCATGTCCGACATCCGATTTTGACGCGGTTTTCACCAGTGGCTTCGTCTCTTCCTCCTCTACACAGTGGGATGGTCAAAACACCATTTTGACAACTTTCATTTTTGAGCAAAAAATCAAACACCACTTAAACCATATGCTCTGATACCAATTGTAGGGAATTTCGACCGGTGATGTTCTGATATTTGCCCATTGGAGGCTAAGCACACTGACACAATATTTAACGTGGTTCGGCAAACCGCCTACATCCACGGGAGAAGCCATTTGATTATATAGGGAGATAACAAGATTTACAACAATAGAGGAGGAGGAATTATTCCCTCTTTAGCAACTCTCAACCTCACTCTATTTCTCTCTTCTTGGTGCTGCAATGACAGCCCACTCTCTCCTATATTTCTCACATCTTTGGCTCTACTTTTACTCTCTCAACTCTCTCATTTTGCTTTCTAATGCATGCCTCTATTTATAGGCATCCATGGTAGCTTCTCATGCTCTTTTGTCAACAATGGTGGTTGCCAAACTTACCAAACTTTGACAATGGACAATGGTTGTTGGTTGCCACCAACAACCCACCATTGTAGCCTCCTTCTTTGACTCTCAAATGGCAGCCATCTTCTTTGACATAGGTAGCCACATAATTGGCAATATTCCAACAGTCTTCTTCGTTCTGCTCAGACGTCATAGTGAACAACTTCGGAAGAACAAAGAATGGAAGTTGATTTTCAAGTAACAACATATCAGTTTCTATGCCTGAGAGGATCCATGACACTTTGAAAACAGGGTCATTTACTCCTGGAATATTGTACTTGCGAATAAGCTCAACAATGAAGCAACCATCAAGAAGCAACATTTCAACAAATTCATCCTGGCCTAGACTTACTTCGGACTGATCATAAAATTGACGAGCTATTCCTTCCAACCCAACCATGGCCGTAACATATCTTTCCACGCTACTTTCCCCTCTGCGTTGAAGAAGCTGTTGTAGATAACGTTTTTTATGTTCTTCCATCATCTTCAATTTATCTTTTCCACGATGATAAGGGCCGATGGAGAGGATTTCCGGCTCAAATGCCCTTTCGTTTACATGGCGGAGGCCACTAGGAACCTTGAAAATACTGCATGTTGAGTGATTAGAAGGCAAATCTTCAAGCTTTCTGTCGATTTGAACGATCAAAGGGTTCCAACGACTCATCTCTTTTTCCTGAAATCAATGGATGCAAAAATGTTTAAAAAAATGTCCCGACGATTCATCTAAAACTTTATTTTGAATGTAATTAAAAATGTGCGTGTTACTGATCTCTTTTCTATGGACAAGAAACATATTGATTATAAATTCAAAATGTAAAAAAAAAATTCAAAATCTAAGGTATATAAAGTAAATTTCATTTTTAAATATTAGATGATAATATATTTGATTGACTCGCTAAACATTTAACTCAAATTATAGACCAACCATATTTAATAATATTATTTTTTAAAATAATTTTTATTTAATTATATAATAATTAAAATAAACACTATAATGTTTAATAATGACTCCTGCACTCAAATTTGAAAAAATAAATTATTGATATTTACTAAAATGATATCTAAAATATATTTTTATTTAATTTAATTAATAAACTAATATTTTAAATTAATTACTTTTTTTAAAAAAAATTAAATTTAAAAAGAAATAAGAAAAAAAAAAAAAAAAAAAGAAGGCCAAGTGCACAAGCTTGGGTAGCCCAGCACGTCTGACCCTCTAAAAAGAGCCCAAGCACGTGGCCTTCCTAGCCATGCCCACGTGCCTGACTTTAATCAGAAAACTCAGCTGCACTTGAGCTTAGAAGCCTAGATTGGTGCTTGAAAACCTATACACTCACTTTTTTTTTTCCTTCGATGTTAGCTTCTATGTTTTTTTTTTCTAAGTGGATGATAGATGATATGCAGTGGAAAACAACTTATTGCTAACCAGGCGCTGCCTGGAATTTCTCTACCATTACGGGTGACTGGAAAATCAAGGGAAAAAAGTTTATAGTTTAACAATTTATTTTTAATTAATTTTCACCTAAAATATTTATATATTAAACATCATAAAAACCTTAATAAATAATTTATCAAAGCCAAAATTACTCAAGAAATAAAAATTAATCGAATTAAAAAATCTACATGTAACCCAATCTATATTTTCAGATATATTTATATGAAAAAAACTACCATCATCAAACTCCTCTCTCATCAGTAGCTTTCTCATAATAGAAATAAAAAAAAATTGAAATGAAATGAAACTCCAAAAAAATAAAGGAACTATAATAGAAGGAAAATAAAAATATGAGGATAAAAAAGACTTTAGTGTGCTAATTTAAGATTGGCCATCACAATTTTATGAGTTTTACTTTTGATCCTATATCTTTTAATTGTGTTTTTCTATAACAAATTAGTTACTAATTTGATATAAAAAAAGATCTAATTAAAAAGAATAAAAAGCTAAAAAAAAAACCATATGAATCCACAATGCACTCACAATTTTTTTCCCCCAAAATCTTTTAGTGTTTATAGTAATTTCCAAGCTTGGAAGTAGCATTTATATTCTTTTTGGTATCCAATCTTTTTTTTTTAATATTTGTGTAGATGAATTTTATTTTTGAAAATAAAAAAATTAATTCCAAATAATATTTATAATATGTGTAGCTTTGCATAATATTTTTTATTTTATTCAATAAATTTAATATGTTTGTCTATTTTTATTATTATTTGATTGAAAAAAAAAATATTTTAATAAATAAAATTTAGCAAACATAATTGGATAAATATCCTGTCTTGCAAGATTAATTATCCTAATGTACGTAGATGTATTTCTTAATTTTTCAAGTTTTATTTTTAGGTATTGTAAATGACTTTTTAACACATATTATTCTTGATTTATGTTATTATATATATATACATAAATTTTTTAATTTGCAATTAAATTTTTTAAATTACAGAAATGCATTAAAAAAGACCTTATATATAATTTTTTTATAAAAAATAAAAATAACTGATCCATAACAGATCACAGCTCACGTAACTAGTTACTTATATAAAAAGTGTTATAGGTTAAAAAATGAAAAGGGCGGCTACACCCTCCAGTCCCCTTCGGTTCTGTCACTGCTTTTAACAAGGACAATGTTCTATTCTCAAGGACGTTTAGCAAGAAGAAGAAGTAAATGGGGTCCTGAGTTCGGACAACATAAACAATATAGAAGAAAAGCATCAATAGATTCATTTTTTCACAAATAAAAAGAATTAAAAAGTTAATGTCTCTTTGAACATTGAGTTACACCATCGAGAGAACTTATATTTTCCTTAGGAGTTGTGATTTTAGTTTTTTTTCTTGTAATTTGCTAGTAGCATTGTCACCTTGTTACACCCATCTAAACTTCAATGGCACATGTTTACTCATGAAAGATGCATATGTATATAATTTCCGTATAGTAATAATTATCTCTCCCTCCAAGATCCTATGGAATCGTAAAAACAATAATCTACAGTGCTACTTGTGAGTTGACTCATGCATGGTGAAGGATTTTTGAGTACTTACAGAGATTGAAATTGAGGCACAGAAAAAACAAACCAAGTTATATGTCAAATACCTGCAAGTTACAACAATGGTTAATCGATTGATCAAGAATCAATTGATACTGGTTAAAATAATACCTATCACTTACTTTGTTTGAAGCTCAAATTAACCTTGCTCTGCAATGGATCTTCTCTAGAGCTGAGATATATAGATCCTTTTTATAAGTATCAACCCTTGCCAAAAGTCGACAAAGAAATTAGAATGATATGTATTAATAGGAAATAAAACTAGTCGCCCTCATATGCCAAGAGGACGAAGACTTCATAAGTTGAAGAGTCTTCGTCCTTGATCTCTGCATGCTGGGACAACTAGTTCTATGGATTCCACATTAGTTTTCCGCTGAGATATCGATGTTTTTTTATTACTATCAATCCTTGCCAAAATTCGACAAAGAAATTAGAATAATTTGTATTAATCAGAAGTAGAACTAGTCGCCCTACAATGCGAAGACGACGAAGACTTCTCAAGTTAAAGAGTCAATATCACTGCAAGTTGGAATCCACAATTAATAATTTCTCCCACTAAGATATAGATGCTTTTATAACTATCAATCCTTGCCAAAATTCGACAAATAAATTAGAGTAATATGTACGTATTGATTAGAAGTAGAATTAACCAGTCACCCCAGCATGCAAAGAGGATGAAGACTTCTTAAGTTGAAGAGTCTTCGTCCTTGATCTCTGCATGCTGGGACAACTAGTTCAATGGATTCCACATTAGTTTTCCGCTGAGATAACGATGTTTTTTTTTATTACTATCAATCCTTGCCAAAATTCGACAAAGAAATTAGAATAATTTGTATTTATCAGAAGTAGAACTAGTCGCCCTACCATGCGAAGACGACGAAGACTTCTCAAGTTAAAGAGTCAATATCACTGCTGTTGGAAATAAATCAACTTAATGCTGCACTATCTTATTCAATTAAAAGAACGTAACAGTTGGCTTATATAAGCCTTTCATGATGTTGAATAGGAAGCTTAACAACCCACGGTTTACGTGGTAGCAGAATAAGAAATTAGTTATAAACTTAGTCTACGTGTCCTACGCAGTAGGATTTATTTAACAGAAAACTTTGACAATGTCAGCAGCAATCTCAACAATAAGCAATCTCAACAATGCCTCTCCTAAACTGAACGTAGTAATACTTTCAGTTTAAGGCTGGTACATCACACACACCCAATAACTTACGCAACTTCAAAAATATATCCAGCTTGAGTGGTTTTGTCATAATATCTGCAATTTGTTCTTGTGTGCCACAATGCTTCAGTTCCACAACTCCATCTCTAGTCAGATCACGCAGAAAATGAAATCTTACATCAATGTGTTTGTTGCGCCCATGCATAACAGGATTCTTTGATAACTTAATCGTCGAACTGTTGTCACATAATACAGTAGTACACTTTCCTTGAGAATTACCAAGTTTTTCCAAGACTCTCCGCATCCATACTCCTTGACATGCACAAGATGTAGCTGCTACAAACTCTGCTTCAGTAGTGGATAAAGTAACCACCGGTTGCTTTTTTGAAGACCAAGAAACAGCTCTTTCACTAAGTAAAAACACATAACCAGAAGTACTTTTCCTGTCATCCACATCTCCTGTATAGTCACTGTCTGTATATGCCAGCAATTCTCTGTTTCCTTCCTTTTGATAAAAAATCCCCAAATCCACCGTACCTTTCAAGTACCTAAGCACCCTTTTTGCAGCTTGTAAATGTATCTCAGTTGGATTTGCCATAAATCTACTAATGAGACATACAACATACATCAAATCTGGCCTTGTTGCAGTTAAATACATAAGACTTCCAACCAACTGTTTATACACAGTAGCATTTACTTTGGCTCCTTCTTCATCCTTCATTAATTTAACACCAGGGACAATGGGATTCTTCACACTATTACTTTTTTCCATTCCAAATCTCTCCAAGACTTCTTTTGCATATTTCTTTTGGCTAATATAAATTCCATCAGAATTTTGAAGGACCTCCACACCAAGAAAATATTTCATCTTGCCCAAATCAGTCATATCAAATTTAAGTTTCATAGAATTCTTGAATTTAACAAACAAGCTTTCACTATTACCAGTAAAAATTAAATCATCAACATATAAGCTAACGATCAAAATTGTACCTTCATTTCCTATCTTTATGAACAAAGTGTGTTCACAGCTGCACCTCTCAAATCCTTCTTTGACAAAGTATGTTTCAATTCGGCTATACCATGCACGAGGGGCTTGTTTAAGGCCATATAATGCCTTTTTTAATCTGTACACCTTGTGCTCCTCACCTTTCTTCTCATAACCTCGTGGTTGCTCAACAAACACTGCTTCATTTAATTTGCCATACAAGAATGCACTTTTAACATCAAGCTGATACACATTCCAGCCATGTCGAGCTGCTGAAGCAATCACCATTCGAATTGTATCCCATCTAGCCACCGGTGCAAATACTTCAGTATAATCAATGCCATGTTGTTGTGCATACCCTTTCGCAACCAATCTAGCTTTACATTTATCAACTTCGCCATTTTCATTGAGTTTAGTCTTGAAGACCCATTTTACTCCGATTTTCTTCATCCCTTTTGGCAAATCTGTTAGCTCCCAAGTTTCATTTCTTTCAATTGCGTTAATTTCCATTTTCATTGCAATTCTCCATTTGGCAAACTTCACTGCCTCTTCAAAGGTGACTGGATCAGTGAGTGAGGTGAATAACAACAAGTTTTGCTCAGCTTCTTCTTCTGTAAACTCTCCTCCACTCACGTAATCTTCCATCCAGAATGGCACTCTTCTACTTCTGCCTGCTAGTGAGCCTTCTACAGGAGAACTATACAAGTTATCTGGTGAATCATTTGTGCTTCTCCCTACTGGTGACCCTGCTGTTGCAGCTTCTGTTGAGTGAGCTGCAAGTGAACGTGAATGTTCTCTTACAGGATTGCATGAAGATGAGCTGGCTTCTGCATTACACAAAGGTAAGCCAACTCCTGTTTCTTCTTCATCTTCTGCATTTTGAACAGCTTCTGTTTCTTCTTCTGTGTCATTTTGATCACGTTCACTTTCTTCTTCATAGCTATCTCCCCACTCAAGAGTATCAGATACTGATACTTCTTTATTTCCTTGCCAATTCCAGCACTCATTCTCATCAAAAACAACGTCTCTGCTTGTTACTATCTTCTCGGATATTGGATTATACAGTCTATATGCCTTAGACTCTTCACTCATTCCCAACAGCACGCATTGAAAGCTTTTGTCATCCAGCTTCTTTCTCAAATTATCTGGCACATGAACGTGCCCAATACACCCAAAGACCCGAAAATAATTCACATTTGGTTTAACACCACTCCAAGCTTCTTCAGGTGTCATCTCTTTTACTGCCAAGGTAGGACTCCGATTAAGCACATGTGCTGTCCAGTTGACAGCTTCTGGCCAGAATTTCTTTGGAACTTGTTTCTCCGACAGCATGCTCCTGACCATGTTCATGATGGTCCTATTCTTGCGTTCAGCCACTCCATTTTGCTGGGGAGTATAGGTTGCAGTGAGTTGTCTGCTAATACCATGATCTTTGCAAAAATTATTGAACTCAAAGGATGTAAACTCCCCCCCTCTATCTGTACGCAAACAGCAAATGAAGCTTCCTGCTTCTTTCTTAACCATGTTTTTATAGTTCTTAAAAACAGTGAATGCCTCAGATTTTTCAGAAAGGAAGTATATCCACACCTTACGGCTATAGTCATCAATAAAGCTTATAAAATACCTCTTCTTGCTGTTTGAAACAGGTGTGATAGGACCGCAAATATCAGCATGAATCAGTTGCAATCTTTGAGATGCTCTCCATAAACTTCTCTTTGGAATTGCCTCCCTGTGTTGCTTGCCCACCATGCAATCGGTGCAAATTTTTGATGAAGCTTTCAACTGTGGTAATCCTCTGACCATTTGTTTATGCTGCAATAATTTCAGACCCTTATGACTTAAGTGTCTATATCTGCAGTGCCAAAGATAAGTATTGTCTTCAATGGTTGTTTGAAAACAATTGGTAGCTTTCGGTGCAACTGTTGCATGCAACATAAACATTCTGTTGGCAGTCATTGTTGTTTGCACAATAAGTCCCCTTTCTGGATGATAGAGTTTACAAATTCCATGTTTGATGAAGACAGCTACTCCCCGTTCTTGCATTTGTCCAATACTGAGCAGATTATTCCTCAATTCAGGTATATAAAAAACATCTGTGATTACCTGAATAATTCCAGCAAGCTGCAACCGTATGGTACCCTTTCCCAGCACAGCCATTTTTGAATCATTCCCCAGCTTTACAGATTGCTGAAAGTCTTCATCAAGATCAGAAAACCACTGCTTGTGTGTGCACATATGATTGCTGCACCCTGAGTCAAGGAACCAGACATCTTCTCGTCCTGATTGATTGTGCTCCACGTATGACATCAACAACAACTCTTCTTTCTCCTCAAGCTCTGCATAATTTGCCTCCCTCTCCCATTTCGGACATTCATACTGAAAATGTCCTAATTGATGACATTTATAGCACTCTATTAAGGCTTTGTTAAAAACTGGATTGATTCTTCCTCTGCCTCTTCCCCGAAATGCACCACGTCCTTGACTACCTCTTCTTCCACCAAATCTGTTGTCATAAGTAACTTTCAATGCCTGTTCATCTCTTTGATGCCCATTCATCCTCTGCTCATGGACAAGTAAGCTGCTCTGCAATTCGTCAATGGTTAATGTGTCTAGATTGTTGGATTCTTCAACAGAACACACCACATAATCAAACCTTGAAGTCATTGATCTCAATATCTTTTCAATGATCACGACTTGTTGAATATTTTCACCATGAATCTTCATCTTATTGGCTATGATGAGTGTTCGGGAAAAATATGCCTCAACACTCTCCCCTTCTTTCATCTGTAGAATTTCAAATTCTTTTCTAAGAGCTTGAAGCTGTGCTCGTTTCACTCTTGTAGATCCCTGGTACTTCTGCTTCATGGAATCCCAGATATGCTTGGTTGTGTCTCTATTAAGAATTGTCTCCATAACAGTCCGATCAATAGCTTGAAACAAGTAGTTTTTAACTTTCAAATCTTTCAACTTTTGATCTGCAATAGATTGTCGTTGTGCTTCAGTTATTTCCACTCCTTCAGCTGCAATAGAAATATCATTCTCCACCAAGCTCCAGTATTCTTTTGAACGAAGAAAGTTTTCCATAAGCATGGCCCAATGATCATAATAACCATCGAACTTAGGAATTGCAGGTTGAACAAACGAATTTTCAGCTGCCATTTGAAAGAAAAATAATTGAACTCTTTGTGTTTAACTCACTTAAAATAACTGTGTTTAACTCTCTTAAAATAACTCTCTCTATGTTTTTAAAAACTCACTCTCTCTGTGTTTAAAAACTCTCTAAACTCTTCTTAAGAAACTGCAGTTTCTTTTCACTCACAGCTAAATCCTATAGACAGCTCTGATACCAATTTGTTGGAAATAAATCAACTTAATGTTGCACTATCTTATTCAATTAAAAGAACGTAACAGTTGGCTTATATAAGCCTTACATGATGTTGAATAGGAAGCTTAACAACCCACGGTTTACGTGGTAGCAGAATAGGAAATTAGTTATAAACTTAGTCTACGTGTCCTACGCAGTAGGATTTATTTAACAGAAAACTTTGACAATGTCAGCATCTCAACAACTGCAAGTTGGAATCCACAATTAATAATTTCTCCCACTAAGATATAGATGCTTTTATAACTATCGATCCTTGCCAAAATTCGACAAATAAATTAGAGTAATATGTACGTATTGATTAGAAGTAGAATTAACTAGTCACCCCAGCATGCAAAGAGGACGAAGACTTCTTAAGTTGAAGAGTCTCCGTCCTTGATCTCTATATGGCAGGACAACTGATGAGTTCAATGGAGCCGTCGGCATCCACTTTTTTCATCTTAAACCTTATGATTTCTTGAATATGCTTATTTATTATAATTCTATTGGGAAATTGAAGAAAAAAACTCGTAGAAATCCTATCAATTCCTCTCTTTTTCTCTACAAACTTAGGAAAATATGTTTATTAATAGAAAAGAAAAGGAATTGAAATGATTTTTATGGGTTTATCAAGTTTGTTGAGACCAAGAGAAGAAGGGGTTCGATGTTCACTTCAAAATGTCCAGCATCAATGATCCTATCAACGTTGAAGTCCGTGGCAAAGAAGTTGAACTTTAGAGTGGCAGTGAGTGATACAGAATTCAAGGTGAAATTGCTAGGAAAAGAGGAGGGGCGGAAGGGGAAGCTGGCGGTGACAGCAGAGGTGTTTGAGTTGGCTCCCGAGCTTGCGGTGGTCGAGTTATCCAAGTGCTCCGGTGACACTTTTGAGTACACCAAATTCTGTGAAGAAGATGTCAGGCCTGCCCTAAAAGATATAGTTTGGAGCTGGCAAGGTGATAATATTGATTCTCATGAAGGCCAAGTAGGAACTAGTAATTAGGATGGTTAATGGTCGTTAATTGACACAAGACCTCAAAATTAGAACGGTCGCTAGTTTTACATATTTGCTTGTTTTAGGCTTTATAATTGTGTGTTGTGTAATGTTATTAATGCGAATATACGGGCATGTAATTTGTCTAAACAAGAGATTGGTAGAGAGGATTGATGATTTTCCCGTACTTAGGTTAGTTTGCTTCTAACTTTCCTTCTTAATGTATATTAGATAAAAATAAGAATTATGGTTTATTGTTTCAAACATTAAGGAACATTGAAGAAAGGATCACATGTGATTTTGTTCTTAACAATATTTTGTCCGGCAAACAGACGAAAGAGTGTCTGTTTCAGGAAATTTGTACTTTTCCTCGGCCACGATGATCTTCTTATCTCCCTCCCTTGCGTGGTTATGATGGATTTGGCAAATGGATTATAAAGGGCTTGGAGCTGGACTTGTACCCCTTTGCAACGATTGGTTGGTCCATGATCCAAAAAAACCCGATTTAAAACTCATCAAAATTCAATAACGTTAGAACTAAGAAATTAAAAAAAATAATGCAAAACAACGACAACTATACAAAATAGAATTCACCTACAACTATCGGGCTGTTTTCCGATCACAACAAGGTCTAAATGCGGAATTTAAATATAGTTGAGCCTAAGAAAGCATCTCAGAGCAGCTCAATTTAACAGCGTATCCAACTTCCAATCTTTCCCACGAAATCGAATTGCATTGAAGGAGATGTTTGGAGTTGGAACCTAATACCTCAATTTCGAAACATAATTCTCTTGCTAACTCATCTAAGGATCTTGTTGTTTTGTAAAAAAAAAGTCAATGACACTTCACGATTCACGAGTTAACTTAAATTTTTAATCAAATTATATTAAATTAATTTTTAATAATTTTGTAAGTTTGACCCGTGTAAAGTTCTAGTCGACCCGTTAGATTAAATTGTGTTTAATAAAGAGATTAGCACAACTAATCATAGTACACAGAACCAATTTGGCTAGGAACTCAGGTTTTTAGTTTATTGGTTCAATTGGCATGGTAACCAGTACTTGGACTAGTATATATTTATTTCCAAATGTTGATGCCGTAACTTGTGTATGATGAGTTGGTGACATTTGGAAAAAAAAAAAAAAAAGGGAATAAATTAAGCTTCAAGATTTATTATATATCCACTTTATTCTAAATGTATGGTTGACCGATGCCATAAGAAAGAAAGAAAAGAAACCTCATCCGATTTAACATTCCTAATCTTAATTACATCTCAAAATAATTAATTTTATCGATTTCATCCCAAGCTACTCGATGTTAGGCAATTTTTCCATTGAAATACATTAAAAAATACCTCAAGGTTCTTGCATACAAAGCAATATTTCTTAATTTTTGATAAATTTGGGATGATATTGATAAGACTGATAATTTTGAACAATGATGAGAAAACAAACAAATGGGCTATATAGTTCTAGAGTAATTCTACAATGCTCAAGCTATAATTAATTAGAAAGATAGAGATAAAAAGGAGGATAAAGAAAATAAAAACCTTCATTCGGCATTAGAATAACCAAGCATAGTCATTATTACATAATTGATCCATCAAATACAGGCATATGAAGTTCTATTAGAATCACGAATACATGAGCATTCATTCAGAATCGGAGAAAGGCAGATATACCATCGATCCATCAAACACAGAGACTTTCTTCAGCTGAAGATTGTCTAACATGGAAAAGATGGTTGGAGAGTTTAATTATTTGAAACAAGACAGCACTTTGTGATGGATCTGTGTCACGCTAATCCTTGTGGAAATAAGACATGACTGTAAACACGGTTTGGACCAGGGTGAATAGAAGCAATGCAACAGCAGCTAAGAAAGAAAGCAGTGCCCATGGACTGTTGAAATAATCATGCTTCAGCTTCGCCATCCATACATTGCACTTCCCTTTGCAATGCTCCGTCACACCGTCGAATACTTCATGATAACAAAAGTAACGAGGATGGGAGATTATGACATTTTTGCCTAGTTTATTGAACAAGGAGCAGACCATTCCATCATCGCCCAACCCATTTTCAATAATTCCCGAGTGTCGAAGTATCTGCACATCTTCTTGAGTGCTGATTAAACAATCCATCAGTGTTATATAATCAGTGACGTACAGATGTTTGCGCTGAGAGCACTGTTCATAGGCAACAAGATTTCGGAATCGCGACTCTGTTCCGTCATAAATTTTCAAACATGGGATTTCTATCGTGCCATTTTCCAAGAAGACAACATCAAACAACCTACTTGATCCCTCTCGCTTTTTGAATTTAATGCCAGCTTCTTGCAGCTCTTTGGCATTGCGTATGAGATGCCAATCGTTGCCCTGTCGTGGCCTCGTAATAGGCCGCTGATACCCAGTACGATACATTATGTCAAGAAGATGCTTGCATCCATTCTCAGGAATGCTATGGTTTCCGAAGCCTCGAAATATCCGCTGGCAAAATTTTAAGGCCATAGCAAAGAAGTTTTCGTTCTGATCCGCACATATCTTAGCAAACAACTCCCGAAGAACAAAGAATGGAAGTTGATTCTCAAGCAACATCGTATCAGTTATTATGCTTGAGATGATCCAAGGCACTTCGAAAACAGGGTCATCTTCACCTCTTTCTCCTCGATTATTGTACTTGCGAATAAACTCAACAATGAAGCAACCATCAAGAAGCAACATTTCAACGAATTCATCCTGGCCTAGACTTACGGACTGATCATAAAATTTACGAGCTTCTGCTTCCACCCCAATCATGGCCGTAACATATTCACTCACGCTACTTTCCCCTCTGCGTTGAAGAAACTCTTGTAGATACCGTTTTTTATGTTCTTCCATCATCTTCAAGTTATCTTTTCCACGATGATAAGGGCCGATGGAGAGGATTTCCGGCTCAAATGCCCTTTCGTTTACATGGCGGAGGCGACTAGGAACCTTGAAAATACTGCATGTTGAATGATTACAAGGCGCTCTAAGCTTTTCGTCGATTTTAACGATTAAAGGGTCCCAAAGACTCATCTCTTTTACCTGAAATTAATCGATACAAAAATGTTTTAAAAAAGTCCCAACGATTCATCCAAAACTTTATTTTGAGTATAATTAAAAATGTGCGTGTTACTGATGTCTTTTCTATAGACAAGAAACATATTGATTATAAATTCAAAAGTTGAGGTATATAAAAGTTGTATTTGTTTTTATTTTTTAAAGTGTTTTTGAAATAATTTAATTTAATTTTTTTTTAAATTAATATTTTTTAGGTATTCTCAGATCATTTTAATATATTTATATTAAAAATAATTTTAAAAAAATAAAAAAATATTTAAATACATTTTGTATTCTCAGATCACGAATACACGAGGTGCTGCTGGTTGATGGACCAAAAAAACAAGAAAAAGTAAAAAAAAGGAAAAGGAGCCGAGTGCACAAGCTTAGGTTGCCCAGCACACCTAACCCTCTAAAAAGGGCCCAAGCACATGGCCTTCCTAGCAGCAAATAATTTTTATTTGCAGTTAAAGTTTTTAAACTACAAAAATATATTGAAAAAACTTGTATATATATATTTTTTATAAAAAATAAAAATATCTTACCTACAGCGAAGAATTGCTCATATAACTAGTTACTTATAGAAGAAATGAAAAGGGGAAAAAATGGAACGGGCAACTACACCCTCCAGTCCCGTTTGGTTGTGTCACTGCTTTTAACAAGGATAATGTTCTATTCTCAAGGACGATGTTTAGCAACAACAACAAGAAGAAGAAGAAGGAAATAGGGTCTTGAATTCGGACAAAATAAACAATATAGAAGAAAAGCATCAATAGATTCATTTTTTGAAAAATAAAAAGAATTAAAAAGTAAATGTCTCTTTGAACATTGAGTTAATTACACCATTGAGAAAAGTTGTATTTACCTTAGGAGTTGTGATATTAGTTTTTTTCATGTAATTTGCTAGTAGCATTGTCACCTTTTTACACCCATCTTAACTTCAGTGGCACATGTTTACTCATGAAAGATGCTGGGTTTTGTTGAGAGAAGCATATGTATATAATTAATTTCCATAGGAATAATTATCTCTCCATTCAAGATCCTATCGAATCGTAAAAACAATAATATTCTACAGCACTACTTGTGAGTGGAATCATGCATGGTGAGGGATTTTTTAGTACCTACCGGGTTTGACAGACGCACAGAAAGCTCAAACCTTGCTCTGCAATGGATCTTCTCTAGAGCTGGGATATATAGATTCTTTTTATAACTATCAACCCTTACCAAAAGTCGACAAAGAAATTAGAATGATATGTATTGATCAGAAATAGAACTAGTCGCCCTACTATATATGCCAAGAGGACGAAGACTTCATAAGCTGAAGAGTCTTCGTCTTTAATCTCTGCATGCTGGGACAGCTAGTTCCATGGAAGTGTCCACATCAGTTTTCGGCTGAGATATCGATGTTTTTTTTTTTACTATCCATCCTCGCCAAAATTTGATAAAGAAATTAGAAATACATGTATGTTGTGTGGTACCGTTTGCCTCTTTAAGAACACAGATAACTAGCATTGTAGCAACTGGACAGCTTTAGCAAAATAAAGAAGATAAAAAAAGGAAAAAGAGAAGAAGAAAGGTAGCATAACAGTCTCTCTTCTATTTTCATTAACAGTTGTATCGGGTTGAGATTTTGACAGCAGCTTATAAACATGTTAATCTTTATTCTAGATGGTTAGATTGAATATTAATGATGTAAAAACTGATTATTTTATCAAAAATCAGGATTATTAGTATTATGAGTTTTTCTCAAACACTTTTCCCTTTAATCTTCTTGTATTCCAAAAATAGATTGTTCTTAATGATATATATGTTGTAGCCCTTAGTTAAATTAAAAAAAAAAACACTTGTGAACCTATTATTTGTTGATAGTGAAAGTTTTTAGGTGGACTACGGTCCCGAAGAAATTAGAAATACATGTATGTTGTGTGGTACCGCACGATATGATGGTGGGATCACCATATTTAATTGGCAACCACCACATTTAATTGGTAACCACCACATTTAATTGGAAAGGGACAACATCTTGCCTCTTTAAGAACATGGATAACTAGAACTGTCGCAACTGGACAGCTTTTGCAAAATAAAGAAGATAAAAAAGGGAAAAAGAAAAGAAGGTAGCATAACAGTCTCTCTTCTATTTTCATTAGCAGTTGTATCGGGTTGAGATTTTGACAGCAGCTTATAAACATGTTAATCTTCATTCCAGATGGTTAGATTGAATATTAATGATGTAAAAACTGATTATTTTATCAAAAATCAGGATTATTAGTATTATAAGTTTTTCTCAAACACTTCTCCCTTTAATCTTCTTGTATTCCAAAAATAGATTGTTCTTAATGATATATATGTTGTAGCCCTTAGTTAAATTAAAAAAAAAAAAACACTTGTGAACCTATTATTTGTAGATAGTGAAAGTTTTTAGGTGGACTACGGTCCCAAAAAAATTAGAAATACATGTATGTTGTGTGGTACCGCACGATGTGATGGTGGGATCACCACATTTAATTGGCAACCACCACATTTAATTGGCAAGGGACAGCATCTTGCCTCTTTAAGAACACAGATAACTAGCATTGTCGCAACTGGACAGCTTTTGCAAAATAAAAAAGATAAAAAAAGGGAAAAAGAGAAGAAGAAAGGTAGCATAACAGTCTCTCTTCTATTTTCATTAACAGTTGTATCGGGTTGAGATTTTGACAGTGGCTTATAAACATGTTAATCTTCATTCTAGATGGTTAGATTGAATATTAAAGATGTAAAAACTGATTATTAGTATTATGAGTTTTTCTCAAACACTTCTCCCTTTAATCTTGTTGTATTCCAAAAATAGATTATTCTTAATGATATATATGTTGTAGCCCTAAGTTAAATTAAAAAAAAAAAAACATTTGTGAACCTATTATTTATTGATAGTGAAAGTTTTTAGGTGGACTACGGTCCCGAAGAAATTAGAAATACATGTATGTTGTGTGGTACCGCACGATATGATGGTGGGATCACCATATTTAATTGGCAACCACCACATTTAATTGGTAACCACCACATTTAATTGGAAAGGGACAACATCTTGCCTCTTTAAGAACATGGATAACTAGAACTGTCGCAACTGGACAGCTTTTGCAAAATAAAGAAGATAAAAAAGGGAAAAAGAAAAGAAGGTAGCATAACAGTCTCTCTTCTATTTTCATTAGCAGTTGTATCGGGTTGAGATTTTGACAGCAGCTTATAAACATGTTAATCTTCATTCCAGATGGTTAGATTGAATATTAATGATGTAAAAACTGATTATTTTATCAAAAATCAGGATTATTAGTATTATAAGTTTTTCTCAAACACTTCTCCCTTTAATCTTCTTGTATTCCAAAAATAGATTGTTCTTAATGATATATATGTTGTAGCCCTTAGTTAAATTAAAAAAAAAAAAAACACTTGTGAACCTATTATTTGTAGATAGTGAAAGTTTTTAGGTGGACTACGGTCCCAAAAAAATTAGAAATACATGTATGTTGTGTGGTACCGCACGATGTGATGGTGGGATCACCACATTTAATTGGCAACCACCACATTTAATTGGCAAGGGACAGCATCTTGCCTCTTTAAGAACACAGATAACTAGCATTGTCGCAACTGGACAGCTTTTGCAAAATAAAAAAGATAAAAAAAGGGAAAAAGAGAAGAAGAAAGGTAGCATAACAGTCTCTCTTCTATTTTCATTAACAGTTGTATCGGGTTGAGATTTTGACAGTGGCTTATAAACATGTTAATCTTCATTCTAGATGGTTAGATTGAATATTAAAGATGTAAAAACTGATTATTAGTATTATGAGTTTTTCTCAAACACTTCTCCCTTTAATCTTGTTGTATTCCAAAAATAGATTATTCTTAATGATATATATGTTGTAGCCCTAAGTTAAATTAAAAAAAAAAAAACATTTGTGAACCTATTATTTATTGATAGTGAAAGTTTTTAGGTGGACTACGGTCCCGAAGAAATTAGAAATACATGTATGTTGTGTGGTACCGCACGATATGATGGTGGGATCACCATATTTAATTGGCAACCACCACATTTAATTGGTAACCACCACATTTAATTGGAAAGGGACAACATCTTGCCTCTTTAAGAACATGGATAACTAGAACTGTCGCAACTGGACAGCTTTTGCAAAATAAAGAAGATAAAAAAGGGAAAAAGAAAAGAAGGTAGCATAACAGTCTCTCTTCTATTTTCATTAGCAGTTGTATCGGGTTGAGATTTTGACAGCAGCTTATAAACATGTTAATCTTCATTCCAGATGGTTAGATTGAATATTAATGATGTAAAAACTGATTATTTTATCAAAAATCAGGATTATTAGTATTATAAGTTTTTCTCAAACACTTCTCCCTTTAATCTTCTTGTATTCCAAAAATAGATTGTTCTTAATGATATATATGTTGTAGCCCTTAGTTAAATTAAAAAAAAAAAAAACACTTGTGAACCTATTATTTGTAGATAGTGAAAGTTTTTAGGTGGACTACGGTCCCAAAAAAATTAGAAATACATGTATGTTGTGTGGTACCGCACGATGTGATGGTGGGATCACCACATTTAATTGGCAACCACCACATTTAATTGGCAAGGGACAGCATCTTGCCTCTTTAAGAACACAGATAACTAGCATTGTCGCAACTGGACAGCTTTTGCAAAATAAAAAAAGATAAAAAAAGGGAAAAAGAGAAAAAGAAAGGTAGCATAACAGTCTCTCTTCTATTTTCATTAACAGTTGTATCGGGTTGAGATTTTGACAGTGGCTTATAAACATGTTAATCTTCATTCTAGATGGTTAGATTGAATATTAAAGATGTAAAAACTGATTATTTTATCAAAAATCAGGATTATTAGTATTATGAGTTTTTCTCAAACACTTCTCCCTTTAATCTTGTTGTATTTCAAAAATAGATTGTTCTTAATGATATATATGTTGTAGCCCTAAGTTAAATTAAAAAAAAAACATTTATGAACCTATTATTTATTGATAGTGAAAGTTTTGAGGCGGACTACGGTCCCGAAGAAATTAGAAATACATGTATGTTGTGTGGTACCGCACGATGTGATGGTGGGATCACCATATTTAATTGGCAACCACAACATTTAATTGGTAACCACCATATTTAATTGGAAAGGGACAACATCTTGCCTCTTTAAGAACATGGATAACTAGAACTGTCGCAACTGGACAGCTTTTGCAAAATAAAGAAGATAAAAAAGGGAAAAAGAAAAGAAGAAAGGTAGCATAACAGTCTCTCTTTTATTTTCATTAGCAGTTGTATCGGGTTGAGATTTTGACAGCGGCTTATAAACATGTTAATCTTCATTCTAGATGGTTAGATTGAATATTAATGATGTAAAAACTGATTATTTTATCAAAAATCAGGATTATTAGTATTATAAGTTTTTCTCAAACACTTCTCCCTTTAATCTTCTTGTATTCCAAAAATAGATTGTTCTTAATGATATATATGTTGTAGCCCTTAGTTAAATTAAAAAAAAAACACTTGTGAACCTATTATTTGTTGATAGTGAAAGTTTTTAGGTGGACTACGGTCCCAAAAAAAATTAGAAATACATGTATGTTGTGTGGTACCGCACGATGTGATGGTGGGATCACCACATTTAATTGGCAACCACCACATTTAATTGGCAAGGGACAGCATCTTGCCTCTTTAAGAACACAGATAACTAGCATTGTCGCAACTGGACAGCTTTTGCAAAATAAAAAAGATAAAAAAAGGGAAAAAGAGAAGAAGAAAGGTAGCATAACAGTCTCTCTTCTATTTTCATTAACAGTTGTATCGGGTTGAGATTTTGACAATGGCTTATAAACATGTTAATCTTCATTCTAGATGGTTAGATTGAATATTAAAGATGTAAAAACTGATTATTAGTATTATGAGTTTTTCTCAAACACTTCTCCCTTTAATCTTGTTGATTCCAAAAATAGATTGTTCTTAATGATATATATGTTGTAGCCCTAAGTTAAATTTAAAAAAAAAACATTTGTGAACCTATTATTTATTGATAATGAAAGTTTTTAGGTGGACTACGGTCCCAAAAAAATTAGAAATACATGTATGTTGTGTGGTACCGCACGATGTGATGGTGGGATCACCACATTTAATTGGCAACCACCACATTTAATTGGTAACCACCACATTTAATTGGAAAGGGACAACATCTTGCCTCTTTAAGAACATGGATAACTAGAATTGTCGCAACTGGACAGCTTTTGCAAAATAAAGAAGATAAAAAAGGGAAAAAGAAAATAAGAAAGGTAGCATAACAGTCTCTCTTCTATTTTCATTAGCAGTTGTATCGGGTTGAGATTTTGACAGCGGCTTATAAACATGTTAATCTTCATTCCAGATGGTTAGATTGAATATTAATGATGTAAAAACTGATTATTTTATCAAAAATCAGGATTATTAGTATTATGAGTTTTTCTCAAACACTTCTCCCTTTAATCTTGTTGTATTCTAAAAATAGATTGTTCTTAATGATATATATGTTGTAGCCCTTAGTTAAATTTAAAAAAAAAAACACTTGTGAACCTATTATTTGTTAATAGTGAAAGTTTTTAGGTGGACTACGGTCCCAAAAAAATTAGAAATACATGTATGTTGTGTCGTACCGCATCATGTGATGGTGGGATCACCACATTTAAATTCAACAAATAAATTAGAGTAATATGTATTCATTAGAAGTTTAATTAACTAGTCACCCCGCCATGGAAAGAGGACGAAGACTTCTTAAGTTGAAGAGTCTTCGTCATTGATCTCTGCATGGCAGGACAAACTGTGTTCTATGGTGCTGTCGGCATCCACATTTTTCATCTTAAACCATATGATTTCTTGAATGTGCTTATTTATTATAATTTTATTGGGAAATTGAAGAAAAAAAACGCATAGAAATCCTATCAATTCCTCTTTTTTCCTCTACAAACTTAGGAAAATATGTTTATTAATAGAAAAAAAAAGGAATTGAAATGATTTTTATGGGTTTTCTTGTTTAATTTCTCAATATATAGAACCCTAATACAGAGCCATATTAAAAAAAAAAAATCACGATGGTTAAGATAAAGAATCATAAATATATCATATAAATCACCGTTGAAGATACGGTGTGTCTATGAAGGCACATGCCCACACAGTCCCAGAAAACTTTCTTCCGAGGAGCATATGTACTTATGCAGTGGTATACAATACTTATATACAATCACTTCACATGGTTACTTTTGTTAATTACTATAAATGTATTTCTTTTCCACTCCCCTAGCTAAAAGAGAGCATTAACATGTTGAATGGATCTATGATTTAAAAATACAAATGGACCCTCACTTGCCTCTCCCATTTCATTTATTACTCTCTACACGATGTCAGATATATTTTATTAGATTTTTATGTTAAAAAATTCTAGGTTATCTATGTTTGTTAAATTTTTGGATTATTTTTAACATTCAGTGCCTTTAAGGGTAAGAAAATTCACGATCCTGCTGAGATTTGAATGGTGAGATTTCCTTACAGGTGACGGTTGAAGCAAAATGTTGAAGCCAAACATTTGGTAAAGAAAAAATCAGCAATTATTATTCATGGATCCTATTATTTACTCCGTTGCAAACTATTGAAGATAAATCTGAGTCTGTTGAAGATAAATCTGATTCTGTTGTAGATAAATCTGATCCTAAGATACACTCAGTCAAACCATGATAACTATCCCTATTATCTTGCAGCAACAACTCTGTTACAACTGTGATTGTATTTTTGAGTTTTGAATAGCTAAAGTATAGGATACAGTATAGGATACAGTTATAAACGTTTGTGCTTAAATAGATAATCATTGTACATACTTAAGATTAAGGAAAACAAAGGATTATTTTTCATTCATCTGTATCTCTCTCTGTTTTGATTTAAGTTTGAGATTCTTCATGGTATCAGAGCTTTTTTAAAGACTCACGTCTAAATTCTTCTTCAAAAATGTCTGTCTCTCAAACCTCTTCAGCTTCTCCTAATACTGCAAATAATCTTCCCATCTTTAATCCATCTTCTCCCATTCACCTTACCAAACTCACACGGTTGAATTATCCTACCTGGAAAGCTACCATGTTACCATACCTCAAAGGTCAAAAAGTATATTGTTATGTTGATGGCACTATTCAGGAACCTTCCAAGACCATCACTATCTCTGATGGCTCTACCATTTCCAATCCGGCTCATGATATTTGGGAAACTCAAGATAATCTTATTCTTAGCTGCATCAATTCTTCTCTCTCTGATGAAGTGCTTGCTCAAGTTGCTCATTGTAGCACCTCTGCTGCTGTTTGGCTATCTCTTAGTTCTACTTTTGCATCACAATCTCGTGCTCAAGCAGTTCATGTTCGCTCCCAACTTTCCACTCTACGGAAAGGAAATCAATCAGCAACTGAATACTTTATGACTATCAAACGTCTTACTGATGACTTAGCAATTGCTGGTCAACCGTTGAACTGTGATGACATTATCACTTATTTGCTTGCTGGTCTTGGTCCTGAATATGATACTCTTATTTCAATGATCTCTCACCGAGATAATTCTCTAACTTTGGACGAGCTTTTCTCTATGCTCCTCACATGTGAAGCTCGCATTCAGCATCACAATCAGACCTTATCTATTCCCATGGCTTCAGCCAATATTGCAAGTCGCCAACAATATTATTCTGGAGGCAAGAATCGAAACAAATTCTTTGCTCCTCAAGGCAGGGGGCGTCCTCAATTTATTGCTCCTCGTGGCAATTACCGTGGTAATAATCCTATTTTATGTCAATTATGTGACACCCCTGGTCACATAGCTTCTCGTTGTTGGAAGCGTTTTGATCCAAACTTCCAAACGCCACCACCACGGTCACGTCCTCAAGCCAACCTTGCCTCTCACAGGTCTCAGCAGCAATTACATGAACAAGAGTGGCATCCTGACACTGGCGCGACTCACCATCTGACTAACAATATGAGTAATCTGAATATCCAAAGTACTGATTTTTCTGGCAATGATCAAATTTGCATTGGAGATGGTTCAGGTTTGAAAATCACTCATACTGGAACTGCATCTTTATCTACCTCTTCTTCTTCTTTTGTTCTTAATAACATTCTTGTCGTACCACAAATTACCAAAAATCTTTTATCTGTTCAAAAATTTGCTCAAGACAATAATGTTTATTTTGAGTTTCATAGTTTGTTTTTTTTTATTAAGGATTACTCGGGGAACGTCCTACATAAAGGCTTTATGTCTGATGGTCTCTATTCGTTCTCTTCACCACTTCAACACAGCCTTCCATCTGCATTTCTTGGTGTTCGGATCTCTATCCAAAATTGGCATCGCCGTCTTGGTCATGCCTCCTATGGTACTATTAAACATGTTCTGCACAATAATAATTTACCTGTTAGCTCTACTATGAGACATAATATTTGTCCTGAGTGTGCAATGGCTAAAAGCCATAATTTACCTTTTTCTGCTTCTATTTCAACTGTTTTAAGGCCTCTTGAATTAATTTATTCTGATGTATGGGGGCCTAGCTCGGTCATTTCTACTTATGGATCTCGATATTACGTTTGTTTTTTGGATGCTTTCACCAAATTTATTTGGATATTTCCTTTAAAATTAAAATCAGATGTTGAACCTATCTTTATTCAATTTCAAAAATATGTTGAACGACATTTTGATTTAAAAATTAAAGCAATTCAAACGGATTGGGGGGGCGAGTATCGAAGTTTAAATAATTATTTCAAATCATGTGGGATTCAACATCGTATATCATGTCCTTATACACATGAACAAATGGGTTCTGTTGAACGTCGACATCGTCAAATTGTTGAAATGGGCTTAGCCTTACTAGCTCACTCAAATTTACCTCAACCGTATTGGGAAGACGCCTTTTTAACTGCAACATATTTAATTAATCGTCTTCCATCTAAAGTCATTAACAACAAATCACCTTTTGAAATGGCTTATCATAAAAAACCCAATTATTTGTTTCTACGTGTTTTTGGATGTGCATGCTGGCCGAACTTGCGTCCTTATAACAAACATAAAATTGATTTTCGTTCAAAAACTTGTATTTTTCTTGGATACAGTCTTTCACACCAGGGCTATAAATGTCTCGATTTAGCTTCAGGTAAATTATATGTTTCCCGTCATGTTATTTTTGATGAGTCTTTGTTTCCTTATCAAAAAGACTCCTCACCATCTACTCTTTCCACACAAACTTCTCATTTACCCCCCTCCTTAAATCAAACGAGTATTCCTAACAATCAATCAGGATCCAATTCATGTTCCATTACTTCACCAATCACTCATCTCATTCCACTGCATCAGGGTCCTTTGAATATTCCGAATACTCTAACTTGTTCAGATGGTCATCCTGCGCCAGTAAGGGACACTTCTCCACGATTCAATGTTATTGCAGAATCTCCACTTTCCAATGACAATCTGTTGCCACGCCGGATGATTACTAGATCCCAAACACAATCACTCAAGCCGAAGACCCCTTATGTTGGTATAGCACGGTACCCACTCCATCACTGTTTCTTAACTAATCATGTTTCCTCTTATGCAGAACCTTCTTGCTTCTCAGAAGCTAACAAACATCGCCACTGGCGTGATGCAATGAACATTGAGTTCAACGCCCTTATCACTAATGGCACATGGGATCTTGTCTCTCCTACACAAGGTATAAACATTGTTGGCAGTAAATGGGTGTTCCGTGTCAAACGCAATGCTGACGGCAGTATTGAGCGTTTCAAAGCGCGACTAGTAGCCAAAGGTTACCATCAACAACCAGGTCTGGACTTCACAGAAACTTTTAGTCCAGTGGTTAAAGCAAATACTATCCGCTTAGTATTATCTTTAGCAATTACACGTCAATGGACCATTCGTCAAATCGATATACAAAATGCATTCTTACATGGCCACCTTCAGGAGGAAGTTTATATGCAACAACCTCCAGGCTATGTTCATCCTGACTTTCCTCATCATGTGTGTCGTCTTAAGAAGAGCTTATATGGTCTTAAACAAGCACCGCGAGCCTGGTTTTCTCGCCTAACAGAAATATTGCAGCAGCTGGGATTTGCTGGTTCTAAAGCAGATACATCTTTATTCACCCTTCATCAGCCCACCTTCTCTATCTTCATCCTTATATATGTTGATGATATAATCATCACTGGATCCTCTTCAACTGAAATTAATATCTTCATTCAGCGGCTTGGTGATGTATTTCCTGTCAAAGACTTAGGCATTCTGTCATATTTTCTTGGTGTGGAAGCACTGTTTGAGGGACCTGATCTCTTTCTCACTCAACGTAAGTATGTTGCCAACCTGTTACAGAAAGTTGATATGCATGAAGCCAAGCCATGTACAACTCCTATGAGTACAATGTGCAACATATCCAAGTTTGAAGGTGCCGATTTTTCTGATCCACAACTTTACAGAAGCACAGTTGGTGCTTTACATTACTTGGGTTTCACTCGCCCGGATATTGCTTTCGCAGTCCACCGTGTCAGCAAATTCATGCATCAACCTAAAGATCCACACTGGCAAGCTGTTAAAAGAATTCTTAGGTATCTCAAACATACGGTGGCTTATGGTCTTCATTTCACATGTGTATCAGACCATTCTCTTCATGCATACAGTGATGCCGACTGGGCTGCTGATAAAGATGACAGACGTAGTATTGGAGCGTACTGTATTTTTCATGGATCTAATCTTATCAGTTGGAGCTGTAAACAACAACAAACTGTTGCTCGCAGCAGTACAGAATCCGAATACAAATCTTTGTCCAACACAGCGGCTGAATTAAATTGGATACAATCCATTCTGCATGATCTACGGTTCCCTCTGCCAACCAGTCCACAGTTATGGTGTGATAATATTGGTGCAACATATTTGTCCTCTAATCCACTCTTCCATGCAAGAACTAAACATATTGAAATTGATTTTCACTATGTACGGGATCAAGTCTTGGCAAATAAACTCCAGGTCTCATTTCTCTCTACAAAGCAGCAACTTGCTGATTTATTAACAAAGCCATTGTCATCTGCTCGTTTCCAGCTTCTACGTGCCAACCTTCATGTTCAAGATTTGCCCATTCGGTTGAGGGGGCGTATTGAAGATAAATCTGAGTCTGTTGAAGATAAATCTGATTCTGTTGTAGATAAATCTGATCCTAAGATACACTCAGTCAAACCATGATAACTATCCCTATTATCTTGCAGCAACAACTCTGTTACAACTGTGATTGTATTTTTGAGTTTTGAATAGCTAAAGTATAGGATACAGTATAGGATACAGTTATAAACGTTTGTGCTTAAATAGATAATCATTGTACATACTTAAGATTAAGGAAAACAAAGGATTATTTTTCATTCATCTGTATCTCTCTCTGTTTTGATTTAAGTTTGAGATTCTTCACAAACACAGGGTTAGAAGAAGCAATTCACAATCCTACTTGTTTCAGTAAATAAGTGAGCTCTCATTCTTTACGGGCTCTGCCCATCATAATAAATTAATTTATGCCCAAATAAAATGATTTATTATACTCTACTATCATAGAGATTCTTTTCTCTATATACCAATTCCAAGACATCACTAACTTTCTTCTTATAAATGATGACTATGGTCATGTTTGGATTATGGTTAAATATTATCGTTATTTTGCTATTTTTTAAAATAAAAATTAAATTAATTTTTTATATATTAATGTCAAAAATAAAATTTATAAAATAAAAAAATATTATTTTAATATATTTTAAAACATAACTACCAACCTATCTGACCAGTAAAATAAAATAAAAAATTTAATTTTTAATTTTTAATTGTGTTTTATTTAAAAAATTAGTGTTCAATATTATTCAATAACACTATTGATAAATTAGACAGAGATCGCAATCCCAATTTTATTCCTCATGATATTTTACCTGATGTTGTTGTGCGCTTAAAAAACTAAGAAAACCGTAGTCTTTATCGAATGTATTTCATACGTAATGAAATTGTAGATAGTTTAATGAAATAATAAAAAATATTTTATATAAAATACTATTTATTTCATGATGTAATAGCAGTAGTTAAATCTACAATATTTAAATTAAAAACCATCAATATTAATATATATTTTTTGAAATTATTTTACAATATCAATTTGAAAAGCTTTATTAACCAAACACATTAAACTATTTTTTTGTTCAATCTCAATTTCAACCATAGTTTTAACCAAATATATATAAATACCAAACCAACCTCAACCAAAAATATCTTTTATAAAATAAATTTTTTAAAATCACAATCACAAAAACTACCATAATACAAACCACAAAAACTACTCTGTGGCATTTCGATGTCAAATGGTTTGATAAACTATAGGCTGTGACCTATAATTATAACCAACCAGTACTTTTGTGGATCCATCTTCCACAAGAAAGAGCATGCACTGAAGAAAGCAAACGATCTGGCCATGTCCTCTCTTTCTTCTTTGGACATTGAGGCCATCCGGCAATGCTCATCTCAACTGAAGTTCGGATTTGGGTTGTTGTATACGTTGTTTTCTGGTGGCTTCTTAAGTATGGAGTCCCTTATTTGTTTCTGCCTCTTGGAAAATACAACTGTAGTTCTGTGATGACCGTGCTCCGGTCAAGTCTAAAATATATCATTTGGTGAAAATGCTTCCGATTTATATAATGCAGTTCATATCTACAGAAGTTCTTCCTTTTTCTTTGCTTAATTGGACAGGCGATGCAAATTTTAGACAAGATTAAGGATGAGAACTAAGATCCTTACTACTCTAGCTAGAGATCCTATGACTTACAAGAAACTAATAAAACCCTAAACCCTAAACATAAATTATTATTTAAATTAAACAGATTTTTCCCAGTAAATGAGAAAAAAACATAAATTATACCGATACCAAATGCTCTTTTAGATTTCCACGAATTGTCTTCTCGCTTTCTCGCCTGAGCTTGAAGAGTTTGAACATGATAGACAAATACCATCTTAGTTCGGAATATACATACCTGTAATATCAGCCCCTGACATCACAGCAGTCAATCATCGTAATAATCAATGTAAATGAAATAGTAGTTGCTACTTGCCGGCATTGCAGCTTGGTTTGTGGATCATAATTATTAATTATCGACCTAGTCTAGCGAATTCACCACGTCAAGTTTTACTTCAGATTGTTTTGGACATAGATCAGGTCAAATTCGATCACTTTGTTATGCTGACTTGCAATCTAGTTTGGTCATAAATTTAAGTGAGATGTTGATGAGGTCAATTTAAGAATTTAAAAAAAAAAAAACAAACAATATTGGTTTAGAAGAAAAAAAAATATTAACCCGAGTTAACTCGATAATCTATAAATTGACCTGACAACTTAATGATTAGGATCTAAAATCGAGTTAAATCTTAAGTCGAGTGTTAAAGAGAAAAGCTAAAACATGGGGAAACATACTATAAATATACCTTGAAGTACGATGGATTCTAATAGTGAATTGACTATTTTACTCTTAAAAAATCACAATTGTTTAAGAGGTAAAATGATCTTCTCACTTAGTTCATCTGTTATTCTAAAATTATTTAGGAGAATCTTGGTCTTTTCATGATTTTTGTACAGTAACTCACTTTATTGCCCTTGAAAAAAAACATTCAACTATGGTTTACGGGGCTTTTTTTATATTTCATATTTTTTGCTACAGTGTAATGATTATATTGTCCTTTGAATTAAATTTTCAAAAGCTTGCCTACATGGGCTTATCTTTCATTTTATCTTGTTTTTTTTATATAATGATTTTTTTATTTTTGATCCTAGAGGCAATGTAGTATTTTCATAAGCAAAAAAAAAAAGTTGTCGTGTATGCTTTGCAAGCATCAATCACTCTGCCATCTTCGAGCAACGTGGGCAACTGATTTCGATGGTGAAAATCATTCTCATGTTGTGTCATTCGATTCATCTCAACCTTCTTTTTCTTCTCACACAACTCGTATGGTGAACAGACCTCTGATAAAGCACTTTCGACCTTTTGTTTTTTCCATTCTTTTCTCTTTCCTCCTAGCAATTTGTGCTTGGCCCTTCAAATTTGCAAATTAGTACATCAAGTTATTTTTCTTTTGATTTTATCATTTTTTTATTCCCTTTTGTTTTATTTTAATTAACTTCTCAAATTTGATTTTGTTTTCAAGTTCATTCTCCTTTAATTTTTTAGTTTTTCAGATTTGGTTCCCATTTTTTTATTTCTTTTTTATTTAAAATAGTTGTTGAATTTATTTTCTTTTTCAATTTCACCCTTCATTTTTTTGTTCTTTCATTTTGATGTTCATTCATTTTATTGTTTTTTTTTTTGGCTTTAGTAAGCTTTTTAATTTAGAGTTTTTTTTTTATTTTATGATTCAATATTGGTTGAAAATCAAACTTTTTAACTAAACTCGGGTCTGCAATTTCACGGGTATAAATTTAAAATATTAATCAAGGTTTAAAGAGTTTTCCTAAGTCAATTATTGTGGATTGAACACAATTAATTTACCATTTTTTTCCTACAGACTTCACTGTAAGATTAGTGTCTAGGGGACGCGGATTGTGATCTTTACTGGAAAATTCTTTTGGAATAAGCTGGTTTTGCTCTCCTCTCATCTCAGCGATACCTTATTCAAATCCAGCCTAATATGAGGCCTAACAGTAAATAAAGATGAGTGGGTTTGGGTTTTTTCCTTATCCATCATTACTTTAGCAACTAGTTCAACCCTTTGATGTACCCTACCTACCCATTTGTTAATATGAAGTTTAGAGCCCAGGGACTGTAGCCCATTATCCTTGTCTCTGTTGAGATTTTATAGTTTTCATGCATTTTTTATTTTTTTTATATCAATTTATAGTTAACTTTATTAATTTTTAAGAAATCTATTTATTTTATTGAGGTTTATATTCCATGCATTACACATTACAAGATTTCTATCAATTATTAAGCCAACGAACAACATTTAGTCAACCTAACTTACTCAGCAAAGATTGGACAAAAGGGTTTTACCCTTCACTCTATTAAGATTTCATAGATATACAACAAAATCAAGTAGATAGGTCAACATAATCCAAAAAAAAAGGGGAGGGGGGATCATTAGAGATGGTGTTATTAAACTCAACTTGACAAACTGGTATTTAATTCGAGTTGGGTTTTAAAAAACACTTGAAATAAAATTATTTTGATTAACCAACCCAATGTCCGTCCAACCATAACCTTGTTCTTGGGCCAAATCATAAAAGGGGTTGGATTTTCATCCAAGAGGCTGAGCCTAGGACGTGTCTATGATAGAGCCAGCTGAAGGAGATTAAAAACGAGAAATTGACCTTTTTACTTGGCGTCAACATCATATCTGGTGGATTCCCTTGATTGAAATTTGCGTACCTATCAATCTATCATGTAGGTGAAGGTCTACAAATTGAATAAATCATATGCCGGTTGCGTGGTCAAAGTTGATGCTCTTCTGTAAGACATAGAATTGGTCCTCTTTCATATTGAAATTGGATATAGACTTGGACAGCCACAAATACAAGTGGAACACTTCAAGACACTCACTTGAAAAAAAATTAATATAATCACAAGGATAATCAGAGTTCTTCATGTAAAAATACGAAATTATCTTCATTAACCCAGTCAACTTGAATTATTCCGTCTAACCATAATCTTGGTTTTGGACTAGACGGGTTGCATTTAATAACTTTGATGGGCGGTTTTCGTCGAAGAGGCTGGGACCAAGAAGTGTGTCTGATAGAGCCAGCTGAAGGAGATTATGTATGGAGTGCTGCTTCCTATGTGCACAGCTTCATGGCCATGTTGCCATGTCCCCTCATTTTCGGACATTGATGTTCAGCAAGTACTGGATTTGGCAAATATGGCTTCTTTTGTGATGACCTTTTCTACTGCATGGGGTAACTCCAAACACATCATTTTGGTGAGATTAGACGGCTCAAAATGCCCTAAAAATGCTTCCATTTAATTATGTTCATATCCCCACGGAAGTTTAAAATTCTAGGCAACATAAAAGGATGGGAAAATAATGTCGTTGCTCTGGAGATCCTGTGAACGAAACTTGCAAGGAGCTAATGTAACTCTCACACTCAAAAAATGACAGGTTCCTAAAACTGGACCTCTGATAGAAGGTGTGGCTGTGACCTATAATTATAGTTAACCAGTACTCATCAGCTGAAGATGTGGCTTGATTTGGATCCGTCTTCCACAAGAAAGAGTATGCCCTGAAGAAAGCAGACGATCTGGCCATGTCCTCTCTTTCTTCTTTGGACATTGAGGCCATCTGGCAATGCTCATCTCAACTGAAGTTTGGATTTGGGCTGTTGTATACGTTGTTTTCTGGTGGCTTCTTATGGAGTCCCTTTTTTGTTTCTGCCTCTTGGAAAACACTGCTTGTAGTTCTGTGATGATGGCCTCTCTACCGTGCTCAGGTCAAGTCTAAAATATATCATTTGGTGGAAATTAAATGGCTCAAGATTCCTCAAAAATGCTTCCAATCTAATGCAGTTCATATCTACGAAAGCTCTTCCTTTTTCTTTGCTTAATTGGACAAGATTTTAAGGATGAGAAACTAAGATCCTTACTCTAGCTACAGATCCTTTGACTTACAAGAAACTAATGTAATTCCCACACTCAAACATGATAGGTTTCCAACAAATACCATCATGCATACCTGTAATATCAGCCCATGACGTCATAACAGTCAATCATCATAACAATAAATGAAAATGAAACACTAGTTGCTACTTGCCAGCAGTGCAGCTTGGTTTGTGGATCATAATTATTACCGACCTTAGTCTAGCGAATTCACCATGTCAAGTTTTTCTTCAGATTGTTTTGGACATTCATGTGGTCAAATTCGATAAACTTGGTTTGCTGACTTGAACCAGTTGATTATAAATTCAAGATTTGATTATATTAATTCAAGAATTTTTTAAAAAAAACTAAAATAATATTATTTTAAAAAAAATTATTTACCAAAATTGACTCAATGATCAACAAATTGACTCGACAACTCGATGATTAAAATCTAAAACAAAATCAAATCTTAAGCCATGTTAAAAGGAAAAGCTAAAACATGTTAGATGTGAATATGCCTTAAATTACTAAAAAATATAATTATTTTACCCTTTAAAAAATTGCTATGAATTGCATTTAAAAGAGTAAAATGATCTTTTTACTTCATTAGTTTGTTATTCTAAAATTATTAATTTAGAAGCATCACGGTTTGTTTATGATTTTTTTTACAATAAATCACTTTGTTGCCCTTAAAGGGAAAAAAAAAGCATTTAACTATGGTTTAAGGAATTTTTTATATTTCATATTTTTTTGTTACAGACTCTATTATCTTTTGAATCAAATTTTCTAAAGCTTGCCTACATGAGCTTATCCATCATTTTACTTGTCATTCGATTCATCTAGATCTTCTCGTCCTCCTCACACGTGTATAGTCAATAAATCTCTGATCATAAAACACTAACAACCTTTTTTGTCTTTTTTTTTTCTCTTTCCTCTTAGCAATCTATAGCTAACCCTTTAAATTTACAATTTAGCCCTTCAAGTTATTTTTCTTTTTGATTTTGTCCCTTCTTTTTTTTATTCCCTTTTGTTTTATTTTAATTCATTTTTAAAATTTTATTTCATTTTCAGTTCCATCCTCCTTCAATTTTTTATTATGTCATATTTGATTTTTAATTTTTTTATTTATTTAAATAGTTGTTGAGTTTGTTTTCTTACTTGAATATCACAAGGATGATTATTCCACCAATATACAACATCTCCTGATTATACATGGCGTCAACATCATATCTGGTGGATTCCCTTGATTGAAATTAGCGTACCTATCATGTAGGTTAAGGTCTCCAATTAAATTGAATAAAGCATATGCCAGTTGTGTGGTCAATGTTGATGCTCTTGTGTAAGACATAGAACTGTTCCTCTTTGATATTGAAATTGGATAAACTTAGACAACCACAAATACAAGTGTAAGACACTCACTTGAAGAAAATTAATATAAGCACAAGGATAATCAGAGTTCTTCATGTAAAATACTAAAACACCTGCACATTGACATTCTTTAATAAGCTCTTTTCCCTAGCATTTGCGATCCAAACTTGGGGTATGGAAATGTATCCTAATAAATAGTTCCAAGAGGCCTTATTGAATCTTCACAGACTCTTCTGCAGCTTGTTTTGGGATTGGAAGGTGACCCCTTTCCTGCAAGCTCTTAACAGTTTCATACAGACACTGCTTCACAGGGGTGAATTCGAAGCCCAGATCCCTTAGCTTCTGGTTTGAGAACTTGTAAGGTTGTTTTCTTGGGTTCTTCTCATCTGAGCACCTGCAAATACATTACAAAACTGTTTCTTATGACCTAGCAAGTAGCAACCCAACTAGGAATATTCCTTCCACTTGTCTAATCTTGAGCAAATCACATTTAGAGAGATGAATTTAGCATATAATTGTATGAGATGAAGGAGCAGGGCGGGCCCAATACTCTTCCAATAATTTTGTGCAGTGTCCAATCATAACTTGGGTTGGTAGAGAAACTCATTTTGGTCCCGACTTGGCAGACAATGGGGTTGGTGAGGGCTCATGGGAGAATGGATTGTTCATGATTTTTGGTTCAGATTAATACAAAAGTCAAAGCTGGTACAACAACCGCCGTACATCACAATTTCATCCTTTGTGTCATTCTAAAGCAGGATCATATTTATTTGTTTTGCCATTTTCAAAATGCCATTCCTAGGTTTTCTTTCAATTTTGATGGTAGTTTTTTTGAGTGACTAATCATAAGTGCATGTCCTAACGTTTAATGCATTTGCGTCGCCTGTTACTCGGCCAACTACCCTTTTATTGAGTAATTACTCCATGAAATTCTTCAAAATAATAGTTACTTACTTGGTAGGGATGGGGTACTCGGGGAAGAACTTTGCAAGGATTTCCACCACCTCTCCACGGTGGAGAACGCTCTCAGAGCAAAGGTAACGGCCGGAGGCGGAAGGCGTCTCAAAGACTAAAATGTGGGCTAGTGCCACATCCCTAACATGCACATAAGCTTGAACAGAGTTAGCATAAGTCTTGGCTGAGCCGGTGAGGTACTTGAGGATGTGAACGATGCTAGCATTGACAGTGGGCTGCAACAATGGTCCGAGCACCAGCACTGGGTTAACCACCACTAGGTCCACCCCTTTCTCCTTAGCCATATCCCATGCAGCTTGTTCTGCCACAGCCTTTCCATAGCAATACCAATTCTGCAATTCCATTTCATTTCAATCCATTACTCTTAGGTTAGGTGTGAATCGAATCAATGGAAAGCTACCAGAACGGGGTCAGATAAGATGCAACTCGTTGAACTTTTTTTAAAGTGAATTTTCAATTATAATAAGGCAACTTGACAAAGAACGGGTTAGCTATACCTACCAAATGTCTAAGAAATATGTATGAAAATTCTTTGACATCTCAATTGCACAGCATTTATTGGTTCAGGTGTTAGCTTGGAAAATATGACTAGTCGACAAGAAGGAAAACTTGGCATTTAATTAATTAGATACCTTGGTGTTCTTGCAGAATTCAAGATCACTCCAGCAAGATTCATCAATGACAACATCTGGGCCCTTATTGGGATCCATGTACACAGCACCAATCGAGGACGTGAACACCACTCGTCGGACTTTGGCCTCAGCCGCCGCAATGATCACATTTTTGGTCCCGTTCACTGCTGGCTCCACCATTTCTTCCTTTAATTATTGTCAAGAAAAGCATCTCATCAAAACCACCACCATTAATTACCGTGTAATATTTTTATTAATTTCGAGTGACCCGTCTATAATTAGAAATTTCACGGCCGAAAGTTTTAGGTGGGGTGGGCCCCAATTGATCCCTCCACCCACCAACCACAAAGTGAATTTGTTGGTGCAGAACGGTCAAGCCTACCGTGAGTTAGTGACATTTGTGCTAAAATTAGCTGTGTGAGTTTGTTTTTTTATTTTCTTTTCTTGATAGTATTCTCAGATCCAAATCTTTTAATGACTGGAAAACAAAGGGAAAAGGGAAGCATACCGGATCATCTGTGACGGGAGAAGCAGTGTGGAAAACACCATCACACCCTTGAATAGCCTCTTTAAGAGACTCATAATCAAGAAGATCAGCTTTGCATAAAGTTAATCTTTCTTGAGCTCCTTCAAGCTCCCTCAAATGAGAATTCTTGGGATCAGCTGTACATATTTATACATAAAAACAGAAAATCAAACCATAAACATTACTACTACCATTGAATTAATTAAATAACACAATCTTAAGAAAAAAAAAGTGCTTAAATACCATTAACTAACCTGGGTTCCTCGCAGTTCCTCTAACAGTGTAACCTTTATCTAAAAGAAGTTTAACCATCCAAGAAGCAATGAAACCACCAGCCCCGGTGACACAGATAGTTTGGCCTTGGCCTGAAAGTGATGAAGCATCAACAGGCATGTTGTTATATTTGGATAAATGTAATTATATGTATATGAGTTTGGTGACTGGGAAAGTTGAGAACAGAGAGAGAGAGAGAGGAGAGGAGATGTCTTTTCTTCTTATCTTGGCTTTAAAAGTGGATGTTACAAGGAAAGACATGGCGGAGTGGATGTATTTATAAGGTTAGAAGTTACCATCCTCACCTACTACTGGTAAATATTCGCCTCCGACAGAGAGGAAAGAGATTCTCTCTTTCGTTTTTCTTTTTCTAGTTTTTTCTCTTATTATTATTATTATTATTAAGGTTTGTGAAGTAGGAGCATAGTCTTTGTGATGTGAATCGTCAACACAACGTCACCATGTGCTTTGCTATTTCGCTCTCTTCTTTGAAGGTCTATGATGACATGGCCTCTCTTCTCGCCTACCCCCACTTCTTTTTGTGTGTGGATTGGATTTAATTCAGTGTTTTAAAAGAATTAACGAATAAATCAATGCCCAAGCATTAATTAATTAATACTCCTAAACCAACAAAGAACCTGGTGACAAAAAATGTGAAAGAGAATGCATCTTGTTTTTTACCCATTTCCTGTTTCTCTTTGCTTTAAAACGTGAGTACTAACTTAATTATTGTATCTTAATTTAACTTAATAAATTAAGAAATGAAACTATGGTGACTACCCGAGCCCATTACAGCGCTAGTTGACTCGCTCATGTTTTTTAAGTTTTTTTCAAAAAAGAATTATTTTAAATTTACTTTAAAGAAAATTTGGATTTATTTTATTTGAATTTATTAGTAATCCTCCAAATTTTTTTTGTATTAATCCATAAAAACTTATAAAATATCTAGTTATCATAATAATAAAACATCTGATTATCATAATAATTTCTTCAAATTTTATCATAATAAGTTCGTGAAATTTTTTTCATATGTAAGGGCATGCAAGAAATTTCAAAATACGTAGAAGAGAAGCACATAGAGTAACCCATACTTCTAAGAAATTTCCTTCACCAGATATGTTGCTTCTTCTTTTTTCTTCACTTCGATGACGTCGGTGGTGAGCTTCACTGCCACTTATGAGAGGAGATCAAGCTACCTAAAGTCTGGGCTTTCTTGATCTTTTCTTTCTTCATGGTTTTTTCTGTTGCTCCTACTGCCATGCTACTAAGCATGGAAAAAAGACAAGTCAAGGTGGTTGATGGTGTTTCGGATGACTTCTTAGGGCTGAGGTGGAGTCGCGGTTGCCGGTTTGTTTCGGTTCTATTCGGGTTTAGTGAGGGAGGCAACGACAGCTAACCAGACGGAACTGTTGTTGCCGACGTGCTAGAGAGGTTTTTGTCCATGTATGTGGCCAGTGGTAGTTGGAGGAGCTGTGGTGGTGAGCGGACAGTGATAGGAGAAATGAGAGAGGGAGGATATCATGTCTTTCTTCTCTATTTCTCTTTTCTTCTCTGATTTTTTTCTCTCTATATTTTATAAAACTGCTTGTTTTTTTTCCAAAATCATATATATATTCCCTTCTTTATTTCTTATTATTGATTATCCCATCACATTCTAAAACCTTCACACCTTATCTTTTAGTTTCTTTTTAATTATTTCCATTTTTATCTTTTTTTTTTTTTTAATCTTTAAGTTGCTCGGAGAAAGGGTTAGAAATGTTCAAATTAGCCCTACATCACTTCCTTAATTATTACTGTGCTCACTAATTTTTTTTAGTTTCTTGAAGTTTCGTCGTTTCTTTTCTTATTTTTTCAACACTTCAATTTTTAAAAATTCATTAACATGAAAATTATAATCAAAATGGTTAAAAATCATGAAATTGCTAAAATTTGACCGAATTACAATGGAAATATCTTCTTTAGACTTTTTTGCACGACAATCTCGTTGAATCACCATTAATATATAACTTCACTAACGTTCCAAAAACCCATAAAAATCTTCAAGATTTTTGGATTTTTTTGGAAAATTCCTTAAAAGCATATTTTAGTCGTCATTCGTAATCTGCAATGAATTTAGATTTGGAATTTTTAGAATTTTGAGACTGATTTTCTTGATTTTTTTAATATAAATTATTGGTAATTCATAGTTATTGTTGATTTGTATTAATAGTTTTTAGGACAAAAGTGTCTAAGAGAAGATATTATTATGTTTCCATTCGGATCTTAGTCGGCAACATATGTTTTATTAATTGAATTAATAAAACATATTAATTATTATCATTTTACTTGAACTCCCACACAACTTTCATTAAAATCCAGCCCATGTTATATCAGATCTGGGGTTTTCTGGATCCTTAGATTAGGCTGGTTAATTAAATTATTATTTGTGAGCATCTACCAAACAAATATATTAATTTGTTGCGCCAGTCAAAGCGCGCGCGATTAATAATAATTAAGTGATAAGAAATTAAAAAAAAAAAAAACATTTCTAGTTCCAATTTTCTTACTTGCATTTTCTAACACGTGTTAATTTATCTCTTAGAAGTGGTTGTCCACTCGTGGGTCACATCCAGAGCCTGTAAGTAGGTTCTCTGTCTTTTTTTTATTTTTATTTGGTTGGTTAACTGTCTATTTTTATTATTATATAATTAAATAAAAAATATTATTAAATCAAGTGAAATTTATGGTTTGGATGGTGGTGTGAATTAAATTGTGAAACTCAGTTCAATTTAATATGATATTAATTTAATATTAAAAAAAATTATTTAAATCAAATTATATTTTTATTAGTTATTTAAATTATTTTTAAATTCATCAAATTAATTACATTGTGTGTTGCTAACTTCGGTTTAATTGACTTAAACAAGATAATAAATTAAGTCAAGAATTTTAAAGTTGACTTTCGTAGCTAAATTTAATAATAATGTGAAAAAATTCCCTACGACCTAGAAATTCCTTTTACTTGAAAAAAAAAAATATATCCGGCAAACCGCGCAACATTTCCCGGTAAACTAGTCGAATCATCAAATTCAATAAGCCACCACCGAACCGCGGACCACAACTTCAAAAGTCTAATGAAGAATTTGGCTAGTAATAACTGAACTAATCATCCTTAAATTTACGCTGTTCAAGAATGCTCACCAACAACGTTTAGGGTTTGGTCTCCTATGGTGTCTCCGAATCAACGTTGGAGCCTAGCTAAAAACAAAACTCACGTGTGAAAGTCAATAAAAATGAGGGTAGCACACACTGTATAATCCAAGTGTTTGTTTTTAAAAAATAAAAATTAATTTGGATAGTTATGTTAATTTATGCGTATCTCAATTAATCCCATAAGTTTTAAATTTAACAATCATAAATTTTTAACGATCCTAAAATTTATAGAACTCAAACTAGTAATTTCTAGAAAGTAAATTTAAAATCTGATCAGCTGAGTCATCCCTCTCAAGTTAATAATGTTTATTTTTTGCTTGTAGAGTAAACAAAGAGCCGCCCGTGGTTCAATTTCTTCAATAATCTTCTTAGATCACATCTTTTAACAATCTCTAACGTCTACTTCACTTCGTTTCCCCGCTAACTACCATTTATTTATATGTATTTAGACCAGCTTTCAGCAATGGACTGCTTGATTAATTCTTATACACGGCAGCACCTACCGCAGTCAAGAAAAATGGGTCGTGAAACTCTATCACAGCTGCAAAACAATCAATACAGCTGCTTCTTTTTTTCATGCCTGCAGTTTACCCTTATTAACTCAAGAATGCAACCAAACTTTTCCATAAAGGAAAGCTTTTTTTCTTTTTTGCCCGAATTAATTGGCTTCAGGTGTAGTGTCTGGATCCAATTAATTGGGGGTGCTGGGTGTCAACACCCATTGTTTAGCACCTATTGTTGAGTTCAACACTCAGTTCGCCTGCTGGGTTTTTTTTTTTGTTTTTTATTGGGCATGCTTACTAGTAGTTCTATAAGCACACGTATCCAGCCCATTACTTTTTGGCAAGGTTTCATATGAATATCTCGGTAATTTTTTTTAGATCTTTGCGTCTATTTTTTAGTATTTTATATTAATTTAATATGTATTATTTTTTAGTAGAATATAATTTAAAATATCACAAGGTGAAATTACTCTTCAACTTCTTTTTTTCACAAAAAAAACAAAACTTATGAGTTATAAATACTTCATGGATCTTCCAAGTTTTAAATTCATAATTTTTTTAGTTTTAGAATTTTCTTAACATGTATAATTTTAAAATTTATTTTTTTAAAATATTATTATATTTTTTTTCTTTATAAAATTACTAATTTAAAACAAAAGTTTTTACCTTTATCAAATAAAATCTCTTATTAATTATTTTAACTTATCAATATGGCTAGGTATCAGCAACCAACTACATGAGTTTTTTATACCAAGTTATCTTACATTATATATAGCTAAAAGAACTCAGCCTTTTACTGTGGATTGCACTGTGCAATCCACAGTAAAAGCTGAGCCTTATTTTTATTTTTATTTTTTTTTTTGCTTTTTGCTTTTTTTTTCTTCATTATTTTTAATGGATTAGCCGAGCTGTCATTTTTTTCGTTCGTTCTTTCGTTTCGTTTCTTTTTTTTTTTGGCTTTTTTTTTAGGTTTTTTTTTTATTTTTTCTTTATTTTTTTTATGGATTTTTTTTTAAAAAAAAATTGTTAATGTTAAATTTTTTTCTATATCAAACTTTTATAACACGTATTCCGAGTTAACCTAGATTTTTTTTCTGGTTTTTTTAATTAATTTTTTTGTTTAGTTTATTTTGTTAAATTAATTATGGGCTAACCTGGTTTCATGGGTTAACCAAATTAATTATGGGTTAACCCTTCAATTTCTTTTTTCTGTGTAGTTATCAAACTTTCATGACGCGAATCCCGGGTTTGACGGGTTAGCTTGGTTTGAGGGTTAACCCAATTAATTCAGATTTTTTTTCTTCAGTAAAACACTATCCCTGTTGCTTAACGTTTTTTTTTTTTAAGTTGTCTTTTTTTTAGCTGTTTTTTATGCCTTTTGAGAATTTTTTTTTGCTTCTTTCTTTCTTTCTTTTTTTAACAAAATTTTTTTGTTTGATTTAGTTTATTAATGTTAAATTTTTTTATTTAGTTATCAGATTTTCATGACACGTTTTCTGGATTTAACGGGTTAACCTAATTTTTTTTTTCTTTTTATCGTTTGGTTTAGTTTGTTAATGTTAAATTTCTTTCCATTTAGTTATTAGACTTTCATGACACACGTTTTCCAGATTTAACGAGTTAACTTGGTTTGATAAGTTAACCTAATTTATTTTTTTTGCTTTTTATTCTTTGTAATTAATTTTTGTTTAGTTTAGTTTGTTAATGTTAACTTTCTTTCTATTTAGTTGTTAGACTTTTAAGACACATATTCCAAGTTTCATGGATGAACCCAATTAATTATGGGTTGACCCGTCATTTTTTTTATTTATTTTTATTTTCATAAATTTTTTTGTTTCATTTAGTTTATTAATGTTAATTTTTTTTTATTTAGTCATCAGACTTTCTTGATATAGATCCTGAGTTTAACGGGTTAACATGATTTGACGAGTTAACCCATATTTTTTTAATTTATTTTTTATTTAATTTTTTTCGTTTAGTTCAGTTTGTGAATGTTCACTTTTTTTTTTTATTTAGTTACCAGACATTCATAACATGGATATGGGGTTTAACGGGTTAACTTGGTATGATGAGTTAACCTATAATTTTTTTTTTGTTTTTTTGTTCTTTAAAATTTTTTTTGTTTAATTTAAATTGTTGACGTTATTTTTTTTTCTATTTAGTTATAAAACTTTCATGACACGGATACCGGGTTTGACAGGTTAACCTGGTTTGACAAGTTAGCCCAGTTAATTCTGGGTTAACCTATTAATTTGTTTTTTTTTTTTAAATTATCAAACTTTCACGATGTGAATTCAAGGTATGACGGGTTAACCTGATTTAAAGGGTTAACCCAATTAATTCATTTTTTTTCTTTTTCTTCATTAATTTTTTTTTCCTATTGGTTTTTTTTCTTTGTTTTTTTTTTTAACTAATCTATTTAATTATCACACTTTTATGAGACGACCTTCCAACCAAATCCACGTCCAATGCTATTGGGTTTGATATTGCAGTCCAGACACTTTTATGCTAAGGGTTAACCCAAGTTTAATGTTATTATTAATATTATAAATATTACTCTTGAGTCAGGTTGCAACCAAACCTAAGACTTTTGGGTATAATTTGCAAAAAAATCTAACACTTTTAGATCTTGATTATTTTTAAATGAAAAAAATAATTTACCCGCAGCATCGCGCGGGGCATGTAACTAGTGTTAGCTAAAACAAAATGGATAAAGATGAGCTTGGCATCTGTTATTAAATCCAGCACCATAAAACCTAGACCCAATTCTGCAACCCCACTAATTAATTGGGGGTGGGGTGGGGTCATTATTGGTCAGGTCTAGGGTCATTATTTTTTTGGTATTGGGCATGCCTTCTTGTATCTCTATAGTCATGTATACCGAGTCCAACACTTCTTTAAATTTATTTGGGCTCCACACGGGTTTTTTGGTATTTTTTTTATACCCTTGCTTAGATATTTTAGTATTTTATATGAATTGAATATGTTTTTTTTAGTAAAATATAATTCAAAATATTATAGAAATAAAATGATTCTTTGATCTTTTTTTTCTACAAAAAATAAATAAAAATCTTGTAGATTATAAATACCTTATTAATTCTTCAAACTCTAGATTTACAATCTTTTTATTCTTAATATTTTTTTAACATATATATATATTAATTTATTTCTCTAAAATATCATTATATATTTTTTTATAAAGTTAGTAACTTTAGCATTTAAGAGTTTCTTTATCCATCAAATGAGAAATTTTGCAAGTAATAACCACTTTGACTTCGAAACACCATTAAGTATTAATTACTAACCATATGAGTTTTTTATATCAAGCCACCTTACATCTTAACTAAAGAGAATTTATTACATTTCTTGTATTAAAAAATTAACTAATTATTCAATATATAAATCTTATTTTTAAATATTTTGAATTTTAAAATAACATTACCTTATTGCCATCAAAGGCAATGATTGGTTAGCACTCACCTACTTTTATTAAGGAAAATCTTTCTTGCTTAATAGGAATATAAATTACGTAAAATTCGGAATTTAATTACTAAGTTGAGTGAAAATATGGTTTTTACTGGGGAGGCAATTATACGAGTCTAAAATCAAAATTAAATTTCATTGATACTTGGAATGGAAAAGGGCTAAAAATAAATATTTGTTACTGTAGTTTAGTGTAGTGTTTTTTTTTTTTAAAAAAATATTAAAATATTTTTTTTATTTTCATCATCAACACACAAATTCATCAAAAAATTAATAAAAATTTATCAATTTAATTTTTTTCTAAATAAAATATATTTTTAAAATACACTCAAAACGCAGAAATTACTACATTTCTAAAAACTCATGTGGTCTAATTCAATCAATCTTGTCTCTCACAATTGTCTTGAATGAATTTTATGGGCTTATTCGAGTTCAAACCTTATAATTGCTAATATGATAATCACAAAAGGTTTACAGGGTTGTTAACTTCAAGACCTGTGGGATTAATCGAGGTGTGCGCAAACTGGTCTGTACATCCATATTAATAATAATAAAAAAAAATATCAACTTACGTGTCGCTTTTAACATTGGTACTGAAACCTCATTGATTTCTCGTTGTGTGACAACATTGCATGCCGACAATCATTTTTCATCAAAATTTCTTGGTGCCAATCTTATTGCCAAAAAGAAATTTTGCAGCTGCAATCATTTACGTCAGATTATACATATATTTTGCGTTCTCGCCCTCTTTAAGATGTCATATCTACATTAAAAAAAAAAAAAAAGAATCCCCAACACTCACAATTTAATTATCCTTTTTCTTTTCTTTTTTTTTCCTTTCTGGTAACTCTACAATTGACTTGTGTAAAAGTTTACCTAATATCGTTTCAAAAGGAGATTAGGGACGACGACAGAGGAGATTCCACCAACCCATTTTACGACTCCAACCCTCGGAGAGGAAAAAACAAGAAGAAGAAGAAGAAATCGCCGTTTATTTACAGTTGCCGAAGACTGACTGATATTCTCATCGGTGAAATGAAAATTTTATTCCCACTTTTTAAGTGTTTGATTAGAATTAGAATTGTGAATGAGATTTTTTTAAAAGAACAGTATATTATTGTTATTTATTGTATATTGATTATTTCTACCGCTGCTACCACCACTTCCCGCAGAGGTGATGTTAATTTTTAAGACATATTATTATTATAATTATTATAATTTTTAAAGAATAATTTTCTAATTATTATTTATTTCCGGTATTCAAAATTTTAAGTTTCATCTTGAAAACAAGGTTACTGTTCCAAACACAATATTGAAATTAAAATAGCATTTCAATCCTTACACTCTCATTCCGATTCCTCACAGTTTTCTTAAATTATTCTTTAAATTAATACTTTACTAAATTATTATTTCATAATTATCATTATTAATACTACGGTTTGGTTTTATCTGTCACATTATTTAGAGACTTCTCTTGTTACGTGACAGGTTTCGACAATGACTACTTTTTTATTAACTAATCATACATAAAGTTCATAATATATATATATATATATATATATATATATATATATATATTATTACATTCAAGAAAAATATGAACCTGCCACGTGAATTAACTAGTTTGAAGCTAATACAAAGTATGTTTGGGAATGTAACCAACCAGTATTTTCAAAACATTTAAATTTATTTTAGTTAAAATTAATATTTATTAGTTTTTTTAGATTATTTTAATGTCCTAATATCAGAAATAATTTTTTAAAAATAAAAAAAATATTATTTTAATATATTTTTAAATAAAAAATACTTTACACCACAACTATTATAATCCCAAGCAGCCCATATGTCAGGTATAATTTTTCTCACTCCCTTAATTCTAAACTAGACATTAAATGTTGAGATCAGAAGCTATGGCTTCTGTACGAGAAATGGGGGAAGGAATTTCCACAGTGGTCCCCCTTCTTTAGAAATTGGTACACTTGATCTAGCCATCTCATTCCCACCTACCTGGTAACTTTGTGGGGAGGGTTTGGGCTTTTAGGAAAATATACCCTTCTGATTTTATTCGGTTAGACCACACAAGATTATCTTGATTTTTTTTTGTTGAATTGAGCTTAGCCCTTTAACTTTATTATTTATTTATTTATCATCAACTTTTTTTATTGGTAAAAAAAATCCATCAATCTTCTTTCCAAATCACATGTTTTCATATATATATATATATATATATATCAACAACTACCACAAGAAGACTTTTCGAACACTTCCAAAAAGAAACAATTGGAGGAGCTTCAAGGATAAAGTTGCCAGTTTGGTTTGTGTTGAATTTAGTATTAATATCAAAAGTAACTCAATTTTTACCGGAAGTGATCGCTGGCATTGGAGATTTTGGTGTAATTTCCTACGGAGAGAAGGGGATAATAATATAAGCATGTTGGATTTTAGATCCAGTTGTAATGGAGAGTTTGGCAGCGATGTATTCTTGTTTCTCGACTGTAGCAAGTGTCCATTAACAAGCTGGCGGCCATGCTTGTCAACATTCAACAAATTCGAGGTCGTGTACATGTTAATTCATGGGGTAATTCATATTGTTTGTTCATTTACAAACAGGAGTTAAAAGCTAAGAAAAGGGAAAGTGTTTCTCAAGATTAGGGGTATTGGCAGGAGATTAATATCTTCTAGAAAAGTGAAAATTGAGGTAGGAATTTTTCTCCATGTAAGTTGCATGCCAAAAGAACCTTTGGACACTTTCATGCATTTGGTGATGATATCAAGAGTCTTGAAGAATGCAATCAAATTGAGGTCTAAAGACTTGATGGGATGTGAGGGAAAGATCCATTACCGAAGAGGCCTAATCACAAACCATTGTTCAGGTCCAAGCCGTAGGATTGCTTGGATGCACTACACTAGGGTCGCAAAACAGAAAATAACCTTTAAGTTGCCTAAAACAGAGTGACTAAAACTGGCACTTGTTCTATACTAAACCAACCTCACAGTTTTCCTATGCCTCTCCGCCTGCTGTGTCTGTACGCAAGATTCACCAGTTTCTAGTCAGTTTCAGGTGAAAGGGAAGAGCTCGCTTCCCCCTGCTGTTCCCTCTTAGGTCCATCTGAGCCATGAGATTCATCACCCCCTCTGGAACTTTCATCCTTGGATAGGGTTGCACCAACTGGCATGGCCTGCTCAGAGTTGAAGCTACAGAACACGGTACCAGCTTTGGGACTTCCATCGTCAGATGTATTTACAGTCTCTGGCATTGCTTGCTTGGAGTTGTTATCAATCCTTTGCGGATCGTGAATCTTCAACCTGACAGTAGAATTTTCACCATCATCTTTTGAACCGCTACCTGATCCAGGTGTGTTTTTACTATCTTCTGAACCACTACCTGGCTCAGATGTGTCATGATCCACAGGTTTGTCAACACGAATTGGTTCGTCATGGACAGCACCATATGCAGATTTGCCAGCAAATCTTCTAGCGGTGGTTTTGGAAATGCTGGCAGCTCTGCTCCTGGCATACCATCATACATTTCAGTCGGTAGCTGACCACATGAAAAACATAACACACACTTCATGAAAGCATGCAAGCCAACCTTTTTGAGGATGAAACAGCCTTCGATTTTTTTTGTGACTCTAACTTGGTTTTACTTTTCACTTTTTGCAGTCTGGTAACATATTGCAAAAGCAAAGCACAGATCAGACCACGCAACAAGGAATCAGAAAATACCTGTCTACTAACTATGGGAAAACTATGATATCAGGCTTATTTAAAGAACTTAAATGATAATCTCTGAACTTACATATCAGATGAAGTACCAGGTTTTGGAACATCAATCTCCTGCCCCTGCAAACATTATTAGCACAATTGCAAGACAGATAATTACTTCCAGGAAACAGTTCTAGAACATAAAAGAAGGGAAAATGTGGAGTATAGAATGAGGCAAAACACCCACTTGAACTGGAAAGATACCATCTTCAATGAATTCCCATCGCTGCTTTTTGAGATTAAGCTTCTCTTCATCCCCATCAGCATACAGGACCTGAACGAGAAGTCATCAACATGCGTATTTTAGAGCTATGATATGAAGAAATGAAAATAGAAAAATTGATATCGATGTTTGGTGAGATGGTTCAGACTCTATCATCCATAATGAACCAATTACTCCATCAGAATAATCTGGATCCATTGATCTTATAAGAAAAGCTCCAGCAAGCCTAATAAAAGGTGTCATTTCTGTCATAGACACAAGTACTCGTGATTTATCACAAACTTTGGCCCTGGGTATTGCCACAATTGCTACAGAAAAACCGAACTCCAAGTAGAAGACAGGTTCAAAAAGATAATTCCTTCTCCTTCCTTTTTCTAGATAAGGAGGGATTACTCAGAGTCACCCACCTTGTGCTTCTTTTTGATGGGGTCGTAGGAATCAACAACTCCTTCATAGAACCTGCAGAACAAGAAAACAAGTACAGAAACTTCAGTATGGATGTTCTTTGGAAAGATCAATAATATAGGTGGTTTATAAGCTGAGCCCTAATTCAAATTTATGGGGCCAGAATCTCAGCCAAAGATATCTAGTGCATATCAAAATACTTGATCTACTTTCACTAAACATAAAAAGCCATAGGCAAGTCAAGCTCTTTCACAAATCGATGTTTCTTTCTTTCTTATTTTTCTGTGCTGAGCTGACAGCAGGTAATGGTTCAGCACCCACAGAAAGCATGTTCAAAAGCTCAAAAGACAGTAAACAAAAACATCAACTTTCTCTGTTAAAGAAAAATTTAGATACACCATATACAGTCAAAAAGGAAACTAAAGCATGTCATGCATAGGTAGAGACATTGAAATCAAAGATCCTCTCTGGTAGAATATGACTACTGTCAAAATCCCCTTCAATCACCCCTAGTAAGATTATATAAAGATCAAGGATCAACATAAAAAGAACCACCTTGTCCACTTTATGACTGTAAATGGTTAGAATCCCGGTGTGAGACAAAGACATTAAATTGACAGCTTGATCTCTCTTCGGCCAACTTTTGAATAGTTATTCCCATACTATTATTATTCATGCAGCTATCAAACCTTGCATTATCATTTCAAGTCTAATTTTGAGACAAAAACAAACAAGATGATGATGATGAATAAAATTCTCTCAGCCCACTTTCAAAAGCCTATTCAAGGACCTTATACTCAGCATTAAATAACTCCAGTCTCCACTGTGAGCATAGAACTTGTAGAAGTCAATCTGAGACATCAGAGTACAAAAAGTCACGAGCTCAATAAGAATTGGTGATTGAAGACAAGCAAGCACAAGACAACCAGCAAGACATGACAGGAAAAGTGAGAGAAATTCTGGACATCTAACAATTTTTTTTTAAAAGAGAAAAAAAATGAAACTAGAAGTCAGATATTCAACTCTCACCTCTTATCCATTGGCCACCAAACCTTTATTTTGCTACCAACCAATTGCTCACCAAGATCAGGAGTTCCAGAAAACTGAATTTTAGAATATAGCCATGTCAATAAATTGAAAAATGACAAAGATTACAGAAGATAATAAGGTGGCAAAAATATCTCTATCTAAAAGCCTGATGTATAAGCATGCTTAAAAGGAAAACAGTTGAATAAAAATCACAACATAAGCATGTGACATATCCCAAGATGTGTTGTTACGATTCAAGAGCTTCAGAACAAGCTTCAGCAGTGCTTTCTCACAACAACAAAAAAAAAATCTAGATCTCAAAGATAGTTTTCGATGTGTGAAATGAGTTTATTTGATGAATTTGAAATTCCAATTACATTGACAATTACGAGATAAGTTTAAAGCATTTGTCTGGTTTATGCCCTATCTCAAATGGAGGCTCACATCATCCCTGTAAACCACATGTATCAACCACCAATGTTAGACTTAAAAAGATTTACTAGCATTTATTCATAGTCAAGGCAAACAATTGGAGTGCTGATTCAAAATTAACATAGCAATTAACAATTACATTTAACATCAAATATAAATTTGACTATTAGTCCAATATTTTCACGATCATCAATAAAGCAAAAGCAAGTTAAAATCTTGTCCGCAGCACAAACATTCTGATTGCTGAAGTACAAAATTGTGCCTTTTTTTTCTTTCAGTTCTGATAGCCATTTCTATTTTCACGCATTAAGCCAATAAGGCAAACCAATCAGAGATTTATCTCCCTTCACAATGGTTAAGCTGGCTTCCCAGTCACAAATCAGTTTCTGAGATTGTGACATAAAGCATCTCATAGGACTTTTGAGTTGCAAGACATTGGGTGGAACAGCTAGATATTGCAGCACAGCTTTTTAAACTCAATTGATGCATAGAGTGCGTGCAATTGAACTGACAGAAAAACAGATTTCAACTCCTATACCCATCCCCGGGGAAAGAGATATATCAGGAGAAATGAAGAGCATATCATCAACCTGATACAGTGATACTCCTCTCTACACTCAAAATTTTTCAGCCTTTTTTTAGGGAACATTTTCAGCAATTTTATAGTGTGAGCAAAGTCCGAACAGAGATAAACTAATGTATAGGAAAACCAGTTGAGGTAAATGTGACAGAGTGGAAAAATAAAAATGAAAAACATGGAAAAGAAAAGAAGGGAAGTCCCATTGACAAGCTACAAGTTAATAACAAGAAATAAGGAATCCATACCACTTCCTTCCTTGGAGTACGCTTCCTCTTGAGCTTTGGTTGTGGGGTTTCTTCCAGGTAAGTTCCATCCATGTCTAATGATTTTTTCTTCTGTACAATTGGCAAACATCAGGATAAAAGAAAAGCTTTATACATAACAGATGTAAATGCTAGTCAGATCCTTATCCATTCAATACCTTATCTCTAAATGCTTCCCCAACATCCTCGTCTGAATTAACATCCAAAGACTTCTTTTTTGTGCCTGTTGGGACTGAAGTGTGGTGCTTATTAAATCTCCTTACTGCAATCACAACTGGCTGGTGGACAGACTTTTCCTCTGGTTCACTGAGGACCACTGATTTCTTTGAAGATACTACACGTCCAGAAGACAGAGATATCTTCTTAGGAGTCTTTGAGCCAAGTTCATTTTTTCTTATGCGTTTTTGTTTCTTTGCTTCTGAGTCACTTCTTTCTTTAGACTGCTTTCTCAAACTGGCATCATCAAATTCTGGAGCTTTCTCTTCGACCTGAGCACTCATGCTTTCACGCTTTGACAGCAATGAAGGACTTGGATCAGCATCTTCACTCGTACTGTTTCCCTTTTTCCTTGGCCGGCCTCTTTTAAAATGACTTTCAGCAGGTATGTCTTGTTGTGGGGTTAGGGAAGAAGACCTTGAGATTTTAACAGTTTTGGGGGTAAATCTTGTAGGTTTTGTCACTTTCACATGCATTAATGACAGAGCTACCTTCTTGGAATCTGAAGTTTCTGAGGGTAAATCATCGTGGCCCTTATCTTGAAGCTTTTCACGGAGAAGTTTGGTAGTTTTTCTTCCTATTGAAAACCAAGGATCATAGCCTTCTTCTGGATTCATCAAAGAATTAGGTTTCCAGCCCCTTTTACTTGGAACAGACTTTGGCTCCATTTCTAACATGACTTCAGGTTCTGCTTTGTCCTGTGCATTGGTGCTTTTAGAATGCTCAGTATGAGAACAAGGCTCTAGCATATTTGAAGCATTATCCTTTTTAACAGTCCCAGCATTTCTAGTTGAAGCAGTTCCATTCCTTGCTATTGACTTCGGAATCACATCCTTACCTTCAAAAACTTCTTTACGACAAGCAGCATTTGGTGATAATCCCTTGGACATTAGACCAACAGAAAAATTAATATTAAAAAGGATGCCTATTTAAAAATAAGAAAAAATCCAAATTGCAGCAAAAGAGCACTGGGCACAAATGCTACCTTTCAAGTCACGACCACACTTCTATGAAGAATAATAAAAAGGTTATCTCATCTATCTCTAACTAGCATATGCAACAGTCATGAGTTTATTTTCCTCTTTATTTTATTTTATTCATTTTGCATGAAAAGCCTATCAGTCATAGATTGATAACTGAAATGTCACTAGTAGGGCAAAACATCTCATGTGGTCCCTCTACTTCTCAAATTTGATCAAATCAACCATGTCCCTTAAATTGGACCAAATCAACTCCACTTCCAGTTACAGATTTGAGATCCTCCACTTGATTACATCATAACAAGTGGCATTTAGCTGGCCATTTAACTAGTAATGGAATTAGAGGAAGGGACTGACATCACCTTTACTTAGAAAAAAAGGGTTGATTTGATCTATTTTGAAGTAAAAGGTTTGATTTAGCGAAATTAAGAAAGTAGGAGGCTGCGTGTGATTTGTAGCAAATCACTAGCAGTATAAGACAGTAAATGGGCTTCATCTCACATCAGAAAAGTAAACGGGTTTTGGATTCTACAAAGCAGATAAAAGGGAAACCAAAACTTATTCTTGAAAATGAAGTCAGAAATTATATTTAGCAAAAGAAGAGAACTCTGGATCAGTTTTCCATCTTAGGTAACAATTTTACAATTGCAAGACAAGATCACAAAAAACTCCACTCAAATCTCATGCAGTTATAGACAGGGATAAGAAACATACCAAAGGTTCCCCAAAATGATTGTTATAATCACATTCGAGTGTGTGAGACTCATCCTGGAATATACAAGCAACTATTGGAGCATATTCATCCAAAGGAATGCCTGTAGACTGCACAGCTTCCTTGAGATAGGGCTTAATTTTAGCAGCACAATTAGTGATAACTCTTTCCCCAAGCTTCCATGCTATAGGAGAAAAACTCTGGAACAATAGTATTTGTAGAGTAAATCTAATCGAACCTATCAAGACCATGATGGAAAAGAGAAATATTTGATGGATGACACACCTGGTTTTGCTTTTTTACACTCACTAAAAGGAGAGTGAGAAGCTCCAGTGAGATTTCTTCACTTTCATCAATGACCAGGGTCATAATTGTTTCCATGGCCAAGATTGCAATTTGTGGATGATTGGACCTTGAAGTTGAACAAGAAAAGCCATCAGTTGTTGAAGAGAGACCAAAAAAAATCCAGGCATTTATATGAAAGTAAACAGGAAAAGAAAGGCAGATAGAAAGCCCCAAGCTACCACTGCTTCGACAACAACAAAACAGCACCCAAGCTTCAATCCCAAACTAGTTGGGGTTGGCTATATGGATCCTTTTCCGACGATCATGTACTACCACTGCCTAAAAAAAATGCTACCATATCTTTATTATGAAAACTAGAACAGAAACTATAAATACATAGCACAATGTATCCCTTGAAGTTATCAAGAAAATAGTTTCATATAAATTCTGACACTTTCCACCCTAGCAAGTCCCAAGCTATGTCCAATCTTCAAGTGGGTAGGATGCATAGCCACATACAAACAACTCTTGAGTTGCTTCTCATCCGTAATAATCCCTTCTGGGTCTCTTCAACTTCCAACAAGCACAACAACTTTCCTGATCTTCTTTTCTACAAAGATTGACAGTAGACCTTTGCAATCTAAATTCCAAATTAGATTAAGAACAGTTTTCTAAAGGGAGCTATATTGAAATGCAGCATGAGTTTTAAATGCTAAAAAACTCCACCTGACACACACACACCAAAAAACAAAACCCTTTAACTTTGTACGAAACTTTTGAGAATTTGTAAAATTTTGCAGAACCAAGAACACAATTGGAAAAAACTCCTGTCATGTTCTTACTGTAAACTTCTGACAATGAAATTCCAATATAAGTAATGAAAGAATTATTCAAACCCTGATTCACTTTAATTTTAGCTGCTCCAAAACTCTTTTTTTAGAAGTACAATGTTACACACTAAGAAAAATTAAAAGTTACAGAATCTAATGAGCTGAAATTACTCGCCAAATTTGAATCATTCTGAACACAAATTAGTTAAGGAACTCTATTATTGAAGGTAGCAATACAGCCAGTTTGGGGATTGTAAATGGGAGATAGAACAATACATGGAATAGGCAGTAATTTCTATATCTTTCAGAAAATGACATATAAACATGAGAAGTTATGAAGCAAAAGTTAATGATAATGACAAGGCTCCTGAGTCCTACCTGATGAATTTCAGAAAGTATTGGAACATATCTAAAATTAGTTCATCCAACTCCAGGTCCAGCATCATCAAGCATGACCTCACCCTCGCTACATTCTCAAGAATTGAAACTGCCTTTGTATAACAATGGCCAGACTCGTGGGATAATTTTTCAAAAGATGCTACAGTCAATTGAAAAATTTCCTGTTCATCATTCGAAAAGCAGACAGCATAAGAGCCCGAAAAGAAAAATGTAGGAGCATATAATGAAGAAATCTTATTCTGATCACCCGCACACATGGAAATTGATTTCAGCTGCTATAAGTACCTTCATTAGGTCATCATTGTAAGGGGCATCTGGTGCTGTTATTCTTGTAATCTCACTCATGCAAGATGCAACCGCAACCCTTACATCTTCGTCCAAGTGCCTCAAAATGGTACTAGAGATTAATGCCTTCATTGGTGGTAAAAGAGCATCTTGCATTGATCTTGATGGTGCTTGCTCCACATTTGTGAGCAAACGCTCCAGTTTCTACAAGACAAAATGAAACACAACAACAGCTCGATCCATAAGCAATAAAGAAATAGTAAAGAAAAAATATGACAATTCTAAAAAAGTGATATGAGCCATACAGAGGTCATCAAAGGACCAAATAACCAAGAAAAGAAAATGACAAAACAAAACGAAAACACCATTACAGGCTATAAAGCTCAAATTACATGAATGCCAGTAAGTTTCATGGAAAAGACCCATTGAAAAAAATTCCAAAATCTGTTAACACAAGCTGGACTTCATATAACTCATCACCAGACACACTTCATGCCAGATAGCAATGTCTTTGTAGGATAACCATTTTGATTTGAATAACTTAAATAAGATTTTTCCACCATTAGTGTCTCAGAAAAGGCAACACATACACATCATCTAGGGCAGAACTTGCTATCTTTTATTTACTAATAACTACAGCACAAGGAATACTACTTCCCGTTTGCAATGGTAAGTATATTTCACTCCCAGCTACTCCTATACTAGAAGAGGTAGAATCATCCAAAAAAACTTGGGGTGAAAGGGGGGGTTGGGGGGGGGGGGGGACTTAAGGAAACAAAACTCATAATATCCTCATAAATTTTCACAATAGTGAAAACCAGACAAAGAGATACTCAACGAAGAGGTGGCAAAGGACAATGGCCATGATTCAAGTATTATATCTGAATATCCAAAGTTTTAATGTCATGATTGATATTTGCAACTCAAAACATTTTCAATCTCAGTGAAGAGAAAAAATGGTAGAGATCATTTTTAGGCAAACAGAAAGTTGAAGTGGCTATTAACAATCAACTCGAATGCCCATTTTAGCAATTTAAAATTACAAACTTACAAGACTAATTAAAGAAAACCCATGTTGGCCAGCAATGGTCACGCAACCATATTTCCTCATGCAAGTTATAGACAAGTTTTTTAGTGTCCCGAGCAAAACTAAGAGTTCAATTCCAATGGTTATTTTCCAATCATACCAAAAGAATATGCAATTACCAGTGGCTGCAAAAATTATATGTGAGCAAACCGTGCCAGATGGAGCATTCAGAGGTAATGCCATGGCTCTGATAATATGATTTTCACATGTACTGAAATATCAGAGAACAAGAATAAGATTGTCTAGTTGCAAGGTCTAGGAGAGATATAGGCGTCGGAGACCCAAATGTTGTCAGTGGTTTCAGGTCCTGCTGGAACTGGATTGAATCCAAGTTCATTGGCTACTGACCCATCCTAAAATGCCATCAACCATGCCCTTTGGCAAGAGTATATGTATAGTCATTCTACAACATCATACCCCGCAATAATATTACAGATTAATGCAGTATTCCCTTGTACTTTTTTATGAAGAAACAAGAGTGAAAATGGAAGATTCCCCCAATACATTGATCAGGAAATGATTATCCACCATAAATTAATCACTCCCCAATCAACAATCCTAACAATAAACAGCAAAGTCAAGAGATATATTAATATTTATAGAGGGCATATAAAGCTAAATAGAAATCAGAGATGAAATCCAAAAACGACCAAAATCCAACAATCATTAACCATACATTGATAGATTTCAAAATCAACACTCCAATTAACAGGCGTACAAACAAGAAAATCCCGTAAAAGAAAACTTAAACAGATACTAAAACCGAGTGAGTTTACACACGACTAGAAAGCAATCAGAAAGATGAAGACCATGTAAGATGACAACAACAGCAACAGCAATTTTTTGCAAAATTGCCAAACAAAAAATCATTAATTCGTGGCATTCGTCACCAAAAATACGAAACATTTATATCCATGCACCAAATAATTAAGCCAGACGAATTATTCAACATTCTAATACAATATCAACAAACATAAAAAAAAAAAAAAAAGGCAAGCGCACAGAGCAAACATATATAAATATATAAAGATATGAAAAGGGTGATGAGACATTACATCGAGGGAGTCAAGAAGGTCATCAACAGATGATGGAGGGTTTAAGAGACTGTTTCCAGCCTCTTTAAGCCGTTCTTCAAGCTCAGTCTCACTGTTAGGCATTTCAACACTCTCTTAAACACAGAAACCAAAAACAAAAAACTCTCACTTTCTCTGAAAATTCAGAGACTTTTCACCGAAACCCACATCACAGACAAACAGTAGAGTAGTATTTACAAAACCCACGGATGAAAGAAATCAAACCCATTTGTTGACTGTTTCGTTTACAACTCTAAAGTCTAAACACAGTTGTCCATGCAAGCAGGGGTTACCAAAGAGGCAGTTTTTTCCTCTCGGATTCAACCCGTTAATTCACTGTGGTTAAAAGAATGGGGTTTTGGGTTCTGGGGTTTCTCCATTTCTCTCTTTATTTTCTTATTTTATTTTATTGTCCTTTTTTTCCTTCTTTCTTTTTAATGGTAGTGCAAGAAAAAGAATATTTATCTCAAGGATAAGTTTAAGTTTGATGGTTAAAAAAAGTTTAATTATTTTTAATATTTCAAATTTAAATTATGAAATTAACACATTTTACTTTATAGAATGCACTAGAAAAATACAAAGGAGAAAAATTTTAATTTAGTTGCATGCAAGAAAATACTTAAGTATATAATTGCTTTGGCATATTTTTCAATTTCAATTTGTAATCACTAACAAGTTTATTCTTCATATTTAATTTGAGGCTAAATGTTAGAAGTATGATTGATATTAATTTTTTTTTAATTGTTATTGTTCTTAGACTTTTTTATTTTTTTTATGTTTTAAAAGTATTTTAAAAAAAAATTAAATTTATTTTATTTTTTATTTACTTTAAAATAATATTTTTTGTTGCTATAAGATCATTTTGATATGCTGATATCAAAAATAATTTTAAAAAAATAAAAAATATATTATTTTGATGTATTTCTAAATAAAAAATACTTTAAAAAATAACCGTAACCACACTCTTTACCATATTGTTAACGTCGGAGGGTTGTTCGGGTAAAAAATTGTTAATGAAAGAAATTTTAGGTTATATTTTTTATTAGTATTATAGAGTAGAAAACAAATATAAAATAAATAGAAATGTGTTTTTGTTAAAAAAATATAAATATAAATATAAAATAATTTTATTTTTATAATATTTTTGAAATAATTTTTACTTTTAACATATGGGGAACAGAAAAGACTCTTCTTTTTTTTTTACTGTATCCATATGTTTAGGTAAATGGAATGAAAATCACCTAACAATTCGTAACTTTATAAACACGTGATATTTAAAATTAATGCCCGCGTGCACGTGTGTGTATACACACACATGAGATATATTTATTTATTTATTTTTCAGTCTGGTACTCCAACTTTTATTTTGTTACAGAGCATTTCAACTCTCTATTTGTCACCAATCAAGTATTCTAAAAGTTCTTTTCTATTCAGTCGAGTTTTTTTTTATTAAATTTATGCTGAATATTGTCCAGCCTTCTCTAAATTTCTATAAGGTTAGTCATTGCGATAATTTATAATAAAGTTTTTCATGAAATTAACTTCCAAGAATTAGTACTTTTCATCTACACTCCTCCTTTAGCAAAAAGACGATTTCCCTTTCTCCTCTAGAACGAGGTAGGAGATCTCAGATTCCCAGCACCAAGAACAACAAGATGAATATATCTCCTCTGGCAACTGTGACGACGTTACATCCATACCGGTGAGTTTTCATCGACCGTGATAACACAGAAGAATGCTCATTCAATGGTATTGCATCGCTCCCAATCGTTTTCTTCTTCTCGATTTCTTGATTTTTTTTCTTATCTCTCCGCTACCTCACCATCATAGATGAGTTGCAATTCTAATGGCCATGGTGATGGTGTTCCTGGGTTGTCTAATACGAGCAAAAAAACTGAAGTGCAGATTGTAAATAGTGACGATGAAGGAGGAGGAGGAGGAGAGTGTAATATTTAATGTAAAATAATCGGTCACCCCTGCCAGATTAATTATTTGAGCTCAATTTAATCTAGTTTCTTTTTGTTATGGGAGGTCTGGAGATCTGGGTTTGGGTTAAGAGGGTGGAGGTTAGTTCTTTTTAATTGAATGGAAAAGTTATAATATTGAATATAGGGATTTTTCATTTTTTAAATAAAAATAATGATAATTTTATAAATAAATTTATTGATTTTTTTGACGCATTAGAGTGAGGATATTATGTGTTAATGTGTGCATAAAATTAAAATTCAAGATATAAATAATAATATTTTAAATTATATTGGATAGGTGAAAAATTGCCCACACTGTAAGATACTAAGAATGATTTTTATCTAAATGGGCCACGTGAATATCTTTGCATGGATGTTTATTAGATAGGTGTTCACACCACAACACAAGCACACTTTTTTTTTTTTTATCAACATAAAAAAAATGTTAAAGCGGTGTCAATGTTTTCAAAAAAAAAAATATATATATATATATATATATATATATATATATAAGATTCTAGACTTCTAGTCATTAATTCTATTGAATTTAATAAACTTGATTAATCTAATAATATAATTTGAAAAGAAAATATGGACAACAACTAAAGTGGAAAAAACAATTCAACAATAATTAAATACAAAAGATGAACGCTTGTCAATATTATATAAATATATATTTTCAGTATTTTTAAAAAGTTTCAATGATTTTATTTGTTAATAAAATAAAAATTAATCAAATGAGAACAGAATAATAACATAGAAAAAAATATATAAATTTTAATTCCTTTCAAATAAAATATCGAATGAAAAAATTAAAAAGAAATCAAATTTAAAAGAACAAAAAAGAAATTGATTCGTGTCTATCCGAGCCAATACGCCAAATTCAATAACCTAGTTTTGAGATTGGAATAACCTCATGAAATGTAAATTAAATAAAATTACAAAGCTCAACGCAAAAATAACTTAAGTCAATCATGATGAACTTGTAAAATCTATGACTCAAGATATAAAATCAGGATAACTATAAAAAATAAAGTTAAAAGAATAATAAATGTTTAATCTCTAATCATTATAATATTGAAGAATAAAGTATGGCCACCATTTATGCAAAGAGAGCAAGTGTAAATGTTCAAGAAATTGACTTCGATTGGCGTTATAGTTATGTATTTGCAACACCAAGATTAAATCCATCTTGATTCAGGAAAAATAATGTTAGGACTAGATTATTCGCAAAAAAGTTACTCAAAATGACAATCTTTGAACCCATTTGAATCATCTACCCAAACTGTTTTGGCTCAACAATTCTCAATTAAAACATGTGTAGCCCTTTCTGCTCGTGACAAATTCGACTAGATATGGCTAGGAGCTTGCCTTCCTCCTCCTAGCAGTGTCAAAATACTATCCTGGTCTTTTGCTGCTAAAGAGGGCTAAAAATGATACCAAGGCAAAGTCTCAACTCTCAAGGATAGGTTTCAGTGTCAAAGAAGTGCCATACCCGGCTTGCCATACGACTAGATTTGACAATGAAGGGAACCTCGCTGGAGAGAACAGAATCAATTGATAGATCAATAAAATCCAACGCCTCGTTCCAACAGAGTTGTATAATACTTCACTCCAGCAGCAGATAACTCGGCAAACCCAACAGATTAGGGTTAAGGCATGTGGACACTGGATGCGCATGACAGGGATTTTATGGAACTCAAATCTAAAATCTCAGAAACTTGAATATAAAGAAGATTCAAATCGCAAGCAACTTCAAGGCTCTCTTGGACAATCAAAGCAAGAAGTGAAGATAGCTTGTAAACGCATGTGTTTCAGCAACAAACATTAAGCTGGTAACTATCATGTTCAAAAAAAAATTACGCCTGATGAGCTACTTCTGCATGTCATTTATTAATTAATGTCTTAAAAATGTGCTAATTCTGCATTTCATATATCAATAAAAAGGTGTTTCGCCACAACAATAGGAAGCACTTTGATTAATGTCCTCGGCAAATAGAAGACTCAAAACTCCCTGACCATGAGATTGATGACCGGAAAACATTAAAAAAAAAATCCCATAGAATTGCGGGGCCATGGAAACATGGAGTGAAGGTCTCTACAAATGAAATTCAAATCAGACCCTGTTAAATTAGAACTGTTTTGACTCAGTTAGACTTGACATGTTCCTGAACAACATTATAGCCTTCACTTGTCTCACCATAATCCTGCAAACCAGCAAGGGAAAATATGTTAGCCCTAAAGATGACAATCCAGTACAACCATGCAATACCTTAAAGGACTCGTACCTTCACAACAACGCAGGAGCAGCCAACAACCTTCCTGGCCTTGCCCTCAGAATCAATCTTGCATAACTGCATGAAGGGACCCAGGGAACAAAGCAGTACCAGTAAATAAACGTTATGGTTTTGTGACAAAAAATCATTTAATAGAAATACATAAGCAAGTTTTCACAGGAAAAAAATGGTAACATGATCTGCAATAAGCCAATATCTATTAATTCAATACAAAACAACAAGCTGTTTTACTCTTTTGACCTAGCTAACAATAACTCCATCACTGGCAAGAAAAACATGATGTGCTACAGAAAATAGATGAGGAAAAAAAGGCACTATACCAAAGTTTTACATCTAAGCTATATGTGGACTAAAAATATTAATGATTCATATAAAAAAGCTAATAAAAAAGAACTTACTCCAGCCCACTCGCCAAGGGTCTTAGCACTGGGAACCGTCAATAAGCCTACACCATGATCAGCACAGAGTGCTTTAACGAGTTTGACATAGTCTGGCTGGTTGCAGTCCTCTGCCACTACACAGAGCTGGGCGGCATGCTTCTCAATCACTTTAGCACCTTCATGGAGGCCCCGGGCAAGTCCACCATGAGCTAGAGACTTTTTCAGAACAAGCTGTAATGCTGTCATCAAGTCCATGGCCTCAAGAGGCTGAGCAGGAGCGGGAGTCTCAGCAGGAGCGGGAGTCTCTTCACTGCAAAGATGAGGAGATTCAAATACAATAAATAATGATGGCACAAACCATCATTTCCAGTTCAAGAATCAAACAACAAAAACCCCACATCAGATAAATACGATAGATACTTTCTGTTTTTTGATTTTGGGGAAGGAAGAGGATGCAAAATGCACCACCCTTAAGTGGGCCATAACTAACAATCTATAATACATTTTGATTGGTGCATCAAAATTCGCATCAAAGGCCTTTCTATCAAAATACGATAGTTAGCACATTGTCCTTTCTATCACTAGTTTTTTTCTTGAAAAAAAATGTCAAAGGCCTCTGCCAAACGCCTAGCATTCAAAGACTTGAAATCATTGAATGGAAGCTCAAAAATTCCAAGAAATCAAGATGCACTTGCAAGATGATGGGTTGAAACGTGCCTAAACTCTAGGCATAAAAACCATTCGCAGTTCTTAAGAGAAATAAATCAATTCACCATGTCAACAATCACCACAAGTAACAGCAACAAGAAGAAGATGGAGAAGAAGAAGCGCCTAGCATATCAAATGTGCAACAGCATTATGACCAATAAGAAAAACCCAAAATCATAAACTACAAACTAACCTCTAACAGCATGGGTTAAACACATAATAATAGCTAGTAAAACTGGAAATCACAAACAAACACGGGTTAAAATTATAATTTATTAAAACAGTTACTTACCCTGACATTTTGGGATTTGTTGATAATGTTAGAATCTCCTTACTGCAAAACCACAAGAAAGCCAAAACAGAAATTCAGTATTCAAACAATACTGATCAACTACAAACAGGACAGAACAAGTTCAAAATTTGATAACATTAACTAACTGAAACTGAAGATGGCTTGATGCAAGAGAAAGAGGACAAAGACCTTTGCAAGTGAAGGTAGGCCTCCTGCTGCTTGAGTGCCTGCGAAGCAAATAGGAGGGTCGCGAAGGAAGACGATAAAAAAAGGAGGGCAAAAACCCTAAATTTCTAAGCGACCTTCTTGTCCTTCAATTCCTTGTCCTAGGCCCTAAGGTCCAATATCCAGCCGGGCCTCGATAAAATTGAAATCGAAAAGAGCTCGGTCCAACGGAAATATTTAATTCCTTTTCTTTTCTTTAACGAATAAGAAATCTTATTTTATTAGTTATTATTTTTAAATGCAATTTCTATTCATTGAATGCATGGATTTTATTAAATTATTTATTTTATGATCATGTTGAAAATAATAAGTGGCATTTTTTTTCCCCATCTAGACAGCAATGGGCTTATCATGTTCTTGTTATGTAATTTGGTGTTGGTTCCGTCACCGTTCGAGCAAGGTAGCATGCTGGGTTAAACCTGTTATCTTTTCAATTGACATTGGAACATGCCTGTTTCTAAAAGCTGGTACCATCTAGCAGACAGGCATATCTCCCGAGCAGAGCAGAGCAATTCAATGTTCTCTATCAACTTGGCAAATATCCAACTCTGCAGCCGAGAGAAATCCACTCTCTTCATTCGTTAGGGTTTATCACAAGACTCCATTAGTAGTTGCTAACTAGCTGATGCTAAAAGAGTCTGAAAACATTGAAGGGGAAAAGATAGAAGAATCAGAAGGCAGATACAGTAATAGCTTATTAGGAAATCCTGGCATACCCAGAAGCTGACCAAAAAGAAAAAGATCTGCAAAACCGAGAAATTCCTGCAATGAACATTATCTTACACCTTACAACATTATGATTCCGGAGCTAATTAATGCACTATCACATTCATAAAGCATCATAGTTGACCCATGTCATCTTCGAAAGGAAAAATGCCATTACCTGAAAATTGCCACTGCAAAGTTCAAACTGCAAAGCAATCGTATGCTTGTTGCATCTCGAACACCATGAGAAATGGGTACATGAACAGAGCATAAGGGAATTGGGATACAACTAACCACTTAACTATACAAGATACTAAAGGAACCATTTAATCATAGTTGACCACTCATGCAAGCCATCAAGAAGTTAAAGTCCAATTTTCTTACATTTTGACCACTCATTGAGGCCATCAAGAATTCAAGTCCAGTTCTTTTACATCTTGACTTTGGGCCGGCATCATCTTTAGAATCTGCTTGGATAATGAACCTCTACTGAACTCAAAAGGTAAAAAGATTTCAAGGCCACAAAGTCAATTTTCTTCTAAATCTGATTATTGCAGTAAAGATCATGGAACTTAGACCTTAGTCCTGCATCACTTTCAGAGTAAAGAAGGCAAGCTCTTTGTATTTTTTTCCCCAAAAAATCCAACTGGGTAAAAATAAACCAGAATAACAAAGTTGGAAGAAGACAAAAAGTGTCTATGCTGAAAACATGAAACATGTCAGATGATTGAGAAGATGGAAGAGAACACTAACTCCACATTGATAAAGCATAAACCTCGATGGATCGGATAAGACACAAAAATATGTAGTGGTAGAACTATACCTGACAAAGTAACATAGCTGACACATTGAGCAGTTGAGTAGAGAGATGAATGCAGCAAAGTAATTTTGACAGGTAACTCGAGAAAAACCTTAACCGGAAAAGGATAATGCAAATGCTAGAGAAAAATGATGAGCAAGTAATTTTTATACAATAAAAGAAACCCAAACAATTAACAGACAGAGTTGCCATCAGTATACACATTACTGAGGCTAACGCAATGAGAGAGAAACCAAAACCAAGGAGGAGGAGGAGGAGGAGGAGGAGGAGGAGATTTTACTCGTGCTGGTATAAGGAGATGTCACATCATTTATTATCTGACATCATCTGTGAACCAGTATTGTGTTTATGCAAACCTAAAAGCAGTAATTGACACTTGAAACTAAGTACTCTATGATGCAGGATACTACTGTAAATGATTATAAATCTATAACTAAGAACCAAGGAGGAGCACGCATAAGAAACAATTCATATATTAAGGAAGCAGAGAGATACATAAAGTTCATAGAGAAACAATCCAACAATCACTAAAAAAATGAACAGGAAAAATAATTGTCCCTGGAGCAGAATTCAGTTGTCAGGAAGCTGCACTAGCTGGCTATTGATAAAGATACACTACGTATCAGAATTGTGAAGAGAACTATCAATGTTGTATCTTCAGTTAACAAAATGATTTATGTCGCCATGAAGCTAAGCACATTTTTTTACTCTTATTCAGAAAGTGAAGGGAGTAGACAGAAAGCATGTTCATATATCAATAAACTTGTTGAACACGAGTGTACATAAAATTCTGGTGTCAGACACCACATAGAGTTGAAAAAAGCATCTTTATAAGCTTCTTTTTTTTTTTTTGGGGGGGGGGGGGATTTTCTATTTTTCATAATCAATGAGTAATTTGTCCATTCTCGACACCTAAACCATACAACACACCGGCATATTTTTCCAATGAGCCGCTAAAGAAATTTTCTTTCAATTTCCTGAATGTACAAGCTGTAAGCAAACTATCCGAACCTGCTTGATGGCATATCCCAATTCTCTCCACTTCTAACAACTCTGCAAGCTTGTTCAACCCTCCATGAAGGCTATTGCAAAACTTCATCAGATGCTTGATATCATAAAGAGTTGGAAAGTACATGTTGATCAAATTAAAGAACCCGGCTTGTGTATCTGGTAAATTCTGGCACGTCAACAGCTTAAGCAAGTACCCAAAATCATAACCACTATGAAAAGTCACCCAGTACACACTATCATTCAACACAATCCCAGAAGACATCAAGAGCTCACCAAATCTCACAGCATCAATACCATTTTCATTGTTCTTATTTAAGTCAATCCCACTCTGACGCAAAAGCTCAATCGAGTCATTTGCAAAAACATCCTCATTCACATTGAACTCACGGAAATTAAACTGCCAAATGCAATACTTATCAGTGTCACAAGTTGGTAAATTCCCTTGATCATCTGAAAAGGTAAGACCCAGTTGAATCAACTTCAGCACGTCCACATTATCCTTCAAAGTTTGGTAATGATAGTCATTACTATTCTTAAAATTACCCACCGGACGCAGCACAATGCCCGGAAACTCAGTGTCCATGGCAATATAAGGGAAATCATCAACTATTTCACGGATAAGCGCGAATTCTTCTTCGAGATTGTCATTCCACACCTCACGAATGTGAATGGAATCACTTTTCGGCAACAGCGACATCACAAAAACCAGAACAAAATCAAACCCACAACAAAATTTCTTAACCCCAAATGTTTAATGAAACTAAACATTCAAAATCAGCACCGAACACTAACAAAATCTATCAGTCACCCAATTCAAAAAACCAAATCTGCAACCAAATTTCAGAAAAACAAAAGAAACCCATGTCAGCTCTGAAACTTAAAGCCCAGGAGCAGCAAAATAATCTAAAATAAACAAAGCAAACACGGAGATCTGACAAAGAAATGAATAGCAGATCTAAAGCAATCCATGATCAATACAAAACGCACAAATTCTAGAGAGAGAGGGAGGGGGTGGGATCTGACCTGAAATTAGAGAGATTTGAAGGATCCGATAAGAGATCTAAAGCTGCAAATTCTAGAGAGAGAGACAAACATTTGGAGAGAGAAACTAGAGAATAAAAAATGGTGTTTGTATGGATGTTATTATAAAGAATAGGAAGAAGAAGAGGATACGGAAAGAGATAATTTTTCAATTTTTTTTTTATTTATATGGTCAAAAATGATGCTAGTAATTATTGTCTTTTGATTTTGTGTTTTTTCTTCTTTTTTTAAGAAAACAAAAGTTACTGATAATTTGATTCCTGTTCTTTTCTTTTTTTTTCTTCTTTGATTTTAGAGAGTTTTGAGGGAAAAGAATTCTTATTTTCCCTGCTCACCTCCTCAGCAGCATTTATGCTCTTGCACCCATAGTATTTATTAAATAAATGAATAAAAAAAAGTAAAGATAAAGAATTTATTTGAGATTCTGAAAAAAATTATATTTAAAGTATTTTTTATTTATAAATATATTAAAATACTATTTTTTTTATTTTTAACATCAAAGTATTAAAAATATTAATTTAAAGATAACAAAATTCTAAATATTTTTAAAATATGGTCGAACCACAATACTAAACGATGTCTATATATAAGGATTTAGTGAGTGAGTAACTTTTTATTTTATTTTTTAGATTGCAACTAGGAATAACCCAATAACATAATATTAAATTATAAAATTAAAAAAATATATATTTTTAAGAAAAAAGTATAAAAAAAGAACTAAAGTTAAGTCAAATCAGACTAATCTTCGAAATCCGTAACTCAAGACACAAAACCGAATTACCTATAAAAATCAAGTTTGAAAAAATCACAAAGCGAAATTTTTAACTATCCAAAATTTAAAAATAAAACAAATAGCAATTAAAAGAACAATGATCAAATTTGATATAAAAATTAAATAAAATTAAACTATAAAATTAAAAAAAAATCAATAAAATTATTAAAAAATAACAATAAAAATAATGAGACTATATATGGTTAATGAAGAAAACAAAGGAGGATGTTATTAAAAAATCAAATTTTATAAATTATTTTTAATGAAATAAAGAATATTAAAAAAACAAGAACCAGATCTAAATAAACCAAATTAAAAGATTGTTTTGGAATATTAAATGGTTTGACATGAAAATAATAATAAAAAAAAGTCATCATCGTAGGTCTATTGACCACACATGTTATCTAATGTTTGTCCAGCAGAAAACACTGTATATATCACCCAAAAGCATAGACATCATCCAAACACTAACACATAAGCTTCACGTGTTAGCAATTTTTTTTTTTAATAATATTTATTTCAATTAAATTATCAAATCACCTCCTCTTAAAAAAAAATTATAATAAAAAACCCTGAAAAAAATTAAAGTAAGTTTTGATATTAAAATTAATTTAATCATTTTACTTTTTTTTAAAAAAAAAAACTTTAAACACAAGGTTAAATTTTTTGCTTTAAAAAATAATTAAGTCATTTTTTATTTTACCATACTAAAAACATAAAAAGACCAATCTTACCATAATCAATTTAATAATATCAATTGAACCACATGAAAAAACCAATTTACTCACAATCTAATCAATTTTGTAATGCAGCAATACACGCATGCCTTGAGTTTTTTTTTTTTTTTTTAATAACTGGCCAATAACATCTTAATGCATGTTGGCGAGTGATAATTGCTTCCATAGAAATGCATGTGTTGAGAAATCATCAAAATTAATGTTTTCCAAGGCTTTTTTTTTTTTAATGGTTTTCACATTAGTTATAATAGCATATAAAATGACTTGAGTTGCGTCTAAATTAGTGTAAGAAAAATAAAATACAAAGACATTTTAAAAGACATTCCAACATATCCCCATTATGCCCCCTACTTTGTATTTCCACTCTATTCATAATAAAAATTACTTTTTAAAATATTTTTTAGTTAAAAATATATAAAAATAATATATTTTTTATTTTTTAAAATTTATTTTTATTATGACAAAAAAAAATCAAATTTTTTTAAACTCCAAAGTCAAACACCCCCACAACGCATTACAGAAAGCGCATACTTCATTAACCAACTAATATTAAAAGTCAAGACATTACTTAGCCTCGTCCCATGGATAATACTGACTCGTGGTAACAGAGAATTTATAACCTTGGAGAAATCCCGCTGCACTGAGCAGGAAAATTTTCTTCCATAAAAATTAAGTTCACAATTGTTGGAGAATGAGTCTGACGCCACCAGTTTCGTAGTACCACACATCTAGATTGAGCATATCTTGGTGGCAGCATAAACCTGCTCCAACAACTTATGGTCCCCAATTTTCATGTCACCTGACACCTGCTCCAACCTCTCAAGTTTCTGCACCCCTCCAGCTCTTTAAACTACACCTCCCACCTTCTCCGAGAGTTCCCTGGCATTCAATGTCAAGATTAAAGTGTGGTGCAACAAACTTCTACAAGGAGTTTGGTGTCTAGGAAAGTTGAATGCATGTGCAGATGCTTCAGATTCGTGTTTCATTTTATAAGTACAACACCCCCTAGTACATGATAACAATGGAGGTATTTATGAACCTAGTGCATCCTGGGTTGAAAAGGAAAACATGGATTGATGTATTAGAGGCATCAACTAAACCATTATAAACGTTTTTGAGCTTAGTACGGTGCCAACCATGGTTTTTTTAACTCCTGCTCTCATAGAATCGATAATTTAAAAGTAAGAATTAGGTATTGATTAACTATCAGATTGGACTCGAGCAATGAATTATATATATATAAAATAATCAAGAAAGCTGGTTGAGCTAACCTTCATGTTGCTTTCTTGCGCTTGAGAGTGTTTATATTCTTCACAATATAGGCAATGACCTCTTTCAATGTGGCTTTCCTTCCTTCTTTGAAGTTCCAGAGCTCTGAAACCACATATCTCCCACTAGGATTATACTCTTCCAACTCATTCAAAGCTGTAACAACTGCTGTGTATATCTCATCCCCCCACTCTTTCTTGAGGTTTCGTAGCTCCTCATCTTCTTCATTTAGTATTTGCTGAATCATGCATCATACCATACGATTAAACTTTCAACCTTCCAGTTATTCACCAAGAGAGGAGGAAGGAAAAAAAAATACCTTCGCATTCCCATCAACATCAATAACTTTAAATGGATGCCACGCTGGGTTCTTCAATTTCTCCTGCCACAAGCTGCATTGAGTGGAAGCATGCAACAATGGGTCCTCAGGAAATCTTTCCTTGCATGCATTATGGAACGGCTTCTCGTCAATTTCTCCCATTCTTTTTAGTCCAATAAGAGTTCGAGCACCCAGCATATCTCCAAGACCCTAAAAAACAGGGGAGGGGGAAAGAAACTGCCTTCCATTATTTCGTATTAGAATTATCCAATAAATACAAGATTATTCGTAATTCACTTTCATTCAACAACAGTACAGGTAGAGAATATTCATGGAAAGTTAGACCTAAAAACCTACTTGGTCCCAAAATTAGGCAGAATACAATTATGTCACAAATTTTATTTTCCATTTTATCAGCCAAGAAAAAAAAAAATCTGGATTCTCTCACACTTCTGGTTGCATTTCCTTTACCCTCCAAGTAGGCTTGATGCCAATCGATTGTCATATCATTCAGTAACTGAACCCCATGTGCCAAGACAAGAAACTGAGTTCAAGGACATTGTTTTCTATAATTCCTAAACTCTAGGGAAAAAAATTACATTGTTTCAGTTAACTGTGCGAAACTTGAAACAATGATAAAAAGAGAAAGGAAAGTAATACCACTATTAAATTTTTCCGTGCTTGTTGAAGTTCATCATTGCTTTGGCGTTCTTTAATTATGAGAGTTTGATTCAGAGATTCCATATCAGTAAAATCATCCTCTTTCTGGCTCAACTCATCCTTCATCTCCTCCACCTTCTTTTGAACTGCTGCGTCATCTTGATCTCCAAGGTGCTTCATCACCAGTAATTTCCCTTTTATCTCTTGAATCTCCATTTCCAACTTCTGTTTGGCATCCAACTGTTTTTCCAACTGAAGTATCTTCTTTAAGGCCTCTTCTTTCTCTCTCTGAAAATTTGGACATCTTCATAAATTAAAAGCAACAGAAACCATAAGATAAGAAGTACAAAATTAAATGCACCTAGCACCAAGAAGCGCACCTTTTGCTCTTCAACCAGTCTTAAGACATTCTCATCAGCCTTTCTCTGCTCCATGGATGCCAGCTGGAGAGAACTATTCCTCGCATCATTCTAGGAGGACCATAAAAAAGTCAGTGCTGAGCACAATATATAACTGAACATAAAAACTGTATCAGCATTTCAATCTTTCATGCCAGTGTTTTTATCTATTTGATCAATATATAAGCCAGTCATTATGATGCCTTTTATTCTTGTAAGCTGAAAGCTTGTCAGGACTATACCAGTTTATTGCCCTTGTGGAAAACAACTGTAAATTAAAATAACATGACATATTCATCGATCAAAAGCAAACAATCAATAGGTAATAAAACTCTTCATAAAATAAAATAAATAAAAAGGAAAAGAGAAGAGAAGAGAAGGAAAAAAGAAAACGTTATCACTAAGATAAGTTGATGTGGAGAGACTAACCATTCCTGCTTCAGAATTGGTTTGAATCTTTATGTTACCTTTTTCTTCTCGTCATCAAGTTTTTGCCTCTCACGCTCAGTTACTGTTTCACGTTTGTTCAATTCTTTGCTCCAGAAATCAAGCTTTTTTTTCTTAGACTCCAATTCATCATTCAATTTTTCCTGCTCTGCCAATACTCTATGAACATTTTCACGTGCGTGTCGCTGCATCTTCCTTGTTTCTGATAAACAATTAAAAACCATATGATCCAAGTACTATCCAAGTCAGGGATAAAAACTTGGACTCCACACCTGAATGAATGGGATAAAACTTTTGACTTGTTGATAAAATAAAACAAAAGCATCCAGTTCTTCAAACTTCTTTCTGGTTTGGGTGAATGTCATGTTCAAAAAAGAAACAATTACCGTGGATATTCAACTCTTATGGATAAATACAGGAGAATTGCATGTGTAACTACAGCAAGACAAGACAAACGGATATTCACAAAGCAATTTGAAACAAAGAGTGTGCAATGGAGATAAGGATCTGTACACAACCATGGCAATGTACTAGAAACATAGGCACCCATTAACTAGCATTTATGCAAATTATGCAAGTGTACTGTTCCAATACCAATGAGATGCTCAAAAATGGAAAGGAACATACCTTCAACAAAAGCATAGTGCAGTTTGTCTTTCTCTTCAAGCATCCTTCTTAAAGACATGTTCTTCTCATTGAAGTTGTAGTGCAGCTTATCCAGATTTTTATTTGCCTCATCAATTTTATCAGCTAGGTGAGCCACAACAGTATTTCTGCTTTCATTAGATTCCTGAACAATGGCAGAAATAGTATTCAATTTTCCTTCCCTGCGAAGGTACTCCCCTATTGGCCCATCAGAATTGTGATCATCAGCACGAGCACGCCAGCCATAAATGCTTGATCCAGGTTGTGTTTTCCTCGTTTTCCAGTCCTTTTTACCATGATTTGCATTATCAAATAATTGTTCAAATCTTGTTGCGTTCATAAAGCCATCCCAATCACGGTTGAACCTCACTATGGCCTGGGTGGAATGGTCTACTTCATTCAAAAAGGTACAAAACTCTAAGGGTTTATATTCAGCAAATTTCTTCATCCAATACTCATTGTCCCTCTGCTCAGTTAGATTCACAATAATTCCCATCCATGGCCATACAAAGAGCTCCTGTTGCTCTGGAGATGGCTTGATGGGCTGTGGCGCAACCTGGCGTGGAGTTTGTTCTGCTTCGTTAGCCAGTTCATTCTCCAAATATCTAGCCAAAGCAAGGTGGTTTGCCTTCTGTTTTGCACTTCTGCTGGCAGAACCCTTAGACACTCCGGTTGCATGTTGAAGCAGGTCCTTGTACTTATAGTCCTGCTTCTTTTTACCAGCACAGAAAGGGCATCTTAGGAACCCATTCACCTTCACTCTAAGGTTCCCAGACCTCAAATCTTCTAGCGGTTTGTCCTTATAGTCCTCAATCTCTGATTCACTTATATCTGACTCTTCTTCAGAACTATGATCCATCTGACCAGTATACTAGAATTTCAAGGTTATGAGCATTAATACAGTGAACTAACAGTAATCATTCAAAGTTACTAAACTATAGCTAATGCAGAATTGTTAATCAACATATGATTAGTGATAATAATAGCACACTAAAACTAAGTTCCAAACTCACCATTAAAACACACCAACAACACATGCAAGAAAAAAAAAACACTCATTAGAACCTTTAAATCGACATGTGATGTTTTCAAACAAGTCCTGCTCAAATTTCTCAAACATGTACAAAACCCCTTAATCACAGCAACCAATAATCCAACTATTCTTACCAAACAAAGCCCATTTTCTCCCTAATAAGCGGCTGTAATCCACATACATTCAATGCACACAATTTTAAATTTCAAAATTCCCTCTACATCAGCAAAGCCCTAAATCAAACAAACAAACACCTAACATTTCTACCAAAAAAAGCTGAATTCCTACATAAACATTATCAACACTCAGCTTCTCCAACAAATCTCTACAGATAATGCAGGAGGAACACCAATTCTAGTACTAAACACGCAATAAAAACCATCAAACATGCCGATTATTATCTTCATCAAGTTACCAACAAAAACCCATTACAATAAATATCGTATCTAAGCTTACATTCACTGCACGTGCAAAGAAGCTATAAATTGAGGCTATATTTAGCAAAAATTAAAAACCAAACACAAAACAGTCTAATAGATTCGAAATCTGCTTTATATTAGTAAAGCCCTAAATCAAACCCAACATTATTACCAAACAATGCTGAAGATAAAAGAATTAAAAAGCAGCAACAACAACCCACATTTCATTATTCAGATTCTTCAACAAACCTTTCCAGATAACGCGAGAACATCGAATTTAGCGCAAAATACACTATAAAAAACCCTTAATCATGCCGATCATTAGCTTAATCTAGCTAACATAAAAACCCATTTAATAAATTGCGTATCTAAGCTTACATTCACCACGCATGCAAAAAGAAAGCATAAATTTAAGCCACGATTAGCAAAGATAAAAAAAAAATAAACAGAAAATAGTCTGACAAGTTTGAAAGTAATTACCTCCGATTTCCTGGGAGAGAGTTAGTTTATCTGGTTTTCGGGGCTTTTCTTGTGCTTTGAACTTGGAGGAGTGAAAACGGGTTGAAGGTCGGTGACTCAAGAGATTTATTGATGCTTTGATTTTGTTGTTTGTCAGTCACAGTCAAGGATACTACTGTCCTTTTCGTTTTCTCACTTCCTTGTTTGCTGTAGTGAAGCGTATATATTTATTCATTATTAATTTTATTTGTGGTACACCCAGCCTTCTAGAAACAACTGGAAAAACCCCCCTGGAATTATGGGTTGTACTCTTGATTGTCAAACTAGACTCGAGGATTGATCCCAAAAAATAACCTGAATTATTAGGTTATTAAGTTAAATAATGAGTTACCATGTTAATTTTAGTCAATTATTTTTATTAAAAAAATATTATTTTATTTTTTTAAAAAATTGAATTGATCTAATTGAATTTAAACCAGATTTAATTAAATTAATCAATTTAAATTAATTTAAATTTACTAAATTAATATCCTTTTCAATTAAATGTTACAATTTTTTTTAATTCAATCAATTCAACCGAGTCAAATTTAACATTTGTTATTGAGATAGCTAATTTAGGTGAATTATTATTATTATTATTATTATTTTTGCAGTTTCCTTTGGACATGTTTCCTTTTCAGCTCACATACTTTATGCTTGTGTTTTCATTTATCGATGGCTTACTGCCCAAGCTATGCGGTGGAGGATTCGTGAATAATGTCATTAAATTTATTGATAAAAATATGATTTATTTTGAAAAATAAAAAAAATTAATTTAATATTAAAATAATAATATATTAAATTCACCTACATAATTGATTCAACCTGAGTGAGCTGATTCTTTACTCCACCAAGTTTAATAACTTTTTATTTATAAATTATTTTTTATTTAGTTATATTTTAATAAAAATAAACGTTCATAAAATTAAATATCAACCTCATATTAGAATATTTGTTTGGGAACATATTAACATCATAAAAAAAAATTTAAAATAAATTATAAAACTTGATTCTTAATCAATCAAATTAACCTACTAAATCCATGATTTAGACCATGGACTTAACTTAGTTTAATAATTTTATATTTTTTAAAATTATTTTTTATTTAATTATATGACAATAAAAATAGATATTTATAATATTGAACACTAATTAAATACTGAGACATTTATGCTAGAACTATGATAAACCTACCGAACATAAATCAAAATAGATTATAAAGTCCAATTAAGAATTATTTAAATATTAAATAATAAAATTAATAAAAAAAAATCAAAATAAAGAAATAAAGGAGAAAAAGAGAACCTGGGCCGGTTGTGTGGGTTTGCTAGCCCAAGCTAGCATGCCTTGGCTATCTTTTCTCCATGAAATATTTATTACTAAGGAAAAGGAAGAAAAACACCAGGAACTTTCGTCAATATTGACTCGACAAAAAAGCCCCACCTGATCCACTAAGATTACATATGTGCACGAGTCTTTTGTCTCATATCAACCTGCAAATCTCCACTAACCTCTATAATCATGGAAGAACAACTACTTTCATAATTAACGATCTCCTCCGACAAAAATTAATTAAGCTAATCATTCATCTCATATATCAATGATGTCACCCCTTTGCGATGAACTCAACAGACAAATCTTGTATGATTTTGGTCCATTACTGGACCAAAACAATTTTTATCAGCTGGTGTAGTAAATTTAGTGTTCTTCAAATTCTGCAGAGAATTAAAGGGAATAAACAGGAGATAGCTACATTGGGAAAGATTCTGAACTTCCTCCGTCACTGAATTTAAATTTTAAAAGGAATTTTTTATCATCTCATGTGGTATCGCACGTCGAAAGTGAGCGTCTAGAATCGATGTCTATATGCTCACCTTAATTAATAAGACGCGTTTTGGGACCACACGTAGCTACTAAGAACAAACCCGTGAAGGGAACCTGAGTGGAATGGGTGGGCTAGGAAGCCCAAAGCGGACAATATCTTGCTAGTGGGGTGGGGTATTACATTTAGTATCAGAGCCGAGGACGACTTGTTTTAAAGTGAGAGGATTGTGATATCTCACATCGGAAACGAGCGTCCAGAACCGGGGTCTTATATGAACATGCTTACCTTGATTAGTAAGATGTGTTTTGGGACCATGCGTGGCTGCTAAGAACAAATCCTTGAGGAAGACCTGGATGAAAGTCCTGGAATGAATGGACTGAGAGGTTTAAAACGGACAATATCTTGTTAAGGGAAACGAGATGTTATATCTCCTTTCCCTCTGATGTATAGAAAGGTGTTGGATCTCTAAAACGAAGCAAAAATTTCCACAATCTTCCTGCAAAACTGTAGTGGATAGAGGGCTGGCTCCATGCATACTCACACACTCATACTGGTGATGATAAATAATTTACTTTAAAACACGGGCCATGTTCATATGTTGTGGGAGGTGAATAGAATTTTAAGATCACCAAGAAGCCGAAGTCCCATTTGCTGGACCTATCTATATTTGGTTGATATGACAATCATATTGTAAGGAAAAGGTGACCCGGAAGTTTATGACTTGAAATATACTCTGCATAACATTTAATTAAAGAAATCTAATTCATTATTTTAATCAATTGCTTATTTTTTATTTTATTTTATTTATGAAAGCCCTTAAATCATTTTTTTTAGAATTATGTTTGGGTTCCAACAGTGTTTCTAAAAAAAATAATTTTTTTTTTATGTTTTTAGATTGTTTTAACATGTTAATGTCAAAATATTTTTTTAAAAAAATATTATTTTGATGTATTATAAACAAAATAATTTAAAAAATAATAATTATCACACTCTCAAACACCTATCTTCTAGATTCTCTTGTTTTGCACAAATTCTATCCATAATTAAGCAGTGTTTGTAAACACGGTTGTACCCGTGTTTTAAAAAAAATAATAATTTTTTTTACATGTTTTAGATCGTTTTTCGATGTGCTGATTTTAAAAATGATTTTTAAAAAATAAAAAAAATATTATTTTGATACATTTCAATACGAAAAACAATGACAACTACACTTCTAAATAGACTTTTAATTATCCATAGCTGGCTTGGTTTATTCAAAAACTTTTCTTTCCTATTTTTATTTTTTTACTCCTAATGATGATGCTCCTTTATACCCATTGAGTGGGGGGGCTTTTTTATTGCAAGCACAGGTACATCTAAAGCACTGAAGGAGCACATTTCTGGTAGCAATTTTCTTATTTGGCAAAAGATCTGTTTGAGATTGATGTGCTATGTTCTACTTTGATTATGCTTTATAAGCTGTGATGTAAAACCACAGATTCCATGAAAATTAGTTTTGATTTTGATTGAAAACACGGGTATTTTTTTTGCTGAGAAATAAGATGTTTTTTCTTTTAAAATTTCTAAACTTTACATTAATCAAATATTATTTATATAATCCGACTAACAAAACCACCTTTTCTTTTAGCAATGCATCTTTGACTCAGATTTTATGCAGTAAAAAACGAAATTGTTTCTGGAAGTAGTACCAAACACTCAAGGTTGAAATTGAAAAGATAAGGATGGATGAAATCTCACAGCCTGAAAAATTAAAAGAAGATTTAATTAAAAACAAAATTAAAATCAAATTAAATAAAAATTAAGAAATTAATTAAAATAAAATAAATAGAAACAAAAAAAAAAGAAGGGATGACATCAAAAGAGAAATAACTTGAAGGGTAGATTTGTAATTATAGAGGGTTATACGCATATTTCTAAGAGGAAAGAGATAAAAAAAAAAAACCAACAATACACCCAAAATCCATTGACAACACGTGCCACACATAAAAAAAAATTAGATTGAGAAGTATCGAATAACACGATGACATAATGACTTTGATCACCGGAGTCATTGTACGTGTTTATAACTTTTTAATATTTTATTTATTTATAAAAATGCCACATTTCTCTTGGAACTAAACTATTTTTATGAAAAAAACATTGTGAAATGATGATTAAGCCCTGCAATCAAGCTTTTGAAAATTTGATTTCAAGAACAAGAAAGTCATTACACTATAGCAAAAAAATATAAAATATAAAAAAGTCTCTAAACCATAGTTAAATGTTCTTTTTATTTTTTAAGGGCAATGAAATAATTTTATTGTAAAAAAATATGAAAAGAATGAGATACCTCTAAAAATTTATAAAATAATAAATGAACCAAGTAAAAAGACAATTCATTGTAATTTTTTTTTATAATAATAAAATTATCAAGCCATTATTAAAATCTATAACGAAATCAAAACATATGTACAATACTTTTCCAATATATTTTATCCTTTTTTAATATATTATTGTTAAACTCAACTTGACCAACGGATTAACTTTGAAAACTTGGGATTCAGAGCCTAGATTGAGCATGATTCTTAATTAAATTAGATAAAATATTAATAGGATAAAACTCAATTAATTAACTCGAAATCTCGAATAAACCTCGTTAAAACTTGTCAGAGTTAGCATGGGTGAAAAAAAATATGAAATACGTTGTTTTAATAAAAATAAAATCTGACTCGGATTGATCGACGACTCGCAGGTTAATGCAATGACTAAAAATCTTTTCCAAGTCAATCCCGAAAATGAGTATGGAAATTATTGGTAATTATGTGCATGTGCTGTAGGAAATTCAGAAGGTCAGCGATCCTTATGCGCTGATCGATCATAATTATGTGCATGTGCCTCATTGCCACCACTAGGAAATCATGTCTCACCGGACTCGTGACTTTATGCCCTGTATTCCACCACCGGAGCTAGGGATTTATATGTAGCTAGCTCTGTAGCGGCCCACTCTCGTCTGATCCTTCAATACAAAGATCAATTAACTTGGAAGAGAAGAGGACACGACATCTTGTGCAGAACAACGACATTGCACAGCTAAGTTGACTTGATGATTTATTTGTGGTGCACATACCACACGCACATGTGTAGTTTAGGACAAAATGATACACAGATCTGACCTTACGTTTGACCCCACAAGTGCTTTTGTTCACAAGGACATATGGAGCACACCATTTCTGGTCGATGAAGCTATGCACGCAGAGAAATTTTAGCAACAACCGAGCCTATTGATCTACAAAAGCTTTAAACGTAAGTAAAAAATCCGTAAGTAAAACATATATTCCCAAGGAATTCCGATGAAAGTTCATCGTTAAATCAATTATTCATGACAAAAATCCGTCAATAAAAACAACTTTTTTCTACCTGATGTCGGAAAAACACTATTTTTCCGACGAAAAAACATCGGGTAAAGCAATACTGGAGTTCAGCTTCAGCCACTGGAAATGAAACCTTGTCAGTCATCTGTCACCTTAGAATAAAGGTTGACATAGACAGTATTATATAATAATACATCCATGCATGCATGTATATGGACATGGAGCTGTGATTATCGAATTGATGACCGAAGGAACAGGGCAAGTAGAAAGTTTCATATGAAAAAAGATTCAAAAAGAGAGGAAGCCGTAAGTTCTCACATAAAAAAAGCGAATTTATTCCACCCTATTGATATTCTTAATGTCTTCTTCTTAAGGTTTTCTTTTCATGGTTCCTCCTATGATCTTGAAATGTTCCACTCTATCAAAAACAGTAGGGCGAACATTATTCCAGGTACAGGTACTTGTCTTCATCAGTACCCAAGCCATACCATGCAAGAAATCACCATTTATCCTTGCCTAGCTTTTGTAGAACCACACCCCTACCGCAGGTTTACAGCATCCTTATCATAATTGCTCGAGCCTGATCCCTCTTTCAGTGTTAGTCACTAGCATGATACTGTGTGCGGAACCATTGATGTTTATAGTGCTGCGCCTCAATGCATCGCAGAAGCTGTAGCATACAATTACTTTATCAAAAGAACCGAAGTTGACTACTGTTATCATGAAGAACAAATTCGACCTAGCATAGTTCCTTTTAAAGCAGATAATATACATCAAGGATAAAACAAATATTTTTATATTTTGTTATTTCTTATTCATCATCAACAGATTAAATAAAATGCACAGACAGTTACTCTGTTTTGAATATCATTATCAAAAGCAGTTTCGTCTCTGTTTTTTTTTCTTTCTCGCCCTTAATGTTCTAATTATCTCTATCTTTTTTGTCCTGGAATAGTAATCAAATACTACCCTAATGTATAATATAATTAAGATTTCCCTTTTATGTTATGGAAAGTATGAATAAGAAGAAATAAAAACTGACAGTGAAATTATTTCTTGAGAGCTTGAAAACTGCTGGTGTAAAAGATTGCATATCTTGGTTTAAACCCAGCAAGAAGTGGAGCAGCTTTGATAATTCGATTACAATCTTTTACGTCTAGCTACCATCATTAATTTGCAGTGTTAGTTTTTTTTTTTGTATATAATTAGAATGTAGACACACACATGTGCACAAGAAACAATTATTTGCTGCTATTATTGATATATCAGTGATTAAGTGGAAATTTTAATTGTTTCTTGATTGTCATTATCAAAGATTCCAGAGGTATCACTTGATTCTCTTCTTAATTAATTAATTGGTAGGATTAATATATTTTATTCTTAGCCACCAACTTTCATTCATAGCCAACCAATTAAGCAATATTTTGCCAAGTTTTTACTTACCACTGCAAAAAGAGGAAGTGTGCTGCTTGAATTTATGCATCAAAGAGATTTACTGATGCATGACAAATTTAACATAACGGAAACATGTTGAGTCATTATAAAAAATTGATGCTTAAAAACAAAGCTAGATGCTACAGGAATCATTCTTCAATATCCTAGTTGGTAGATTCAAATATATTGGACTCATCTATCTCAACTATTGTTAGAGAATAATATAAATCATATCTTGAGATCTCATTTAATAGTTTAAGCTATTGAGTTGAGATAGTTTTTTGACATGATATCAGAACCTTGATAACCAAGTGGTAACGAGTTCGAATCTCACTATCTCCATTTATTAGATAAAATTTAAGCACAAAATAGTATGAGTCTGTGCAAATTTCAAGTCTAAAAAGTTTTTACTTGAGAATGTGTGTTAGAGAATAATATATATAAATTATATCTTGAAATCTTATCTTATAATTTAAACTATTCGATTGAGATGATTTTTTGATAGCTATGTTGAGTGGTTTAATCTATACAGACCCAAACTCGAGCAAATTCAAGGCAGGCACAGGGTCTAATGAGAAGGTGACAGGGTGGTGTGGTCTCCTCTATAATTGAGTGAATGCATTGAGTATAAGAAACCCAAGTGGGAAAGACAGTAAATCAAAACACATGTAAAATACTTTTCCAATATAAATCATATTTTAAGATCTCATTTAATAGTTTAAGATATTGAGTTGAGATAGTTCTTTCACATGATATTAGAGCCTTGATAACTAAGTTGTCACAAGTTCAAATCTCATCGTTCCTATTTATTAGATAAAATTTAAACACAAGATAGTATGAGTCTGTGCAAATTTCAAGTCTAAAGAACTTTCACTCGAGAAGATATATTAAAAAATAATATATATAAATCATATCTTGAAACTTTATCTCATAATTTAAACTATTCGAACGAGACAATTTTTTGATAGCTATGTTGACGAATGCTAGCATGGTTGGTTTAATCTATAGAGACCCAAACTCGAGCAAATTCAAGGCAGGCACAGGGTCTAATGAGAAGGTGACAAGGTGGTGTGGTCTCCTCTATAATTGAGTGAATGCATCGAGTATAAGAAACCCCAAGTGGGAAAGACAGGAAATCAATGATTCATGTCTCATGTTAAAGCCTCTTTTTCAAAGTTTTTTTTTCTAATACAGGACTTCTTGCAATATTGTCCCCCCGTCCACTTCCAAAGGCTACCAGCCTCCCATCTCCAGCAGTTCCAACCACTACTTCTCTCATTCTCTCCATCTCTAGGGATTCTCTAAGTCAACTTCTTAATGCCCTCTCTTTTTGTACTATAAATATCAGCCATCTCCCTTCCTTCAAAACATGAAGACAAGCAAGTGCAAACTCAGAGCATTAAGCTTCTCTAATTAAATAGTTTTCACTTACTTATACTATATTTATTTAGCCTTTGACTGTTTTTGGTAATCTAGCTAGAGTCATGGACAATGCAGAGGTTCCATCAGTTCCTTCAACCCCAGCAACACCAGGTACTCAGGGTGCTCCTCCTCTCTTTGGTGGGCTTAAGGCGGAGAGAGGTACCGGTGTTCATGGTAGAAAATCCCTATTGAGAAGTTGCAAGTGTTTCAGTGTGGAAGAATGGGCGATGGAAGAAGGAAGATTGCCTCCTGTCTCTTGCTCACTGCCCCCTCCTCCTGTCTCACTAGCAAGAAAGGTATGACATAACAATAACCAAAACGAAGTAACGTTTTCCATTTCGTGTTTTGTGTTCATGTAATAACTTATATTAATTCCAAAACTGCAGGTGGGAGCTGAGTTCATTGGCACTCTTATACTGATCTTTGCTGGGACAGCCACGGCCATTATTAACCAAAAAACACAAGGCTCAGAAACTCTCATTGGCCTTGCTGCCTCTTCCGGACTAGCTGTAATGATCATTATATTAGCAACAGGCCACATCTCTGGAGCTCATCTCAACCCATCTATCACCATTGCCTTTGCTGCCCTGAAACACTTTCCATGGAAACATGTACAAGAAAATACACAGTACTGTTCAATTAATGTTGTGTGTTCTTATTTTAGCAGTTTTTGGACGTTAACATCACTCTCCTTTGAACAGGTGCCAGTGTACATTGGAGCACAGGTATTGGCATCATTATGTGCTGCATTTGCATTGAAGGGGATATTTCACCCTGTAATGGGAGGAGGGGTCACAGTTCCTTCTGGAGGATACGGTCAAGCTTTTGCTCTAGAGTTCATCACCAGCTTTATTCTCATGTTCGTTGTCACTGCTGTAGCCACCGACACAAGAGCTGTAAGTACTTTCCTTTCCCTGCTTCAAACCTTCTCTTCTGAGCATTAAGAATGCCTTTTTGGTTCTTAATAAATGGCAAAAGCTGGGTTGAAACTTGATTTCTAATACCCTTGTTTAAATTGTTTATATATAAAAGCATTACATTTACATATCCTTTCTCCTTTTCAACTCTTCTTTTCCCCCAAATTTTCCAAAAGGGAAGAGAAAATGACAAGAGTAAATCAAGATGGTTGGCACCCTTTAATAGAATCAATAGCCATAGAATGGATCAAGATCAATTTCACATCTACCTATAAAAATAATATATGCACTACCAATCTACGAAAATTAAGTCGATTGATCAAATTTTAAGTTTGTTTTTTAATGATTATGTGTTCGATTCTTACTAGAATCATTAAACACTTACATGATTGTTGATTTCAAAGTTCATAAAATGAATCGAGATATACGCAAACTAGCCAGACACCACGTTAATATATATATACACATGCATGCACTGGCCAAATTTATTACTCTCTCCCTTCTACCATGTTTTAGGTAATCACATGCACACAATACATTGAAATAGATGCATAAATTAAGCTGTCAAGCTTGGCAAACGTAACAAAAATTTGTGGCCATGCACAGGTGGGTGAGCTGGCGGGAATCGCGGTAGGGGCTACTGTCATGCTCAACATATTCATTGCTGGGTATATCTCTACTAAACTCTTCCATTATTCTTACTTAGATATAGTTATGAGTTTGAATTTTTTTAGAATTACTAGAGATTTATATGGTTATTAACTTTATATTTGTGAGATTAATCAAAATATACACAAAGTGTTCCGAACAGTTTGTTAATAAAAAGAAATTATTCTTGCAGTATTGATCTGATTAAGGAGAGTCCAAAAATAACAGTGAGCAAAATGCAGTGTGGTCAAAACATAGTAAAGAACATGAATATTTAAGCACTATTATTAGCAACAACTTGAGGACTTGTGAAAAGGGGCGAATCCAAGAAAAGCTACTGAGTCAAAACCTATTTCAGCTCTTGTATAGCACCCTTCCATCTAGGTTGATGTGAGAGACATGACAACAGCATATTTTTTGTGGTTCAGAACCTACAAAGATTGTTCCCATTCGTCAATCGAAAATGATCTATGATTAAGGCCATTCTTTTCCATGTTTATGATGGTCTGTGTCAAATCAAATATTAAAATAAAAAGATAGCAGAGAGAGAGAGAGAGATTCTTTGTTTTCCTGTGCATAAAGTAGTCAGTAGTGAATAGAGCATTTTATTACAGAGATTAAAACATCTAAACATCATTAGCATATTGGAGTGTCTTCATTTTCATGTGCAGGGAAACAACAGGGGCGTCAATGAACCCTGTCAGAACATTAGGGCCAGCCATTGCTGTAAATAACTATAAAGCCATATGGATTTACCTCACTGCCCCGATCCTCGGAGCGCTGTGTGGAGCAGGAACTTACTCTGCTGTCAAGCTGCCGGAAGAAGATGGTGATTCTAACGAGAAAACATCAGCAGCAAGGAGCTTTAGGAGGTGATAATTGAACACCATAAACAAACCTACACAGATAATCCCAGAATGCTGTTAGATGAAAGTGCAGATGAGGAAAACAAGATGAAGCTACTGCACGTTGCATTCTGGCGGGCTTATACACAAAATTAAGATAAAATGTTAACAGGTTGGCTTTTACTAATGTATATGAAGAAATTTCTTGCGGTGCTAGCTATCTCAGTTGGAAGTGGATGATGTTATCTCAAAATACCTGAGACTAAATTGTGTGCAAACTTGAACTGGAGAGGTGAAGGGAGAGGGAGGGTCATCCAGTCATTCCCGTTATTTAACCTAGACAGAAAAGGAGTTGTCCCTTGCCTACAAGAATGATAACAAATTCTGTAACAAAATGGTCGAAGAAACATGACATTCCATTTCCTCTCCTTCCTGATCTTATATATTTCTCCCCTCCTCAGGCCTTCAAATAATGTCTTCCAACAGAAAACGTTAGAAATGGTGCTTTCTAGAACTACTCGTTTTCCTCTCACGTTAAATAAGGACTTCTTTGTAAGGAAAAGAAATTACAGGGGCCAACAAAAATTACTAAAAAATTTGAGAACAAAAATGTACATTAGTGAAATATTAAAAAGCTGACAGTTGTCATTATTTACTATAACAACTGACAAAAGATCATAACAATGACAGTTATGTAAAATACAAGGATGATATAAATGAAAAAAAAATAGTATAGGGACCCTTTAAGCACAAAAACTAGAGTACACGGGCGGGCGCATGCAAGTATTAACCCGCCTCTTTTATACTAGCTTTTCATGATTTGGTCATCGCTCCATGCCGTTTCCTTGCATGGACATTTACAGCCTTGCCATTGCCGATGTTGCGGCGGCGTATCGATGTTTCTTGCACTATCGATTTATATGATATTCATCAAAACCACCGCGCGCAACCGTTCACCACAACTATCACAACCACCTTGCATCGACAGTCTTCAACACCACCGCTATCACCACCTTTCATCTCACCGTCACCATTTTATTATTAAAACAATTATCATTTCATCTGCTGCTATCACGACGATCATCATCACATTCAGTAAATGTCAGACATTGCTAAAACCATGAAAGAAAAATATATTTTTCAAGATATTTTCTTTGATAATTCAAATAACTCTTTTTTGAAGAAAATATTTTCCTAAGTTTGTTCCTCCCTTGTTCACAAGGTGATTTATTGAATTTTAGGTATAGAAATCATGATTATATTCTTATAATGATTTTCGCTTGTAGTAAATAAATATTGTTCTCGAATTCATGGAACAGACATGATTTTTCCTAACCGTTAAATCTCACGAGTCCACTATTTATTCATTTTTATTATTTTATTTTGCATCAAATTAGATTGTTCCTAGTGGTGTGTGTTGTTGAATCTTAGGTCTCCAATCTCCCAACACTAAAGCAAGGTTAGATTCGAACCGAAAATTGATCCATCCACAAACATATTACACGCACGCACCATTTCTGCTTTGCTCGGGACAATATCAAACCATCAGTTCCTTTTCTTTTCTGATTTGGATCCCCAAACGCAGAATCAAACTATCATCTTCATGAATGACAGACAAAATGAACCACAGCTTACTCGGTGACCCTGGTTGATCCAAGGTCTGTAGAAGTAATTGGCTGCACAATTTCTTGGTTTCAGATCACACACATCAATTTCGTCTATACGAACTCTGTATCGACCTTTACATGGCATATCATAAATGCTACAGGCGTGGCAAGCATTGACCACTAGGGATGTCACTATAAACTTGGACAGAAAATACAACCCTCGATTCAATTTAGAGCAAAAAAATAAAATAAAAGATAGGGTTGTCTCACCACAAGCAGCCTCCAAGCGCGTGCACAATGAAATTCTTACTTGGTCAACCAGTAAATAAAAATAAGAAAAGTGCATACGGATGCAACCAGGGAAAGTATGATGGTATCCATGGATTTTTTCCTCTTTATTGCTGATAGAATTTGATTTACCTGCATCATTACATCAAAGAAGTATGTCAATCATTACAAGTATATATGCATGGAAGAATACATGAAACCCGAAGTCCACGGAAAAAAAAATCATTTCTTGGGGTTAAGCAATTGCCTAAAAGTGATGTCGTATAGTTTATTCTAGCATGCTCACGGAGATCCCTTTCAATTACCAAAGATTCCATCTAGACAATTTATAACTGCTGTTTGAAAGGCAGCTTTAATATTCAGCAACCAACTTATTATCAAGCGTCTCCACTTGTTTTACCCCATTCATGTCATGTGCTGTAGAATGAAAAGAAAAAATAATAATTCTGATTGATGCTTCCTAAACAAGATTCAAGACATTACTTCATTCAGCATTCCAGAAACATTTAAAACATAATTAACCACCCAAGCAAAGGTTTTCATACCGTAGGGAGGCGGCTGCTAACATTACTCAGCTTTGAATTGATTCCTCCAAAAGTTGAACGTTGAAGAACTAGTGTACCAAGAGTAGATTGAGCTTGTGAAATCACATTATCCATCTGAAGCACCAGAACACAATGAACAAGGAACTTTAATTAAAAGCATAAGTTTCACATTAGCAGTCATGCTTGAAAATTACTGTTTCAGATTTTTTTCTTTTATTCTGCATAAATTACAGTACAGATTGCATATGCATGATGACATGAAGAATCACATCAGAGACATAGTATAACCAATGAGCACTTAAGGCTTCGTAATGGATAAGAGGGTACACAACATTTCCCAACATATCTTGAGTGTTTCACGGTTTATATGATTTCAGATATATTATATCAATGTTCCATTACAAAAGAAAAGGAGAAATCTTATAGATTGAGGATGCGGAAGTCCACACCCTCATATAAATTTATATTAAAACACACCTATACTGCAAAAAGAAGAGCCCTTTGGTCTGTACCTGCCCGGTATTTCGGCTAATAGATGCGTGCTCTCTAAGAAGGGCTTGGTCTGCAGAACCATCTCCATCTTCCAAATCTAATCTTGTTCGATCAAACTCCCTAAAGTCTTCCAGAAGAAGAGCATGTTCTTGCTTAGCTCTCATGCCAGAACAGAGACGATGAAACTCCTGCACTTAATCATGTGTAATTCCAAGTTAATTAGACTGAATATAATCCACTGCATTGCCAGAGATTACACAATTCCATATTGTCCTTTTTTTTTCCGAGGAAAGAGAAGGGGGGTGTTTAGTTTAATGAGATGGGGCCTAGAAAGGAAGATTGTCATCATCATATACATTTTTCAACAATTTCAACTCCAACAAAATTTGTAAACCAAGTTAATTATCAGTGTGAATTTTTAATGTACTTCTCTAAACAGGTTTTGTGAATGCAAGTGTAAGAGCGACAGCAGAGACAACAAATCCATCACAAGTGCCCAGATGCAAAACCCCTTTGTCAAACATATCAGCCTTATTAACATTGTCATGTGAAACAAAAAACTGAAGCAATCTCCAATAGTAACCAACCAGTATACACCTCCTTTTGTGAGTGTTCTTCGTTTTCAAAGGAGAATGAGCTTCATTTGTAGTGAAATTAAACAATAACAAGAAAACCGATCATAAAGGAAAAGGAAAAGGTATGATTAAACAGCTTCAAGAGATGTTTGCCTCATACATGGTCAACTTCAATGAAGCAACTCAAAGATCTTTGAGGAGCATTAGCAAAAGCTCACAGATTGAATGGAAGGCCTACCTGAGTAAGATCTTGAAGAATTTCCTGATGCCGAGTCAAGGTGTGAGAAACCATTTCTGATCCTCCAGATGATACCCAAGCTTGCATCTGTGAATTTACTTGTTGGAGCTGTTTTAATTGCCTGTCTATCCCAGATTCAAGATCATTCTCTGGAGAATCAACTTTTGTAGAAACCTTCGAGGAAGCTAGTTTACGAAATGAGCTCATCTGCTCATCCAACTGAGCTTCAAGTTTCCTTGCCTGCAATAATGTCACAAAATCATTTACAAAGATATCTAAAACTCAAGCTAGCAGGAGTTAATATCAAGCAAAAAGTATAAGAAAAGAACACGGATTAATAACAAAAGACTTAAAAGGACATTATGAAATTTAACAAACAAACAAACTATTTTCATTCCTGACTGACACAAACAAATCATTTGAATAAAAAACCATCGAATCGATAGATACTTTCATAGATCTCTTGATGATTTTCTCAACCATCCAGTCCAAGCAAAAAGAAACTCAATTCTCCAAGAGCCATGGCATAATCAGAGCATCACAACTTCAAGCTATCCATGGAGCAGGCCTCAAGGTGAAGTAGTTACCCTACTAGTATTTCCCTCCGTTTAAAAGAGAAGATGCATTTTCGCTACTACATTAATCCTATAAAATATAATTCGAAACCAAGGAAGCCTCGAGGAAATAAATCAATGTCAAGTTTTCCATAACCATTCACACAAATCATCCAGAAATTAACGAAATTCGGAAATTTTTTAATCAAATCCCTCAAATAAAAATCGAGAATTTTGCAAGAGAAGGAAATGATGAAGGAACCTGTTTGCGTAAGGCGTCCCATGAAGAAGAAGAAGAAGTAGTCACTTCCATTGCAGATCTCTCTATCAAAATTCGTTTCAATTCTCTTCTCTGTTAATTAATGATGATCACAAAATTGAATTTTGAGAAAGAAATTTGTTGAATTAGGGATTGATCGACGAGAAAAAAATGAAACTGGGGTGGGTTTGTTTGGAGATGGAGATGGAGACGGAGGCAGAGACTGGCCGTCTACCGCTCGCTCCTTCGCTCTCGACGGCGAATTATGAGGGGGAGACGGTGCTCCTATTTGCTTTAATCCCCAATTCATTTTGGTGTCCATGTTACTCTGCGTGTGTTCTCATTTTAGCACTTTTTTTTTTATTTGTTTTGACCAGTGTTTTTTACCCATTTAGTTTTTCTATTAAAACAAAAATAAAGGATGAAACTTTCTTTCTTTGTGTTTTTTTCTTTCAAAACTCTTAATTTTTTCCTAATGGTTAGATAATGTTCATAGATAATTGAAAAGATTTCATCTTAATTAATGTCTAAACTAATTGAAAATATTCCATAAATTAATTGATAAAATTTAATTTGTGTTTATATAAATGAAGATGAAGATACATAAAGATAGCAACTTATTAAAATATAGAGATGAATATAAAATATTTTTACCTAACAGATCTCCATGTTCCAATAAATTATTTTATATATTATAATTTTATTACACATCTACGATAATTTTGTGAGTTTTTATTTTTCTATAATTACTTTGATTAACTTTTTTTAAAAAATATAAAATATTTATTTAATTAACATGTATCATTTAATTATGTGAACCTCCAATAAAATTTATCCTATAATAATGTGAATAGAGCATAATTTTAAAATTAGGTTATGGGATAAACTTGAGATTCGAATTCAAAATGAAATCAAGTTTAAAAAAAAATAACAATAAAAAAAACTCGGTTGACTAATAAAATAAATTAGACTCGACAAAATCCAGTTACAAGTTATTGATTATTTTTTTAATAAAAAATAAAATTAACCTAAAATAATTCAATGATGTAATTAAAATCTAGAATATGAGCTTTGAACCTATTTAATTACCCGGATTTAAAAACTATTGTACATAAAAATCAAAACTTTCTTTTATACAATGTAGGTGAGTATTGATGTTATGAAGCTTTTATAGAGCTCTATAAGAGAGAAAATTGGAGGGCAATTAGGACTTAAAAAAAATACATCTATCTTCTCTAAAAAAATATATTTTCTATTTTTTAAAAATATTTACCTATATTTACTTTTAAAAAAACTAAGCTGAAAGCCACTTCAATTCTAGAATACAGCATGAGTAAATACACTCTCAAGTCTCAACTGAAAACTTCAAGAAACTATTAGGACTTAATTGTAAATTAATCTTCCTTAACAACACAATCAATACCACCGCTGTAATAAAAGGACTAATCTGAATTTTTCTTAAAAAGGGACCTAAAGAGATAGAAAGGCTTTTACTTGTCTACATGGTCGCGAGAGGTTTTCTGCTGTGAAGCCAACATCCTAATAAGCCCTAAAAGTCAGCCGTCTCAACTCAGTTTCTTCCCCAACTCACCTCTCTTTCAGTTCTCAGGTAATAATCCAGCAGTCTCTACGAATCCCTTTTCATCTTCAGTTTACCCGTTTGTTTCTTTGCCTCTACACCGTTACATATCTCCGGCTTTTCTTTTTCTTTTCCTTACTCTTTCTTCTCCCTCTGGAACCAAAGAGAGGCTAAGTAATGGTGATAGTTAAGATTGGTGTATCACCGTTACTATCAAGTATTTCCATCTTGAAACATTAAAGTATTGATTTACTATCTGGGTTTCTGTCTGTTCGCTAAGAAATACAGTTATCTGCATATGTATCAGTAGTCGGAGTTGCAGTTTCTGTTGTTTGAAATTCCGTTTCGTGCATGCTTCACCTCAGAAAGGGAGGGGATGCTAACTTTATTGTTTTATGTGATTTTAGGTGGAGCGGAGGTTTCATTTTCTTTCTTTTTTCTACTGGATAAGGAGGGTAGAGGATAAAAATAGTAGTAATGGCAGAAGCGGAACCACTGGAGATGGCATATATATCAGAGGTGATATTGAAGAAAAGGAAGCACAAGGAAGAATCGATTGCACTTACGAGGAAAACCCAGTTGGAGTTGGGGCAACATGGTGGGAAGAAGAGGAAAGTGGAGGATATTAAAAGGCCTGAACAGTTTGTCAGGGAGTTTAGGGACAGGGTAAAATATTCTACTTGCTGTGAATTGGTGCTCTTTCAAAATTTTCTTTTTCTTTAATGTTTGTTGCATTTTTCTGTACCTTTCCGTGTAATGCATGGTAATATAAGTAAAATTTGAAATGCTGAAACATTTTGATGAATTTGATTCTATTATTTTATCCCAGCATGAAATGGTTTAACTTTAGGTCAATTGGTTTATGCTCTAGTTATTTTCATATGAAACTTTTGCTTTCTGCTGGTTTCCATTTACTTACTGTACGTGTAAATATGCCTGTTGATTCCATTTTTTTTTTATTTCTTATATTCAAGCATTGCCATCTTGAAATTAGTAAGATTGCTAGGGAAACTATCAGATGACGAAAGTTCATTCTCATGCTCTGGATGATGATTTTCTTGTTTTGCACTAGAGACTGAAATCTGATGTCAGTGATTCTTGGATTATCATAAGCAAATGTGTTTTGACAGCTTGCTAAGTGCTGTCTTTGTCTAGATCTTTTATCATGTATGCGTAATTTTCTGGTAACTCAGAAGTTAGGACCAAGACTTGTTGCAACTACCTTACCCTTATCCATTTGACCAGAGGACTGAGTGGCATGCTTATTGTGGTATGTGGATGTTTTGTGAAATTACTATCCTGTGTGTTGGCAGAACTATTTTATGTTTTGGGGCATACATATAACTGTATATCATAGTTTGCCATCTAAAGATTTCATGTAAAGTCTTTGAAAACTAGCATGTGAATTCAGTGAGTATTCTGGCTTGTCAATCTTGTAAGAATCCTTGATTATTAAATTGTAAATCTTCTTTAGCTAATGTTGCTGAAAATACTATAAGGCGACCCCTTCTCTTCTGTGCATTTCACAGAATATACACTAGTTTACACGAAACCTGATTGTATGATTCTGTAATAATTATAAACCTGATGCTTTCCATCTAGGAATTGGACCTCATCCGAATGAAACAGAGAACTAAGGGTGCAAAATCAGCATTGTCCACACCAAATTCAAAGCTTCTATTTGTCATTCGTCTACATGGGTAGGTTACTAGTGCTTTGCAATGGTTCCATTCAATATCTCTGCAATCTATTCTTCCAGTTCTGACACGTTGATTTGTTTTCAGCAAAAATGACATGCATCCAAAAACCAGGAAGATCTTGTACAACCTGAGATTGACAAGAATCTTTCATGGTGTCTTCTTGAAGGCCAGCCCAGGGGTATTAGAATTGCTACAAAAGGTGGAGCCATATGTTACATATGGGTAGGATTCTGAAACTCACATTAATTTATTTTGGCAGAGTGTAATCTTAAATATAGGCAGAAAAATGGTTTAATGTTAATTAATTATAGCTCTGTTGAGTGATTTATTGTGAGATCCAGTAAAGTTACCGTGAGTATGCCAAATAGATTAGTCCAGTATGTTAGATCTAATGCCAAGTAAGTTCCAGCTTGGCTTCCCCTAGCTTTCAAACCAACCTGCTCCCTGTTTCTCTGAATTCTTAGCTTTCAAACCAACCTTCTCGCTGTTTCTCTGAATTATCTGCTATGTGAACCAGTGACTAGATAAGATTTTAGATATCTGCATAATAAATATCTAGCAGCATTCTTTTTTAGTTTCAATAGACATCATGAATTCTACCTGATCGTTATTTTGAGTATATCTGCTGGATATAGAGCTAAGCTCTTTAAGACATCGTCTCTATATTGTGCTTGGAGCCTAAATTACAATATTGACATACGTCAGGTCAAGTTGAAGATTGTCCATGAACACATATGGCTTTGATTTCTGCTTTAAATGAACACCTGAATGCACATATGGCTCTCTCAAGCAATTTCTTAATAAATTTAAAGAGACCAGTTGAACTCATGCAGACATGGTTTTAGGAACAGGGTTCAACCGATTGAAATGCTAGTTTAGAGATGATTATCCTAATGATGTTGGGACAGTTGGTTGCTGTATGATTCTAACTATTTCATATTAATTTATCCTAACAAGCTCTTTTTTTTTTTTTTGAAGATATCCAAATGTTAAGAATGTGAGTGATCTGATTTACAAGAAGGGTTATGGAAAGATTGATAACAAAAGAGTTCCACTAATTGATAATAACATTATCGAACAGGTATTGGATAAATCTTTCACGGTTGTGTCAAGTTTTGTTGTGCCCTCTGGGATTTCCTCACATTTCTTCGTTTTGGCAGGCATTAGGGAAGTATGGCATTCTATGTCTAGAAGACATTGTACATGAAGTTGCCAATGCTGGTCCGCACTTCAGGGAGATCCTTAATTTTTTGGGGTCATTTTCACTTAACAAGCCAAAAGAAGGATTGCAAGGGAAAAGGGCATTATTCAAAGATGGGGGAGACACCGGGAATCGTGAGAATCAGATTAATGATTTAATTGATAAGATGAATTAACATATAAAACAGGTCCCATGATGAAGTGTACTTCACCTAACGTTTGCCCTTCTGAGCCGTGTATCACAGTTCTTGTGGATTTTGAAACGTTCAAAAATCATTTCAGCTCTTCTGATTTTTCTATTTTCTTTAATCTATTTGGAAGCAATATCTCTTCTTGCAACATTAAAGTCTGTTAACGAGGAATGAATGGACAGGTGGAGGGGTGGAATATGTGTTTGTATCCTTTTCTGTTCTGTACTCGTGGTATTGACAATATCTGCAGGAAAGACGTGAATTCAAGGACATGAAAAATATTTTATACAAAAAAAACTAGAAAAATACTTTATGTAAAGCAAATGCCTCCCAAATTTAAAAAAAAAACCTAGAAAAATACTTTAAAGGTAGTGATTAGTATTAGATTTGGAGGAGTTTCACTGATCAAAGGAATCTTAATTGGATTTGATGTTTGCCAAATTATATAGATAAATCCACGAGGAGACCCGATTCTGTTCTGTTTGTTTTTTTCCTCTCGAGTTATAACTCGACTGGTGGAGAAAGGGAGATGAGATGGAATTAAGTATGGCTTTTTGAAGTGGAGAGGTAATCTTCAAGCAGGAAATTCATATCCTTTGATATGTATTTCTAAGGGGATGGCTATATGTCCCATAACTTTCTCTTCAAACTACTTACAAAACACTAACTTAATAAAAAGAGAGACAGAAAAATCTACAAGAAAGATTTTGGGGTCCCAATTTTGATTAAGACCAAGCAAGCGAAACCCAACACAAGAATCATAATTGCTTTCCCATTTGCCATAGACAAGCAAGTGAATTCAAAAGCTAATTGCACTCATAACAAAGCCCATCCCTTTTCTTCTCCATCCATCAAATGCCTTGTTATCTCTCTCTCTCTCTCTCCCTCCTCTCTCTCTCTCTCTCTCTGTTTCGTTAACTAATGTCACATTTGAAACTTATCTGAAGGGGCTTCCTTTAGAGATGTGACATGGCATACCTGATAATAATTCATAAAGTTATTTAGCATAGGAAACCACACTAGGGGCTCTCCACATCAACTTCTCAATCTAATTGTCGGCCACTTGTCGTTTTTACCACCCATTTCGCCACCAGATGACGACAAACTGCATCTTCTGTTGACATGCGGGGCTGTCCGATTGCTCAAATGGGACTTCTTATTTGGACTCGCCTCCATTTCTAGTGTCCCACAGCATGAACAAAGGTCTTTTTGAGTGATAGATAACGTACTTCAGGTCTCCCCCTTCACTTCCCCAGCTACAAGGAAGAACTATGTGCTTAGGGTTTTTATCCACAATCAAGAGCTAGTTTGTGGGGTCAAATCCAGACAAGGTTGTTGAGCTTGCAAGACTCTTTTTTATAATTATGTTTTAATTAACAAGTGAATAGTAGTGATCGAAACATTGCTCGAAAAGATGTTTTAGCTGGCTGTTATTATATTTACAGTGATGCTTTAACATGCCAAGAAAATGAAAAAAGAAGAAGATAATTAAGTGGAAGGAATATATGAAGATACATCCATGGCATGCATAATATCTCACCGCATCCTGTGTTCGTCAAACTCGACCAGCTCGTTATCCAAAATGACTTTAGCTGAAGACTTGTAATAAAGTAGAACAAGACAAGGAAATGTACTTTTGATGGATACTCCTCTTTGAACCAACATCTACCCAAGCCCGAGTGGTCTCAATAATGCCATAAGGAAGATAACAGAGCGCAGTGCTGCAACTTGTTCATGGCTGGCATGTGAGACAACCAGACATTGTAGCGTAATTCTCACATCAAATATCTAACCATGAGTGCCATTATTATGCTATCTCTTAGTCTCTTAATTAGTCATCATCATCATCATCGATTCGGTGGTATATGAGTATATATAATATATATAATGTTTAAATAGATATGAAGCATCAATACAGCAAAATAAACCAACACATGAGGTTAACGAGTCATATTCGTCCTCCTTCCTTCCTTGCTTTCTTTTTTTCTTTTTTCTTTTTTCTTTTTTTGAGCAAAACCCTTTTGCATGCTAATAAGGATATTCACCCCTCGAAGTTAGGTTGCCTTCCTAGCTTTGGCTTGTGTTAATATGAGAACACAGAAATCCTAACCTGAATCTGTTAAAAGAGTCAAATACCTGGAAATTGAATAATTGATTGATTGATGAGGTTCGTTAATCAGCTACGTGGCTTGCATCTCGTTTTGACCGATTCCACCGGACCAATTTGAAAAAAAATAAAAATTATGAAACTGTGTATGATTGTTTTCGAAAAAAAAAGCTTCCGCAATCTACAGTTCTTTCCATCTCACCCAACATAGTCTGAAGCTAGCTGCCTCAAGATAAAACCTTAATTTGCTGATCCTAAGACTGTTTGATTGAATTTAAAGGAGTTGTTTCACTGTAGAGACGGTATTTTTTAAAATATTTTTTATTTAAAAGTGTATTAAAATAATTTTTTTTTAATTTTTTAATTAATATTTTAAAACAATAAAAAAAATATAAAAAATAGCACGAGCTTAATTTTTATTTCGCTTGTTCATGCTTGCTAAGATCGACCACCCATGCTCAACTAGAAAGAAGTGAATTTTATTTTTTTGGTGAAAAAGGAAGTGATTTTTAAGATAGGTTTAAAAAAAACATAATTTTTAAATAAAACCATGAAACAAATTCATATAAAATATCATCATTGACCACCATTCTTTATGAATTTTTACTTAATCATATTGTATACATGCATGCAATTCAAGCAAGAGTTGCGCATGATAGAAACACATATATAACTTTATATATATTCTCTTGATAATATCTGGTAAAAGTATTATAAATAACAAAGCACATGAAAACGACAAAAAAAAAGTGAAGAAAAATGCAAGCAAAATATGACTAGCAGATAGAAAGTTTGAAAATTAAAAAATTAAAAAATTAAAAAAATCAAATAGAAAGTTTGAAAATTATGTTTTCAATGAAATAATATTACTTATTCAAATATGAAAACAGAAATCGAAACCTTGTATAAACCCTAGTTTTTATATTTTAAATCAAAGCTGTGACATTAGAAAATTTAGGATTGACTAATTTTTACATAAAGAAAAATATACTTAACATCCATGTAATGCAGGTAGTTTTGAACTCGGAATAACTCACATATATAATTAATCTATTTTTCAAGAATTTTGGAAATAAAGTTAGCTCGATATGAAAACTAAAATTCAGCATAGATTAAAGACAAAGAAATAAACAAAAGCACCATGAGCACAATTGAAAACAAAAGGCATTAATTTCAACAATTAAATATCTTTATTTGTTTTATTCAAGCATAATTATTTTTTATTATTAATATGTATGTTTGAATTTGATTTTATATGAATTGGAAGCTTGGATATATGTTTAATATGCATACTAGTATTATTTTATTATATTTATGTTGAAAGCATGTCTGTTTTTAGTTTTATTTTGCATGTTTATAGATTAATTTAGATATATATGTATTCTAGGCTTTTCTTGAATAATTTTTTTATGCTGTATTATAATACATTAAACATTTTTTCTCATTACTGTAATATATTTATAAGCTTTGAATTACATTGATCACTTCTATTCATTTCAAGAGTACATTGCAATTGTTTGTTTTTCAATTTTCATTGTTACACATTTCAAGACTTTGCCTGGGTTATAATTACCCTGTGAAGAGAACAACGGGATTTTCCGAGGGATTCAACACAATTTAAACACCATGGGAAAATAAATAAATGATCATTAATTCATGAAATATATTTAATTTCCAAACCCTACACTGCCGACACAGGTTAGGGTTTACTCGTCCCCTCTCCAATCCCATGATGCCAGGGAAAAGAAGCCGGCCAGAAGAAACAAGCGAAAGGGATTGGTAGAATCTTTAAGAGATAGGACTCTCTTGTCCATCAAATGTCAAAGAATTAATTCCTAAGGAAATGTGAGATGAAAAGGGGATCATGGGATTAATATATAATCCCTAATTAATTAAAAAGAACAATGATTTGTGCTAATTAATATTATATTGATGATTGGAGATTAGACTCTCTATATATATATATAGTCTAATATAGGATTAGATTCCTAGGCGTATAAAGATTTGATTGCATGATCGGAGGCTTCATTGGCTATTTATTTTAAAGGTGGAAGCTTACCTAACATCTACAATGACTTCAATTATGCGTGAACTAAATCAACTAAGCCTATCCCCGATGGCGATCTTGGGAGCTAGCTAGCGATCTTCCTTGGTAATTGTAGTCTTAAATTAACAAAATTATATAAATTGAATCCTAATAAATGATTATATATTACTTTTTAATTAATACATATTTTCAAGTAAAAGAATTTCAAATTTAAAACTTATAAGGATTGATGACAAATTTAATTAAAAAAAATTAGAGTAGTGAATATTAAATTTTTGATTGTTTGGTTATTAAAACTATGATATTATTTTATATAAAATAATTTTAATTCAAAATTTAAATTATTAAATAAAGCTTAATGAACAATTGTATATTACTCTTAATTAATTACCAATATACAACATAAAATTGACAGCGATTAGAAAGTATGACTGGATTTCATAAATAGCTAAAGACTGATTAAATTATTATGAATGGACATGCTGATCAACATATGTAAACAACAATGCATTTGAATTTTTCTTTGAAAAGAATGATAATAATAATAATAATAATAAAAACAACCCTAAAAGTCACCAGACCAATGAGATAATAATGTGAATGATTAAAGGTTTAAAATAATGGTCATCGCTATTCTTTTATGCTACATATTACTATATTATATACATCACATTATGTGTCTAATATTGTCTGGTTACATACTCCACTTTACTTTAGAACTTTTGATTTTGGGATAAGAAATCGGAACCCTATTTACGTTATGCTATAAAAAATCCTTCAAAACTGATCTTCCCTTGGTTATTACATCAATTTCAGTTGGCCCTCTTTGAAGTAGAAATTAAGCACCTCACCGATTTTGAACATTTTAAAACTTATCATGCATCCATGTAGGTATTTTAGTAATAAAAACTTGAGATTAAAGAGTTTATTTTTCTTGTAGTTTCATATTTGAGCCTTGTAATTGTTAATATTAATGGTCATTATAGGCTTACTTGATTGTTAACTTAAGGATCCGTGTGGATTGGTCGAGGCATGTGCAAACTGGCCCGAACACTTCACATGAATAAAAAAATAAAATTGAAAGGCATATATGTTGGTAGATTACGTTAAGGAAATATTATCATTCCTGCACCCGTTCGGTGATCATAGCAAAAAAGCTAGCAGGAAGTCATGTTAATATCAATGTTGAGTTAGCCAGGAGCAATGGAATTAGATTAAATCTTTTATATTTAATCCTGTTTAATCAAATGATGAGCAGCCAAATCCCCACATAGAATGCTTCGTGAGGTCCTTCCAGAATCTACAGCTGGGTCATGGCCAGTTAACATCACAGTATAACGCATAAAATTGATAGTTGAGACCTGACAAGCTCTTAAAGGATATCTGCAATCAATATATATTATCTCAAAAAAAGAAGAAGAATCCTTTAATTAATGACTATATTATGTTAATTTCGAAATTCAAAAGTCAAAGTGATGCTGAGATCAAGCGAGTTTGAAATGCAAATTGTATCAAGATTAATGCACATTAATTTTAAATAAACTTCTGTTATGTGTATCTGAGAAATAACTATACTTTATATTTAAATTACATTGTTTGTAGAATTAATTTGAAATGGAGTCTAGAAGCCCTTTTCTTTTCTCTAGTTGTGACCAATGCTAAATAATGAATATTACGGATTTGAAAAAATAAATTATTTCGGTGATATTGGGAAGGGCATAATTAAGACATGAACGTAGTAATCATGACATCTAATCCTATATCTTGCCTAATTTATAGAGGTGATTGCACTAGCTAGATGAATCACACCCTCGTTGGTATCACTATTAGAAAATTTAAAAATATTGACAGAATATTATGTCAATGTTTTGGAAAAAATTAATTTCATTGGTATTTTAATAGCCAACGGAATTTTGAATGAAAACCTGTCATTGGCAGGTTCCTCAGTCAACATTTTTGTTGACAATTCAAATGCCGATGGAACTGTTAATGGATTTTTCACTTAATTTTCATTAGCAAAACCGCTAGAATTAATTTTTTATGAAATTTTCAATCCTTAATTCCATTAAAAATTCTCAAACCTTCTGTAATTTCCCGATGAAATGGATGTTAAATTCCTGTCTGAATAGGCCTTTCCATAGCGTTTTCAATTTCTTTTTTGTTTAATTGTAATAATCTTGTAGCCAACTTAAATATACAACAACAATAACAACACAACACAAGTGGAATTATTGAAATAATGAACTCATTTCTAAAAAAAACATAATTATCCAACAAATACAAATATAATACATTATAAAACACCGATAACTATTTTATAAAATTTCAGTTTTATTATACAATAAAACATCACATCTAAATCAATTCAATATAAACATTGATATTTTAAACTTCTCATAGCCAATAATAAAAGTTACAAGATATCATGTAGTTGATCAATACGATTAACTTTAACTTTTATTGGAAATCTAGTGGACACAATAGCAAAAAATTAGTGATAACTAATGGAAGAAAAACAAATTCAACATGCTAACTCTCACCACAAAAAAAAAAAAAACAATAATTTCAATCTTAACGGTTGAATTTTTTTCCTGTATTTTTTCTAGTAGTTCTGACTTAACCCAAATCCTGGAATATATTTGGCCAAGAAAAACTACGAAAGGTAAAAAAAAGAAGAAGATATAAGCAATTAATACAAAACAAAATATATACTACCAAGTGATTTCAAAAGATAAATTGACCTAAAAATGATATATTTGCAATTACAACCATTAGCCAACCAAAAACATCATGAAAGTCTAACCTTTTAATGTTGCGCATACTAGTGTCCTTGTTATCCAAACAAAAATTCACTTCTTGATTATTAACTTTAGAGTTTCGAGAGATTAGTTAAAGTATGTGTAAGCTAGCTCAAACACTTAAAGTTATTAAAAAAAAAATAGTATTCACTCTTGAAGTGTTTGAGAAATTGGCTCTTGTGGCATCTATAAGGAAAAAAGTAGATTATTTCATCCAGTCAAAATATATTAATTATTGAAAAATATGTGACAAAAAAACATGTGAATGTAGTAAATGGTTGTTAACCTTACAAGTCACGATTCTAATGGCTAATGGTATGATTATTCCCTAATCACAAACAAAACAATGGTTGTAACTAAAACCAATTAGACATAAATAATTTTTTTTGGTAAATTACTTAATGTTCAAAACTAAAACTAGTAATACCTAAATTCAAACTTATTCAATAAAATTATCAATAAAATTTTTATTAATGTTTTTAAACTATTCCATCAGCAATTATTCACGGAAAATATTATTTCGCTATTTTCATCATCATAGCACTAATTTGTAAGTTATAAGCCATAATTCATATATGTGGCCAAATTGATTCTGCAATGTACGATTAGACTTTGTTTAATGAATTGTAATGATGAAAATGACCTTTGCATGTCACTCAAATGGCCCTTAGTGCATGATTGCGTGCACAAGAATATATTTTGCTGATTAACTTGACTAAGGATGCAACCCCTAAGTCAACAAAATTAATGATTAATGCCAAATAAGTTTGTCAACATTCTGAATTAGACGACCATCCTGTTAAGTGATCATAATCCTTCAATCAACATCTTAACCTTCTGATTCATTACTGTACGTCCTCATTATGCATGCACATAAATCTTGACATCCAATGGAAGACCTAGCAGGTTCTTGCTGTAATACACAAGTTGGTGAGATTGCCAAATAACCCAAGAACAAAAAAGAAAATGACACAGAATAATTAAGAGTATCATGTGGATTTAGCGGGTGATTTTGAGTCTTGACAGGCTATGAACGCTTCCTCTGATGGCCCAAGTGTAGTGCAAATTAAGACAAGGACAGAAGTCTTTCTGTGAAGATTCTGCAAATCCTCCATTTGTGTTTAAAACTTTACAAAACCACGACTTTTCTAGGATAGGTCCATTCTACATGTATCTACCCAATTCAAGAATCCAAAAAGAACAATGATATTTATTTTATGTTGGATTTTACATGTCAGATGTCCACACGCACACGCCCAGGTCATAAATATAGCCAAGAACAGGAACATAGACCCACAGAAGACAAGAAATATAAAAAGACAAGAGAAAGGTAGAGAGAAACATCCAATGGGTATGTGCAAGGAAACAAGAGGTACTCTCATGAGCTCCAATGAAAACGATGATGACACATGAATCTCTCTCTACACAAAAGTATTATTCTCCTAGTCTTACTATATTAAGACCTTGTAACTGTAAAATAATAGTAGAACATCCTTCCATACAGAGGGCAGTGCATTTATGACTATATCAATTAACATTTCACCTTGCTTGCTATTAAACCCACTCTGCCTCCCTTCAAAAAAAGGAAATTATCTCTTCTTGTTTTCCACATGGAGCCTCCTGCTAGATCAGAGGCATGCCTCTCTGAAACTTCAAGCTTGATTTCAGTTTCAAATGCTCCCTCGAGTCTAAAACCCTCATTAATAATGGAGAGCCAGAAGGAGGGAAGAAAGCAACTTGAAGAAGATCGAGAAGCAGAAGAACAAGAGCACCGAGAAGGGGGAGGCACCAATCATGATCTAGTTTTGGATCTAAGCCTCTCCAACAAGGATTCCAACCAGGAGTCATCAAAGCCAGAACTCAATCTCATTGATTCTTTTGATACGAATCCATCAAGTAAGTCCTCGGATGCTCCTCAAGGTAATGAAACCGAGCCTCGAGTGTTTTCATGCAACTATTGCCAAAGAAAATTCTATAGCTCTCAAGCACTTGGGGGTCACCAAAATGCACATAAGAGAGAAAGAACACTTGCCAAACGTGGACAGAGAATTAGTGAAGCTTCTTTTTCTCTTCTTCGACCTAATTATTCACACCAAAATCGATACACTAGCTTGGCTTCTCTTCCTTTGCATGGCTCCTTCAACAGATCACTTGGAATTCAGGTGCACTCTATGATCAATAAGCCATCCAACACTAGTCCTTCTTCAAATATTTACGGGAAAAATGGATGGTCTAGAAAACCTATTGATCGACAACCTGAAATCGGGAGGCTTGAATCCGAGAAGTTTCTGATGGGAAAAAACATCAGTGGATCATCATCTATTAATGGGGTTGCAAGATTTGAAAGTGCTCGAAGATTTTCTCCGGTGATTACTGAAGGAATTGGTGGGTTTTGGTGGGAGGTTGGTGTTAACCATTTGAAGGCAAAACAAGATGATCTGCAAAAGCTTGACTTGTCACTGAAGCTCTAAGCAGCTCTTTCTTGATTTCTTTTTGTGTTCTTAGTTCAATCTCTTATGTTCTTCCTTAATATTTCTTTCTATTTTTTTTCTCTTCTTCTTACCTTTTTTTTTTTCCTGCTTGCTTACTAAAGATATTTTTCATCTATTCTAGTATTTTTAGTTGGATCTCTTGTAAATTCCTTTTTTCCTTTTTTTTGCCATAGAAGAACGTTAGAGAGTTTGTTTTCTTTCCCAATTCTTGAATTCGAAGTTTGCTAAATTCTATATATAGTCTTTATGTCAAAAAGAAAAAAGAAGATGTTATTGAACCTGGAAGTTGCTTAATTTGTTCTACCAAGTCATTTTGTTCAAATAAGATAGTTCTTAGCAAACAAGTTACTACTCTTTTACAATTTAAAAAAGGTAGCTTGTGGTCATCTTCCATGGCGGCTTTGGTGGGAATTTCTCAATTAATGTTAAATTTTAACCATTGGAACTACTATTGCTTCCGCGTAGATGGAATCGGTTCAACTAAGGGTTTGAATGCCTCAACATTAAATCCCATACAAATCCTTCATTAATTCTCTTATAAACCAATTCAAATCTAAAATTTAAATCATGGCAGCAAGTTATCATCACATTCCATAACACTTGGCAATGGATACAGTGTGGTCTACATCATATTTACACAACTTTTTTTTTTTCTTACACAAACTGGATGGCTGTGACTGTGTAAGGGAATTCGTATTTGACCCACCAGCGGTTGAAGAAATGGACCATCTCTACTTGTACAAATGTTAGATAAAAAAGAAAAAAAGAAAGAAAAAAAAAGAGAGAGAAGGTTGGTTGGTATAGCTAGCATGTGAAGATAAAGTCACATAATAATGACCCTCAGCTATGCTATCTTCATCATTGTCCTATATTATATTGTTTTTAATCTTTGATAACCTTGATTTCTTACCTAAGAGATCTCACAAATGGGGTCTACGGATTAGTGGGTCCAAATCAACCTGATGTATGCGATTAACACCATGCTAATCATATCCCCAACTTAATCTTCCTAGAATCAAAAGGTAAAGTGACGGAAACCTCGCTGCTATGATAGTTAATTACCACAGAAATCTCGGATTAGTGAGATAGATAGGATCATAGGATGACAGTTTGTATCACACAAAGTCCTTAGGCTACGGACCATGAAATTTGGTAGGGTTTCAACACGTGTATGAGTTCAGTTCGGCTGTCTATTTCCTGTGTTAGGCTGCTATTATCCCCCTCCCGTTTTTCCAATTAAAAGAATTCCCACCTATGATTTTGCCTCTCATTTAAGAAACACTTCAAAACATGGCTGGGAACGGATGCATGACAAAATGGGTTGCCATCATTTTTTATGAGCTCAGTTTAGGTGAAAAAATGAAGCAAGAACTGGTCCTCTCTCTTGAGATCTTATAATTATATATAAAGTAAGGTTGTTTTGTCCACATTTATGTTTTAAAATTAAGGCTGGATCTTTTGTGATCTTAAACCATTGTCTTTTCTTCATGGACACAGTCAAATCCACTACCTGTCGTTTCTATTTCTTAGTGCATTGTAATGATATAATACACGCATAAAAAATGTTGAGCTGCCATTCTATATATGTGCTGCTGCTCCTGACGGTTGGTGAAAAAAATAATGCAAGAACTAGTTTCTATATTTATAAGATCTTACACTGATCAAAGCTCCTGCAGGAGCTGGCTTACTTTATCAATAACCTTTCCATCAGGAGCCCTCGCGAGAAGGGAATTCAGTACATTTTAAAAAAAAACAGATTCGAGCTGCACGGACGGATCATATCAGAGTTTTTTAAAATCAGTTCATAAGCAGCTTATTTGATGATTTTATTAAATGTGATTCAACTAGTAACCTTGGAATCTTTGATCCAATTTTTTATCTAATCTAGATTTAAAATTAAATTAAATTAAATTATATGAGAGTTGTTTGATATAAATCGGTCAACTTAACTCATTCAATATATAAACCTTCTTATCTAATTTTTTATTTAAACCGAGTTTAAAATTAAATTGTATAGAAGTTGTCGTAATATGATTCAATTAATTTAATTAGTTCAAAAATAACCTAGTCGATCGGTTAAAGGAATATGATGATGAAAATAAGGAAATGAATGATGAAATTGATAGGAAAAAACTCTCAACTTGATTTCTTGTTTAACTCGGGTAATTCAGGTCTAACATTAAATTATATGAGAGTTGTCTTGATGTAATCCATTTATCTTAGTTGGCCTAAAACAGCTCCTGAAAGTGTACTTGTTAGAAGGGCTTTACCTTCCCACCGCCGACCTAATAGAAAAATAGTTTCAAGTTCAATAAGTTTTCATTCCTTGTCTGAAAGAAAAATAGTCTTAGGTCCAATAGGCTGGAGATACCCATGGTTTTAAAAAAAAAAACTTGGTAAAAGATGATAAATGTTTTTTTTTAAAAAAGATAAAATTGAAATAAAAAAATAGATGGTTTAGTTGAAAAAAAGAAAAGAAAAAAAAAAGAGCAGCTTCACTATTTATATATGAATATTGAACAGTGGAATCTCCTTACTGATTCTCACTTCTTTTGGTATAAAAGTAATTTAGTAATTTTATTATAATTTCAAAACTAATCTCAGCTAATTAGATCATAGAAAAATTCAATTGAAAAGAAAAAAAATTAAAAATGAAAAAAAGAAAGAGTGGGGGTTACATGATTTATTATTTATATGAAAAGTGAATCAGCAAAGTTGACATCCCAACTCTTTGATGTAGTAGTTAATAAGCTTGATATTCTTATCACTTGGAGAAAAAACAAGAAAAACGAACAGAATACAACTAAGTTTTTCGATCCAACAATAACTGGGATCATCTCATGTTTAGAAAGAAACATGACTAGTTATATACCTGATCTCTTACCATTAATTCTGAATTCGATAATTAATCTAGGATTGGTGAAGGAAAGAAATAGATATTTAAACATATGCTAAAATCATGTTTATTCATTTTAAATTTAATAGCATAGATTAAATAGACATGATTGGACATGAGAGGAGGATTTGGATCTTTTAACTATTTTTTTTGTTTTTAATGAATAAAGCATGCCATAGTGGTTTCATAAATAATCATGAATAAAATGATGACTTTATGTAATAAAACAAGTCTGATTTTATACTGTAATAAAATTTAAATTACTTTCTGTCAAAATCTTCATTTCTTTGCCTTTCGTGATTTTGTTTGGAAGTATAATTATAATTGTTTTTTAAAATGTTTTTTGTGTTAAAATATATTAAAATAATATATTTTTTATTTTTAAAAAATTATTTTTAGATCAGAACATCAAAATGATCCAAAACACAAAAAAAATTATATTTTTAAAAAGATGGTTTGCATTGTCCACGTTACAGAACTCTTTCATCCATGGCTGATATTATTGTTCTTAAAAAAGAAAATTTATCTTCTTCAAATTAATTTAAATCACAACAGTTAATAAGAGACATTAAGAAAAATAAAAGCAAGAAAAAGGAACTGATTCAGTTTTTTGTTGAATTTCTTTTCGAAAATAAATTTAATTAAAAGTCTGGGTCCAAATCCACTACAAATGAAAAAATAAAAAATAAAAAAATGTTTATAGTGGAATGGGATTTGGGTTTAATCTTTTTTTATTTGGTGAAAAGAAAATAGGCCGAAAATAATTTGAGTTTGAGTTTGGATTTGGATTTGAAGTGAAAATGGAGTCCAATTCAAACTTAATTAACATAGTTACGCTAATTTCAATTTATTTTTGGTTCTAAAACAGATGTATAGATAAATTGTTTGCATGTCCATTTAATAGATATCCATTGATTACCAGATTCGACTCTTTTTTATTAATTTCTTAAATGATTTTTTAAAAAAATCTAAATTTAAAAAACGAACTATAAATCCATACATAAAACCACAAAAATCCATCATAAATAATATGATAAAAAATCATACATCATGTTGAAAAATAAAATTCCAAATCCACAAAATAAAATACAAAAAGGTTGAAGAAATGAGTGAGACCTCAGACCTGGGCTAGGTGAACTCCTTGCTCTCCTCCGCATCTGACCCTAGTCAAGTCCGGGCGGATTTCATCCTCCCCCGGATTGAGCATTTCACATGGTACCGAATAGCCGACGAGGGAGATGAACTGTCATCATCAGGATCATTAGGACCAGCTGCACCAAAATGGGATCAAAGCTTAAAGCTAACTTCAGTTGAACGTAGATACAACATCCAAGAAAGTAGCAGCGAGACTCGACCTAATCTTCTCCTTACTACCTAAACCAGTCCCCTAGGCCTAATTTTAATCTATGAAGCTAGAAAATGATGACCGAAAGCTTGCCACTTCCAAGAAAATCATTAACTTCGTTTGGACTCCGAAGAGATCTGAATAATCTTTTTTTTCTTTTATGACGAACCATGTACAAAGTGTATTGTTAGAAGAAAATGGGAAAGCAAGAAATCACTTGGAAGTGAAGGTATAAAACGTAAAATCTTCAATTGATCCGCTGTGATGATTTTAAACCATCCAGTTTTTCTGCTACAAAACTTTATACATGTGGCAAGCAAAAATTGAAATCCAACAAGAAAAGAAATGATTCTGTTGTGAATACACATGTTCCTTTTCAAACATTTGAATGAATACTTCTAACTAGAAGGGATTTAAAACTGTTAGATAGCACAACTATCTAACCTAAACTAGCCTGGAAAGGTCAAACACCGATCGATTGTCAGGCAAAAGTGGGCTTACTGTGTCAGGCGCATGCTTTGTCCAAAAATGAGCTCTTCCACTTTCTACAGAACTTAGCAACAAGGCTTCTATCTCTTAGCATCTGGAGAAGTTCCTTCATTTTGGGTCTCGCCCTTCTGATCCTGCGGGGAAGAATCAGGAATTGATGCTGGTCCCAGAGACTTCTGTTTTACTGTCTCGCTACTGTCTTCCTGGACCTGGGTTTTTGTTACACTGCCACCTGATTGTTTCTTAGATTCAACCGCAATTTCCTTAACGACCTCCTCTAGTTTACCTAGTCTCTCCTTCACTTCTAGAAGCTCCGACTCAGACTGAGCTTTTTCTTCAATAGCTTTTAGTTCCTCCTCTTTTGCTTTCTCCTCTTCTTCTTTCTTTTTCTTCTCTAGTTCCTGGGATGGTCAGAGAATCATCAAACTAGGAGCCCGAATACAAAACAATGACTTCAGACCGATGCAAGAGAAAATGTGGATAACTTTAGTGATGCTAATAGATAACTAGAGTGATTGTATACACAGAAATGAACTGTTTAAAAGCAATTTCTGTTGCATTTAAGGCATCAATTTTCCCTCGGAGAGGCTAATGAAACCACTAACAAGAGCCATTACAAAAGTTGGCGTCATAATAGAGCAGCAAGTTTGGTGAAAAACCACATAATAAAGAAATATTTTAAGAACTTCAAAGAACACATTTTAAACAAAACAACAGAATAAAACTGAATTGAGATGAAGCTTCAAACTTTATTGGCGATTCTTACATCACTATACTATTTAACTACATCATTAACTGTTCAACAATATCAATTAAATTTGTCCATATGCAGGAAAGGTATTAAAATTTGTCAGCCAAGAGCAGATATTGATAACGTTGAATGCACGTTGACCTTCAAATGTTTAGCATGCCGACCTATAAGCAATAGTGAAACGGATGTATAATTTTCTGATCAACAACTAGAAACTATGATTTGTAGGAGACACCAATTTAATGCTTCGGCATCTGAAGTTTTTCATCTAAAGAGTTCCTTGTGAGGATCCAACTACACAATGATTGGCATGCAAACATATGATTCTGAGACAACTAGAATAGAGGAAAAAGGAAAATAGTCAGGGAATAAAGACGCAGAATGATATAGGACTTAAAGCGCAATTTATCACCACTGACAAGACAATAACGTTACCGCATCCATTTTTTTCATTTCATGTCGAGCGTATTGAGCCACCAAATATACAGCTGTTAGAGAGAAAAAAAAAAGAGGAAACAAAATGAATATGCATTCTTTTAGATAGCAACAAAATAACCAGGAGAAGGACACATCTTAATATGAATATGACAATATGCCAAAAATGTGAACTGAGATACCCAGTGAAGGCAAGCAGGTGAAGAAGAGTTGTACCAGATGGAAATCAATCCTGAACATAAAAGACACGAATGTAAGTAAACATATTGAAGATGTCAGGAGATTCGACGTGAGAAATATTGCTGATCAGTCTATGCATTACATTACAGAAATAATTTCAAACAGTCCACTCAAATTATCATAATCAACCCATCAAAAGGCATTTCAAAGAAAGAAAAATAAAAGCCCTTTGAAATGCAATTCTCCCTGATGGGTGTCCCAGGACCAGAAACTGATATCAGTCTGATTTCCTCTCGTGCATAACACTAAAGTCTCAAGATTAGCACCCCATAGGAGGAACCAATGCTTAGCACATGTTCGACAAAATGCCTATAAGAAACTCAATAAGTAACAGCAATCAAACCCCACGATCCAATTCACATACCAAAGACCCGAATAAAATAAAACAGCACAAAAGGAAAGAAAATTCGCAATACCCAAATTTCTTTTTCTTTGGAGGGTCACTGAAGAGGATCTTAGCAGCTTTCATGAAGTCAAGATTATCTAGTTGCCTGCTCGCCTCCTCGTATTTGCTCACTTTTGAATCTGTTTTTTCACTGATGCTTTTGTTATTGTTGTTGTTGGGTTTAATAGTGCTGCTGCAAAATTGCTTGCTCTGAAGAGTGAGTTTGATTCGGGCCAAAGTTTGTCTGGCGCGAAACATTGTTTTCTTGTCTAAAACATCATGGGATTCTGCGATGTTGGGTGGCATAAGTTTTCGCTTTCACCTTCATCCCTGCCAAAGATTTGTCGAGCGATCACAGAGCTTGGGTTTTTATTTTTTAGTGAATGCAAAGGGAGCTTTCTTTTGGGCCTGAGAGATGTAAAGGTGAGTCGCAAAATAACGGAATATGGGCCGGGGAAAAAAGAAAGAAAGAAAGAGGGAGTTAATAAAAGAGTTTTTTTTTAATCTCTAAAAAACACGTGGTTATTAATCTCGATTTTGAAACTAGTTTGAAATTTGTGTCGTTTAAACCTGGGTTAATCCATTCAATAAAGTTTGATTAGGATAATTTTAAAGATTTTCTTTTAAAAAAATTAATTAATATTATTTTATTTTAAAAAATAAAATAAAACTTGAATCTTGAACTGAACTATTAACTATATAAAAAATAATTTTAGGTTTTTCATATAGGTTTTTTTTAGAGTAAATTAAATAAATAATCTACAATCAAATTGATGCATTAGCCAAGAATTTAACATAATATTAGAATTCTTTTTTTCCTAACCATGGTGGAAAATGTAGAGTTCAGATCCGTGACTTTGTTTTTCTCTTAAGAGAGAGGCATGGAGAAATGTGATTTTAGTACCTAAATTTTAAATATTTTAACAATAATTGCATTATTGTAATTATTCATGCTTGTGATCTTGTAAATTCATAGAATTGTGAGTTCCATTTCAAGTGTGTAAGTAATTAATTTGTTGGAGCATGATAGCATTTGATTAGAGGCAATCCCAAACATGCTTGGCTTAATGCATTTATTGATTAGTTTTGTGACCCAAGCGAAAATTTGTTTTTGTATTTAAAAAATATTTTTGAAAATTTTTTATGTTTTTTATTTTTAATTTTTTTTTATAATTTTGAATTATTTTAGTGTACTAATATTAAATCTAAAAATTTAAAACATAAAAAAATATTTTAATATATTTTTAAATAAAAAATATTTATAATCAAAATGATAATTCCAAATACTAGTTAGTATAATCGATAAGTAGGTTGATTCAGGGATTCTCTTCGAATAGAGAATATCTTGAAGGGGGGGAAGGATTAACGGCGGGGGAAATTAATTTTGGCAAACAAAAGAACTCACCTGAGTCTTGTCTGCAAGTTCTATCCCTGTTAATCCTCTGCTCCCTTCTGGAGAAACAACATGAGAATATGCAAACTTAAAAGATAATTCCATTCTTATTTTTCTCAAGACCTTAAACCCAGAACTCATCTAGCTTTAAACAATTCTTATGGTCTCATCTAGTAGATTTGTGTTTGGATTTTTTTTTCTACATGAAGAACATGAGATACGAGAGAAGGTTCACATGAAAAGAGATAATGACTTGTGTGGTAATAATTACCTTTCATATTTTATTATACATGAGAGTATTATTACTTTTTTCATTGTTTTTTATGTATTTGTTTTACCAAGGTTACAAAATGTAATATTCAAAAACTTGGTTGCAAAGTGAAAAAAATAATAATAATCATATGATGCTCATAGTAATTTATCCTTTTAAAATTGATTATTATTTTTTTAATCTTATCCTTCAACATTAAGTTTGTTGAGAATTTGTTTCATAATTTTTTTTTATACGGTGATCTCAGTTTCATGATCAAAATCATAAATTTGAAATGTTAACTCAGATTAATATCGATTTTTCTTTTAGATCTTTTTTGAACACCGATTTTTTTTTAATTTTATCTTTCATTGACTTTGTTGAAAATCGAGCTTCATAATTTTCTTCACTTTTCTTTTTATTAAATTTTCTCAATCTTATTACCTATATTACAGGTATAGCAAGTTAGCCTAGGTTAACTTGAATCTTTTTTTTATATATACTTTTTTAAAAAATTGAATATTTTTTCAATTTTGTACTTCAACATTTGATTTATTTGAGAATTGAATATCATGATTTTTCTTATCTTTTCTTCTATAAGGTTATCTTGTCCACATGATTTAACTCCCGAGGTTTAATGGTCTTATCTAGGTTTATTGGGGTTTTTTTTCTTGATTATTTTTTTATTTTATCCTTCTACATTTAAAATGTTAGGAACTAGACATGGTTGTTTATTTATTTATTTTTATAAGATTATTTAAGTCTCATGACTCGGTTAATGAATTTGTTATGTTAAATTAGGTTATTTTTTAATTTTTTTTCAACTCTATCTTTTAAAAGTGGATTGTATTTGAATGGAGTTTTGTTATTATTATTTTTAACTAGTATTCTTTCTATGTATCATTGTGATCACGTTTTTTTTTTAAAAACTCCATTCATTTATTGTCATTAATTTTTTATTAAATAATTAAATACAATCATCGTAATGGACCCATTAAGATCTAGTATCTGCGTCTTGAATTTTTTTTTTTTAAAAAAAACACACACTAATAGCACTTCAACATTATTCTCCTACATTAAAAAATAAAATAAAATCAGTTCATCTCACGGCGAATCAAGGAACACCTATATATATATATATAAACCTGAAACAGGTCAAGCATCTGAGAAGTTGGGGTCCCAAAGTTAGTTCACCAACCCAGATGGGAGGCTGTGGTGGTGGCTAGCCTGAGCTATTTCAATTCTGAAGCCCCTTTTGGGATAAAATTGGAGGCCCTCTGAAACCGTGTTCTTGCCATCCATGGCATCCTTGCCCTTCCAAAGGGCAAACTCCTCGATCTAAAGCCATTTTTCCTTTCTCGAGGACCAGCGCAGGAAAGGTAGAGTTTCCTTAATCATGTAAAGATCCATCATGAACAGTACCATCCAGCTAGTGAATCTCCAAACATTTCTCTTTTGGAAAACAAGAAAATCAAATTACCATTCTTGTTCCATCAAAATTTTGGAAGTCCAAGCTACTTTTCCATGGCTTGAATGCCATAGCAATGCTGTAGCTATCGAAAATTGATCGTCTTCCTCGTCCCTGACACGCATAACCTAGTCTAAGTGTTAATTGTTGTTTAGGAATTCTGGTTTTGCGTTTTAAAAATATTTTTTTAAAAAATATTTTTTTATTTTAAATTATTTTTTTTATGTTTTTAAATTATTTTGAAGTGTTAATATAAAAAATAATTTTTTAAAAATAAAAAATATATTATTTTAACGTATTTTCAAGTAAAAAATATTTTTTAAAATAATCATTATTATATTTTTAAACATCCTTTTAAAAAGATTTTTTGTCCTAACCTATCTTATATGATACATAATAAATTAAAAGTTTATTTTTATTAAAAAATAACAAGTCTAATATTTTTTTAAAAGTTAGTCTAACTCAAAAATTAATTTAAAAAATATTATAGTTATTGGATTGCATTAATAAAATAACACAATTTATATAAGTTATGTTGTTACCAATGTAATTCAAAAACAAAATTATAAAAGTTGAGACGGAAAAAACATCATAGCCACTTAAGATTTTTGATGTTATGCTATTTTTAACAGTTCATTTTATGTTATTTTTTTGAATGTCTTTTTATGTTGTGCTATTTTATTGAATATTTCTTGTGTTAATTAAAAAAAAATAATTAATCAATTAAAGAAAAATTTCCATGACTGGTTTTTGAGAGTAAGTGTTACTTGGATCAACTAAAAGCTACTAGATTATTGATATTTTGTTCCAAGTGATTAAATTAAACATGCCATTGAATTTTATTTTTTTCTTCTTGACCTATTCATGATTGAGTATGTGGATCATCAAACTAGGTTATAGACTCATAGACAACATTGCTTCCTAGTGCATGATGATCTTTGAATTTCTCTTACATCCTAACTAGAGTGTGTTGACTTGAAGGAAACCATGTAAATTGGAAGCATATTGTATAAATTAACTTAGCATCTCTCTATGTTTTAGACCTCTATCCATGCGGTCATCTAGTCATTAATCATGACTATACTATTCCCATATCATAATATAATATGATATGATATGATCCCCCCACTAAGTACCATAATGAGCAAACGTTACTTTCTCCCAAAACAATCTCAAATCCCTCAACACAGCTCACAATTTTGCAACCACCAAGACACATTTCTTTTTTTTATTTATTTCCTTGACATTTATTATGTTTTTAGGTATTAAAGTTGAGGTTTTTCTGAATTGATTTTCAAATTTCAAATAAATCATTTATTTTTGAATCTATACATTCATATATAAATGCCTTTTTTTCAACATTTCTTCTTGAATTCAAACCTAAAACAATGACATAAAAATATAACCACCCATGCCCCCACAGACATTAAAATTGCATCTGTATTTGGTAAGTGTTTTTGATGAGATAATTTTTTTTTAATATAAAACGATTTAGAAAACAGTTTTGAAATGAATTTTTTTAAAACACAATATATAAAAAGGCATGTCCTTTGTTCAATTATGCTCGTTTTTTATATTTCATGACAGCAAGAAACAGTTTGTGCGTATTTAAAACACAAAGCAAGCCTAATCATCTGCACATAAAAATTCTTTTGTAAGAAAAAAGAAAAAAAATTAAATAGAACACAGTGCGGCACTACATTAGTGCCGCACTGTAGGTGACCATAAAATAGAAGATTCTCATTCTTCTCTTTACCAGCTTTCAAAACACAAAAAGGAAAAAAAATAACATATTTTTAAACTTCCACCAATCTCTCTTAAGATTTTGTTGGATAGTGAGTGAGTGAGTGAGTGAGTGAGTTCAATTATATTGAAACAGATAGTAGTTGTTGAAAAAGACATGGCTATATATCACGTCCCACCCATTTAATGTTGTCATGGGTTCATTTGGTGGTAAGAGGAGTGGCTAATGAGAAGAGAGGGAAAGGAACGAGAAAATGTTGTGTAGAAAAAATTTGAGTTGCAAGGATACAGGATCTGTGCCTGTGTACCTTAATGTTTATGATCTGACACCAATTAATGGATATGCTTATTGGCTTGGACTCGGAGTTTATCATTCTGGGGTTCAAGGTTAGTGCTATGTGGAAGAGTACAAGTGTTGGCATCTTCTTTTGAATCTTTGTCAAGTTGCATACCTTTCAAGCTTTTCTATTATTGAATATTACACATTACTAGTTGGATCTGTTGTTATGCTTTAATTTAGATCGTTTACAGTGTTGGTGCATTGAATCTTCAAGGAAAAGCGGTGTTCTTTGAAGTTCAACCTTTGAGTGTTAATTTTTAGCTTTAGAACAGGTTGTTTGGTTAATGAGAATCTGCAATAATTTTTGAATTTAGAAATTTGGGTTTTCTTTTCTGAGATTCATGGAAACAAGACACTTGGTAAAGTTTAGGCACAGTGAGGTTCTTTTCTTTAGGAAATGTTTAAAGATTCCTTCTTTCATCTCCACGGCTCTTATCAAAGGCTGAATAGCGAATACTTTTTTCACTGTTCTTAATTTTTTTCCCTTTGATGTTTTCAATCTGTTTATATGAAAAGAACAATATTAGTAAGATTAAAACGGGGATTATATTATGCTGCAGTTCATGGTATTGAGTATGCTTTTGGGGCTCATGAGTATCCAACAACTGGAATTTTTGAAGCAGAACCAAAACAGTGTGATGGGTTTACGTTTAGAAAGACAATTTTGATTGGAAAAACAGATTTGGGTCCTGAAGAAGTGAGAGCAATGATGGAGGAGCTAGCAGAGGTATATAGAGGGAATGCTTATAATTTGATAACCAAGAACTGCAACCATTTCTGCAACGATGCTTGTCTAAGACTTACTGGCAATCCCATCCCGAGCTGGGTTAATCGGCTTGCTCGAATTGGTAAGAATTAAACCTCATCAATTCTGTTTATGAGTTGTTCAATTGAGTATTAGAGTTATAAATTGTGAAGTAGAGTGCTAACTTTCAACAATTTAGATGGATGATTTGGTTCTTGAATGAACAGATGAAGTGATTATGTTGATACGAGACTATAATGGCCATTTTAGTAGGTGAAAAGTAGATAAATGTGAGCCCACCACAAAACTCAGTTTCTTCAAAATAATGAAGAATTGTGAATGAATTCTCAAAAATGCATTAAAGTTCGTGATAATATTTGGTTCCTTTTTCATAACAAATCCGATAATCTCCTCTAATTCAAACCCTATTGAATTGTACACAGGTAAAAACTAGTCAAAATCCAATCCAGGATGAAAAAGGCAGTCAGTTTTTAAGCAGTTCTCTATGTGGAGTGAAATTCTGCATTTGTTGTAGCAATAAACCATTAGATATCTGTCAAGTCGTGCTATGCTTGGCTAGTGCTGTTGTCTAGTATTTAACTTGCAATGGTTCTTATTCCTGATCTTTTGCAGGCTTTCTATGCAATTGTGTTCTTCCTGCAAATCTAAATTCAACTAGAGTTCAGCATCATAAAATTGAAGATAAGGCTTGTGAAGGAGAGAAGAAAAAATTGACAAGTGAGTCCAACAGATTCACACCTTCTAATTCGTCATCATCTTCGTCATCATCGCCTGTAGTTCGCGGTAGAAGTAGAAGCAGGCGTGCTCTTCCACCATCTTCACCCTTGATTCTCCGTTCTTCATCTCCTTGATGATCTTAAAGAACTGAATTTTTGATTTCTTGAAATTGTTCAAAGAAAACGAGGGGAAGCAAAATCCTTAAATTATAGTTTTATTTTCTCTTTTTCATCATTCTTTTCTTGATTTTTTTTGTGGTGCTAACATATTGTTGAAGGGATTATGCAGGCATGCAGCGCATAAATGTAAATGTGTATGCTTTCAACTTTTTTGGCAAGTGATGTTATGTCTCTGCACTATTTCCCAAATCAACCTGTAGTGTCGCCTGAGATATGAAATTAATGAAGAGATTTTGCTTGGTGCACATTTTCATTTTGGTAATTCTTGTGTTTCACCTGGACTCATTTTTTCATATAACTAGTGAAACTATATTGAACATGCAAGTCTCTGAGAAAACACTGTGGCTAGGGCTTCTTTTAGCTGAAAACATAACTGAGCAACTGGTCATCTTTGGAAAGCATGTGGACAAAGATATGATTCCATTCGGTGAAAAGACTGAAAGATGTCCAGAGTGAGAAAGCAAAAGTCATATCTTGTGCTAATGTTAAAGCATCTCGTGAAACCTTGCAGTTCTTGATTGGTAAAGGGCCTTGAAATGAGAGGCACGAATACTTGCTTTGTCAAAGTGAAATTCAACATGCAGGACAGTGAATCTTGGACTTTCGAGCGTTGAAAATTAAGAAAAGTTGAATGTAGCCTGCATTTGCTTTATTCCTTGCTCTTGCTTCCCATGGAATACAATGCGGGATGCCATCCTGCACTATTCAGTTTGGTGAAACCTCTTCTGATTCCATGACATAAAGAAGGGTATCCCATGTCGTTTTCCAATCGAGGGCTGTGGCTATCAACTGTGTAGCTCAAAATGTTCCTTCTTCTGACATAAAAAATCTTGCAGTTCCAGATTTCTTTATCACAGACGAACTTGAGGAAATTGTTTAGACAGAATGGCTATCAATTGTGTAGCTCAATCGAGGGCTATGGCTATCAACTGTGTAGCTCAAAGTGTTCCTTCTTCCTGCAGAGGCTGCTCAATCCTTTTTCGCAACATGAAAAAAAACCATTCTGTCTGAACATTTTTGCTTGTGTCCATTCATATAGAAACTCAAGAGCCAGGACTGCAGATTTCTTTATCACAGACGAACTTGAGGAAATTGTTTGGCCAGCTTCCCAACTAAATACTTCGAATCTCAAACTCCACACTTCTGCGGGGTGGCAAGGTCTTAACATTCATCTCCAATTTTTCATTTTTTAAAACAATACGAAAGTGCTAGATCAACTTGGTAGTCTTCTTCAATCTGACTGATGGAATGACAAATATATCCAACTCTTGCATCAACCACAACTTGAATGACCTAACTTTAGTTTCGTACTAACTTCAAAGTTCACGGCAGGGTTCCAGTTTTCCGAAAGAAAAGGGGGAAAGAAAAGGAGGAAGATAAAAGCACCGGCCTGTTTCCTTGAGCACTGTATTCAATCGTGTTGAAGAATACAACACTGTTAACCTTCACATTTAGCAAAACAACACCTTTTTTCAGAAACACGATATTTATTAAATATTATACTTCTAAGACATGATCGTTAATTATTGATATCATGGTTAGGAAGACAATATCAATTGAACTGTAATTGCTATCCCTTTTTATCCTTGGTATTATTATTATTCAAGTTTCCACTCACCAACATGCTCATTCCTATTTTTCCACACATACCTCCCTCGCCCTTCTTGAAAATTCTTCGTCCATGTCCCGTCATAGAAATCTCCACCCAGACTTAAAGGTCTGGGGATACTTTCCAGAGGATATATCTTGTCTGAAAAGAAAAGTGTACGAGGGAGGACGGTAAGGTATTCAAGAAATGCCACATCTTTGCAATGGTCAGAGATCAAGGTTCAGGAGAAGTGAAGGGGGAGGTTCAGTCCAGGCATCATCTAGACGAGATAGACAGGGAAAATCTTAAAATGGGCTTGAGGAAGGCTTTGCGAATTTTCATTGCAGCTGGAGCTGTGAAAGTGGGCACTTACCGTAGTGATGGCCACAGAATAATATAGTCTATGAAGGTATTAGCGAGAAGGATTTGGAAGAGTTCTTGGACACAATCACATTATAATTATTTTGTTGTATTTAAAAATAATAATATTTAATAAAAGCTATGTTTTCCAAGAAATATACTATTTTAGTAATTTTTTTTCAAATTTGTTATTCTACCAAAACTCTTTAATTACTATGATTTTTTTTTCTTAAAAAAAAAAAAACCATTTACAAGCTATACGTTGGGATGGTTGCCTGGATGTTGGCACTCATAATTGATTCATGTGCTGAGCTATTGCAACGAATCAACATAATAAAACTAAGAAAGCAGCCGACTTTGAATGCTATTCAACATCACATGTAATGCCTGAATGAGATGGCATTTTCATCTTAATTTGAATATGTTTTAAAAATATATTTATCATGAAAAAATGTTAAATTAATATATTTTTTAATGTTTTTTTGTTATGATTTTGATGTGTTAATATAAAAAATATAAAAACAATCTAAAAATTAATTTTAATATACTTTCAAATAAAAAATACTTTTAAAAAATATCTTACATCACACTACTAAACACATACCTAGCCAACTCAACCACAGAAAATCTACTCAAACTCAATGGAGAATTTTCTTGAACGGTATCTATCCTAGCGACAAGCAGAACTTGCATGGACAACGACGAGTAAACATCACTTTCTAAGTGTGTGTTTGGGATAGAGATGTGGTGAGATAAGATTTTTAGAGGTACAACCTTTTTAAAAGCACAAATCACATCTCATTAAAAGCAAAAACTACATGCTTTTTATTGCTTTTTTATGGATCCCTCCAAAAAGAAACCTAACCACACCTCTATCCTAAACACACCCTGAGAAATTTGAGCGTAAAATAGAGGTTTGGTGGAGAGCAGGATTAAAATAAACCAAGTAACAAGGGAAGTTACAAATACAGGGGAGTTCAATTGGTGTGGTTTCAATAATCCTGCAAACAAATCAATCACACATCTTATTAAACAGCAAAGAGAAAGAGAGGGAGAAAATAGAGAACAGGCATGGGATGAAAAATAATACATTTCCCAAATGGCGGGGAAAAGAAAATGGATTTCACCACTACCTGCTCAAATAACAACAACAATGGTTTACAGCCGAGAACCAAGTAACCAAAAGCATTGGGTTTTAGGTCCTTTTGGCTCGCATCCATTCTACAAAATTGTCCAGGATCAGGGGCCATGCAAGTTCCGGATCATAATTACTGAAGTCTGGAAAACTTATCTGTTAAAAGATTTGAAACTGTCAGTAGAGTGGGAACATGATAACAAGCCGAAACATCTACAGGACAATGGCAACTAAGCAAGCGCAGAGACATCGGTATCGTATAATGAAGGATCACCAGATAATTTAAGCCAATGCCGAAATAAATTTTACTCTCTCTTCAGTTTTTCTTCTGCTTTTCCTTGTGAAGGGAACTGTACTGTTAAGGTGCCTAAACATGCATGGATATGCACTACCAAAATACAAAATACCATGAAAAGGATGGAAGGTGCATGCAGCACACCACTAGGTCTATAACTAGTCAAATAAATACAAGGAAATCGAGAGATTTCGAGTTATCTGGTGAAGAATAGGAAGTACCTCGTTGCAAAAACGGTAAAAGCCCATCCACTGATCCATGTTTATGACCTTATAATCACTCTGAATCTGCACTCACAGTGAAAGCACAGTTCATCAAGGGCAGCAACAACTACCAAAGAAAAAAAATACATGAACATAAAACAACGGGGCATTTCCTCTCAAAGTCAGCTAATGAAGTTGCCTAGATCACCTAGCATATCAAACTTAAAAAGAGAAGAAGCAAGCCAATAGACCAGAGAGAAGCATAAATTTGTCGATCAAACACAACATAAGTGAAAAGGGTGCTGCCAAATTCACTACAAGATTTGTTATTCCCAATATTTACTTTTTAAAATGACCGTTGTAACTTGCAACCTCTTCATATCAACATTAGTGAAGGTAAGTTGGAACATGATAAATTAAAGAGGAGGGTACATTAGTTATTTTGAAAATCAATTAGCGGGAATAACAAAATTGTTAGTGAATCTAGCAGCACCAGAATAAAAAATGACCCTTGACATTGTCAATCAAGAACTAGAATACAAACATTAGCAAATTTCAGAAAACACAAATGAAAATTGCGGCCACTGACCTTTAGATACTCAATGAAGTAATCAACCTGGGCTTGGAAATGGGATCCTAAAACAAGATCCAACAATTGGCAGATGCTCTCTATGTCTATACTCTTTTGTTTCTCCTCTGAACCGGAAAAAAAGGGTGAGAGCAGCATAAATAAGGAGAGAAACTGAGAAAGATAATGTTTCCACATGAGAGAACACTCCACTGTGAACTCATAATACCTGTTAGGCAATACCGGAATGCATAGTTATAGAAATCCACAAAGTTTGATGGCCTCTTAACCTTTTAGATATGAGAATAAAAGATCAGTAGATTCCCAACCTTCTTTAGATCACTTCCTTTCATCAAGTAAAGGTCATACCTCTTTCTCTAGATCCGGGAGGGCCTTTTTTAATTTATTTAGAGTATCAGCCCTCAGTGATTTGAGGCCCTGTCGCCACTCCTCCTATGAATAACAAGACATTCTAGAGTGAGAGAGAGAAGAATGGGAAAAGCGAGTGATATTACTAATTATGTAATATTAAGAGAGAGAGAGAGAGAGAGAGAGATATGGTGATCAACATGAGGGAACAAGAAGATGGAAACAAATACTCAAGAGCTTAAGATGTATCCCAGCACGTATTTGTATGTATAAGAGAGTGATGACAGTTTTGGGTATATGGTAATCAACATGAAGAAGGAACAAGGAGACGAAAACAAATAATTAAGAGCTTAAGATATATCCCAATGCATATTTGTATGTATAACTTCTAGATCGTACAACAAATCATGCATGCACAAATGGAAAACGACAAGCCACAAAGCACAGATAAGCGTCCACGGAGATAGAGATTGCAACAGGACCAGGTAATTTTAATGAGTGAACAGCGTTGGTATCTATTTATGTCTGTGCGTGTATAAAAGCATGTATAGTAAGTATTGAATATTAGCACCATGAAATCTTTATATGTTTTGAGTAAACACTGTTGCAAACAAAATCAAATTCTGAAGAAACTCTCGCTTCATAGAAAAACAAGTCAGAAAACTATCCAAGCATCTCCTTGAAAGCTAAAATCAATTAAAAGGCTGCTAATAACAACTAATACATTTTATTATTGGACGGTGGAAAAAAATGGCAAGTCAAAATTGAAAATCAAAGATAAAAAGTAGATAACATATTTGTCGAATAACATCAAAATAGAAACAAGAATCAAAGTGACTGATTTAGTAGAAATTGATGGGTTTAGAAGACAGATGTTCCTTACCAGGGTAAAGTATCCCTGTTTTTCAGCTCTCATTTTCCTGGTATGTATATAGTCCATCAGTTTCAACACATAATCTTAAGGTCAAAAGTTAAGCACGGTCTCTAATACCTTCCAGTCTAACTTACCAAGCTAGCATCAAGATTCTAACATCAGTATGATCCACCTCCATATCTGAACATAGAGTTTCAATTCCTTCTGGGCTGTTCAAATGACATATTTTTAACATCAGAAATGCAGTGACAAATCTTAAAATGATACACCTTAAATCATTCTTTGATAAAGCAACTTAAGCAGAAACATGTACTCTACTTTATGAAAGCGAGAATACACACTGAATTATCATAATTTAGCATTCCTGTTACAATTCATCATTTGCATGCAAGTTCTTACAAACTTCCAATTATTGGTAAACCCTCATGTTCTTGCTAAGGAAAGAAGCTTCCCTCACTGTTGTGATGGCAGTCCAACTTATTATCATTTATCACTTGAATTCACTAGTGGACAGAATCTACCCCTAGTACTTTTTATCCTACCATCGCGAGATGGTATTAACTAAAAATCTAGCCTCCTGTAGGATAACAAAATTACAAGTGTTCATCAAGACTACTTTGAATACATATGGATCGTCCACGTTTAGTTTCCGTTGGCTTTCCATTCATTCTGCAGAAGTTCCACACAGGACTTCCTTCCATATCTTGAGTTTGATTCTGATTTGTGCCTGCAATATTTTTTAACAGATTTTTTCCACACTTTTCCATTTTTCTCTTTGGATTCTCACTTTTAATGTTGGAATCAAGGTTCACAAAACCCCTGTCAGGAAGGAGCTAAGTTTTCAGGAAAGACATGTTGACTACATTTCCAATATCAACAATGCATTACCTAATCAAAAAACGTTCCCTAAGAATTTTTTGAAAAGATTTCTAAGAAATATGGATTTTTTCCTACCAAATGACATTGAAGCTCAGAGACACAGAAAGTTGAAGTTTGAAATATGAAGACGAAGTGTTGCATGCAAAAATCATCATCACAAGAAGTTCATTCATAGGTAATTAAGTAACTTACAAACATATCATCTCCTTAACTTGAAAATCACCAGTCAGCAGCACTTTAAATTAACACAACTGACATTTTCAATTATTTCAATGATGAATAGCTAATAAACACTTCAACAATCGAATGATGTATTTCAATGGAGAAAACTTACTCAATCATACCAGAAGACCTGTTTGCATATGAGTAAAATAGGTTATCAATTCGCTCCATTTCTTTTGAAGATGCTTTACCTGAGGCTAAAAGGACAAAAGTTTATCCAGTTACAACCTTAATGAAATGTTAACCCTAAAATAGCACTGAGATAAACTCAGAAAAAGAATAATGCTAACATTCGTAAAAGCAACCACAAACATGTTATTACATTGTATTCCTAGTTTTCATTTAGTCCAAGAATTCCATAGCTAAAAAGTGCACAACTTCTTTTCAGTCTCATACTCTTACAAATAGTTGTTCCTCCTTCCTGTTCACATTTAATTGCTACTCATATGGTCTTTAATGTACACAGAATTTCAAAATAATCTCAGTAGTAGAACCTTTTAAAAAAGTTGTAATATAAATGCTCTTATTTTTCGAAGCATCTACAAATAGTAAATGTTCATTCTACCTATAAATGCTCGATTTTTGTTTTTCACAAGATGCTATAAGCAGAACAATATTGAGATTTTCTTCATGTAGAAGCCGAAGATTTTGAACCTTCAGCATAATATTGCCCTTGTTGACTCAAAACTTTTACCCTCATTTGATTTTAGGATGTCCCAAATTTTTGTTTACGAACTTTCATCAACATACAACATCTCTCACCTTTCCAACAGTTCCCTTATTTATTTATAATGAATCCATGATCAGAAGAAGCCACTAAGATACTTAATTTCAGACAATTTACTATGAATGTGTGAAATAGAGACGGCAACTATTTTTCCCATTGAGAATGGCAAAACCAAACAAGAACAAACAGAATTCAGTTTCTTGCAATAACCAAACATTTACGGTCTGAACATTGATTGACAAGCATCCAATCCAATATATCTTTCCCTACGAAGGAAGCAATAATTAGCTTGATCGTGTAGTAGTAGTTAAGTCTTACGATTAAAGGTTTTTACTTCATACAAACACCAATCCATTACAGCTATTCTTTGGGCTAACCAACCAATATGTCTTACTTATTTATTCAATTACTTATTTAAATTTCACCTCTTGATCAACTTTATTTACTTAATTGCAACAATAAAATCATAATTAATTAATTAACTCCACACACTAATAAGCTCTCCATTATATTTTTTTCCCAATCTAACCCAAACAAACCCATTCAAAAAAAGCCAATAAATTTTCCAGAAAAAAGAGTTTGTTTCCGCACCAAAAAAAAAATCAGAATTAAACCAATTCAACACATAAAAAATCAATTGAAAAATATTAGAAAAATAAATAAGAAATCAAAACTGAGTAAAAAATGAAAATTAAAAGAAAAACAGAGAGGAGATACAGGAGCGAAAAAGATCCGTAGCCGAAGAGGTAATTGAAGCAGTGGTAGAATTGGATTGACCCGTCTTCTTCGATGCAGACCGACGCATCTTCAATTAATTTAAACCAAAAATATTAAATATTATTTTTTAGAGCGAGAAAAGGATAATTCTAGAGAGAGAGGGGGGGTAGAAAGATCTACTCTTCTCTCCTACAAGAATAAGAATAATAAATAGGAGAGGTAGGAACCTGAGGAAGGCAGTGAAAGGAAGCTTCTTCAGTGGCTTTTTCTCTCTAAAAGCTGCTGATGCCAAGCTCCACTTTCCAGACAAAAGAAGAGAGTTTACAATGAGAGAGATAGAGAGGGAGAATTAATTATATGTAATTATATAAAAAAAAAGTTTTTTTAAGGTTTATTAAATTTGATTGGTTATTTCAGTTTTGGTGTTTTAAGGTATCACAGGATGACAGCATGAGTAGGACAGACAGTGAGTGCTCTGCTTTACTTACCCCACCTGACTGAATCGATGAATGGATGTTTTTCACGTGTGACACTTACGTGAATTACTTTCTTACATTTGTAAGATACTAGTCATGTCACCCGCACGTCACCGCGGTTTCAATAAAACAATTTAGCAAATAAATAAATCTGTAAGTTTTTCAAATTTATTTTTTAAAATAAATTTAATTATAAATCAAAAATTTTATGAGAACTACTTGCATCATTAAATACAAAAAATAAAGTTTAATATGTTTATTCAACTCATTTAGTTGCAGGTTGAATAATTATTTTTTTTAACATAAAATAATTAATATGTAAATATTATTAACGTATTTTTTTAATATCATATAAAAATTATAATTATTAATTACAAAATCAACGCTTATATATAATAAAATATTATATATATTATAAAAATATATAAGATCTCAAACTAATTGTTGATATATTTAAAAAATTAAATAGTTAAAAATTTGATTTCAACTATTATTATGATGTGATTCGCATATTTATCGGGCACTTGTTAACAAACCTTTTTTATGTGCACAAAACTGAAAATGATCTCATAACTAAACAATAATAAAAAATATTTCTCATATAAAATTACAGCTAGCAAGACTAAAAAAATTGAATAGGAAGAATAATAGATTATTCATAAAATTATATATAAAAAGAACAAAAATATCCCTCGGAGTAAATATCAATAACAAAAATTGTAAATAAAAACATCAAAAGTTTTAAAAAATATAATGCTTGGCCTTTATTTGAATCCCAAGTCGCATCCATTTGGTTGTCGACGGAATGGGAGAAGCGAGATCGATTCTGTCGTCGAAATTCTACTTATTCTCGCCGAGGCAGATTGAGTTAATAAGTATCTTCCTCGGAGGGCTGTTGCTTTGTTGCATGTAAATTAATCAAAACATTTCCCTTCATTAGAGAACTGTGCTTTCATGCTCAAAAGAAGAAGAAGAAAAGATCTTTCCCTCTTCTCTTGTGAGGCCCTACTTTTTGTTGACCGTCAGGAGAGGGGAGCGTGAATCCATCCTTCATGTTTTGCGTGATGATTTTTCTCGCTCAGCAGGTTTGCAGTAGCTGTCAACCTCTTCATGTTTTACCAGCTTTTCTTCTCTCTCGGTTTACAGGCGGCCGGATTGTCTACAACCTGTTGCCCCGGGCTGTGATCCCTGGGGAAGTTTCTTGGGATATTTGAATTGTTAGCATATGCTGGCAACTCTGGAATTGGCGAAATGCAGCTGTGTTCGATCCCTCCTTTCCTCCTCCATCTAATCCTTTGGTGGTTCTCAAGTCTATATATGGCTGCTAATATTGTGAGGTGCACGTCTTCTTTGATTAACTTGGAGCTAGCTCCAGTTGCCCAAGAAACAGGAGCTGTTGATCATATCGTGGTGTTTTCCGGCTAGAGGTGTTATTAATTTATGCTACTGGTTTGGCTACGGTGTTGGTGAGCTTATCGGAGATGATGCTGGTGTGAGGGTTGGTGGTTTTGCATTTAATATTCGCTGCCGCTCAGTCGTAATGGCGGAACTCTGATTTTAGCACCGGATGACTGGTTTCAAAACGTTGAGCTGGGAGTGGACTCTAAGATTGCAGTGGACATGATCAATGGCGCCGACAAGGAGCCAACTGGTCAGTTAATTCATTCCATTATCTTTCTCTTGCCATGGCCTTGGCGGGTTCGTTTTCTCAGAAGTGCGGATCCATTGGTTAGCTAATTATGCACAATTGCACATCCTCTTGAGCTGGGTGTTCATAATTTTCCAGAGGGTCTTATGATTACCTGACACTCGTGGGTGACAACTTCTCGGTTTCTTCGTATGTAATTTCTAAGGTGCTTCCCTCTCGTTGATATTAAGGGGGGGAAACATTTTTCAAAGAAATTAAAGAACAAAAAACCATGCATCGGGTCACACAAAATCCGAGTTCAAGTTTTTAAACTTAAAAGTTTATTTTTCTAATATTTTTTTTTTTCAAAAACCCATAAAAATACCCTAAACTCCTCAATATACTCATTTTCAACCTTGAAAAACCCTTAAATCTTTAGAGATTCCAAAATTAAATCAAATCAAATAAATTTTTTTAAGCCTTGAATTGCTTTTTCTAGTAATATAAAAATTCAAAAAACACTTCGATAGAACTCATTATATATATATATATATATATATATATATATATATATATATATATATATATAAAAACTATTGTCATAAAGATTTTTTTTATTGTCAGAATGTAGTCAAATAATTTTTAATTTTTTCCCTTATTTTTTGATGATTTTCTGTCCTCTTAAAGCTTAGGAACTAAAATAAAAATAAAATTTAGAATTAAAAAATAGAAGTCTAAAATTAAAAGAACCAAAGATACATCAATTAAGACTTTTAGGATGAAAATTATGCTTTTCGCGTGAAAATAAAACAAAGCTCTATAATGTTTTTCATTTTTATTTTGGTCATTCTTTTTTTTTTAATTATTTTTAATAGTACAAATTTAAATCTTATTTAATCAAAGTGACCTTTAATTAAATTATAAAATTTTATAAAAAATTTAAATTTGCAAGAACATATAAAGAGAATAAAATATCAACAAATAAAATATCATAAACATTACATAGAATGATAAAATTAAAACAAAACAAAGTTGAGTAACCTGAATAGATCTACAGAGGCAAAGCGCAGTAAAAAAAAAAAAAACAGTATTCTTCCTTTCAGGTTTACTGTATGATATAATGTATAATAATTAACAAAAGATTTTTGCACAACAAAAGGAGAAAAAAAAAAAAAACCAGAAGTACGTGAGCTGGAGTGGCTGACTAAAATATAGTCTAATTCCACCTGGCATTCGAAGAAATGCTTATAACCCACAAATCAACCTCCACAAAATCAACGATCCCTCAGTTGTGTTTTTAATTAAGGTTTTTTATCAGATCCATTTTTCTTTTGTTCTTCATTTGTGTTTCTTGAATTTGTTGCAGACAGATAGATATTGAATCCATTGAGAAATCTGTGTTGTTTGTGAAAGTTTGGTTCTTGTTTTATGGGTTTGGTTTGTTCTCACCTCTATTTTAAAAAATAAAAAATGTTTTGGCCATTTAAAGTTTAAACCAGTCTATTTAGTTGATTAAACCAGCCTAAATTAAAAGAGTTATGAATTTAGGCTATTTCAGTACATATACACCCCTTTTTTTCTTCTATCGGATTTAAATTAAACCAGCCTATTTAAATTAAACCAGTTTATTTAGTTGATTACGATTAGAATTATTTGATTTTTTTTTTTTTTAAAATGAGCTTGCAACGCTTAAATAATTTACTAGAAAAACAATTAAATAATTTACTGCAAACCCACGGGTAGTAAAATCCTAAAATGAATTGTTTGAATGAATTGCATTTTCCTTTAATTTATATGGTTTCTGAATTTGGCCCAGGCACTCCTTCATAAAAATCGCACAAGTGCCTTGGACCAAGAAAAACGGAAGATAATCTCAAACTGCAACATTTGGTTAAAGCCATACAAATAAACTCCATATAAAACCTTCCATAGAGCACTGACCTGTGTCTCACATTACTGCCGTTGTAGCTTCAACGAGGAAGCGCTAGTGGAAAGAATATCTTGCATGGAACTTCATGTGCACCTTGATGTGTGTCTATTATAATTATGAGAAGACTGGAAGTGAGTGCAAGCTTACAGTGAAACACTACTTCTACATGCTCGAATCGTAAACTAGCAAGCTGAACATAGAAGCATCAAGACTAGGCAGCCATCTCTGAAAGATAACATGTAAAGAGAGAGACAGCATCCTGCAAATGATTTGAGCGGAGGTCTTCGGGAATTGGCGCTCTCAAAACAGTGTCGAAGCAGCTTAACTGAGCATCTCGTGTTGACCCCTCTCTTATATCAGGATCAGATAGAAGCAATTCTGAGATCTCCTCTGCCATCTTTGAATACGCTACCCTGCGCAAAAAACATTAAGCCATGTTGGTAGGGAAAATAGGAGAGAGCCAAGAACACTTGGAAGCTATCATCCCCAAATTTATGGTCTTTTTGACCCTCCCCACTAGCAACAGATAATCCCGATTTTTGTTGATCTGCAACTATTTGAACCTCTAGCCTTCACTTTTGAGAGGAGAAAGCACATAACTGTTGCATACAAATAATGCATAATGCTTCTAGAACTACGAGATTCCCAAGGAGACCGTATTTCAAAACATCATAGCTTACATGTATCAACAAGACAGTTTTTAAGGGAGAAGGAATTTTTGAAGTACATGCAAAAATCTAGATGAAACAAGTGCTGATTGAAACGATTCAAAAAAATCTAAGTAAAACACATGCTACCAAAATATCAAAGGGTAAAAACGCTTTTTACCATAAACAACGGTAAAGATAATTTGTTTTCTACAAGGTAACATGGATGATCTCTGTGAAAGATGACTAAAATGAGGCTGACAATTATTAGTCAAAACACGTTTATTTCCAAGAAATTAAACAAAAAAAAAAAGATACCTTGCATCCATTGGTAATTGGTCCCGCAAAACATCTAAAGAGTCCTTAAGATGATCAAGGAAGTCTCTGCAGGCAGAATTTTTGCTCTCAATAGAATCCTGCGAAAGATAGCAAGCGTTCAATAGTGCCCAATTATAGAGGAAAACAAGGCGTCTTGATTTGGGACAGCAAGCCAAAAAAAGGCGATAGAATACCAACTCAAAGTGAACAAGCCATTAGTTTCCATTAACCAAAAAACTCAGATCAACACCAGTTTTGTTGGGTGGATGGGTGGGGGAGGGTTTCCTTTGACACAACAATAAAGGCAGTTCTCATTTACAACTGATGGCATCAGCACAGCTTAAGGAATAAACTGTTGTGGTAAGTACAATTCATTAAGCAATGACCACTTTGCACACTGATAATGATGTACAGAATGCATGCTAAGATCCACAGAATTAATATATGAGCCAAGTTTCCTTACCAGTTCACTCATGGTATTGGTGTCATCCTGAAATGAATTTTTTATCGAATAGAATGATATGTAAATTCCAGCTCCCAAGTCCCAATGTGCAATTTCAGATTTATGATCCTCCATAGCAATTGCAAGCCTCCAAATCTCTGAGTGGTCAGCTGCATCAAATTGAATGTGAGAAGAAATTGCATGTAGCCCAAATATTATGTACAAGGGGCTTCCAAATGATTGATAAATACAGCATGTGCTAATTAGTATTATAAAGAAAAGCTTATACCTGACAAAAATAACTTATGAGCAACTGAAGTTACAAAAATGGAATGAGCCTTTTGCCAATTTGCACATTCAAGATAGTGCTCAAGGGCCTTTGAGAGATCCCCATGGTAACTGAAATAAACCGCCTGCATTGCGTGTGATGTAATGTGTCAACCAGGACAATAACGAGATGTTTTATAAGGGATAAGAAATTCACTTTGCTATTCCTCACCAAAATGGAATCAGAAAATCAGTTGGCAGATATCAAATTTGCTAATAGTTCCAAAAAAAAAAATCAAGTTGAAAATTAGTCAACCTATACTAATCCTCAGCACGGGTAATGCAGAAAGTTTATATCCGTCAATGTCATACATGCTAAAACAGAAAAACAGCAGAAAATTTGTATCATATCGCCACATAACAAAAAATTTAATTCAGCTGAACCCATATGAATTTTGATGCTTATTAAGTCAGTGGGTGGAGCCGTAGAGGACAAATTTTGCTGCTATTAGAGATACTGGTTGATGTTTGACATGGTGTGTGGAAAGAGACAGAGAGAAAAACAAGTACTTTTGTGGGAATGAAATATGGAAATCGGAACTGACTTCATAAAGGGCAACCTCCTTGTGAGGTTTTTAATGAATTGTTACCGGTGCAGTAAGTGCGTCCGTATATGAAACCAGTTGTAACATCAAATGCAGTAACCCAAGAGTGCAATATAAAGAGCAAACTGAAAGGTTTGAGATATGCAACGAAAACAGTAATAGAACTGTCAAAAAATCAAAAGCATACCATAGCTTCGTGTAACCATGATAATGGAATGTCAAGGTTCTCAATAAATCGCTGTTGTGATTCATCAGAACACCATGTTTCACAGTATTGAAACAAAATTTCTCGGATAACAGTAGCATGGAGATATGGATAATCATCACACTGAGGAATGTGAAGGACCACATATATGGCCCAATGGCACTGCCCAATACACAGGAGCTGAGAAACAAGTCCCATGTCTAGAACTTGTAGATCCTTAGAAGTGAAAATGCCAACTGCTTCTAACACCGCTCGCTGATGCCAGATCATATGATAATCAAGTGGATCATGTGTTGATGAGAAGGCACTAAGCATGGTCTTCAAAGAGCTAAATTCACCCTCGCCATTAGCATGAAGAAGCATGAGATAGTATGAGAGATCAAAGTGTTTCTCTGAAAAATGCACATCTGCATCTACTGGCCCCTCATCAATATAAATTGGGAGAGGATATGGAGCCTTACCATTGACAAAAAGGCGCTGGTAGGTTTGAAAAATGATGGGCAAAGGCACGTGAGGTGGCATTTGATACCACATCAGTAACCCTAAGAACCTCTTCCAATCAATTTTAAAATCATGCAAAGCACCATGAATATTGCCAGAAAGCAACTCATAAAGTCTTACTCTCTCCTCCTCAATGAAATTGAAGTCCAGGCCATTTGACCTCCAAAGATCAAGCTGCTGTGCAATGTCAGCATGATTCAATCCACCAGCCTGACTCAACAAACATGCCAGTCTTACATCCCCTCTAGAAGCAGCCATTTCCACAGCTGCATCCAGTTGTCTTCCGGTCAGAAGTAAGAAAATGTGTTCTAGATAACTGGATTCATTCAAGGAGCTCACTTCATCTTGGACACGATGGCAAACACTTTCTTGCAGCCAACAACTGAACTCTGCTCTCCGTATTAGAGGAAGTGCTTCTTGGTCAACTTCCAGAGAACTTTCTTTCAAATCCTGCATCATATCTTCCTCGTTGTCAGCACCCACAGATTTTGACTGTCCACTATTTTCCCTTTCAGAAAAAAGTACTTTTATCAACTCCCAGATCATTACTTGGTGCATCAAAACCAATCGCGCAGAGGATGAAAGCCATGGAACCTCCAGCTGCCTCTCAACAATGTCTATATAACTCCGACAAATTTCTGAAAGCATTAAGCGATTAGAAACAACTTTTTGAAGCTTCAGTTTAAATGAACCCATCTCAACTTCTTTTGTTTCACGGTTTATTGCCTTGTGGAGATTCAAAGGTGAGTCAAAAGAAAAGTCAACTAGTTCCTTTCTGGATTTATTATTTTCATCTCTGACCACTTTGTCAAGAGCAACCTTCTCTACATGGATAATAGAAGATAGAAACCTCTGAGAATTATTACCTCCAACTGGAGCACCAGAATGAACAAGGACTCCATTTGGGCCCCAACCAACACGAAAGGAACGGCCCATGAATAAACCTGCATCAACAATGTTGCAAGAATGGCTTCCATTTATTGGTGTTTCATGCTCCAGGTTCAGCGTAAAGCCTACTCCCTTCATCATCTTTGAAGTCAGGCCCTTATGTTGTTGGGCCAACAGAATGGTTCCGGGGGAGCTGGAATCGAAACTGCCAGGTTTGTACTCAAGCAGTGCTAAAGGTGTTTTCCTCATGACAGGCGAACTAGCTCTATGGCTCATCCTCTGAGTGGAATTCTGTAGAGGAGACCCAATGTTTTCTTTATTGTAAGGAAATTTCTGACGTAGACCAATCAAATCCTCAACAACTTCTTCTTCGTCCTCAGGAAACATCCATGTCCTCATTTCGTTCATTCTTACTGGGTCAAGACCAAGATGTGCAGGAAGAGAATGATAAAGAACTGGTTCATTAGCTTCTGCTTCTTCTGGGGTTTCTTCATCCATATCAACAATCTCACCACCTTTCATCTCAGCAGGATCTTGAACTTCTGCCGCATCATCCATTGTGATATCTTCTTCATCATCACCACTCAATCCAAATCTGCTAAAATGGCAAACCAAGAACTTCCATTCCCCAATTACAGGATCAAATGAAATAAATTCAGCCCCCTGTCTCTCCATACTCTCCCTCAATTTCTCTACAACATCATTGATTTGTCCCTTGTTAAAATCCAAAAATTTTATTTTTAAAGTCAAAGAAACTTCAGCGGGCTTATTAAGGCCCTGACCAACCATAGGCTTAGCATTTTCATCTTCATATACAATTACTTCATGCCTATTAAACTTCACAATCTGATCTAAATTTAACCTCCTAACATCAGTCTTCCCGAGAAACTTAACACATCCATAACCAAACCTTCCAACAGTGAAATCCAGGACCCGACTGCAATATCCAGGATCCACAACTTCCCGAGCAGCCAGGTCCATCAAACAAGGTTCCATATAATAATCTACTGAACGCAATGTGGGCAACAAAGCTTCGACCATTCTGAAATCCTCGCACCGTGGCTCACTTTTTAGACACGTTCTTCTTTTCTTGTATTGACCCTCTGAATTTAAAGGTTCTACTTCAAAATCCAGTTCACATGAAGTGCCAAAAGAAAGATTGCTTCTTATACTTGGAATCTCATTTGAACTCCCTGATAAAATAATACAAAACACATTTTCATTATTGAAGAAGGTGCCAAATATTAGTCAATTTTCACAAAATAGGGAAGCTAAATAATAAAACACATTCTTAGATTAAAAAGAAAAAAGTACAAAACCCATGGAGGCATATGATCGAACAGGTTATATGCAATGTCAAACAAATCCCAGTAGATTCAAATTGTAATAAAATGGATAAAATGAAACCCAATACTCTACTTTTCACTTTTATCACCCGCAAAACACCAATTAACACCTTACAAAAGCAAAACGAGTTCATCTTTTCCCAATATTTAGCTACTTTGCTACTCTCAAAGAGCAGCACAGATAATCAAAACAGGGTACCGGATACTGAGAGCGATAGATTCAAAGCAAGAGAGATTTTCATGAGGGATTAGAGAGTTACCGGAAACCGGAAGGAGAGAAGGAGACGCCATGATAGGAGCAGAGAGAGTAAATTAGCAGAATAAAGGCTTTCGGTTTTTTGGTATGGGAGCGGAGGTTAACCGGAAGTTCCGGTCTAGGGTGGCTTAAAAGAAGGGATCTACTCGGGCTAATGGAAGCTGCACAGTGGATGCAGAGTAAAAGGAAACAAAGGGAGGGAAAAGAAACTGCGAGGAACTAGAGAGGTAGCCAACAGAAACGACACTGTTTTCATTTAGTAAAAAACGAGATTGCAGGTCCTTGCTTCTTCATGTGTTTTGCTTCTTCGTATATTTGAGATTGCGGAATGAGTTGCTTTTAAAATATTTTTTATTTAAAAATATATGAAAGTAATTTTGTTAGTTTTTAAATTTTATTTTTAATTTATAATATTAAAATGATATAAAAAAATTAAAAATTATTAATTTAAAATAAATAAATAAATAAATTTTAACAACAAAAAAAGGGTTAAATCTCAATGTTAAACACTCACTGGAATGCATTTGTCCAATAGATAAGTTAACCACAAAAAAGAAATTGCATATTATGCTCAATTAAATAAAACAAATATTTTAAAAAATAATAATTTTATTTATGAAACAAATAAAAACTAAACAGTATAGTATAGAATAATTAATTTTTAAGAAAAATAAATTATTTTTATATGTTGCTTCACGTTAAATTAAATAATAAAATAGTCATTTATGTTATTTGAACACCATGTATGTACAATGAATTCTTTTATAAAACTATTTACAAATAATTAGATTATTGTTATTTATATCCATATAGGACAGCGAGACGGGGAATGTTATGATGCTCAGTGATATTTTATTAATTATTTTTTGTATTCATTTTAAAAATAAAACATATATAAAAAAATTCATAATCTTTAAAAGTGATAAGAATATCTTCACCTGAGATTTTTCTCTTCTAATTATATTTATTTATTAAAAATGAATTTAGAAGATGGATATTATGTGTAACTTGTTATCGTTTGAGCAACATAATTATTTTTCCTGAAAGACTATCACTCTTCTGATTATTTATTTATATATATAACTTGAATTTGTATTTGTATTTTCTTTCTCCCATTGAAAACTCATCAAAGAAACTATGAGAGTATTTTGTAAACCCCAAATGAAATTGAAATATTGTAAGAAAAAATCGTAAGCCCAATTTTCGAGTCAAATTTGAAAGAATGACCTTATGTATTATTCTAACATTATGACAGGGGTTGATTGATAATGATTTAAATAAGCGAGAGACTTAATTAGGACAATCGATAAATAAAAGGATTCTAATTGGATGCAACCTCGTCTAATTTTATGTTGGATTTGAATATGTTCACACTCAACCTCATGTTGGACTGGATGCAACACTTCCTGATCTTTCTTGGACGCACTCATGAGCTAGACCATTTTAGTACATAATTAAGGACTCATTCTACATTAATTTTAGATTACTAATTATGATACTCGTCATAATCTTATTAAATACAAATAAGTTGTTCATGCTTTACATTAATTAAATGCAATGGTACAAACAATAAAATAATATTATTTTAATTATACAAGATTACTTTTCTACCTCTTATATGTTGCATGAAGCAAGAAAAATCAAATAATATAAAAGGATGGAAAAAGAGAAAAAAGAGGACTCAATTCTCTTATCCTCAATCTTAGACTATTTTCTCCAACTTTTCTATACCTTCATAAAAACTTTGTAATATCTCTATTAATATTGTTTTTTACACAAATATTTTTGATACTGACTTGATCTTCGAAGAGCCTCCATTGACACTTTTTAGGAAACTTTGTGCATCTATTTATCTTATAAGGAGTTATATATTACTGAGAGACAGAGATTTACCCAAGGAAAAGCCTACGTGATCTTGAATTGGAGATCATTGAATCTACCATAAATGATGTAAGAGAATTTCTAAAGATAATTATATTTTAGAATATTTCATATGATTTTTATAAGTATATAATCAATTTTATTCATAGTTTAACTGGTAAGTTTGCTTCCTGATAATATTTCCACCAAGAGTTTAAATAGAAATCAATATAAAGGCCATCCGTTTGCAGTTGAAACCCCAAAACAAATCCTTCGAAAGAATATCTTCATGGTTTCTGTGTATTTGAAATTGATGTTTTTTAAAATAGATTTTTATTTGAAAAAATATATATTTTTATTATTTTTAACATTAGCCTATTGAAACTATAAAAAATATTAAAAATATATTAATTTAGTATAATGAATAAGCAAATAAATAATTAGCAATTGCTGTTGAATAAGTAAATGAATAATGAGCTCCGCTCCTTGGAGAGCTCTAATATATGTCTTGATAAAAATAGAAAAAAAGCATGAAATGAATAAAGATCAATCTTATTTCCTTAGCTTTGTTATTCATAGTTTGGTATTAATTTTTCAAGTTTAAATTATTAGGTAAAATTTCAAGATATGATCTATATTATTTTATAATATATTTTTTAAATGAAAATTATTTGGACTCAAAACTTTCATATGCCTACATTGTTTTATACTTAATTTTTATTAAATAAATAAAAATAATAAATTTTAATTTTGTGACTATTTATTCATTAAAATTCTAATACTATACTGGACAACCATTTTAACCTAAAAATGATATAAATACCTCGGATTTGTATATCAAGGCAATATTTTAAATTAATCTATTGGATTGGCTTTCTCAGTAATGCTGGTGAAGCAAAAGAACATGTGAAAATAGATTGATCCTAAACCTGTAGGTAGCCCAAAGATACATCAAATATATATTTGTTTCATTTCCCACGCTCCATTACGGCTACATATTCAAAATTTTAGTAACATCCTATAATCTGGTTTCTATTATTTTAATGACTCAGATAAAACTTTATTTTTTTCACAAAAAGGAAAAATCCTTGAATGGCAGCATTTCGGCCACTTAGAAATTCAATATCTGTGTTGTGTTAATGAGTTTGTATTCTCAAAGTAGTTTTTCCACATAAACATACCAGATAAAGTAAATTCGAGGTCCTTAAACTTTGTATACAATATCAATTTCGCCCCTAAAAGAAAAAAAGGAGGACATATTATTGATACTCATCTGGATGGGATCCAAGTGTGTGACTCTAAATCTAATAAAGTACGACGCCCCCCAATTGTGGGGCTCCAAGCCTTCTCTATCACTTCCATAAGGCTTAAACCAAGGCCCCATAGGCCCAATCCAAGCTGTGGACTAACCGTCCAGGGGTCACCACCCAGCGTCCGTACAACGCAGCTCGTCCTTCTCCCTTTCAAGCTCATATATTAGCAGTCACACAGAGCGACAGGTCACCCTACAAGTGCATCACCTTTCTTCCCCCCTCTGCTTTTAAACCCCCTCCTGCCTGCATCTCCTCCTGTATTCCACACTCTCTTGTAATTCTACACTACCTGCATCTCCTCCTCCTCTGCTCATTACAGATTATTTGAATCTTTACTTTTCACCTTTTCTTTCAGCTTCTGATAGAATTCTTTTTTATATTTATTTATTTATTGCAGGCAGCAATGTCTGCTTTTGGTGCTGCCGCGACTGCTAATACAAACCCTAATAAATCCATCGAGGTAGTTCCTCTTCACCAAATGTTTTCCATTATTGTTTTTAGCACTTAATTCACGTCCTAATCTGTGTGTTTTGCTTGCTTATAATGATTTTTTAGGATGAATTTTTAAGCGTTTTTTCTTTTTTCGCCTAGCTTGATTATGTATTTAGTTCAATCGAAGATCTGTGGTAATAATGTAAATATAGTAGCAAAAATTAGATTTCACACATAATTTAGCTGTTTTGACGCTTTGATTTATTTTTTATTCAGTCTTATTTATTTATGCTTAGTGATCAAGTCCAAGAACTATTTCATTGAAATGTTGGTATCTTATGTGTAATTGGTTTTGGAATTTAGCTACTATTCTCTCTCTCTCTCTCTCTCTCTCTCTCTCTCTCTCTCTCTCTCTCTCTCATGCCTAATTTGATTACAGGTTTCGCATCCTCCCAGTGACTCAGTTTCGAGTCTCTCTTTCAGTCCCAAAGCCAATTTTTTAGTTGCAACTTCTTGGGACAATCAGGTTTGTATAATGTGTTAGGTTTCACTATCTCGTTTTTATGTTCTTTAAAATTTGCTAAGAGAGTTGATTGATGAATTGATATTTGTTAAAAGTGAGCGATTCAGTTAACATAATTATTTTGATATTTTAATTTTTGATGTTAGTTTTAGTTTTCGTAGACATCTGGTTGTTTTTATTTATAGAAAATATTTTTTTTATTTTTTTTATTTCCATCTCTAGTTTTGTTGTTTTTTTCTTGTTTATTCTAAAAAGATATTTTCATGGAAAGCTTAGGAAAAATGTTTTAAATACAAATTTTTCAAAATAGAAAAACAAGAGACTTGATTGGCTTAAATGAAAAATTATTCATGGAATGACCTTAAAACATTAAATGAACCAAACAAAGTTCTTATTTTTATAGTGGAGAATATGGAAAACAATTATTTGGTGTTTTCTGATTTTCTATAAAATTGGAGAATTAGAAAACGTGTTTTCTAAACAAAAAACAAATTTCATATTCAGTTAGCAAACATTTTTTTTTGGAAAACTGAAAACAAGTAAACACAACCCTTCTTTTCCAACTTTTCGTTACTTGCCTTCTGTTAGTTTGTTTGCTATTTATTTCAATTGTTCTCAAAATTTAGAATTCATACATGAGCTGTTTGAAAAATTTTGTAGGTACGATGTTGGGAAATTACAAGGAATGGGACCAATGTAGGCAGTGTTGCCAAGGCTTCGATATCCCATGACCAACCAGTAATTATCAAGTTTTTTTTGTTTACAATGTCATTTATTGATACTGATATTCTTAAATCCCTGTGATTCTAACTCTGTTTATACCTTTTTTATATTGATATTGAAGGTGTTGTGCTCAACTTGGAAGGATGATGGAACGACCGTCTTTTCTGGAGGGTGTGACAAGCAAGTTAAGATGTGGCCTTTGCTCTCTGGTGGTCAACCAGTAACTGTTGCGATGCATGACGCCCCTATCAAAGAGATTGCATGGATTCCTGAGATGAACTGCTTAGCCACAGGAAGTTGGGACAAAACCTTGAAGTAAGATTCCTTCCTTCATGTCACTGCCCATTTAATTTAACAGTTTCTCTGCATGATAGCTAAATACCTCAGTAGGTGTTCTGACCAGTGGTAAACTGCTAATTCTGCTCTCTTAGCAATTGTTTGGCTCCTTTTTTTTTTTTTTGCTTTTAGATTAGCTGAATTCAAAATTAGCATTTTTTTCATACTCTGTTTTTTGAAAATCCATTATTATGCATCCAAGTATTTTGTTAGTTATGTTACTTCATGGCAAAAAGAAAAAATAACCATAAACATGCAATATTTAATGATCTCTTCTTTTCTCATTGGGTTCATATTATTTGTTTGCTTAGTTTGAAGGTGTTCCTAATTGCATGTGTGATCATGACTGGCCATAGGGTTTGAGGACTGGTTTAGGAGATGATCCAACATTTTGGAGTTTCTTGTAATATTTATACTGCTATATTCAGTTCAGCTTGTGCTCTTTATCTTTTACATGCACCACTTGAAACAAAATTACACTGGCTACTTTTTCATATTTTTTTGGCTGAGTTTAGGTACTGGGATTTAAGGCAGGCAAATCCAGTGCACACTCAGCAACTTGGTGAGCGCTGTTATGCAATGACGGTGCGGTATCCTTTGATGGTTGTTGGCACCGCAGACAGAAACATGATAGTTTATAACCTGCAAAGTCCTCAGGTAAATTGGTTTTACTGAAGTGCTGTTTCACCGCCCCATAATTTTATATTGCTTTTAATTTTCTGCCAAAAAAAAAAAGTTCAACATTAGCATTTTAGAATAGTGGTATAACAACAGTAGATTAAGTTACAAGCATTGAAATGACATGATTTAGCATGGGAGCTTGAACTTATCAGATGCTTGTCGAGGTATTTTCCAGTTCTTTCTCAAAATGCCTTAGATCTAAGATGGTGCTGCTTTAGAATAGCTCCAGAGTAGTAGACACCTGAGTACAAAGTTGGTTTTATATAATAGCGCATAAAGTGGAGTAGAACAGTGTGTTCAACAAATTTATTAATTTCTGCTTGTTCCATGATGAAGAAATTATGTTACCACACTGACCTTGGTATCAAATACCATGGTGGCCCTGAGATGCATTTCAAAAAATCAGATTATTTTTCGTTCTTCATTTTTCATTTCTATTATTTTCCAAGTAAACTGGTTGTTTGTGTGAGTATCATTTTTTAATGTGAGGCTGTGTCCTGTTTCTATAATTGTATTTGAAAGTGTCCTTTTACTTGTCATTTCCCTTTTTGGTTTAGATGAGATCATGCAGAAAAACTTGATAAATTATGTCTGACACCTGATGCCTTTTAGGCTGGGATTTGGGTTTGGTTTTTTGTTTTGTTTTTCTTTTCAAATTCCTGTCTTATCTATAACTTCTCTTTTTTTACATTTTACTGGCACAACAGAAATTAGACTTTTGGGGATTAAAGAGTTCAAGGATGTTTGGGTTCTCCACCCATTTAGGATGAGATGATGTTTCCCATATTATTGTATATCCTATACAGAAAAGTTGGAGAAAATCATTACAAGGAACAATTTTTTTGTTTTAGTAATTGCTGGTTCAGGTTCCAATCCTCTGCTTTTTATTGTTCTACAGTAATCGCTTTTTTATATTTTGAGAGAAAGTTCTGTTCTGATAAATGTTTAAATGCTGACAGACTGAGTTCAAGAAAATCGCTTCACCCTTGAAATATCAGACAAGATGTGTTGCAGCCTTTCCTGATCAACAAGGCTTCTTGGTACGTGCTCACTTATAATGACTTTTTTATCCTCTTCTGTTTCAAGTGACTATAATTAATCGTTGTGCAATGTACACACAAGAGCACAGTCATATTTGCGGAAACTGAAAGTCCTCAATCTGTTCTTTTGTTGTTTTTAGTCCCAACTTTTGCTATTTATCATGAATCATGTGATCAGGAGAATAATAAATTTCTGCAAGGATAGAGAAATAGTTGACATAGGCTTCTTGGCATGTGCTCACTTATATTTGCTTTTGTATTTCCCCCAAGGCAACCAAGTTTCTGCGATTTACACACAAGGGCACTAGCATATGTGCACAAATAAATAAATTCTTGGCTGTTTAAGTCTAAAACTTTCTTCAATTCTCACGACTCAAGTGATCAGTGAAATAATAAATTGCAGCAAGGATAGACAAAAATAGTAGACCACGTGTTTGTTTTGTGAACTGTTAAATGGAGCTGCTTCAGACTTAGAATTCTTGTCATTTTTCTTTTGTTCTTTGTGCTTATAGTTCTCTTAGTTTCCAAGTTCAATTTGTAGTCTGAAATTTGGTTTTCCTTGTTGGACTTGCGGTACCTTTTAAGAGCATTTTGATTGGTATTCCATGCTATCGGTATGTAGGGTTAGAATTAGTATTTCCTTCTCATCACATTTTCCTCTTCCTTAGTCATCTACGGACTCTTAATACTTCTTGGTAGGAACTGGTTTGTTTCTTGTTTCATATTGAAAATATTATTTTTTTGATGATAGTAGTTAGTTATCCGGATTGTGCTCTGTGTTTATGTATAGGTCGGTTCAATTGAGGGAAGGGTTGGCGTGCATCATCTGGATGAAGCTCAACAAAGCAAAAACTTCACCTTCAAATGCCACAGAGATAACAATGAGATATACTCAGTCAACTCCTTGAACTTTCACCCTGTAAGTTTTACTATTACTATTCTTAATATCACTTTGCTGTCACTGGATGTATGTGGTAGCATGTTATTTTTAGAGAAAATCTTGATATCAGCAGCATTAGTTTTATTGTCAGAGAAAATCTTTAACCAGAAAAGTGATCATTTGAACTAAAGCTATACTCATCCAATTGCTGGATGTTAGGGGGATTTCTCTGATCAGTGCATGTATTACTTTTGAACATATAATCTCTTTCTTGCATACCTAATATTTTTAAACTGGTTTATTGACCCTTAAAATATAAGCTTTTTAGGTCATGCCTGCTTCATAACATGTATGCATCTTGCTTTTTTTTAGGTGCATCACACTTTTGCAACTGCTGGATCTGATGGTTCTTTTAATTTTTGGGACAAAGATAGCAAGCAGAGACTCAAGGTTATCTCCAGATCTTTCACTTCAACTTTTTTTTTTTTTTTTTGTAGATTAGTTTTATAACATTGGCTTTCATGTTTATCTTTACAAGTCAAGGCATTCGGTTGTATAATACACTTTATCTGAATTTCAGGCCATGTTAAGATGCCCTCTACCAATACCCTGCAGTGCATTCAATAACGACGGCTCGATTTTTGCATACTCGGTATGCACCGTTTTCTGGTTTCTATAACCTGTGATTATATTCCTTCCAATGATCACTGTCTCTTTGAGGAGAGACAATAATTACTAGAGGTCTTATCATCTGCATTGAATAGATTCTCTACGCATTACGCTTAATAACACTGATTCTTCATTCAACTTTCTGCAGGTGTGTTATGATTGGAGCAAGGGTGCTGAAAATCACAACCCAGCAACAGCTAAGACCTACATCTATCTGCATTTACCACAGGTACAAGTGAATTAATTTGAGTTCGAGTCTTATATTACTTTTACTTGAGTATTCCCATAGTAAACGGGCATCATGCAATGCGATGGTGTTTTTTAAACTACAGGAATCTGAAGTCAAAGGAAAGCCAAGGGCTGGAGGAACGACTAGAAGGTGAAGTGTTTCAGAAAGGCCGGGCAGATAAAAAATGGCCCTTTTTTTTTTTATTATTAACCGAGACACGAGTTGTCAATAGAGTTTGGATTAGTGACAAGAGGTCATGTAGATGAATGATTTTCCTAGCTTTATGTCCCATTTAGCGGCCCTGTTATATAGTAGTGCATGCCATGTTTGTTGACTTTTTTTTTTTTTTTTTTGGTGGGTAGTTTTGTTTTGGTATTTAACCAATGTTAGATAAATCTTTATAGTCATTGACAGAATGTTTATGATGGAAATCTTCTTACATTTCCTCATGAGGAGAAAATCAACATCAAATCTTTCGTGATCTGGTATCGACAGGGTCCTTTGAGTTTGCAATCTGTCCTGTTAAACAGTAAACAGAAATATAGTAAAGTCTTGTTAGACTGGAGCTTCACGATGGTCAAATTTGAAGTGCTGAATTGCAGGCTACAAAAGTCTCTGGATCCCGACAGCGATACTGGACTGAGATTTTTGAAGATGAGGAGCATAGCTAATTTTGTTGCTATATCGAGGCTTGAATTTCTTTTTACATTAAATATAACAATTAATTTCATGGGAATAATGGGACAAATTGTTATGAACATCAGGGACAATGATTTCATGCAAATTGATACGCATGCAAATAAATTATTATGATAAGATTTCATGCAAGCAGTCATGACAAGCGATAAGCGGTGGATTCTAACATCCATACGTATCAAATGACTGATTAAATATAAAGATGATTGCTTAAATATTAAAAAAACAATTGTTGTTGAAGAAACACAAAAGCAAGCCGTGCCGGTGAGATTTGAATTTGTGAAAGTTTTGACACTAAAGGAGAGTTAATAACAACAAAAACAATGTCATGAGTGGGCAAAACAAGCTCAATGTTGAAGTGTAATATTGCAGAGGGGATGGGCCCACTGATCATCCATCAAGCTTTCTGTGAAGGCTTGGAATTGCATGGAAGATTACAATTCAAGTGCATGACAGCAGTCTTATTATTCATTGCTTGAGTAAATGTCAAGTAAGGAACATATAAATTATAATGCCATGCATACAAAAGACAGAGCTGTTCCCTTCATAGAAAATATCACCTTTTTTTTTCTTTTTTTTCCTCCTGTTTTTTGGACTTGTGTATGATTATCACAGCACGCGTTATCTTTTTTGCTTTTTCTCCAAGTCGCGAACGGGGCTCCTTTTCAAGCTTGTTGCCTTGTAAAATCCCAAGTCTTTAGGTGGACATGTTCTGCTATAGATGTTGAAATTCTTACCATACTTGTTCCGTCTCTTTCTTTTGTAGATTTGCATGTTGGAATGTTTAATTCTTGTTCCAAAAGCTCGCAACAAAAGGAGATCACCTTGATCACGTACGCCAATCGCCCTTCAGAGAGTGGTTGGAAACAGTTTTCTTCATGGGATTTCTCCATTGTCGTTGATTTATATGTGCTTTACCAGTCGCATACATACAGACATTCCAGATCATGAAGATCTGGAGGCCTAGCTATGTGTTTAACACGTCGTTTTTTTTATTATGCTTTGTGAGAACCCTCTATATATATTGTGTCCAGTAAGGGCTTCTCTTCAACATCTTCAATGAAGCCACGCGCGCGGTTTTTAGTTTAGAATACTTTACACACCAGGCCTTGTATGTATACATGGATATTTGACTATCACACCTTGCTAGCTAGCATCCATGATTCATGACTTCCAGATAATGGTCAATGACCAAACTTCTCAACCAATCAATGCCTATGCTATTATGATCACAATTTTGTCTTCAATGTTAAAAAACAATATAAATTATCTATTGAAATCTCAACTAACAATTTAAATTTTTGAATTAATATAGTATCAAGGTTTTGATAACTAAACGGTCATGAGTTTGAATTTAACTATCTCTATTTATTTGATAAAAATTAATCATAAAGTAGTGTGAATTTGTACAAATTTTTAATCCAAAAAGCTTTTTTTAAGAGGAAGTATTAGAGAATGATATAAATTATATCTTGAGATCTCATTTAATAACTTAAACTTTTGGGATGAATTGATTCTTTCATGAACAAAAACTCCAATATAGGAATAGCTAGAGAGAGGGATTGGCTTAATCTTGAATTTTAAAAAATCAAGGATCCAATTACATTTTCTAAGATCATGGGGGTCAATGTGACATAAATCAAAATCACAGGGACTTCTTGAACCAAGCGTGCAGTACTCCCTTCTATATTACAATATTTATGTGGGAATTAATTGGCTTATGGAATCCACTTTTGGCCTTTTCGACTCAATACATAATAAATAAATTCAAAATATATGAATCGATCGATAGACACTACGCACGTAGTAGCAAATCATTTCCCCCGAATCTATGCAAAATCGTCCATCATCTTGTGTAAAGTTCCAAGAAATATGATGTAAGGTATCATCTCAGCTCCATATTCATTCAACATGCATTTGATCTCCAACGCAGAAGCTCCTTTTCCTCTCGGCAATTTAAGTGGTAGTTGCACAACAAAAACAGCACCTGCATGTGGGTGTGACCTAACAACACATCGTAAGTGAAGCATGCAGATGGGCAAACGATTGACGTCTAAATCGATCTTATATGTTTTCGCATCAATTGGATTGCCTAATGCAGCAAAATCATTACGGTCAAAAATAGCAGCTGCTAGCCTACAAGCCTGAGAGAGAGAGAGAGAGACAGGACATGGGCTTGAAAAATAACATCAGACATGGTTTCTGTCTTCACCTAACTAATGTATGGCAGATCTTGGGTGGTTGAGTTATAGTCATCGTGGTGGTAACTGGTAAGTGTATTTTATTTTAAAATAAAATATGATAATTGTGAGGTAAAATATGCTAATTGTGAAGAGACCTGGGAGTAAAGAAAGGCACGTATACTATAGCTCCACTCACCTCTTTAATGGAAGATACAGTCACCTGAATTATGCTCGTGAAATTGATGCCTAGGGAGGTCTAGAGGTATCAAAATAGATGCTATTAATTTACTAAGCTAAAAAAAACAAGCCGTATTGTTATTATTGTTCAATGTGAAGGTCCGTGCCCACATAATTAATCTGTCATTGAAAGAACATATTCATACAGGTTATAGCAATGTGCACGATAGAATAACATAATTCCAGGCTCGTGCTCATTATGGGCTCCTATTTGCTGTATGATTTTGTGGGTTCTGAAATTCGCCTGGAAAGCTACCAAAAAGGGCTGGCAAAAACTCTTTTTACCCATGGGATGATGATTTTTTAAGGGTTTAATTACATTTATGTGACCCCTAAATTATTGAGAGTGTGAAAGAATAAGACATGCACTATCGATTTAGTGTATTGTATCCTCAAACAATTCCAATGTATTCTTGAATTTTACGGATACCTTAAATATTGTAGTGTACATGTCATTTAGGGAAAAAAATTGATTATTATATAAATATAAAATAATTAGAAAAAAATAAGTGACACATCATTCATTCAGTGTTGTTGTTTTAATAACTCAAACAAATATAACAACATAAATTTTTAAAACAATGTTGTCTCTCTAAACAATATTAAAGTAGTGTTACCGCTAAAAGGGGTAAGAAAAGCTTGTCCAATTCTCTGTACAAGGGTTAATCTAGTTGATTCAGGTTAATACAAGGATAAAAATAATTGTTATTATAGTTTTAAAACTTAACTAGGAGCTGACCTGGAGCGAGACTCGGGTCACGATCTAGGTTGACCATTGACCATGATCAATATAAGAATAAGAAAAGTCATTATCATAGTTTTAGAACCTGACTCATGAGTTAAATTGAGGTTAGGTGCGAGTCACGGGTCGGGTTGACCATTGATTTGAGTCAATATAAGGATAACAATAATTATTGGATTGAGTTTGATCATTAACATAGGTCAACACAAGGATAAAATTGGTTATTGTTATAATTTTAAAACCCAACTTGAAGTTAACTGAAGCTAGGATCGGGTTATGGGTCAGGCTGACCATTAACTTGAGTCAATGTAAGGATAAAAATAGATGTTATCATAGTTTTAAAACCCGATTCAGGGATCAACCCGGGATCAGACTCATGTCATATGCTGGGTTGACCATTAAACAGAGTCAATATAAGGATAAAAATGGTTATTATAATAGTTTTAAAATCTTACTCGGGAGTTGATTAAGGGTAAAGCCTGAGTCACGACTTGGAAGGGTCAAAATGAGTTGACCCAAATTAAAAAGAAAATCAAAGCAACCTCCTTTTGATTAGGAAAACATAAAAAAGATTCAATGAATTTTTTACCTATGGTTTATCTCGGGACGACCAGGTCTCAGGTTGATCCGAGTCTTTGACCGGGTCAGGTCAGATCAATCATTCTTTTAATATTTAACAAACACAAAATAAAATAAATTATTCAGTCCAATCCAAAACACACAAATTACAGGACAAAACAATTATTTATCCCGTATTATCTGCTCTAATATGATGCATCATTCAATGTTTTTTTTCCTCTATATTTTTATCTGTAAAATAACAGTCCTTAATTTACTTAATAGATGATAATATGTGGAAAAAATAGACCAAATTAGTAGATGAAGTCTTATCTTACCACAACCTCAATGATTCAGGTGTGAAAATGTTATGGAACCTGATTTTAACCAGAAGAGAAGGAAAGACCGAAAGGGTGGCAGTGACCCTCATGGGCCCACCAGCTAATTTATGGCCGCAAAAGGCCCTTATATAAACCTCCATGACTCTGCCACTCCCAATCCCTCTCCACAGACGCTCTTACAAGCTTCTTTTAGAACATTTCACACTTACCAGACTTCTAAATCACTTGAAACGTTTCTTATCTCAAGCACCATGACTAGACCACAACAGCGATATCGTGGCGTCCGTCAAAGGCACTGGGGTTCTTGGGTTTCAGAAATTCGCCATCCTCTCCTGTAATTCCACTTTCTTGAGACGTTTCTAGCTATTTCTTTCATCAAAAGAAAGGTTTCTTTACATGTCAAAAGAAAACTTCAAGAAACGTTTTTCGTACAGGAACACACACGAATCCCAGATCTTTTATGTTGTTTTTCTGCACTAATGACAGTCTTGAGCGAGTTTCGAACTGTTTTAATTCTTGTACTAAGATGAAACGTTTCGTGTTTCTTTTGGGCTGCAGGAAGACTAGAATATGGTTAGGCACATTCGAAACGGCGGAGGACGCGGCACGGGCATACGACGAGGCAGCGAGGCTAATGTGCGGGCCAAAAGCACGTACAAATTTCCCTCACAACCCCAACGAACCCCAATCATCATCGTCGAAGCTTCTCTCAGCTACCTTGGCAGCCAAGCTACATAAATGTCACATGACTTCTCTACAAGCAACCAAGAAAAACGTAACAAAACAGTCACATGATGCACAATGCACCAGTTTTGGCACTAGCCATGGCATTGCCGGAAAAACTGTCGAGAACGACTCGAAATGGCAGGAGGGGAATTGGGTTGGGGGGGGAAGTCAAGCGGGGAACGATGACCATCAAGAACATTTCAAGTCACTTGAAGATCACCATATAGAGCAAATGATAGAGGAGTTGCTAGATAGAGGATCCATGGAGTTCTGTTATGTAGATTCAACATGAGAGTTCTGCTGAAATTAAAGAAACATCAAAATGCAGCAGCAGCAGCAGTTTCTATTTGCTAATTCTACTTAATCAATCACCGTCTTGATTATTTTTACAATCTAATCATATACATAATCTAAAGTAGTGTGAGTGGAAACGAATATCATCCATCCACGTTGTCTATGATCCAAGGCAGAATTAAGCTAATTATGCCATATGTGCACAGCACAGCAAAAGAGGAGAGAAAGATACTGCACATATGATGACATGAATATTTGGCATGATCATACGAAAGATATCGATTCCTTCTCCCTTTCCCTTTTATGAGTTTCGTCTGATCAGGTAAAGAATCCAAATCTCAAAGGTTCCAAAAGTGAGAGATTAGAAGTTTCGAAACACTTTCACTTTATTACCACTCCATTATCGTAGTTTTTTGAAACCTTGGGACCTGGAAGTGCATTTTGCTTTCATGCAAGACCCCATGTGTAGAAAAAGATGAAGGGGCTAAGTTTTGATACAGTCTAACCCGTAATTTTTATTTAAAAATAAATTAAATTAATATATTTTAACATTAATACATTAAACTAATTAAAAACTGAACTAATTAACGGAGACTAATGTGGTAAGGATGATGCTTTCAGAAACAAACAAATTTCAAATTAATCGAGGATCCTTTCAGACGCCATTTTCTTGTACTTTCTATGGTATTCAATTGTGCGTCCAAGGAATTAATGTGTGAACATATGCTGGAATAAAAAGACTTGTCACTCAACAAACAAATTCTTTATTTTTTCTTGCTTTTTGTAAGATGAAAAGAGACCTGACTAGCTGCTTTGCCATCCTTCTAGCTAGCTTAGATCCTTTGATTTCTGCTAAAGCATCACTTTTTGACCCATACAAGCATTCTCATTTGCTCAGTATTTTTCTTAAAGAACATGCTTTTGTCTAACGATCAACATCTTGTTTTATTAAATATTAATTAGAGATCTTTAATTAGACTCCTCTTCATCTAATCTAAACTATACAAGTAGGCTCTCATTAAGTCTAGCCAGTAGCTTACATGTAATGTAATTTTTGTTTTTTAAAATATATTTTTATTATAAATATATTAAAATAAATTTATTATTTTTAAAAATTATTTTTGATGTTAGCACTTCAAAATAATTTAAAAATTCTTGTTTAATAAATTAACAATTAAAAATCTTAAAATTAATTTTTACAAATCAATTGTATTTTTTGTGTTGAATATTTTAACATGGTATGAAAAAGCCTGTTTAAATTTTAAAAAAATCAGGTGAAAATTAAAAATTAAATTTATCAAACTCGATTAAAATCCATTTCCATTTTATTTTTATATCAATTCATGCTTTTAGTCACGGTCTTGCAATTTTCAAAGCTATGGACCTACAAGTCACTTCACTGAGCCATCGTACTTCTGCGGTGAAAATCACACATTCACAAAGATCAATTTTAGTCCCTCCAATGGCCTTGAATTATAAGTTATTTATAATAGTTTCTTGTCGCTTTATATATTCTAGGTTAAATATGATTCTGATCCTTATTAGATAGATAGGTAGGTGGCTTCTTTTACGTTGCAGGCCGAGTTAATTTTTCTTTAATATCAAAAGAGTTGTTAAGGTAACATTTGCCTTCAAAAACCAAGAAAATATGAGATTTCAGTAATTAATTTGACTGGTTCAATTAGTTTAATTAATTTAATAATATGATTATAAAAAAAATATTAACAATAAATAAAAAGGAAAAAAATTAGCGGTGATTTAATACAAAAAAAAAATATTTATCAATATCATGAAAATATATCTTTTTAATATTCTTAAAAGGTTCATATGATTTTATTTGTTAACAAAGAAAAACTTAAACGAGAATAAGATAATTGCATGGAAAGTAAAATAAAAAAATAAAAAAAATAATAATTCTTAGCAAATAAAATATTAAAGGAAAAATTAAAGAAAAAAAAATTAACCCAAATCTATCTGAGTCAGTAAGCCAAATCTATGACCAATTTGTGAGACGAGGATAATTCCACGAATAGCAAATTGAATAAAATCACAAAGCTTAATTATAAAACGAACAAAGTGTTAAAAGGGGACAACTTGTAAACAAATAAAACTTTTAAAAAAGAAACAATGTCAAACAAAGGCCTGAGTCATTCCTGGTAAACCCGTTGAACCCATGACCCAGACATGAGATTAAGATAAATTCATAGAAAAAAAAATGAAAAAAATAATGAATATAAATTCCAACAAACACAATGTTGAAAAAAAAACCCAATTTAAAAAAGGCAGAATCCAACCCGGTATAATCTCTTATACCCGTGACATGAGTTATAAAGTCGGATTGATAATTGAAATGAATGAAGATTAAAATTGAAAAAAAAAATGAAATAAAATATTGAGGAATGAAATTAAAAAAAAAAAAAAATTTCAATCAAGAAAAGTGTAAGAAGAAAACAAATAACATTAAAAAAAAATAAGTATGAAATTTGATATAAAAATAAAATACTAATAAATGAAATTAAAAATAAATAAATCAAATTTGATATAATTAAAGCACTGAAGATCAAATAATATAAAATCAACAAATGACCACCTTTTTCTTAATTTTTCCAAGGCCAATATATTTTTCGAGATGAGGAGAGAGAAAAGATGAGAGAGGAGAACACAGATAATAAAAGGTAAAATTGATAAAAAAAAAAAGAGAAAAAAATAATTAACAAGAATGAAGACAAAAATTGATATAAAAAGAAAATAAAATCAAATGTTGAGAGATGAAATAAAAAAAAATTCAATAAAAAAATAAATAACAATTAAAAGAATAAATATTAGATTTGATCTAAAAATCAAATGCCAAGGGATGAAGTTGAAAAAAAAAATCATATTTGATACAAATGATTAAATATGATACAATCAATAAATGACCACCTATTTTTGAATTTTTTAAGGCTAGCATGTTTTTCAATGTTGAGGAGAGAGTAAAAATGGGGATGAGAAAAAATATAATCGGAGCTCCATCATAAAGGAGGTTGTGAGATGCATTGAACTCTACCCTTTAATGCATTGCTTGCCCACCATGAGGTGCCTCATGTGTTGCTCGAAGAGCATAGACATCTCTAACGCATTAATAATTTTTTATTTTAAATAATATTTTAGTTTATTAAAAAACTAGATGCCTATAAAACAACTTGTCAATTACAAAAAATAGTATATAAGATTACAAAAACACTCTTGACAGTAACATTAAGAAAAATTAAGTTTAGGGGCGATTTGAAGATTTTACCATTCAAAAAATTGAAGTGTCTAAAAAGCTTTTTATCTTTGAGTTTAATTAACTTAACTTTTAAGGACATGCTCGTAATTTTATTGTGCATCTTAAAAATAAAAAGATTTAGATGCCCTTGTGATATTTGTAATGACAATTAATCTTGTGAAAAGATCGTTTTATTATCACACCATGCTATAAGTTTTTTTATTGGAAATGGCAAAATAATAACTTTACCACCATACAAATTCAAAGTGAAATGTGAATGTGTGTACAATAAAAGTTGAGCTTTTTTATTTTATTTTATTTTATTTATTGTAATAAGTAATTGATTAGAAACAGGAAATAACTTGCCATAGCCGAAGGAATACCAAGTTTTTTCCATCTTAATCCTCGAAATTAATAATGGTGGGATCCATTTCCTCTAATCAAACCTCATGCTTCATGATTAATCATCATCTATTTGGGAATTGATTTTGTCCCCCACAAACATTCACAACTAAGGTTCCAAGCATGATTATGCATTCCTAATTCCCCATGATGTTTAATAATGCAAATTCCCCTCGAATTTTACGCACGCCCTGTATTTGATCCATTTTTCCCTATCAAACAATACACATCACCTGTTCATCTGTTCTTCATGCCTCTGATAGAATTAATGGCAAAATAACTACGTACAAACAAACAATACAAAGGTGGTCTTTTTTGCCCTAAAAAATGCTAGAAAGAAGAAGCTGCCTGTGATCAAGGACAAGGATCATAGTGCATGGAATCGCATGTCCAAATCATGGGGGAGACAATTAATCATGTGGGACTTTAGCCCAGTGAACCATTTCAATCCCATGCTCAACTTTTGATCTTTTTTATCATTGGAATTGGATACTTGGAATTGAGTGGGCAATACATAGATCCGCCAGCTATTTTCTCAAGGTTGGTGGCCAAGTACTCCTAGAAATGCCGAAGCACTCTCCATATCCCCATTCTCTAATTCATAATAGCACTTAAGGAATCGAAAAGCAACTGGAAATAGTATGGAATGATCATACCAGGAAAAAATTTAATCTAATTTTACTTGGTTGACCTGATTGAATTTTTTTTTTAGAGAAATTATGTTGTTCTAATTGATTATATTAACCTAAATTAATGCACTCAATTCATTGCCATGTTATGGCCTAACTTTGCATGTAAAATATGGTGTGAATTTTTAGATTATATATTTATGTTGAGAATGGGCAAAGCAAATGCTTCTGCAGAACGATTTTCTTATCAATGCAAGTTTAAAGTTATTTAGAATCCTTGATAGAGACAGGAAGATTGATTCTTCCTTACTGGATTTTTAATTCTTAAGTTTATAACCATTTTATATTTGATTCCCCGATCCACTCACCTCATCTCTCCACAAAGATGAAAATTAAAGAGAAAAAAAATTAGTACATGTCAAAGAACTATCTCAATTTAATAATTTAAATTGTTAGGTGAAGTTTAAAATATAATTTATATTATTTTATGACACATCCCCTAAAGTAAAATCTTTTTGAGCGTTAAAACTTATACAGGTCCATATTATCTTGTGCTTGATTTTTATCAAAAAATTAGAGTAGTGAGATTTGAACTCGTGACCACTTGGTCATTAAAACTCTAATATCATATCAAAAAGCAATCTTAATCCAATAGTTTAAGTTAATATAATTTATATTATTTTATAACAGCACACATGCACTATATAAATTTTAAATTTCACCATAAAACTCCCTTTTATTTTTCTCCCATGTATGTATGTTAAATGAGCATATTATTCTGAGAAATCAATATAATCCCTAACATCTACCAAGAATCTGGAATCCTAAGAAAGAAAAAAAGATAGAGGATAAGCCTGTACCTCAAGCCCATTTCATTGTGTGCATTCTTTGGGCCTGTAAAAACAAGGCCGAAGCGGTTGGAAGACCAACATCTCTCTGTGTCATCAAGGAAAGGGCCAGTGTCTCTTGATGGGCCTCATGGTTCAGCGTTGTAATTCCGAACTATCATGCTGAAAACTATTTATTGCTGAGAATATAATCAATAAATACAAACATAATGTTGTGATTTATGATTAATTTTTTTTTTGTATTTTAATAATATTTTTTTCAATTTTTTTTAAATTAATATATTTTTAGTGTTTTCAGATTATTTTGATATGCTAATGTCAAATAATTTTTATAAAATAAAAAATATTATTTTTATTTATTTTGAGTTAAAAATACTTTAAAAAATAATTATTATTATACTCTCAAATACCTCAAATTTTGTTACATTTCATGACCTGACATGTAGCAACACTTAATTAATAAGTTATTATTTTATTTTTTAATGAGATTAATTGTTTTAAAAAATAAAATCAATTTACTCTATAGTTTGAAGAAGAAGAAAAAAACTAGCTTAACTTGGTAATATTCAGTTCAATTGTTCATCTAATTCTAGTTTTATCCTTATTTTTCAATTTCAACTTTAATTTTAATTTACTGATTAATGAATTACGTTGTTAGTATCTTACCATACAGAGTCACACTCCAATAGTGAAACCTCGGAACACCCAATCACTCAATGCCACAAAAGCAAACTGTTTATACTTTTATCACAGATGTGAAATATTTCTCCACGTAAGCGACCAAAAATCTTGATATCAGTAGATAATCATAATATTAAATATAGTTACAACTCAATTCAAAATTAGCTTGAGTCAAGGTTTAGTTTGTAATTTATACCAGTTGACTCATGAATGAATCGATGAATTTAAATTATTATTTTAAAAAATAAATTGTTATTTAAAAATTCATAAAATAGTATAATTAAATAAAGAAAGTTAATTAAAAATAAAATAAAGTCCACACCAAGCTTTGAGTTGCCATATATATAGATTCATCGGTCAACCGGGCCGGGTTATAAAATCAGGAAATTAACTAGCAAGAAGATGCGAGAATAGAAAAGGAAAATAATATTTAAGAAATAAATAAATAAATAAAAGACCGAGAATAAGAGGGACCCACAAGAGTCCACGTTCACTTCCAATTTGGGATGGATTCAAAAAGAAGAAAGATTACGTAAGAGAAGTCCTAATACTGGTGAGAGTGTGCTTTTCTAAAACGTCACCAAATAGACTCCTCAAAAACTTAAACTGATTTTCAACTCTGCTTATAAATCACAAAGAGAGACGCAGAGACTTTCTCCTTTTATTTTTCTCTTAATCTTAAATCTTTTCTGTGCGTGCAATGTGCTGTAGCGCTAGGTTTTGCTGAAGGATTGAGAGGTTGGCGATCGAAGATATGTCTGCCGACGGCACAGCCGCCACCACCGCCAATGGCAATGGCCTCAGCTTGCAGGAAATCATAAACGAGAACGTCGACCTAGTGAGACTCCTCCTCCTGTTTTTCTTTTATTCTATTTTCTTTATGTACGTATAGTTGAGGATGATAGCATATTACTTGTAGATCGTAGCAGATAACGTGTTGATCACGAGTCTCTGCTTTCATGATATAAATCGTCTTGTTTGGTTTTGGCTACTCCATTTTTTCGAAGGTTTATATTGTTGTTGTTGTTGTTGTTTATTTTTGTTACGTACGTAAGCTTACTGCCTCTGCTTTCAAGATATGTTTACGATACACACACACACACAGTCACAGATACTGATAAACTTCGCTTTATTGCTGTTAATGACTTGGAGTGTTTTGTTGTTTGGTTTCCAAGACATCAGAGTTCTGCTTATGCCTTAATAAACTTCTTTTGAAATTTTGTGCTTTTGTTTTGAGGTTTCAGGTGATTTTTATTTATTAACGGTGGATGCTTATTGGTTTTGGAATTTAACTACAGGAGCGTATTCCAGTTGAGGAAGTATTTCAACGATTGCAATGCACGAAAGAGGGTTTGTCTACAGAGGAAGGCCAGAAGAGGCTTGAAATTTTTGGTCCAAACAAGCTAGAAGAGAGAAAGGCAAACAAAAAAAAAAAACGATAATTTAATCTTTTATTTATTTATTTTGCTGTTAATTTTGAAGCTGTAAGATGGAACTGATAAGCTGGATTGTTTGGAACAGGAGAGCAAGGTTTTGAAATTCTTGGGTTTTATGTGGAACCCGCTGTCATGGGTCATGGAGGGTGCTGCTGTCGTGGCCATTGTTCTTGCAAACGGACAGGTTAGTTTGCATTTCTACGTCTCTGTATTTGTTCATGAATGTTTAATTTTTATTTGTCTGTGTGAATTAATATAAATGCAGGGCAAGCCACCAGACTGGCAAGACTTTGTGGGTATTGTGGTATTGCTTCTTATCAACTCAACTATAAGTTTCGTGGAAGAAAATAGTGCAGGCAACGCTGCAGCAGCTCTTATGGCAGGTCTCGCCCTGAAAACCAAGGTATAATATATGCATACCAACATCTGACTCTCTCGCTTAATTCGGAAGTCTGTAGGCCCTCAAGTACAAAAACTAATGACATTTATTCTTTACATTTTTTTTTTAATAACGTTAATAATTTTGTTTACAGGTTTTGAGAGATGGGAGGTGGATCGAGCATGAGGCTGCTGTCTTGGTTCCGGGAGATGTAATCAGCATAAAGCTGGGGGACATTATACCAGCAGATGCTCGTCTGCTGGAGGGTGACCCTCTTAAAATTGATCAGTCTGCTCTCACCGGTGAGTCTTTGCCGGTTACAAAGAAACCAGGTGATGGAATCTTCTCCGGGTCTACCTGCAAGCATGGTGAGATTGAAGCTGTTGTGATTGCCACTGGGGTGCACACCTTTTTTGGTAAAGCTGCTCATCTCGTAGACAGCACCAATCAAGTGGGGCATTTCCAAAAGGTACTGAGTCTGGAGGGCTAACTCGGAAAAAAAACTTGTAGTCGACTCTGGGGATAAAGAAACAACAGAAGGAAGTTAGTACTTGATAAAGAAAGATGAGAAAGAGCATGCTATTATTGTCAAAACTGTTCCATAATTTGAAATCAGCTCCTGAAATTATCAATTAATCTACCAAGTGTTAAATCGTTAACTATTATAGATTATGTATTATTCTAAGGTGTTAGCAGATGTTTTGTTTTTTGAAGGAACAAAATTCGAATTATTAGAATTTCTAGTAGCAAATCACAAACATCACCATTGCAGGTTCTAAAGTTCCATTTGTGCACTTTCAAGTATCTTCTACCTTTCATCTTTTGTTTCTAATGGATGCTTGGTGGTGATATGGTTTGATCAGGTGTTGACGTCCATTGGAAACTTCTGCATAGTCTCCATTGTAGTGGGAATAGTCATAGAGGCAATCGTAATGTGGCCAATTCAGGGCCGCAAGTACCGGGATGGTATTGACAATATTTTGGTGCTTCTTATCGGAGGAATCCCTATAGCCATGCCAACCGTGTTGTCAGTGACAATGGCCATTGGATCCCACCGGCTCTCACAGCAAGGTGCTATCACAAAGAGGATGACAGCTATTGAAGAAATGGCTGGAATGGATGTATTATGCAGTGACAAGACCGGCACCCTCACTCTTAACAAACTTACAGTAGACAAGAGCTTGGTCGAGGTTAGCACGCAAAAAATTTATAAGTCCAGTTTTATGATGGGAGACAGTCATTAAGTGTATATCATGTTATTATCTTTTTCTTGGGCGTCATCCCTCCCAATATTTTGTTCTTTTGGGCTCACTGATTATTGATGTTTTTGTTTATTTTCAGGTATTTGCTAACGATGTTGACCAAGACAATGTGATTTTACTGGGCGCTAGGGCCTCCAGGATTGAGAATCAGGATGCTATCGATGCTTGTATTGTTGGGATGTTGGCGGATCCCAAGGAGGTAATGTTACAGTTGAGATATGCAAATACTTCGACAAGCCTTCTGAGGGCACTAATATGCTGTGCTTCCTAACTTGTAAATTTCTTAAAAAACTGGGCCAATAAAAAAGAAAAGGATTAGTATTGTGAACACTTTATTAAGGTGCTGCACAGTATTAGTAACACAATCTTCTAAATAATCTCGCTGAATAGAGAAAAATGGATGAGGTGATGACTAGCAGCATCATAGTAGAGAAGAGAGAAGTAGGATCAGACTTTAAATCACATTTTGATCCTCGGTATGTATTTTTTATTTAACTGGAGCTAACTTGCTGCACTTTCGTCTTACTTTAGTGGCAATGAAGCTTATTTTCCCGAGCTTGTAACTTGTCAAGAAAGCGTTACTCCCGACTGATTGTTTACCTCACCGACAATGTCAAGTGTTGGGTTATTATGACCTTTGAATATAACTGAATGCCTGACTATGAGTTTATTTCTCTCTGCAGGCCAGAGCAAGCATCACTGAGGTGCATTTCTTGCCATTTAATCCAGTGGAAAAGCGTACAGCTATAACATATATCGACCCTGATGGCAACTGGCACCGAGTTAGCAAAGGCGCCCCCGAGCAGGTTATAGATCATCTATTGCCTCGTATTCCTTCTTCTTCCCACCCTTTTACTACACTATATCGTCAAATGCATTTAAATTCTCCTGACAGATCATTGCACTGTGCAACCTCGGGGAAGATGTAGCAAGAAAAGCTCATTCTATCATTGATAAGTATGCTGAACGAGGCCTCCGCTCTCTGGCTGTTTGTAGACAAGTGAGCTCATGTTCTCGTTTCCTCAGAATTGTGTTTTGAAGTAATTACTGATACATGGAACTCTATCTCATTTAGACATCTTGTCTTTGCAGATTGTCCCAGAGAAAACCAAGGAAAGCCCTGGAGGACCATGGGAATTTGTGGGCCTGTTACCTCTCTTTGATCCTCCTAGGCATGACAGTGCAGAGACCATTACTCGTGCCCTAAACCTCGGTGTCAGTGTTAAGATGATCACTGGTGATCAGCTGGCAATTGGCAAGGAGACTGGTCGGAGGCTTGGAATGGGAACCAACATGTATCCCTCTTCTGCCCTCCTTGGGCAGCACCCGGATGAGTCAACTGCAGCCCTTCCTGTTGATGAGCTCATTGAAAAGGCTGATGGCTTTGCTGGTGTCTTCCCTGGTAATTGGACTAAATTCTACTGTTTCAATATGATTAATGCTGTTTACATGGATCTTGATGCTTCCCACGTGGTTCGATGCTTCCCTCGTTATCGCAGCATCTAAGTTTATTTTCTCTTAATAAACAAAAAACTAGATCCTCTTAGAAATTAAATCCTTTATGAGCATCCATTACATGGATTTATTCAACATTTTGGAACTAGCTGGTGAGACATGAAACGATTTTGTAAAACAATATATCAAGAGAGGTGGAGTTTTTCATCTTGCCTTTTCTGCATGAAGCAGAAAATAATATTAGTTTTTTCATTTTATGCATAAAAAACATATCGATTAATTTAATTAATGATCAAATATTCAGAGCATAAGTATGAGATTGTGAAGAGGCTGCAAGCTAGGAAGCATGTTTGCGGGATGACTGGAGATGGTGTAAATGACGCGCCTGCTCTGAAGAAGGCAGACATCGGAATTGCAGTGGCCGATGCAACTGATGCAGCCCGCGGTGCATCTGACATTGTCCTGACAGAGCCAGGATTGAGTGTGATAGTGAGTGCTGTGTTAACAAGCAGAGCCATTTTCCAGAGAATGAAGAACTACACCATCTATGCAGTGACTATAACCATCCGTATTGTGCTGGGTTTTCTGCTCCTTGCTCTAATTTGGAAATTTGATTTTTCTCCTTTCATGGTTTTGATAATTGCCATACTTAATGATGGGACAATCATGACTATTTCCAAAGACAGAGTGAAACCATCTCCACTTCCTGATTCCTGGAAGCTCAAGGAGATCTTTGCTACTGGTGTCATTCTAGGCACCTACTTAGCTTTAATGACTGTCGTATTCTTCTGGATTGTTCACAGTTCTGACTTCTTCTCTGTAAGAATTACTACAAACCTTACAACTAGCACATGGTTTTATCATGCTGTTTATATTTCTGTAAAGCATATAAGAACTCGTAATATTTGTTCTTCTGCCAGTTTGTCACTGCTATAAAGTCTTCTGTAGTACTAATAATGATAGCACACTGTCAATATTTGCAGGATAAATTTGGTATTAGGTCCATCCGGAACAACCATTACGAGCTAACATCAGCTGTGTACCTTCAAGTGAGTATTGTTAGCCAGGCACTCATTTTCGTTACTAGGTCCCGAAGCTGGTCTTTTGTCGAACGCCCTGGTAGTTACCTTTTGATTGCCTTTGTCCTGGCACAACTGGTGAGTTGTTTAGAACTTTTCGTTCCAGGTTTTTTTTATTTTTTTGTGTGCATATTATAAAAGGACAACCTAATGATCAATGTTTCTGGTTTACCATTAAGATTGCGACAGTCATCGCTGTGTATGCCAATTGGGGATTTGCGAGTATCCATGGAATTGGATGGGGATGGGCAGGTGTTATCTGGCTTTACAGCATCATCTTCTACATCCCTCTTGATTTCCTCAAATTCATAATCCGCTATGGTCTAAGTAGCAAATCCTGGGATAATCTCATCCAAAATAAGGTCAGTGTGATCATTTGTTTTTTACCAATGAATCTTTTGATATGTCAAGTTTCATCTCGAAACCTTCTCCCCTAAGTTTAATATTTACCGATGTTACACTTTGATTATGCAGACAGCTTTCACCTCAAAGAAGGATTATGGAAAACGAGAGACGATGGCGCCATGGGCTGCTGATCAACGCACCATTAATGGATTGCATCCTCCCGAAGGCTCAGAACTTTTCAATGATAAGAGCAACTACAGAGAGTTACAAGACATCGCTGAACATGCCAAGAGGCGCGCTGAGGTCGCTCGGTAATGATCTCCGAAGCTTTTGATTTTCACTAATAGCAATTTCTTCCCTATCCATGCCTATATATCTTAATTCAACTCATGGTCTCTTTTGTTCCAGGCTGAGGGAGCTTCACACACTCAAGGGCCATGTGGAGTCAGTGGTGAAACTCAAGGGACTTGACATTGAGACCATTCAACAACACTACACTGTTTGAATGAGAAACAATGAGTTTAATAGTGTTTCTCTCTCTCTCTCTCTCTCTCTCTGGAGAGGGGAGAGAGTCCTAGGTTAGAGGGATTAGGGTATTAATCTATTTAATTGCTCTTCTGACAATCTGGATTATTAGTTTGTAAGATATGCAAGATTTGGGAATAATCAACCCAAGATTGAATTTCACTATCACATAACATTTTCGCCTCTTGCATGTCAGCTTTCATTTCTGCTTCTCGAGTAACTTAACTTCATAGTTTTGATCCAATCATATGGGCTCCTCTTCTTGCTTTTATGAAGAAAATTATAGCTTGTCAAAAAAACAAACAAACAGGTTCTATGTGCGTTTGCCATTTAACGTAACGAAGAGTATGTTTAGAATCTTGATAGTTTTTATGATTATAATTTTAAAAAAATTATTTTATAAAAAATATTTTTAATTGAGATTGGTTTGATATTTATATCTAGTTAAAATTATGATTGAAATTAAGATTGAATAAAAAATAATTTAATATGTTTGGTTAATAATGCTTTTGAAATTGAGGTTATAAAATAATTTTAAAATAAATATATATATATATATTAATATTAATGGTTTTTAATTTAAATATTATAGATTTAACTATTGTTATTACATCATGAAATAAATAATATTTTACATAAAATATTTTTTATTCTTCCATCAAACTATTTACAATTTGGAATTGCGATCAAATTCTAAAAGTGCTACGTGTTCAAGCACTCTCTGTCTAATTTATGTAGTGTCATTAAATAATGTTAAATATTAGTTTTTTGAATAAAACACAATTAAAAAATAAAAAAATATTTTTTTATTTTACTAGGTCGAACCCGGTTCAATGCATTTTGAGATTTGAACCGGACCCGGTCTTGCCAAAACAGTGGAGCATGGTTCAGTGTTTTTCTGCACATGAAGCAACTCCTAGTTGCTTTTCTTTTTATTGTATTTCAAACCCAATATTCTATAGGATCCATGAACAGTAAATGATGTTTTTTTAATTATCAAACAGGTTATATTTGTGTTTTAAATAAAATACAAATACAAACTTCTAAACAAACACAGCTGAGAAGCACAACAATATTATTATTTAAATATATTTTTAATTAAAAAACACTTCATTCATCAAACACACTCTAAATATTACAGTGATTTTGGTATGCTCGAAGCAATGGTAGCAGTTGTGCTAACAGCTGAAGGAATTTGATTTCACGAGCTGATACATCTTAATAGCTAAGTTGTGGGTAAAGCGTGTGGAAATCGAATTATCCATAGAGTTGCTCAAATTTGGAGTGAAAGGACACGAGATAATAGAATTCCAGTAGAGATTGAAGGAGCAGGGGCAGCTTTTTCTATGATTAAAAAAGACATAAAATTCCAAAAGCAGAGAAGCTTTAGGAGATCAGGGGCAAAAAGGGAACAGAGGGAAGCTACTCTAGCTATCAGAGCCTGGTTTCGATCCAGGGACCTGTGGGTTATGGGCCCACCACGCTTCCGCTGCGCCACTCTGATTGTTGAATTAGTTTCCAAGTTAATATTACTTAACATATATTTTCCGAACAATTCCTTCATACTGCTGACCTTGGAGTGGATGAATCAGACAGGCTTTGGATTGTTTGGTAAACCAGTAAGGCGGAAAGGCAGGGCATTGGATCGCATAACCATGAACCGTGATTTCTCCGTTAATATTTGGATTTTATCTATGAATTTGTGATTATTTTCAGAACTTGGGTCTTTTTCGTGGTGCAGACCCAGGCGGGATTCGTGAAATTGGATGTTGCCGGCAGTTCGCATGGTAATCCAGGGAAGATTGGTTTTTCATCTCAATATTTTTTCTTGTAAAAATATTTCATCCAATTCTAACGTCTTTATATATATTTTTTAAATCAGGAAAAGCTTATTCAATCTAGTCTAACTCTACACAGCAACCGAGAAAAATGTACGATTTCTAAATATACATGAGTACAGATGGTACACCTTAATTTTACTACTACTACTACTTCATGTTAGAATATACAGAATGTGACCTAATTAGTCTAAATGTAAATAATTTCTAACTATAAATAATTATTTTTTCCTCTTAACCTTGTTGATTGGAAAATAACCCAAATGCTTCAAGTACCACAATGCCCCTTCAGCTGCATGTTCAGCTGCTGTTTTCTTTGTTGATTTAGGGTAACCAAAACACTCCAATACAGTCGATGCTTCTCCTTCTATCCCAATTACAACCTTGTAGGTGAACCTGCAATGGATCTTGAAATACTCATAGCTTAAAAGCTTTGAAAATTAGAGAATGAGAAAGAAATGAACCCTGAGGAAAAAAAAAAAAACACCAAGATTGTTTACTCCATATTTTGTGCTTACAATTTCTTGTGGCAAGGTCCTTCTTCCTTGAAGCATTCAAATAAAGGGGGTTTCCACTTGTTTGCAGCTAAAGTCTCCAGCAATTGTGATTTGGCAGATATCTTTGGCCCACCTAAAAGAACAAGATGTTAGGTGGTAACATTTTGGTGGCAGATTTCAATCCTGAAAATCCCAAATTTGTGCTTTAAAGCAAACTTTATCAAAGAATTCAATACACTTCTGCTGAACTCACTACCAGTCACTAATCAATGAAATTACCTGTGTCGTTATGAGAGTTTTTATCATCCTTGCTCATTTCACCTACCTTGGTTGTGTTCTTTATGGTGCTGGAGTCATCTCCAGTCTTGATGATTTGTGATGGGTTATTATCTGCTAATAAATCTGCTGCTGTGTTTGCTTCATCATTAAATTGTTTTGCCGGCTTCAGCCCCTCTTTGTGTCCTGCCCTAGCACCTTCTACAACATGCTTCATAGCTGGCTTGTCTTTCTTAATAATCTAGAAAACAACATGACACGCAGAAAAAAGAAAGAAAAAGATTTAAGTATGGAGTTGCATTTAACCAGATAGATAAATAAAGATTCCATAAACAAAGATATTGCTCATAGATAGAAGAATCGAGGGAAGTTTTTGGTTGTTTGTACCTGGGAAGGAGTTGGTGGTGGCTGGATCTACAAGAGGAAGGCGTTTGAGATTGATGAGGAGCTGTTTTGGTTGCGTGCATTTATTCCTTTTCATTTCCATGGCAGGGGTAAAACTAGATAAGTTCATCTTCCTGCAAGGATACAGTTTTGTGGGATTATTGGTGTATTTGCTCACTCTACTCTTAATTTGTTTTAGATAGGTCAATATATGTTTTTGTCCTGATTATCATCCATTAAACCTTTTTTTTTTTTAAGTATTCATGATTAAACCATAATTAGTAATGATGTTAAATTATCTATCTGTCCTTTCTCTACTTTAAGTCACAAAAAATTTCTTTAAATTATTTTTGTTTGAAAAAGATATTAAATTAATGATTTTTATGTGTTTTTGCTAAAAATAAAAAATATTATTTAAATATATTTTTAATTAAAAAACTACATTTCTAAACATATATACTTGTGTCATCTCTTAATTTTTATTATGTATTTATATAATGATCGGTTATTGAAAGTAGTGATGGTTTCTAACCATGGTTGATGAAAGGGGAAAATATTACAAAAATAAGAAGATTAAGGATGATATTAGAATAAAGAAGAATAAAATGATCAAAATAAGAGAAAATTGAGAATATGGCTACCAAATTCACCATTAATTTAACTTTATTAAGTTAGGTGCCGTGGGATCCTCATTTCACAATTAAAGAGACGACCAGATGACAAGTAAAAATATTAACCAGTGTTATCTTTCTTGCGGCCTTGGCCATTGACATTCAGACCTTGTTTTACGGGAAGTTAGGTTTGATGTTGTCGTGAAGAGTATTTTTTAAAATATATTAAAATAATATTTTTTTAATTTTTAAAATTTATTTTTGATATTAATATTTTAAAATTATCCAGCTAAAAAAATTCATAATTTTTTTAGAAATATAGTTGAATCATAAAAACAAACATAAATATTATATTTAGTATCACATGTTCCAAGGCTTTGACAACAAAAATAAGCCGATAAAACAATTTACATTTTAAAAAAAAATCTAAAACAATGATATTCAATTTTTTTTTTTAATGGTTTGATCCAAACTAGGCTTTGAATCATGGAGATAACCTATCAAATTGAGCGAGGCCTTAATTAAAACTAGGGGTAATATCAATATTCAAAATTAACCAACTCAATTTGGTAGATTTTAATTAAAAAATTAAGCTGATTCTTTTATAGTTTAATTTTCTTTTACATTTACCCTTCATGATTTTTAATATTATAGTTTATACTATCGATGTAAAATATATTAAACTATAAAAAAATTTAAGATGTAAATTATAATTTTTAAAACACAAGCTATAAAATGATTAGGTAATTTTTTCTTTTTAATTTTAGTTTTTAATTTTAGGGAAAGTAACGACAAAAGGAATGGTGTTTTCCATTTTCAATTGGTTTGGATCAAATCCGAACAAATTCATCATGAGACAATTATCTTGTATCATTTGCTACCTCAATTGGTTTATACTTTCTTCGATCCTACTTGCTGTTTGTTTTTGGGGGCAGTATTGTATCTGCCAAACGAAAATCTTCATATCCCATTTCCATATCTGGATGATGCATCCAAATTCTCTAAAATTACTAGAGTTTTGTATTGCCATAGCCGATCTATGCTCTCTCCTGCTTCATCAGAAAGCAGAAATAACTTTGTTCAGCAGCTCTTATAATTTTAGTTGAAGTAAATATGCAAAGCAGGTAGCCCGAGCCTGGCTGGTTTATTCCAACTTTATTTCCATATTTAAAATCAAGTTTTTTAATCGATTAAGTTGACTGGATGAAACAAGCTTATCTGAAAAAAAATAGAATCTCGCCACCTCTACATTAGTTTCATGTCCTTCAGCAACTACCACCCTCCTTTTTATCTGATATCAGGACATCTTACTAAAACCTCGGAAAATTGTGTTGCTGAAGATCCAGATATTGAAGCAGTTTAAGGGGAAATCATCTAAAAATAAATTCAATTAACAAATATAACAATGAAAAAAAAAAAAAAACTCTAATGATTTTCACACATCTAAATATACAAAAGAAATGGTCAGTCTGAGATGTACTCATCATCAGAGAGAAGGCAAGGCAAGAGGAACAGGTCCTGTAATTCTCAGTGCCCCTCCAAGCTCGAGAGGTACAAGAGGGATGAGAGAGTGCAGGACATCTGTTATCAATGGTCTGTAACTTGGTTCTTGTTGCACACATAGTACTGCCACTGCAGCTACCTACTCAAGGGTAATATGTGATTAAATTTGCACGCTAAAATCAAGAACAAAAAAGTAACGAGCACACAAATATTTAGTTTCTTATTCAATATACCTGGTATAAGTGTTTTAAACTCATAGTGTCTTTGATAACAGGATCCACGACGTCGGGAAGCTTTGATCTGTCAGCGAGCCGAGGCATGGCCTACATGTAAAAAATGATGGTACAATTAAGTTGACTCCTCGAGGAATGACTGCTAAAAAAAGTTGAAGGAAAATTACACATGAGACTATGAACTGAAAATGATCCGGAGACATCTTTTCCACTGGTTTTCTTCCTATCAGGAGTTCCAGAAGGAGAACTCCAAAAGCATAGACATCGCTTTTATCAGTTAGTTTGCCTGGAAAGGAAAAATGAAAGCGATCATACTTCTCTTTCCAAGAGATTGGCTGAATAAACAATCAGGCTTCATTCTGTATCAAAGAAAGACTGAATGCAGGAAATGTTGTTTAAAAACCTTCACTATGTAGCACAGAAGAAAGAAAAAGATGCTCTCTGGTAGAATTTTATAGTTCTTGAAAATGAAATAGAAAAGATTTCCATGGATCTCCTGTTACCAAAATTCATCATCAAAAAGCACACATCAGAGTTAGATTAAGAGGCTATAGCAAAACTCGCCTCATTCAACACCTGACATTCTTCTCACAGAATATGTTCAGCCTTGTTAACAAATTAAGCCTCAAGGATGAAGCGCTAAAAGACACCGCATGATTTTAAAAATATGAAAACCTTTTATAAAATATTCTGTTTGAGCATCCACTATCAGAATCTCTCCTCAACAGTAAGCATTTTTAGTTCTATTTCTCAGATACAGAGCTGAAACAGTGATTCTTGCTGGAAAATCATCACATTTCATGTGACAGAAGTTAGAACTATGAAAAGTTCATCAAAGAATGCAAGAACATGATATTTAATTGCTAAAAATATGATTGACAAATAAACTAAGAAATCATAGAAGAAAGCAACAACGTAATTTGTAATTAGCAGAAGTATGAAAAATAAGAGATCAAACAACGATGACCAGCAGCATATGACTTCTCTGGAAGTAATTTGACATACCATCCAAAAGGTACTCTGGTGCCACATAACCTAAAGTTCCTGAAAGCTTTATGTTCTTGTTTTGGATACCAGAAGCTACAGCAAGGCCAAAGCCCGAAAGCTGAATAAGTAAACGCTCGTCAAACGAAACATCCTAGTTAGAATCACGGACCGGTGCTAAGAACATGCACCTATGAGGAGTGCAGTGCTCATGAGGTTGCCATACATGCATGGCTTTTACCTTTGCATTGAAGTTGGAATCCAGAAGAATATTAGATGACTTCAGATCTCTATGGACAACAGGAAGATTGCAATGCTCATGAAGATACTCTAGTCCCCTGGTCAATATCAGTTTTGGTGGGAGCAAGTAGTAAGCGTAAGAAAAGGATAAAGAAAAAGAGGCAAAGCGCAAACCACAAAAATGGAAGTTTGAGTTACCTTGCAACATCAACAGCAATTTTCATTCGCAGATTCCAAGTTAATGCTGATCCATGTGTTGGCCCTGCATGTTCATCAATAGCATAAATAATATAAGAAAAAAGACACAAATTGGAGACTTCTAATGCTTATTTTTTAATTTTAAAAGTCGGAAAGATATGAAGTTTACCATGCAATTGACTTTCCAAAGACCCATTTTGCATCATTTCATACACGAGAAACCTTGTTTCACCATGAATGCAGTAACCCAGAAGAGAAATTATGTTTTGATGATGAGTTTTCGTTAACCAGTTCAACTCGTTCTGCATTTACAAACAAAATTTAAATGGAAAGGAAAAAAATTTAAAGAATCCATAATGATTCAAAACAATTGATAATCAAATCAATTTCATGTAATACGTTACCTCAAATTCTCTTTCAATGTCCTGTTCTTCACCTTCAAATCTCTTCACTGCTGCAAGGAGTTTTTCACTGAAACAAGCTTTATACAAACATCCACGACCACCTTCACACAGAACATGAACTTCCTGGAAATTGTTTGTTGCAGCTTGCAACAAATGATATTCCATAACAGCAACTGAACCCTTCTTCTCAGCCATCCTCAAGGAATTTAATTTATCCACAATCGGAACATCTAAATATTAAATTCAAACAAAAAAAGCAGAAATACTGAGTCTGCATAAAAAGCACAAATGTGTGTAACATGCCTCAAAAGGAAAATTGTAGCAGCAAAAGCAAATTCAATTCTTGGAAAAGAAGATACCATTGCCTTTACTTTTGGCACTGCATGTGTCACGACCCGAATCCCGGATCCGTGACCGGCAACGTAGGAGCGGTGTCGAAAGGACACCTCACCTACGCTAAGCCTCAGAACGGATATATCAAAAGAACAATTTGTTCAAAAATACGCAGCGGCTTATAATATTTAGAAATATCGTATTATTCAAAACTGATAAAACCGAAAGATAGTTATTAAAACAAAAATAATAATTCATAATACTCATTACATTGTCAAAATCCAAATTTAATTAAACCAAGGTAACAGTGGAGCGTCTAAGACATCAAATCAAAATTGAAAGGAAAACCTCGCGAACAAGCAAGGCATACCGACCAGAACTGAAGAAGCGAAAACACTCAACAAAGTCCCAGAAACTAAGATCCTGAAATAATATTAAAAATGAGAGGTGAGTTCAACCAACTCAGTGAGGGGAATAACATTTAATATACATTTCATATATTTCAGATATTATTTGCAAGATGATTTATCTTGATATACATATACATATACATATACTTACTAAACATATTATCATAACGTAGTGGATTACATGTCAGAGAACAGATGACACCCGAAGGTGACCAGATGACACCCGTTGGTGACCAGATGACACCCGTCGGTGACCAGATGACACCCGTCGGTGACCACTGTGGGATGATCAATCGCCACAGGCTGATGCCTCTCTCACCAGCTAGGTATACAGAATACTATGTGCACACAGGCTAACTATTCTCCGTTAGCATGGAGTTACTGACAAGTCCCATATCAAGGCATAATAGATATTCACAGAATCATCAAAGAAACATATATCATATCAAATAGAATTTACTTTGACAGATTGCGAATGCAAATTCAAGAATAAATGAGTACTCGGAAAATAAAGCAACATATATAAATATTCAAGAAATTTACTAGTCGTACTCATTGTATAATCAACATACATATTTATTTATATTATATGCATATTAAAGATTATTCCACTCACCCGAAAAATACTGAAGACAAAAGACCCGAAAATCCGATTAAGGATCGTTAGGAGAACCTACAATAAATATATGAAATATACTCAAAAACAGATCAAACAAAAGATCCCAATGCATAAAATAAAACCGGGCTTAATCTCCCAAGTTTAGGGACTAAAACGATAATTTTCCAAAACAGGGACCAAAACGTAATTTTACCAAAATTTTGAGGACCGAACTATAAATATATAACCATACTGAAATTCTGACCATAATTAATCCTCAATTCTGTCCAGGATATATCATTATGCTCCAAGGACCATTCTGGAACTTTACCAAATTTTTAGGGTCAAATTATACTTTTTGTCAAATTGGAGGACCAAACTGAAAATATTAATTATACTGGAATTTTGTCCTTAAATCATCCTCAGTTCTGTTCAGAACCTCAATTTATGCCTCAGGGACCAATCTGTAAAATTTCCAAAGTTCGGGGACTAAACTGAAATTTCCGTAAATTGAGGGACCAAACTGAATTTTCGTCATCTTCAACCTCAAACCCAGAATTTCAACAGATCACCTACTGTTAGTTCCAGATTTATACCTCAACTTCATCATTCAATTCAACCATAACTCAAAATCATCATATTTCTCTACAATCTCTCCAATTCAACTAAATAATCAAATACCCACATCAATCAACCCCTTAATTCAAACTAATTCATCAATAAACTCAAAATTCAAAACTCTAAAATTAATCAAAAACCGAAATTTAAAGCTAAAGAAAACATATTATACATATTCAAGCATAATTCTTACCCTTTTACTTGTTTTCTTCAACCTTTTCTTTTTTCCCTTATTTTTCCCTCTTTTCTCTTCTTCTTCTTCTTCCTCTCTTCTCTCCTGCCGGTTCTCTCTCCAAATTCAGATCCTTTTTTTTTTCTTCTTATATATATTTATCAACTATTGGTCAATTACCACACTACCCTTCAATCATTTATACCCTCTTTTAAGCCTCCAAGGGCTTTATTGTATTTTCTCATTCCTTTTTATTACAAAACATCACAGCATGTCCTTGATTTTTTGAGTCTACAGATCCAGCAACATGAGAGAAACAACACTATTCCAACAAGGAGAGTGGAAGCAACAGTTAGTGCTATTAGGGTTCTCTTATCAAATCTTGGTGGTGCGCTTCTTCAACTACCGGAACCAAAGGCATCCAAGAGTATCTCTAATGCAAAATGTTAAATTGAAAAGCAAAATTAATAAAATAATTTTTTAAATAATATAAATATAATTTTTTTTATTATATACATTTTAATAAAAAAAACTATTTAGAAAAACTAATTATATTTTAATATATTTTATGTTAAATTAATTTTAATATAATTATGATGTTATTAATTATATAATTAATATGAGTAATTTATAAAAAAAATAAAAAATTAATGAAATAATATGAAAATTAAAAGATATAATTTAAGAAAAGAATGAGGCACAATACAAGATTTAAAAAAAAAAAAATTGTTAACCAACAATTATTTGGCAACGGTAACTTTATTTTAACTATTTCTACATAAACATGTAAAAATAGCTTTTTATGTATTGAATAGCCATTTTAGTTATCCTTTTTCTTACTACGTTGGAGTTATAAAAAAAAAAAAACAGTTAAAAGTATATATTTTTAAATTTAACTTTTTATTTGGTTTTTTAATTGGAGATGCTCTAAGAAAGATCTAATTTGAATTGTTTTACTGATTTTTATTTAAAGTGTTTTTTATTTAAAAATATATTAAAATAATATTTTTTATTTTTAAAATTAATAAATTAAAATAATATAAAAATTTTAAAATTTAAAATAACACGGTTTGCACCACTCCAAATGAACTGACTACAATACAGAGAAAAGCCTAGTCGGATATAATTGCTATCCATAAAACAAAAACATATTAAACGAAACAGGAGGAGCTGATATAACAAGTTCTGGAGAGAAAAATGCAAATCAATTATGAAAAGAAAAATCACATTTGAACGAGAGAATCACGAGAAAGATCACATATGTCACATCAAATTTTTCTACGTGCTTCTTTTTCTCAAAATAAGAACGAGTTTGGTGCAGTAGTATTAATTTCATTTCAAGGTTCATATCCGATTTCTGGGTTCTTTCCCCAACATTTCACTAGAGACCAAAGAACACGTATAGTGGAACAAATCTATAACAGGATCACGTTATTGCACTAAGGGTTTGAATTTTGAAAAGTACAGAGACATACATATAAAGAACCAAGATGAGGATAAAAACACAAACTTCAAGAAAAGAAAACGAGCATTGTTAACATACTTGGAGATTGAGCTTCCATTTTTGAAGAGAAAACAGAAATGGGATTGTCTTTGCTAGCAAGAAGAGAGCCAGAAGTGGAGAAAAGAGCTTGCTCAGGTCTGGTGCCAAGCAAGAAAGACAGGTCTTGTTCTCTAAACAGACAAGAGGTAGAGGGATATAGAGTTTTTTACAATCCACACCTGAAGGCTCAGTAGCCCTTCGATTTATAAAAAGGAGCACAAATAATTATGTCTTCGTATACAAAGAACATGTGAAAAATATGCAAGAATATCTTACAAATTATAAATGCTTATGTTTTTGTCTTGTAGCAGCGGTAATTGAAGTTATAGTCGTAGTTGTGGCTTTAATATTTATGTATACATTTAGACTGTGTTTGTATTTATAATTATTTTTTAAAGTGTTTAATTTACTTGAAAGTATATTGAAATAATATATTTTTTAATTTTTTTTAAATACAAAAATAAACAAGTTTTTGAAAAAAAAAAATTGTATAGCAAACTTACAGGTTAAATTGAAATGCATATTTTATATAATATAAAAGTACGTAGTTTATTATTTTATATAAGTTTTTATGTATTAAGATATACATGAAGTTTCTCTACTTTTGTCATTTACAAGGAAAGGATCATATGTGCTCCAATCTCATTTTTTAATTAATTAACAAACACTATAAATTTATTGGGTATCTTATATTGCTTTTGTAGTTCCAATTTAGAAAATAGATTAAAATTGTGATGTATATTAATTAATTAAGGTTTTATTTGTTTTAAAAACGTTTTTGAAAAAAAATTAAATTTATTTTATTTTTTTATTTGTTTTAAATTAATATATTTTTAATATTTTCAAATCATTTTGATGTGCTGATATAAAAAATAATTTTTAAAAAATAAAAATAAATTATTTTAATATATTTTTGAGTAAAAAACACTTTAAAAAATAACTCTTTTAAACAAGCCATAAGTAATCTTAAGATTGTAGTTGAGATTAATTATAATTTTAACTAAAATATACTTCTAAATATATAGTAAAGAGACGATTGTAGTGTTGAGTTTGAACCACAATGCGGATGCACCAAGGCTTTTATATTATTCTTTTTAAATTTTAAATTATTTTAATATACTAATATTGAAATTAAATTTTAAAATCAAATAAATAAATTTTAATTTAATTAATTTTCAAACGAAATATATTTTAAACAATCATTGCTATGATACCACACGCTATCGCAGTATTCATCCGTCGTGGTTAGTTGAACAACACGTAGCAGTTATTGACTATGAAGCTGGCCATGACCTCATCAATTCAAGAGGTTAGAGAGAGAGAGAGAGATAGCTGGCGATGACCTGTGCCTGTGTGACTCCCATTAAGGCAGCTCTACTCTCTGCCACTTCCCCAAAACCACCAAGGTTAATTGAACAACAGGAAGAAGAAGAAAAATCTTAGGAACCTGTCGGCGAGTTCGTGATATTGAAGAAGATAAGGTATAAAACCTAGTTCTCTGACATCAACCGCAACTTGCATGTGAGTTTTGTTTCTATCATCAATGTTGAAACTCGAAAAAACGAAGCACATCTACGATTTCTGTTCTTCTGAATGAGGGTTACAACAAAGCTTTAAATGCTGCTCTACAAATGCAGAGGGGACGTAATTCACCACCATATGGGCCTCCTTCTAACCATTTCAAGGAGAATCAAGAGATATCCTTGAATGCACTTGAGGTCGTGGCTTAGCAGGAAAGACTTGTTCTTTTTCTCTGCACCTGGATTTTATTTTTTCTGTTTATATCTGTCATTCATATGGTGATTTACCTGTTTGTTGTGCTTGCAAAGTATTTAGTAAATTCAAAAATTAATTGTGGTATGTGTAAACTGTTCCGGACCGAAAAGAATAAGAACAGTAACAGCACACTGTTAGGTTCATCTCTTTCAATGCCTTGTGTTAGCAATCCACCTAATTTAACTTCCAATTACATCTCTTTAATTCAATGCCCCACGTTCAAATTTCAATCCCAATCCTTCACTGAAAAACCCCACCACCAGCTCTGCTAGCCTTTTCCTTCGCCGATCCCACTCAACCACTTGATATCCCCACTGCCAACAAGTAATGAAAAATACCAGGGTAATGAGCTAGAGGAGGGTTCTATAAACACAGATTCTGGCTACCATGATTTGATGAGTACTCATTTTGCTCTCTGTTTTAAGTTTTCCAGTTATGCACTGCTAGTCAGGTGGTGGCCGGTAAGGAGATTTCCAGGGTATGTGAGCGTTCCTCATTCGAATCCTATCTTATACATTTTCAATCTACAAGCGAGGGCGTACTTGTTGGTGGTGATAGACAAAGTGACTGCCACCGCTCTCTGTCGTTCATACTATTGCGGTGGGTAAATTACTTGTAATTCGAGATTACCACCGGATCATTATCAATGAGAGATAGGCGCTGGTGATAATTTTTCATTTTAACCAATGCATGTTCTCTCCTCTCTTTCATTTATCTTCTTCACTCATAAACAACAGACCCCGACTAGCTCTCCCTGCCATCAATGTTCGCCCTGCCATTCCTTACCGGCCGACCACCCGGTGCGAGTGGGCTTAAAGAAACTTCCTTGAGTTGAAGACACTCCCTTGCGCGCGCGCGCGCGTTTTCGTTGTTGTTGTTATGGATTTTAATGTTTATTTAAGAGTGAAAGTTTTTAGTACTTGATGGAAAACCTTGTGCTATGCTGTGATTGTATCAGTTTGAATAAACCAATTAAAAAAAAATGAATCCAAAATCTACATGGGTGTTTCATGTAGACATCAGTTTGGTGCGTGTATTTTATTAGGTGTGTTGACCGGTTTATATATATTTTAATTAATTTAATGTAATTTTCCAGTAATTTTAAGAAAATTCAAACTCATAATCATTAAGGAATAAATTTAAAATTTGACTAATTAAATTCTCCTTAGAGTTCTTATTTTTAGTTTTAGATGGAATTTTTAAATATTTTTATATTAAAAAATTAAATCAATATTATTATTATTATTATTTTATAATTATAATATGCAATATCAAAATAAAAAACTATTTAAATATATTTTTAAATAAAAACATATTTTCAGCTACAATATCAAATTAGTGTTAGATCATGGTCATAAAGATTTTTCAAATGTCAAATATTATTTTCGATTTTTTAATTAATCTACTGTATAATTTGAGTAGGAAATAACCTTAAGAAGTCAATCTTATTTAAAAGAGAAAAAAAATGAAAAAAAGAAGTAATAGGAGAAATGAAAGTACACCTTATATATATAAAAAAAAACAAATTAACATATACAAAAAACGGTATTTGAGATTTCACTTTAGCATTTAACAGTGATATATTTTTGGTATTTTATATCTTGATACTTAAAGTTTTTTTTATAACTTTATTTTTTAATATTAGGTTTAATAGATATTTAGCTTCATAATTTAATTTGTTTTAATTTATTTTGTACAGAGTCATTCCAGGTCATGACTTAGGTTTTTCGGAGTTTTTTTCTAATTGATTTTCTTTTATTTTGTCTTTTAATATTTGATTGATTGAGAATTTAATTTTATTATTATTATTATTATTATTATTATTATTTATAAATTTATCTTAGTCTCATGATATGAATTTGACAAGTGAACTTGAGTTGACTCGAGATATTTTTCTTGTTTTTTAATTAAATCTTTCAACATTAAATTGATTGAGAATTGTGTTTCATAGTTTTTTTATTTGTTTTCTATAGGTTTATCATGGTTTTATGACCCATGTCGCAGGTTAACCTAGTTTTCTCATGTATTTTTATCATTTTATCATTTTTTATTTTTTTAATTTTATCTTTTAATACTAGGTTGATTAAGAATTAGATTTCATGGTTTATTTTAGTTTGATTTCTATGAGCTTGTCCAAACCTCATGACTCGGGTTACAGGTTTATTCGATTAACTCGGGTTGACTCGAGTGATATTTTTATATCTTTTTTTTAATTTTATTTTTCAATATTGGATTGATTGAGAATTAAACTTCATAATTTGTTGCAATTTTCTTTATATACTGTTATCCCGTGTTAACTCGACTCATTTTTCTAATTGAATTTTGTTTTTAATTTCATAATTCAATATTAGATTGATTGAGAATTGAATTTAATTATTTTTAACTGGTTGTTTAGGTTTTATTTGGATCTACAAAGTCGAATATGTTATATTGAGTCAATCTCCACATATTTATATTTTTTGATATAAAATATATTAAAAATACATGGATATTATTTTATATTAAACAAAAATTTGATTGAAATGTAGCGTGAATAATTATCTAGATATAAACAACTACATTGTTTTGCACTGTAAGCTGTCAAATTTTTGATGTTTTTTTAATTATTTTAATTTAATGATGTCAATATATATATATATATATATATATATATATATATAAAATATTGTTTTTGTTAAAAAAGCTTTTGAAAATCACTTTCCAAGGACCATCAGCATTCAACAGAGGCATATGGTCTGGCAGTTGCAATTAAGGGTCTTCTCGTCAAAAGGGCACATATAACTAGGCATCCCTTCCACCGAAGAGCATCCCATTTCACCCACCTATCAATTGTCCAGTGTCCAGAGCCTGGACTCTGCAAGGCCTCGCCCCTTATCCATTCCTCTTGGAACTCGTTCGTAAAATCTCTTGCACATTAATGGATTCCGTGACATTTAATTAAGCATCGAACAACTTCATCCTTGTAAAGGCTCCTGATACAAACTGCACAAGATTCAAGGCTGGTGGCGTTATTACCAACAGGGCATGGCATCTTTATAGTCCACTGAGTTGAATCAGGCGAGTGATGAGTAAGAGGGATCAAAATTAGGTTAAGATTAATAAATGGCTCTAGGCACAACGAGCATTGATGCTACCTCATTCAAGCTCCTCCTCGACCCACATTTCACAGTCTTTATATATATATATATATATACCGGTAAACCATTTTCAGGCGGACAGAGAGGAATGAGAGAAGCAAAATGAGGTGAAAGCAGCAAAAATGAAAGTAAATAGAGTGATTCTGATTGTTTTAGCACTTCTCTTGATAACCCAATCGCTCTCGCAAGCCGTACCTCGCCTCAAACACCAAGAAATTACTAAAGGCAAAGATAGAGAAGAGAAGAGAAGCAGCAATGGAAGCAGTGGCAGAGGTGGTGGTAGACGGAGCAGAAGTGGTGGAAGAAGATCAGGGGGATCATCCAACTGCGACCCATTATTTCAGTATCTATTTGGAACCTGTGGCCAATGGCCTTTCCCGACTTCCCCCTCACCAAACAATCCATTTCAGTCCTCACCAAGGCCCTCCCCTCCTAGGAGGAGAGCTCCACCATCGGCTCCTCTAGTGCCTTCCCCTCCTCCACTCCCGCTTGTCCCGTCTCCACCACCAACAGTGCAACCTCCCATAGTACCATCACCACCTCTCGTAGTCCCATCCCCGCCACCCGTTGCTACGTCCCCACCACCTCAACCTCCTGTAGTACCATCACCACCTCCCGTAGTCCCATCCCCGCCTCCTGTTGATACATCCCCACCACCTTCTCCACCGCCACCAGCGTCACCACCTTCTCCACCTCCACCATCCCCTCCACCACCACCAATACCATCTCCTCCTCCACCACCATTAGTATTCCCACCACCTCCGCTAGTCCCTTCACCACCACCACCTGAAGTGACACCATCACCATTAAATCCATGGCTATTACCTCCACCTGAATTCACACCTCCACCACCACTAGTCCCTATATTTGATCCACCAACAGAGCCAGATGTCCCACCAGATGAGTTTACACCAGCACCGCCATTAGTTCCAATATTTGACCCGCCAACAGAACCAGATATGCCATCACCAGATGATGAGTTTACACCACCACCACCATTAATCCCAATATTTTCCCCACCAAGTACCGACCAACCAAATTTTCCACCGGATGAATTTGCACCACCACCACCATTGCCCTCATTTGATCCACCACCAGAGCAAGATTCACCACCCGCTGATGAGTTTACACCAGCACCCTTTCTACCAATACTATCTCCACCACCACCCGAAGAAGATTTGCCACCATTTCTACCAATTATAGGATCACCACCAACTGATGTGTTTACACCAACTCCTTTAGTCCCCATGTTTTCTCCACCAGTACCTGACGATCAGCCTCCACAATTTCCTTTACTGCCACCGAAAGAACCATTTACATTCACTCCACCTATAGAATCAACCACCCCAAATGCACCTGACCTTTATTTCCCACCACCTTTAGTGCCTGAAATACCAGATAATCCACAGGAGCCACTGCCGTTTTCTAATTACGCGCCGCCAGCACCAGATGCTGCATAAAATCTGCACCCAGTTTAGCATCTACAACCGCCAAATGCTCTTCCATTGAAGAGCTGAATGCTTCTTCTTTTTCTTTATACTAGAATTGATCCGTTAAAAAAATAAATAAGCAGTAAATAGTTAGTACTGATGACGAAAAATTAGAGAAAGTTTGTCTTCTAAATTCGAGTCATCGAGTGTTTGAAAAAAATCAATGAGATCACATGTTCTCAAGAATCTGCACTTCCACGTCCATGATTGCATTATTTATTTATTATTATTATCAGGAGAGGTAGTATTAGAATTCGGAATTTTCTACAAACCAATTAATTTGTGGCCTCAATGCAAATCCGACCCGGCTATAACCATAGACCATGGCAGGGCTCGTGACATGATCATTGATCAATTAGTTTTTTTAAAACATTGTCTTAAATTATGTTATTTTATTTTTTAAAAATAACAAGATTTGATTTAGTTGACTAAATTACAAGTCTATCCAAGATCTTAGGATGGTTATTCCCGTTCCGTTTAAACATGTTACGCCGCATGACTGAAGTTGACTTGCCAGCTTGATTAAGAGGATGTTTGGTATATTATTTTTCAAAGTTTTTATTTAGAAAATTATCTAAATAATATCTTCAAGACATGACGTGCATCCTTGAAATCGACCGATATAAGATATAGTTTTGTTTAACAGGCAACCTGATCTACGATACAAATACTCTTCATTGACCAATTAAAATGAAATAGAAAAAAAAAAAAACCCTCGTAGCAGTCCTAATGTTTATACCATTTTAGCAGATTACTTCTTGTGTTTATATTAAACTACGAACCCTAATTTAAAATTAAGATGCCCAATTTATTAATTTCACAACTTAATCTAGGGCTTTGATTTAATTTATTGGAGATGGCATAAGGCATTTTTTTTTAAAAAAAATCAGTATGGTAAATTAAAAATACTGGCTGAATAACATAATTTTAAAAAGATAAAATAACACTGTTACAACTTGTTGCATTTCTCGATCATAATATTCATGGATATCACGGTTCTCAAATATAATAATCCCAACATGTAGCAAAATTAAATCTTTTTTGCTAGTATTTTGATAGTTATTGCAGTTTCAAAATACAATAATTATTTAATATTATATTTTTAAATGGTGACTTTTTCCATATTATATTTTAAAACCATGATAAATAACAATTATGTTATTTCACTGTAAGGATTTGTAGTATATTATTTCGCTAATATTTTAGATTTTATGTGCTATAAGCACAAAATCTCTGGCACGAGGTAAGCGGTGGTGCTGGTCTTGGTACAGATGCCGAGGAGAGGAGTGCTGGCATGTGTAGTAACAGAACAACAAAAACGGTATCTCTTTTCCTAACACCAATATTAAAAAAAAAACCTTTAAATCTTATTAGATAATTTATATTTATTTCAACTAATTTTATAAATTTTAAAATTAATAATCATATAAATCTTCAACTTTAAAAAAATTCAAATTTATAATTATTGAAAAGCAAACTCAAGATTTAAGTAATTAAGTTACCCTTCTGGTTGGTTTTAGTTGCAAATGATTGTATAGATGGTGCTCACCGGTTTTGTCTACGAATTGAAGGTGTTGTTGCGGCGGAGGGTGGTGGTCACTGGGAAATATGTGTTTTTAAAAAAGGATTTCCAATGGATCGCTGAAGCAGAATGATGTTACTTGTGCTCCAATATTTGCTTGGTTTTCTAGCGCCCGCAGTAGCGGAGGTCGTATCTTCATGATTGGCTGTAATACGTTTATTGATTCGTTAACAAAAGAGATTGCTGATGGCCTTTTCTACAAAAGTGAGCGTACTTGTTGGCCTGATCAAATTTTAGCATTCAAGCAAATGTCTGTGTGATATATTGATACAAAGTGTATTTTTTAAAAAAATATATATGTTTTTTAAAATATATTTTTTAATTTTTATATTAGCACATTAAAATTATTAAAAAATATATCAATTTAATATTTCTTCAAATTAAATATATCTTGAAAACACATATTGAAGCAGTTCCTACAGTAAAAACAAATAATTACCAAATATATTAAGAAGTTATTTGGAAAGTATTGAAATCATATTTTTTAAATTATTTTTACTTGAAATTAAATTATTTATGTATTTCTTAAATCATTTTAATATATAGATATTAAAAATTATTTTTAAAAATAAAAAAATTATTTTAATGTAATTTTAAATAAAAATATTTTGAAAAATAATTATTATTATATTTTTAAAAATTCTAAAATATAAAATAAAATTATAAGATTAAAAGAAGCAATGAATATAGAGGGGTAGCTTGTCGGTTTTTTTTTTTTAAAGAGAGAAAATAAAATAATGGTGTTAATTTATAATATTTTATTTATAAATTTTTTTTGAATGTTAAGATAATTATAATAGCGAACTTATAATATTTTTATTTTTTTATTGAGTTTGTAAATATCTTACTTATTATGTTATTATGAAAGTAAATTAATTATATAAAAATAGAATTTAAAATAAAGTTTTAAAAAACATAAAAAGAAAGTGTTAAGGTGGTTAAAATACAAAATAATTAAAAAGAGAGAGAGAGAAAAGAAGCGGAGGGCTGAAGCCTGAAGGACCTTTTCGAATTTGAAAAAAAGGGGTTAATCGTTCTTGAAGCTCAATTATATATTATGAAGAGGGAAATTCACTGATTCTCTCCTCCAACAACTTTCCTTTCAAGTCACTGTCTCTCGTTTTCTTCTTCTCTCATCCCAATTTCCAACTCTCAAATCCACACAAGCAAAATGAAAGATCGATCCACTGAATTACCACCAGAATGCTGGGAATTGATTTTCAATTTCCTTGACCATCACCGTCACTTCGAATCCCTCTCTCTAGTCTCCACCCAATTCCTCTCTATCACCAATCACCTCCGTCGTTCCGTAATAATCTCCTCCCAAACATCCCCTTTCCTTCCAAATCTTTTCCAAAGATTCCCAAATCTCAAAGGAATTGAAATCCGTGAGTTCGATGGAGACCTCAATTTCCCTCTCCATCAAATCTCCAATTCAGGGTTGGACCTTGAATCCCTCACTCTCTCTAGCCATGACCACTTTCCCTTGATGGGTTTGAAGGAGTTGGGGCTGAGAATGAGAAAATTGAGGAAATTGAGTTGCTCGGAAATGAATTGTTTACAAGATACTCATCTTTTTGAAATTGGGAATTCTTTTCCATTGCTTGAAGATCTTAATATTAGCTTTCCGCAATATAATTCACGTTTTGATCCAATTGGGTCCTTGGATCTGCAGCGTTTTTCAGGGATTGTAACTGATGAAGGGATCATTCACCTGTCAATGAAGCTCAAGAGTTTGATTAAGATTGATCTTTCTGGTAACCAATTCATTTCTGATAAATCACTTCAGTTTTTATCGGAGAATTGTTTGTTGTTAAGGGAAATAGTGATTCGTGAGTGTGATTTTATAACCCAGAATGGAATTGGTTCGGTTATGCGTAGATGCGTTAATTTGAATTATATTTCGGTGGATGGAATTGGAATGCCTTCTATTGAACTGTATTTTCAAGAATCATTTGTGTTTGCGAAAAATTTATCTGAAGTTAATCTCTCACATTCGTTTATCTCCGACGAATTGCTTTCTTCGATTGCAGACGCTTGTCTTCCACTAAAGAAACTGACTATCAGTCATTGCTATGATTTCACATTTGTTGGAGTTTCTTATTTGTTGTATAAGTATCAGTTTCTTGAATACTTGGATCTTGAAGGAGCAAATGTTTTGACCGATGAGTCCATGGTTGATTTGTGTGAGTTTCTTCGGAAGCTGACCTTTATAAACCTTGGTTTATGTTCTAAGCTGACGAGTTTGACCTTCTTTATGCTTGTAAGTAACTGTTCCTTGTTGAAAGATGTCAAAATGGAGAGAACAAATTTAGGGGTGGAAGAGTTTCTGGTGGATTATGGAATCAACCCCTGTGTCATGTCTCTAAACTTGGCCAGGAATGAGAGTTTGAGTGATGAATGCATAAAAAAGATAGCATTTTGTTGCCCCAATTTGCAAGAGCTCAAGATCAGCCATTGTCCTACTATTACAGAAGAAGGGATTAGAGAAGTTTTAAGGAGTTGTGGTGAAATAAGACATTTGGAGATGAATCATTGTTCAGGGATAAAGTGTCTGGATATAGACTTTGAACTTCCTAAGTTGGAGGTTGTGCAAGCAGAAGGACCAGTACTGGATGATGAAGCATTGATGATGATTGCAAAGAGATCCCATGGATTGTTGCAGTTGGACCTGGAAGGTTGCCTGAATGTGACGATAAAAGGGGTAAATGGAGTGGTGCAAAGCTGTATGAAACTGAGGGAGATAAATTTGAAGTGGTGTGATAATGTGAAAGTTGATATCATACCAAGAATGGTGTTTTCAAGGCCATCCCTGAGGAAAATTATCCCCCCATGTAGATTTATTCCTACTGATAAGCAGAACAAATTTTTTCTGCGTCATGGATGTTTAGTTTGCAAAGGCTAGTTTTCTGGAGCTCTTGGCTTTGCTCTCTTCCAATTTGATTGAGTATTATAGTTTTCATTTTAGTTACTACTGTGAGAAATTTGTTAGTGGGATTGTATATGTGTGTAAGCAATCACGTTGCTAAGTAACATTTTCTTTTCTTTTCTTTCCGTTTTTCTTCGAAGCCTTGTCGATACTTGATAGAACTGAGACTTGTAATATTTGCAGGCTTGCAATAAATCTTTTTACACGCCAGGTGTTTATTGGTTGTAAATTGAGCACTGTACTTGAACGAGCCTTGCATGTGTGTTTGTGTGACCTTGAGCGGGGTTTTGCTCACTTTTCTTCTAACTGTGATAATTTCTTTTTCTAATGTTGGATCTCTCTGATTCTTGGGCAAGTTGATTGCATAACCAGGGGTTGCTGGTAATTTTTATGCCATTGTTTTTTGTTAGGTTTAGAGATTGTTACTGATTTTTCTTCGAATCATCACCCCGTACAATGGATCTATTTAACAAACAGCCCATGCAGCTCTCCTTTCTGTAAGGATTGTTCCATCTTTAATGTAATTTCAAGAAAGTGTTTAGGAACGCGTTGAAACGGTGTTTTTAAAAAATTTAAAAGTTTTTTTTTTTGTTAAAATTTAATATGGTTTGTATTGTTTGGATCGTTTTGATGTGCTAATATCAAAAATAATTTTTAAAAAATAAAAAAAAATCGTTAGTATGCATTTCAGCACAAAAAATTATTTGAAAAGCAATCGCTACTACATTGCCAAACACGCTCTAAATATTCGTTGCTTTTTATGTTTTTTCCTCTGGGTATAAACTCTGCATTTTAAATCATCATAGAACATCATCTGCTTGTTAGTATATTATATCAGCATCATCCCATTTTGGTTGATATGCATCAGCTTTACTTTATCTATAACTATCGATACACTATTGCTTGCTGGCCAGTATCCTTTACTAAAACAAAGAAAAGAAATGCTTACAATGGTGAAGGCATGTTTAATAAAACTGTCATTTTCCTTTCTTACTTCAAAAGCCTCGTTAACTCATTGAGAAAGAGAACAGAAGCTCTTGTTATTATAAATTATTCAAGACCGTATGAATAGATGTAAAACTTAAAATTTATAATTTGAGGATCAATTAATTGATATAATAATTAAAGATAAAAATGAAGAGAGACACCGATCCTTATGATCCATGAAGTGCTGAAGGGATAGGAAGCCGCCGGTCCACAGCTGTGATAGGGACAAAGATATCAAATCCAAATTTACAGCCACATACACACAATCAAACATGTTTAAGTCAAGATCTACGAGACATCAGATGTCGTTGATTTTGGAGCGCCAAATATTTCAAAGTTTCAAATAACATGTCAATTTGGGATTTCAGATGAAAGGCTAGATCGGTTTTACGGTGTAAGATATTTTAAAGTATTCTTATTTGAAAATATATTATTTTTTTTAAAAAGAAAAAATTAACTACAATATTCTTCATTTATATGAAATATTTTATTTTTATTTTTTTTCTTTCATGTTTTTTTTTTATTCCTTTTATGTCTATCTCTTGTAAATTATAGGATGAGCACTACAAAATTTATTGACATATATATCAACAATCAAGGGGATCTGGGTTTCATTATTAGGTATAAATATGCAGAATTACATTACTGATCTAATAAGTAATATTATTTTATTTAAATAAAAGTGTTGGATAAAAAAATTGCATTGAAAAAAAAAAAAAACAAAATCGTTCATTTAAACCATAGTTTCACACGCCACCATGTTTTGCAAGTTTTGGCCAGCTGCAAGGCTGAACTCCTTCATATACACCAAGCAATACTTTGGCGGAAGAATTAACTATGGAGGAAGAGATTAGTGGCCAAACATGGTTATAAAAAGCCTACCCAACTCGTTAAATCATGATCTTATGATAAAAAAAAAAGGAATCCAATTAAGGTCTATTTGTTTGTTGGAAAATAATTTTTTTGAAAAATAGATTTATGAAAAATTAATGTATTATTTTATGATGTTTGATAATATCATGAAAAATAAATTGAAAAACACTTTTTAGTATTTGGTTATATTATGGAAAATGAGTTGAAAAATAACTTATTAATTTTTAATTTTTTTTCAAGTTTATTAAAATAATGAAGAATAAATTTTACAAATTAAAAAAGTTAAATGATAATGAAATTGAAAAAATAATATAATTTCATTAATTATTTCATATAAAATAAATAATAATTAAAATAATAGAGATTAAATCTAACAAATAAAAAAATTTAAAAGATGATGAAATTAAAATAACAATAATTATAATTTTATAAATTATTTTAAATAAAATAAATAATAATTATTTCATAAAAAAAAATTAAATCATTTTTCATACGCAAAAACAAATGAGACCTAAGATGAACATGGAGTCAATATAAGTAGCAAAATCATTAAAATAGTGTTTCAGCATGTGATTTTAACAATGGGATTGGCTAGTATGTTTATGTTCTCACATTAGCATCGGTGTTTTAGCCATAGGTTGCGTAGAAAATTCATTATATATATATATATATATATATATATATATAGTGTTCATATTAAGGAAATAAATGTGTTTTAAGCTCTCTTTCTGATATGACCACCTAGAAGGGGGGTGGCGCTAGTATTAATTTCAACATCGTGAAAAGTTCGGAGCAAGTATTTTCAATAAAAGTGACCTTGCAACCACCCACTCATGCTAGTCATTGATGGCTAATTGTGATTGTTTTTATCTGTTTTTTTTTTTAAATATTTTTTATTTAAAAATATATTAAAATAATATTTATTTTATTTTTAAAATTTATTTTCAATAGCATATTAAAATTTAAAAAAAATTGAAGAAAAAAAATTGGAAGTTGAGAAGTGGTAAAGAAACAAATAAGAACCTCCAAAATATTTTATACAAAACGATTATTAATATCATAGTGTTGGGGGGCGTATTTTCTACATCATAAAGGCGGCTTTTGGGGGGGGGGGGGGGGGGTGCTTGCGCATCGACTGTGATAGAGAACAATTAAAAATAAATTTCTAATTTCTATATAATAAAAATGGTGTTTATTTTATTCAACAATTCAATGATTTATACAAAATTAATGTCTATATATATATATATATAGACACACCAAACCAAATAAAATAGAAAAACCTAATAAGTCTTAATTCAATAAGAAAAATAAAATCCTAGTTTAACCACTAAATAATAAATCCTAATATTCCAAGATAATAAAATCTAGAATAATTAATACAATATCAAAATTTTTTAAATAAATAAAAACGATTGAGAATATTGTTGTCCTTCATTCTCCATCATTTAACTTATTGGGTATTATGCTGGAATTTTTAATTTTTTTTATAATAAATAATAAGATTTAAACTCATAATCATCATTTAGGTTTTTATATTATCCAAAAAAATTTATCTCAAACCAAAAAATTAAATTATTAAATGAGTTCTCCAGACTTCTATATACATGTATATTAAGAAAACAACATTAACTATACCAAACACATATATTTCAACATGATCATAAAGAGGGGAAGAGCGAAATCTATGGAAAAATATTGATCTACACCAAGGACAAAGAGAACTGCCATTTTTTTATGAATATAAACAAACAAAATCGGACTATTGTGCATGCAGGGGAAATGGTTATAAAATAAATTAATATATATAACAATGATGGAGACGGGATAACAATGATAATAATTTTCTTTGAAAAAAACGTCAGGATATTTTTTTCATGGTAGTTTTTAACACCTACTTTTATAGATTGTGTGGATATAATTTTTAAAAGTACTTTGAAAAAAAAGTCAAATTTGCATCTCATCATGAAACACACATTACCGTTAGTTGATGTTGATTTTGATGCTTTTGTCTTTATATTTTTTTTAACACCCTTTTTATTTTTAATATTTTTATATATAATTATCAAGATTCGGTTTATTTTATTTATTTAAAAAGTTTATTTTTAAAAAAATTAATTTTTAAATTATTAAAAAATAAAAATATATTATTTTAATATATATCAAATAAAAAATATTTTAAAAAATAACTGTAATTAGAATTCAAATAATCATTTTTTTCTAAATAAATCTTCAATCTAGTTGATTCACATATGATTTAAGTTGGGAGTTAAAAAGAATCATTTCAAAACGAACACGTTTTAATTTATAATCCAACTAAATCTTGTTATAATTTTTTTTTATAAAGTATCATTGTTGTAAGTTTTATAAAATTCATGTGAAAAGGATGTTGGAAATTACCCACATGCAAGTGTTAACATCAACTAATAAAAAGGTGAATGGCGACTCTACCATGTTTCACGTGACTTGCGACTCTACCATGTTTAAAGTCATGATGTATTTAATTAGAATGACTATGAATTGAAAAGAAAAGTCACATGGAAATATCTCAAACGTTTTTATTGTTGATGTTAACACTTGCATGCATGTGGGTAATTTCTAACACCCTTTTCATGAACTTGAGGAGTAGATATAAGTTTTGATTGCATGGCATCACGAATGATCACACACATTCCACGTAGCATCATGGATGATCTCACACGAATATATAATGGTGTATCTCTGTGGTTCTATAAACTGTGGAAACCCTAGCGGGCAAAACCTTTTCATGTCAGCATTATTAAACTACTAAAATTGCCATGTGGGAGAAACTAAGACATATATGGCTATGAAACTTGGAGACAAAGCAACTTCAGACGTTCTTCAACTTATCTATCCCTTCTTTTTTCAGACAAAAATCTTGAAATTCACTTTCAGATTTAGGACATTAATTTAGCAAAAGATTGATGAGTTGCATGCCACAAAACTATAAAAGAAAGAAAGAAAGTTTTCACTTCGAAGTTGTAGAAGACGAGAAGTCAATAGTAGTCAATCGGCTCCCTTCCTGATTTTAATTTCCCATGATATATGAAAATGAAACAGAATAAATTGAAAACCATTTAAAAACAACGACGAACCAAATAAAAAAAAGTGCTGATCATAATAACCTAGAAAAAAAATACTTTTTTAAAAATAAATAAACGATGTAGCTCGAAAATAAAATAAAATACATGTTAACATGTGAGCAGCGGAACAGTTTATTTTAATTCTAGGGTTGACTTTTTGAAAAGAAAAATATTTTTACCACAGATTATAAATAAAATACACTCTGGTCAACTTGTTCAAATAATAGGAAGCAAAGAAACTCGAACGATTTTCTCTCTCTATCCCTGTTTTCTCCTATAAAATCATATATATCTTGACATTTTGTCGTAAATTTTTCACGGGGCTCCGCTTCAGGTTCGTTCCCTTGAAGCTCAACGAAACACAATCTAGGTTTTGATTGTTTGTTAAGATTTCTTTTCAAAAAAGCCGCCTGTACTGTACGTACAGTCAAGTTTTTCTACTATATATATGTCTTGACATTTCGAACTAATTTGTTCATGGTCACTCCACTATAGGTTTTGTTTCCCCCTGAAGGTGAAGAAAACACAATCTGGGCTGAATATTCATTTTAGCTTTTTGTTAAGATTTCTTGAAACAAGTTCCCAAACCAAGAAAAAAAAAAGAAACAAAATCTAGGATTTGTTTTGTTTTTAGCTGTTGTTTAAATATTCTGATCCATTATCAATGGAGAGTGCTGTTATTTCTAGAGGTAGTGATAGTTTTAGAGGTAGTTCTAGAGGAGTTTCGTCAGTATGGAGAAACAGCACTGTGGAAGTGTTTTCAAGATCTTCAAGAGAAGAAGATGATGAAGAGGCTCTAAAATGGGCTGCGCTTGAGAAACTACCTACCTATGATCGTTTAAGGAAAGGTATATTAACGAGTGCGTCAAGAGGTATAATTAGTGAGGTAGATATTGAAAACCTTGGAGTCCAAGAGAGAAAACAGTTGCTTGAGAGGTTGGTCAAAGTTGCAGACGAGGATAATGAGAAGTTCTTGTGGAAACTCAAGAACCGTGTTGAAAGGTAAGAACTTATCCTTTGTTTCTCCATTCCTTTGTATGCTAACGCTGTTTGGTTTATAGAGAGAATGTCAGAAAGAAAGCAAGTTCTTGCATTGAAACATGATATTTTGCCTAATGGATATTTGCTAGTTTCTGATCATTCATAGCATGACTCAACAAGGGATTGATTTTTAAAAAGAAAACATATTTTGCTTTTCCTTTCTTGTTTGCTGTTTTGGACGATAAAGTTCTTTGATTTTCTGTAATAATTGGTGTTTCAGGGTTGGAATTGAGTTTCCAACAATTGAAGTTCGGTACGAGAATCTAAATATTGAAGCAGAAGCTTACATAGGAAGTAGTGCTTTGCCTTCATTCGCTAAGTTCATTTTTAATATAATAGAGGTAACAACATTTCCAATTATTATTGCTGAAATATGAATTATAAGATACCAATCACTTTTCCATCAATTTTGTAGGGGTTTTTTATTGCTCTTCATGTCCTTCCAAGTAGAAAGAAGCCACTCACCATCCTTAAGAATGTTAGTGGAATCATCAAGCCATCGAGGTAAGATAATCATGATGTAAAACTCTTTTGCTTAAGAATTATTTCAAAAATCTATTGCCTATTCCTAATTTTTGTGCCACCTGCATGTTTTAGATTGACTTTGCTTTTGGGTCCTCCGAATTCTGGGAAGACCACACTGCTGTTAGCATTGGCTGGAAAGCTTGATCCTAGTCTGAAGGTGGGGATATATTCTCGTAAATTTTTATATTCCTTGAGGATTTAGTTTTTGGTTTTCATTTTTAATTTGAGAAGCTTAATTCTTTCCTGCAGTTTTCTGGTCATGTGACTTACAATGGTCATGAGATGAACGAATTTGTGCCACAAAGAACAGCTGCCTATGTCAGTCAACATGATCTCCATATAGGAGAAATGACTGTGAGGGAGACTTTGGAATTCTCCGCCAGATGCCAAGGGGTTGGCCACCTACATGGTTAGAATTCGTTGCAAATTCCAGCAGAAACATAATTCACTCTGGTGATCTATTCATAAACCAAGCATTGCTAAATAAAATTTCTGGCAATTCACAGAGATGCTGGCAGAGTTGTCGAGAAGAGAGAAAGAAGCCAGCATCAAGCCTGATCCAGATGTTGATGTCTTCATGAAGGTGAGGAAAGATATTACTATTTTGCCTGTTAGACCTCTCTAGAAAAGTTGATTTGCTAGAATAAGCTACGATGATTTGGAAAGTACTTCTCTGATGTTTCTGGAATTACAGGCAGTAGCGACACAAGGTCAAGAGGCCAATGTCATCACCGATTACGTCTTGAAGGTTTTATTTATCAATATATACTACATAAATGTCATGAAAGTCTTCATCAGAAACCGTGAACATAATATCTAAACCTTTTATGCTCTCTCTCTCTCTGATAATTATAGATATTAGGATTGGAAGTCTGCGCAGATACTTTGGTAGGGGATGAAATGATAAGGGGTATATCTGGAGGACAAAGGAAGCGTGTTACAACCGGTATATAAACATCTCCATCAGTCCATTCTCATATCAAGAACAATCATTTCATTTCATTCTCCATTTAATGTACACAAATCTCCAATGATCTGTCGTAGGGGAAATGCTGGTTGGACCATCAAGGGCATTGCTTATGGATGAGATTTCTACAGGCCTGGATAGCTCAACAACCTACCAAATTGTGAACTCATTAAAGCAAACTATTCACGTTCTCAATTGCACTGCTGTCATCTCCCTCCTCCAGCCAGCACCAGAGACTTATGACCTCTTTGATGACATCATTCTCCTTTCAGATGGCCAAATTGTTTACCAGGGTCCTCGTGAAAACGTGCTTGGATTTTTTGAACATATGGGCTTCAAGTGTCCCGACAGAAAAGGCGTGGCAGACTTTCTACAAGAAGTAAGCATAAACAAGGCTTTTTCACATGGAACCTCAACGACAATAGGATCTCCTATTCTCAATAAAAAGAGCCTTATGTAAGTGTCACAATCTTCAGGAATAATGAAGAAATTCATTGCAGGTGACATCAAAAAAAGATCAAGAGCAGTATTGGGCAATTAAAGATCAGCCTTACAGGTTTGTCACGGTCAACGAATTTTCTGAGGCATTTCAGTCATTCAACGTGGGACGAAAGGTCGCAGATGAGCTTTCAATCCCATTTGACAAGACTAAGAACCATCCAGCTGCATTGGTAAACAAAAAATATGGAGCTGGAAAGATGGATCTGCTTAAAGCTAACTTCTCAAGAGAATACTTGCTCATGAAGAGGAACTCATTTGTCTACATCTTCAAGTTATGCCAAGTAATTATCGATAGTTGCTACAATATCCAAGCTTCTCTTACTTTCAGATTTTGCATCCAATGTGACACTTTTTACTGATCTTCTATCAGCTGACAATAGTGGCATTGCTTTCCATGTCACTCTTTTTTCGGACCAAGATGCATCATGATACGGTTGCCGATGGAGGAATTTATGCCGGTGCTTTGTTCTTCACTGTGATCATTATCATGTTTAATGGAATGTCAGAGATATCTATGACCATCGCAAAGCTTCCTGTGTTTTACAAGCAAAGGGAACTCCTATTCTTTCCTCCATGGGCATATTCAATTCCTCCGTGGATCCTGAAAATTCCCATCACGTTTGTTGAAGTTGCTGCGTGGGTGTTCCTAACCTATTATGTAATTGGATTTGATCCAAATGTTGAAAGGTAGACAAAAATTCTTTTTTTTTTTTGTGAACTTGCACAAGAATCCATTCTGATCCAGCTGTTATAACAAGGTGGTGTTTGTTTTCTTTCAATATTTTTTTTCAGGCTTTTAAGGCAGTACTTTCTGCTTTTGCTAATCAACCAGACGTCATCTGCACTATTTCGATTTATTGCTGCAGCTGGAAGGAACATGATTGTTGCTAACACTTTTGGGACTTTTGCGCTGCTTACACTTTTTGCATTGGGTGGCTTCATCTTGTCTCGAGGTATGGTGATTATACTATTCTACTTAAAGATTGTATTTTGCTACTCAATTTTTTTGTTTAACGCCGCAGAGCAAATAAAAAAGTGGTGGATATGGGGTTACTGGCTTTCACCATTGATGTATGGGCAGAACGCAATAGTAGTGAATGAGTTCCGTGGACATAGCTGGAGTCATGTAAAGTTTCTTGAACTGGCCATTTATATATTTGCACCCTTGGCTCTAAATAATGTACTGATATCTGAAATTGTTTTTGAAATCACAGATACCTGGCACCTCCACAGAGCCACTAGGAATCCAAGTTTTGAAGAGTCGCGAATTTTTCACGGAAGCAAATTGGTATTGGATAGGAGTAGGGGCAACAGTAGGATTCATGCTACTGTTCAATGTCGGCTTTCTTTTGGCCCTCACTTTCCTCAATGGCAAGTGTCATTACCAGCTCAACTTCATACTTCTTGAAAGTTGGAGCTTATATTTATATATTGCAAATTTATGTTGGCAGCATTTGAGAAGCCTCAAGCTTTTATATTTGAAGAATCCGAAAGGGAAGGTTCTGTTGGCAAAACAGGAGGAGCTGTTCAGTTATCAAACCATGGAAGTAGCCACAAAAACAAAACAGGTAAAACAACTCAATTGATGAAGCGCGATTGTGGACCCTTCGTTTACAAGCAGACACTAACTGCCAATACATTTGCAATTTACAAGCAGAGAATGCAGATGAAATTAATAGAAATGATTTTGCGTCCATCGGTGAAGCCAGCGATAACAGGAAGAGAGGAATGGTTCTTCCATTTGAACCACATTCCATCACATTTGATGATGTTATTTACTCCGTCGACATGCCACAGGTATCAAAATTTAGTAAAAAGAAGATCATACCTTGCTCTGATGTGATATTTTCAGAGCATGAACAAACTTATCATCTTGTATTGAAAATTTCAGGAAATGAAAATTCAAGGAGTAGTTGAGGATAGATTGGTGCTTTTGAAGGGTGTGAGTGGTGCTTTCAGGCCTGGTGTCCTTACAGCTTTGATGGGTGTTAGTGGTGCGGGAAAAACGACTTTGATGGATGTGCTGGCAGGTAGGAAAACTGGTGGATATATTGAGGGAGACATCAAAATTTCTGGGTACCCAAAGAAGCAAGAAACGTTTGCTAGAATTGCAGGATACTGTGAACAAAACGACATTCACTCTCCACATGTTACTGTCTACGAATCCTTACTCTACTCAGCCTGGCTTCGTCTACCCCCTGAAGTTGATTCTGAAACCAGAAAGGTAGGTACCCATTTTCGTAAATTTACTTCAGACATCTGGGATTCAGTTTACAGATTTGGGTTCTGTGAATTTTTCTCCTTCCAATGCTTGTTTCCTTTTGGTCTGCTTGTCATCCAATCAAGTTCAATCAACTTGATTAGCATTACCTAGTTCAACTATCATTTCTATTTTATGATTTATCCTTAGATCAAGATCAACGTCCTATTCTTTCTAGCTAAGAACGGTGCTGCTGAAGTTGATCTTGCATAATGTTTGTGCTAGAAAGCTTCCATTTAACTCCTCTGCTTCCAGAGGTATCATCTAATGGGTTTTTGGTCAGCTACACCTGACCTTACTGACTTCTCCATTGCCAAAATTGGTTTCAGATGTTCATTGAGGAAGTCATGGAGCTTGTGGAGTTGGATTCGTTGCGCAATGCATTAGTTGGGTTGCCTGGTGTAAATGGTTTGTCCACTGAGCAGCGCAAGCGGCTAACCATTGCAGTAGAGCTAGTTGCAAACCCCTCCATCATATTCATGGATGAGCCAACTTCAGGGTTAGATGCTAGAGCTGCTGCAATTGTGATGAGAACAGTAAGAAACACTGTGGACACAGGAAGAACTGTTGTATGCACCATCCACCAGCCCAGTATAGATATATTTGAAGCTTTTGATGAGGTAATAAAAATGCTAAAAACTATCTGATGGATTGTATCCCCATAATAAGGTGGATTGTTTACACGGCATTGCAGCTATTCCTGATGAAGCGAGGAGGAGAAGAGATATATGTGGGGCCATTGGGCCACCATTCTACCCATCTAATTAAATACTTTGAGGTATGTTAATTTGATTTGATCAATAAGAAAACAACACAAACAGTTGTGAGCTTCTTCTAACCCATGCTCAAACTAACTATTGACTAGTTCATTGACCTTTCTATCTGTGAAGGCAATTGAAGGAGTGAGTAAAATTAAAGATGGTTATAATCCAGCGACATGGATGTTGGAAGTCACTGCTTCATCACAAGAGATGGCTTTGGAGGTTGATTTTGCTAATATTTACAAGAATTCAGATCTGTTCAGGTCAGATATAGTGTTTCTTTTATTGGTTAAACTGAAAAATATTCTGAAGCCATCCCAAATTAGATTTGGCAAGGAATGGTAAAGCATTTGATTAAAAATCTAGAGTTGGATTTGTCTAAAGTTTGATGTGTGGGCATAACTCAGGAGAAACAAAGCTCTCATTGCGGAATTAAGCACCCCTGCTCCCGGCTCCAAGGACGTTCATTTCCCTACACGGTATTCAACATCATTTTTCACACAATGTATGGCTTGCTTGTGGAAGCAACGGTGGTCATACTGGAGGAACCCACCGTACACTGCCGTGAGATTTCTTTTCACAACCTTTATAGCCTTGATGTTAGGAACAATGTTCTGGGACCTTGGTTCCAAAGTGTAAGTCGCGATGAGGAACTCAAAAACAATTTAACAGTTCCGGCTTTGATGGTTTTGCGCTGCAATCTACCTACTCATCCAAGTTATCTTACGAACTGTAGGAAAACTACCCAAGATCTTTCCAACGCAATGGGTTCGATGTATGCAGCGGTTCTCTTCCTCGGTTACCAATATGGAACAGCTGTGCAGCCAGTGGTGGATGTTGAAAGAACTGTCTTCTACAGAGAAAGGGCTGCTGGAATGTATTCAGCTTTGCCCTATGCCTTTGCACAGGTAAGAGCTCATTAAGCTAGCTTCTCAGAATTCACCTCGTCAAGTAGAATTGTATGGACGTTTCGCTGACCCAAACGCTATCTGATGCTGCAGGCCCTGATTGAGCTTCCATATGTATTTGTTCAAGCTGCAGTCTACGGCGTTATAGTTTACGCAATGATTGGATTTGAATGGACTGCTGCCAAGTTCTTTTGGTATCTATTCTTTATGTACTTCACACTATTGTACTTCACCTTGTATGGAATGATGGCTGTAGCTGTGACTCCAAACCACCACATAGCTGCCATAGTTTCCATAGCATTTTATGCAATCTGGAACCTCTTCTCAGGGTTTATAATCCCCCGAACTGTAAGTGCTTGCCATCTTAATTACTTAAAAGCATTGAGTTTCCTTCAGGGCTAACATGGTCGTCATTTCTCTGCGTGGGCAATCTATAACAGCGGATGCCTATATGGTGGAGATGGTACTACTGGGGATGTCCCGTATCATGGTCCTTGTATGGATTGGTTGTGTCACAGTATGGAGATATACAAGAACCCATTACCGCAACTCAAACAGTGGAAGGATATCTCAAGGATTACTTCGGTTTTGACCACGATTTTCTTGGAGTAGTTGCAGCCGTGGTTCTTGGGTGGACTGTCCTCTTTGCCTTCATTTTCGCCTTCTCTATAAAGGCCTTCAACTTCCAGAGGCGATAGAAACTTTCTTCGCAGGCTGTAATTTTATTTTATTTATTACCCTTTCTATGTAAGCAATTGTAGTTCCACAAGCTACACGTTTAATCTCTACGTTTTTCTATGTGACACGAGATCTAGCTTGATAATTGGGTCCGAGGTTTAACTTCTCAAGGTCTTTTAGTCCTAGAGAGTCCAGTATAATTTCTCACTGAACCGCTGGCCCGAGTCTCCATGCACAGCCAACAAAATGTGCTGCTACTGGAAGTGATAAGAGCGCTGTTGGTGTAGTTTGTAAATAAATAAAGAAAAGATATTTATCCTATATTATATAAAAAACCTCCTTTTTAATGTTTTTAAGTGTGAGTTTTTATTGTGTAGTAAATTAAGTTATGATGGACAAACTATCTTATTTGGCTTCATAATGTTATTATATGGATATTTATAATATCAAAAGATAGCATTTGGAACTTGGAACTTAATATGAACAGTTATACTATTTCATGAATAGTCATATTGTTTGATGAACAATCATATTATTTCATCAACAATCATATTGTTTAATTAACAATCATAGTGGTTCATCAACAATCATATTGTTTGATGAATAGTCATATTGTTTCATCAATAGTCATATTGTTTGATGAATAATCATATTGTTTCATCGTTATGTTTCAAGTCTATAAAAGCATGTTACTACAAAGAAAAGAAACATAACAAATACATATATTCTTTTCTTGGTCTTATCTTCACATTCTCTTAGAGGTTTAGAGGGCTTAGTTGTATCCTGGAGGTGTTGTCTCTGTGTGGGACAAATAAACACCTTAAAGATAATGTTTTCACGCCTTTAAGCCAACTCCATATTTGTTTCCATCCTAAACTTTCCTAACAATTTTAAGGTGTTTATTTTGATAGAGACAAATATGAATTCTAACGTCAAAGTTGCTAAGGATGTCAAAATTCAACTAGATCGGTTTGATGGTACGAATTACACAAGATGGATGGACAATATGATATTCCTGCTTACTTCATTAAAGATTTGCTACATTCTTGATTAGAATCTATCTGCACTAACTGAACCACAAAAAGATGAATCTGCCACTATTAAGACTACAAGAGTAAAACGTGAAGAAGATGAAGTGCTTTGTCGAGGGCATATACTAAATACTCTGACCAGTCGACTTTATGACATATTCTCCAAATTAAAGTCGCCAAAAGAAATTTGGGCTGCCTTGGAGACACACTACAAGCAGGAAAAATCAGGTTTTGATCGTTTTCTTGCTTTCAAATTTTTTAAGTATGAGATTACTGATAATAAGCCAATTATGGATCAAGTTCATGAAATTCAAATGCTGATATCAAAACTTAGTGATTTGGATATCAAAGTTCCTGATTCACTTCAACTAGGGGCTGTTTTATCAAAACTTCCTCCATCCTAGAATGAATATAGGAAGAAGATGTTGCATTCTATAGACAATTATACCTTTGAACAATTTCAAACACACTTGCAAATTGAGGTTCAATCTCGTATGCGTGAATTACAAGCAACAAATTCTAAAGTGAATTTGGTTACTGAAATTGGTTTGACAATGACTCAAAACAATTTGAAAGTGCAAAAGAAAAGAAACAAATTCAAGAAGAAACAAAATGCTAATAAGAAGCATAGAGTTTGTTTCCATTGTGGAAATAAAGGGCACTATATAAAAGAGTGCAGATTTAAGAATTTCAACAAGAAAGGTGATTCTTTCAAAGTGAATATGGTTGAAAAAGGCAAAGTCATGGAGTTAGTTGCCATGGTTTTAAACATTCAAATTGGAATGATTACCAAATTAAATATGGCAACTAATGCTGTAAAAACTTCAGATTGGTGGCTGGATTCTAGTGCAACAATTCATGTTTGCAACAACAAAGCATGGTTCAAGACTTATGAAGAATTGAAAAAACCTGAAGAAGTCTTGATGGGCAACCATAATTCTGGACAAAAATTGTCTTTACTCAATGTGTTTCATGTTCCTGAAATTAGAAAAAATCTTGTATTTGCTAGTCTCTTGAGCAAGAAAGGGTTTAAAATTATTTTGGAGTCTGATAAGGTTATTGTAACTAAGAGGGGGATGTTTGTGGGAAAGGGTTATTCCTGTGATGGCATGTTTAAGTTCAGTATTAATGAAATCAATGTTATTTCTACTTGTATGGTTAAATCTACTTTTGTTCTTTGGCATGCTAGATTAGGACATCTAAATTATAGATATTTGAAATATATGTGTAAGCATGGTTATATTTCATATCAACATAATAATAAAAACAAATGTGAAGTATGTATTCAAACAAAGATGACAAAGAAGCCTTTTCCTAAAGTAGAAAGGAATTCTCAATTACTTGAGTTGGTCCATTCTGATATATGTGAAATAAATGGTATGTTAACAAGGGGTGGAAAAAGATATTTTATAACTTTCATTGATGATTATTCTCGTTTTACCTATGTTTACTTGTTAAGAACTAAAGATGAAGCCTTTGGAAAATTCAAGGAATTCAAGAAAATGGTAGAAAATAAAAAGGAAAGGCAAATTAAAGTTCTTAGAAGTGATAGAGGTGGAGAATACTTTTCTAAGAAGTTTTCTAATTTTTGTGAGGAAAACGGAATAATCCATCAAATGACAGCACCCTATACACCACAACATAATGGACTTGCTGAAAGGAAAAATAGGACCTTAGTGGATATGGTCAATGCCATGTTTTTAAATGCTAAATTACCGAATAATTTATAGGGTGAAGCCTTACTTACTGCATATCATATTCATAATAGAGTACTATCTAAAAAATCAAATATTTCTCCCTATGAAGCATGGAATGGTAGAAAACCAAATCTGAATTATTTTAAAGTGTGGGGGTGTGTAGCTTTTTATAAAAGTTTTGATCCTCAAAGAACAAAATTAGAACCCAGAGGTCTTAAAAGTGTTTTTGTTGGTTATGCACAAAATTCAAAAGCTTATAGACTTTGGGATTTAGAAACTAATGTGATTGTCGAATCTATACATGTTGAATTTATCGAATATAAATTCATAAGTGATTCAAATGTGTAAGAACCAATTCTAAAAGAAATGACTCCTAGCTCAACATTAAGTGAAAAACATAAAAACTTAGAAGTAATAGGTTCAAGTAAATCTAGAAGAAGTCAAAGAGTTAGAAAGGAAAAACAAATAGATACAAATTTTATTTCTACTGATTCAATTATATTTTTTAGTGGAAGGTGATAGATATACAATATTAAAAAAGACACCTATGATCCTAAATATAAAAGATAATCCAAAGACATTTGGTCAAGCTATGTCTTCTAGGGATGTTGCTTTTTGAAAAGAAGCGGTAAATGATGAAATGGATTCGATATTGTCTAACAATACTTGGGTCCTAGTAAATTTACCTTCAGATTCTAAGCCAATAGGATGTAAGTGGTTGTTTAGAAGAAAATACAATATCGATGGTTCTATACAAACCTTCAAGGCAAGATTGGTTGCCAAAGGTTTTACTCAAAAAGAGGGTGTTGATTATTTTGACACTTATTCTCCAGTGGCAAGAATTACATCAATTAGAGTTTTATTTGCATTAGCATCAATTTATAAATTGTATGTTTATCAAATGGATGTAAATACGGCTTTCCTAAATATAGATTTAAAGAAAGAAGTGTATATGGAGCAACCTGAGGGTTTTATACTTCTTGGAAATGAAGAAAAAGTCTGTAAATTGGTAAAGTCCTTGTATGGTTTAAAACAAGCTCCGAAACAATGGCATGAAAAGTTTGACAAAGCAATTTTGTTGAATGGTTTTCATCACAATGGTGCTGATAAGTGTATGTATTCTAAATTTACAAAAGATTTTGATGTGATTATTTGTCTCTATGTAGATGACATGTTAATATTTAGCACCAATATGATTGGAATAGTTGAAACCAAAAGGTATCTCACTTTTATATTTAAAATGAAAGATCTTGGTGAAGTAGATACAATTTTAGGTATCAAAGTTAAGAAACATAGTAATGGCTATGCACTTAATCAGTCACATTATATTGATAAAATGCTCGATAAGTTTAAGCATCTCAATATAAAGGAGGCTAATACCCCATTTGACTCCAACATGAAGCTAAATGATTATTGTGATAAAACGGTAGCACAACTAGAATATGCTAGTGCCATTGGAAGTCTTATGTATGCTATGCATTGTACAAGATCAAATATAGCTTTTGTTATATGCAAGTTATCAAGATATACAAGTAAGTCGAATACATATCATTAGAAGGCTATTACAAGAGTTTTTGGTTACTTAAAAAGAACAATTGATTTAGGCTTGTTTTATTTTGATTTTCCAGCTGTGATGGAAGGATATAGTGATGCAAGTTGGATGACTAGTTCAAGTGATAATAAATCCACATCAGGATGGATTTTCTCACTTGGAGGAGGTGCAATATCTTGGGCATCTAAGAAACAAACATGTATCTTTTATTCTACCATGGAATCAGAATTTATTGTTATAGCTGTTGCAGGTAAAGAAGCAAAATGGCTAAGAAATATGTTGTTTGATATTAAGTTGTGGCCACAACCTATGTCAGCTATTTCTTTATACTGCGATAGTGAAACAACTATGTCTCGAGCTTATAGTAACATTTACAATGGTAAGTCAAGACATATAAGCATTTGACATGGATATATTCGAGAGTTGATTACAAATGGTGTAATCACCATTGTCTATGTGAAGTCTGTGAATAATTTAGCGAATGCGCTCACAAAAGGACTATTTAGAGACATGGTATGAAAAACAACTAATGGAATGGGGTTGAAACCCGTTATCAAATATACCAGTAATAGGAACCCAACTTCGGATTAGCAAAAAACTTATCTCTTAGTTTAATGGGTAATAACAAGTTACTGTTTTGTATCTGTTGGACACTGATAATTAAATTGAGTCCCTATTTTGATAATATTCAGTGTGCTCTATTACAAAAAGTAGGATGAGTGTGGGCTCTTAATGGAATTTAAAGTTCATGTCTAATGTAATAGAGACATGTATAATTCCATCTATATGAATATAAAAGTGGTGTCGCTTTTGACAAGAGTTAGGGTTTTCTCTTATAAATATTCATAAATAAATAAAAACTATGATTTTAGCACATGACCATAATAGTGCTAAACAATTATAAATCTCTTTAAGAGTTTGGATAGTATTATGTGTGTAGTATCTTTTACTCTACAACAAAAGTTTTGATTTAATCTGTGGACACCAATAACTTTAGTAGGATTCAAATTCTAACACTAATTAAAGGTTTAAATTGCAAAATACCTTCTTATAAGCATAATTATATCAAGTGAAAAGACCTTCATTACAAACTAGTGGGGGATTGTTGGTGTAGTTTGTAAATGAATAAAGAAAAGATGTTATCCCACATTGAAAAGAAACACTCCCTCCTAATGTTTCTAAGTATGGGTTTCTATTGTGTAGTAAATAAAGCCATGATGGACAAACTATCCTATTTGGCTTTCCAATGTTATTATATGGATATTTATAATATCAAAAGATAGCATTTGGAACTTGGAACTTCATATAAACAGTTATATTGTTTCATGAATAATCATATTGTTTGATGAACAATCATAGTGGTTCATCAACAATCATATTGTTTGATGAACAGTCATATTGTTTCATCAACAATCATATTGTTTGATGAATAATCATATTGTTTCATCGTTATGTTTCAAGTCTATAAAAACATGTTACTACAAAGAAAAGAAACATAACAAATACATATATTCTTTTCATTCTTTTAGAGGTTTAGAGGGCTTAGTTGTATCCTGGAGGTGTTCTCTCTGTATGGGACAAATAAACACTTTAAAGATAGTGTTTTCACATCTTTAAGCCAACTCCATATTTGTTTCCATCCTAAACTTTCCTAACAAGCACTCCACTGGACAAGCTTGTGGAATGCTTGTGTAAGTCATTAGTAAATCACAAAAATACCCTCTCCTTTGTTTAGTGTTCCGGTCGTTTTGGCTGGTCGCCGGAGTTTTTACTTTGATGTGTTTGTGGTGGTGTTTTACAAGTTTTGGCCACCTGCAAGGCTGAACTCCTTCATATACACCAAGTAATACTTTTGCGGAAGAATTAACTATGGAGGAAGAGATTAGTGGCCAAACATGGTTATAAAAAAGCCTAATCAACTCGTTAAATCATGATCTTATGATAAAAAAAAATGGAATCCAATTAAGATCAACATGGAGTCAATATTTGAAGTGTCAAAATTATTAAAATCGTATTGCATCAAGTGATTTTAACAATGGGATTGGCTAGTATGATTATGTTAGGTTGCGTAGAAAAATCATTATATATATATAGTGAAAATTCAAAATTAAATGGTGGGATTTCCTTGTAGTCGAATCCAAAAGTTCTAAACTGGCTCTATCTGAATGGTTACAAAAGCATAATAAGCCCCATCATTGACTATCACCTTTAATTCAAATTTTTAGCCCACAAGGCTCAAACAGGTACTCTCCTTGTCTCTGCCAGAACCAAGGAAGAATACCTCCAAATAGTACAAGAAATCATACAAAGTTAGGATACCAAATCAATGTTGTCCAAATCCAGCTTCTCTAGCTCGTCTTCTCCCGCAATTTTCCTAGAAGATGACAATGAAAATGATTGCTTTGACATCCTGCCATCTATCAAGCACTAAAAGTCTATTGGTAGAAGATGACAAAGAACTTTCAATGTTGGGGACCTCCACCTACAAAAAATATTCCCCACTAATACAAAATGACAAACAACTTTCAATTCTTCAATCAAGCTCTGCAGGCTGTCTTCATCAATATAAAAAGGCTCCGTTCCATTTCCAAATCAGAACTCGATGCAACCTGATCAAGTTTCTCTATAAAAGAATATTATCAATTCCTTTATAAAAAACACTATATCAAATTTACATCTATAAAAAAATATTATAACTCCTCAAAATATATCTTTGACTTTGAATCAATACAAATTCTAAGGTTTATTATTCCTGACTCTGGCGTCAGTGAATAAACCAATAAATTTACATTATTTTTTTTCATGGTACACATTTTTTATTTTATTTTTCTACATTTTTTTTCTATTTTTTATTTTTCTATATTTTTTTATTTTTTAGGGCTGGGCCCAGCCGGGTCACAGGCTTGACCCGGCTGGCCATTGAAAGCACACAGTAACTAAACTCATTTGCAAGAATCAGAGAAGAAATGTGTGTACCTGGTTCTGGAGACCGAAGATGCTTGCAGCGCTGATGGATTCTCGCCCGTTGCTTCCCTTTATCTTCCTTCTGCGCTCACCTGCCTGTGTGTTCCTTTTATTTTCTCAGCAACTTTTGAAGCCAAGAAGGTGATGAAGAGGCCGACCAGCTTTGAATTGGTTTTGATTCTGGGTCTTTCTCTGTTTGCAGGGACGAAAGCAATGGCAAAGTCAATCCTCGTCTCTGTGTTGCTCCTTTACTTTTCCTTTTCTTTTCTGTGTTTTTTTCTGTTTTATCCTCTGGTTTTTCTGCCCGTTCGTGGCCTCCTCTGTTTTTGCTCGTCTGGTGGTGTTCCCAGTGTTACTTCCTCTCCTCCGGTTTGTTCCCTTTTCTAGTTCTCTGTCTGATCTTCTCTGTCTAAGACGGAGACAATGGTGGTAAAAGCACGAGGTGCTGCTGGTTCATGGACCAAAATTTTCCCTGGTTCGGTTTCTCTCCTCTCACTCCTCGGTTCTGTCTTTTTTCTCCCCCCTGGGTTTTGTTTTCTCTGGCTTTATAGCCACAGAATTCCACTGTTACTAGGTAATCAATCGACTGTTATTGCAGGAGTAATGGTGGCGGCGGGCAGCTGAGGCGTTGAAGAAGATGAACAGTGCTGAGAAACGGCACCGTTTTTGTTGTTTTGTGTTTTGATCCTTGACATTTTGAATGTTTGCATTCCAGTCCTTGTGTAAATTGTAATTGAACCCCTGCATCTCAGTGCCATTTACAAATTGGTCATTGGATTTTATTTTTTGCAATTTGAACCCCAATTAAACTCCAAACTTTGATATTTCTTCAATTAAGTCCCTGATTTCATTAATTTAATTAAATCCAAAGTCCAATTAAGTCTAAAACTTTTCAATTTTCCAATTAAGCCCCTGATTGGATTAATTAAATTAATTCCAAGCTTAATTACGTCTCAAAACTTAATCAATTTTTCAATTAAATCCTTGATTGGATTAATTAAATTAATTCCAAACTTAATTAGATTAATTCTAAAGTTTAGTTAAACTCCAAAACTTTCAATCATATTGCCCTTAACCCAAATTTTAATTCATTTTTCATTTATTTCATTTTACTTGTTTTTTCATCATTATTATTTTCATCAAATTTTTTTTATCCTTTTCAGTAAATAATAATAATTAAAAAAAATGATCAAAAATTAGGTTATGACATATTTATTTAAATAATTTTCAAATTAAATATGTTTGGTGTTTAATTAAAGATCTTGACATTGTTGGTTTTATCGTATTCATTTTCATTAAAAAACTATTTTTGCATTTTTCAAAACCCAGTATATATCGACTAGAAATCTCTAACTTGCTGGCTATTGGTTCAAAGGATAGCTTAGCTATCATGATTGAGGTGGAACAACACCATGTACTATTCAAATTATTTCCTATGGTTTATTGTTTTAATTTTCAATTACCAAATTATTGTCATCTCTCTTTCTCTGTTAATCTCCATTCGTGCATCCTCCCCCTTTTTTTGGTGTGTGTGTAAATATATAATATGTTCTCTTAGAGCTTGTTTGGCAGTGTGGTTGCGGTTGCTTTTCAAATAGCTTTTCGTGCCAAAATGCATGTCAATGATATTTTTTGATTTTTTAAAAATCATTTTTGACATCAGCACATCAAAATGATTTGAAAACACTAAAAACATATTAATTTGAAGTTAATAAAAAAATAAAAAATTTTCAAATTTTTTCAAAAGCGCTTTTGAAACGCAGAAACAAACAGGCCCTTAGTCTTGAAATGACGATACAATTATGACTGAAATATACTGCTCTCTTTCTGATATAACCACCTATATTTCAGCCTTTCGATAATTATTTCAAAAATAATTTTTTTTTTTTGGGGGGTGGTGGTTTGGGGGCGCCGCCAGGATTTCTAGCATCATGAAAGGTCGCAGCCAGTATTTCCAATAAAAGTGACCTTGCAACCACCCACCCATGCTGGCCATTGATGGTTAATTGTGTTTGTTTTGATTGGCTGCTGCTAAGTTCTTTTTGTATCTATTCTTTATGCACTAATTCACATTATTATACTTCACCTTGTATAGAATGATGACTGTCGGGTTGACTCCAAACCACCATATGGCCGCCATAGCTTCCGTCGCATTTCTCGGGTTATGGACCTCTTCTCAGGATTTACAGCACCCCGACCTGTAAGTCTTTACTTTCTTAATTATTTCAAATCAAATAATAAGATAATCTTCTCGATTACAATATCAAATTAAGAAGGATTTACAAAGTCAATATTATCAACATTTTCTTTAAACCTCTTCAATGATTGCATCAACTGTGATATAGAACAATTAAAATAAATTCTAATTTAACTACTAAAAAATAAATTATAATATTTCTATTTAATAAAAAATGTGTTTATTTTATTCAATGATTTATACAAATTAATGTCTATATATATTTATAGACACACCAAACCAAATAAAATAGAAAAACTTAATAAGTTTTAATATTCCAAGATAATAAAATCTAGTTTAACCACTAACTAATTAATCCTAATATTCCAAGGACAAAGAGAACTTCCATTTTTTATGAATATAAAAAAACAAAATCGGACTATGAATGGTCGCGAAAGAAATAAAATAATAATAAAAAAGAAAACACAATGATGGAGACAGATAACAACGATAACAATATTTTTCTTTGAAAAAAACGTCAGGATACGTTTTGTCTTGGTAATTTCTAACACCTACTTTATATAGAGTATGTGGATAAAATTAGTCTTTAAGAGTAAAAAGAAGAACAAATTGGCATGGCATCATGAATGATCTCATACATTATTACCGTTAGTTGATGTTGATTTTGATGCTTCTGTTTTTATATTTTTTAACATGTTACTGTTTGTTTTTACTTTAAAAAAATTTAAAAAAAAATTATTTTTTTATTTTTAAAAAATTAATATGTTTTTAATATTTTTAAATATTTTATCTCGAGCCTGAGCTGAGTGTTTTAAAACATGAACTTAAAATGAATACAAATTAATTTATAATAGAGTTAAATCCCAATGTAATTGTTTATAAAATATATATCATTGTATTATTTTTTAAATATTGAAATATCGTTGTTTTAACCTACGTGGCTTATGACTCGACTTTACATCATTTCACGATGGACTTAATTAGCATGACTATATATAAATTGAAAAGAGAGGTCAAATGTAATGATCTCACACGTTTTTATTAGTCCACGTTTAACCCTTCTACGTGGGCAATTAATTTCTAACACCCTAATTTTCATGGCATCACGAATGATCTCACACATTTCCAAATAGCATCATGGATGATCTCACACGAATATTGGTGTATCTCTGTGGGTCCAAACTGTGGAAACCCTAGCTAGTGGCCAAAACCTTTCCATGTCAGCATTAATATTAAACTACTAAAATTGCCACGTTGGGGAAATTAAGGCATCTATGGCTGTGAAACTTGGAGACAAAGCAACTTCAGACGTTCTTCAACTAATCTATATCCCATCTTTTTTCAGACAAAAATCTTGGAATTCACTTTCAGATTCGGGACATTTGAATTTTGAAGAGTGGCAGCCAAGCCAATTATCCGGTCAACCATTTTGTAAGGGTTTTAATACTTGGAAATATCATATTAATTAAGTTGTAGCGAGTTAATTTGGAGGAGTCTTTTCTGTCTATATATATATATATATATATATATATATATATATATATATATATATATATATCGAGTGGGTTCAACTTTAGCAAAAGATTGATGAGTTGTCGCCACAAAACTATAAAAGAAAGAGCAATTTCCATTTAAGTCGCACTTATGATTGGCCTTCGAGGCTAAGATTATTTTGGAATAAAAATGATTTCTTACATAGATTAAGTTCTTCAACAACTTCATCATCTATATATTTTCAGCTTATAATTTAGTAATATTTTGACGATGAAAATGGGATGAATCTTCTTTGAGGATCCATAGTTTTTGGTCTCTCCAAGTGGAGGGAAATTGATGGAAATTTCATAAAATTATAATTTCAACCTCATATATAAAAGCATCTTTTTTACTTATTACTTTCAAATTAAGGGCATTTAATAGTAATCAAATATTTCTATTTTATTTTATTTTGGTTTTAAAAAATATATATACCTTTCTCCCCTAAATTTCTTTAACTCCATTCCCATCCCATCTGAAAAAGAAAAAGAAAAAAAAACAATTTCCATTCTTTTACCTCATTTTCTTTCCCCTTTTATATATATATATATATATATAATGTGTGTGTGTGTGGTTTAAGATTTATTTATTGGTTAAATGTTTTAGTCCAATAGAAAACTAATAAAGGAGTTTCAGGATAGAGTTATTAACACAAGTAATACAAGGACAAGATTTTAGACTTTACGATTCTCTTCCTTTTGTTTCATACCTAATCTATAATTATGTTTATTTTTTAGAATAGTCAACTGCACCGTACTACTTTTTGGGTTGAATTAAAAAAATTAACGTAAGAAAAAAAGGATCTATTATGGACGTGTTTTTTAACAATTTTATTATTGTGAGCTTAAATTTGTGCACTCATTTATTTATAATAATTTTGTTGTTTTTATTGTAATAATCTTAAGTTATTTATATTTAAATGATATTACAAAGCTTTTTTTATTATTCAACTTAATAGTATTATTACAACTGCAATAATAGTAGTAATTATTAGATTTATTCGATTAAAAGAAAAATATTTATCATTTTAAAATATATATTAAAATTTATTTATTTTTACTCAAATTGGGTATTATTAATTGTGACCGGCAATACTTATTTTTTATTTCACGACTCGGGGTTATAAACTTGATTATATTAAATAAATTAGTTTTATTTTAACTAAATTATTAAAAAAAACAATGATATCAAATTAAAAAAATGATCATAATAACTTGGAAAAAAATACATTTTTAAAATTAAATAAATGATGTAGCTCAAAAATAAAATAAAATACATGCTAACATGTGAGCAGCGGAACAGTTTATGTTAATTCTAGGGTAGACTTTTTGAAAAGAAAAATAGTTTTACCACAGATTATAAATAAAATACACTCTGGTCAACTTGTTCAAATAATAGGAAGCAAAGAAACATGAACGATTTTCTCTCTCTATCCCCGTTTTCTCCTATAAAATTATATATATCTTGACAATTTGTCGTAAATTTTTCACGGGGTTACGCTTCAGGTTCGTTCCCTTGAAGCTCAAGGAACACAATCTGGGTTTTGATTGTTTGTTAAGATTTCTTTTCAAAAAAGCCGCCTGTACTGTACGTACAGTCAAGTTTTTCTACTATATATCTGTCTTGACATTTCGAACTAATTTGTTCATGATCGCTCCACTATAGGTTTTGTTTCCCCTTGAAGGTGAAGAAAACACAATCTGGGCTGAATATTCATTTTAGCTTTTTGTTAAGATTTCTTGAAACAAGTTCCCAAACCAAGAAAAAAAAAAGAAACAAAATCTAGGATTTGTTTTGTTTTTAGTTGTTGTTTAAATATTCTGATCCACTATCAATGGAGAGTGCTGTTATTTCTAGTGGTAGTTCTAGAGGTTCGTCAGTATGGAGAAACAGCACTGTGGAAGTGTTTTCAAGATCTTCAAGAGAAGAAGATGATGAAGAGGCTCTAAAATGGGCTGCGCTTGAGAAACTACCTACCTATGATCGTTTAAGGAAAGGTATATTAACGAGTGCGTCAAGAGGTATAATTAGTGAGGTAGATATTGAAAACCTCGGAGTCCAAGAGAGAAAACAGTTGCTTGAGAGGTTGGTCAAAGTTGCAGACGAGGATAATGAGAAGTTCTTGTGGAAACTCAAGAACCGTGTTGAAAGGTAAGAACTTATCCTTTGTTTCTCCATTCCTCTGTATGCTAACCCTATTTAGTTTATAGAGAGAATGTCAGAAAGAAAGCAAGTTCTTGCATTGAAACATGATAGTTATCCTAATGGATATTTGCTAGTTTCTGATCATTCATAGCATAACTCAACAAGGGATTGATTTTTAAAAAGAAAACATATTTTGCTTTTCCTTTCTTGTTTGCTGTTTTGGACGATGAAGCTCTTTGATTTTCTGTAATAATTGGTGTTTCAGGGTTGGAATTGAGTTTCCAACAATTGAAGTTCGGTACGAGAATCTAAATATTGAAACAGAAGCTTACGTAGGAAGTAGTGCTTTGCCTTCATTCGCTAAGTTCATTTTTAATATAATAGAGGTAACAACATTTCCAATTATTATTGCTGAAATATGAATTATAAGATACCAATCACTTTTCCATCAATTTTGTAGGGGTTTTTTATTGCTCTTCATGTCCTTCCAAGTAGAAAGAAGCCGCTCGCCATCCTTAAGAATGTTAGTGGAATCATCAAGCCATCAAGGTAAGATAATCATGATGTAAAACTCTGTTTGCTTAAGAATTATTTCAATAATATATTGCCTATTCCTAATTTTTGTGCCACCTGCATGTTTTAGATTGACTTTGCTTTTGGGTCCTCCGAATTCTGGGAAGACCACACTGTTGTTGGCAATGGCTGGAAAGCTTGATCCTAGTCTGAAGGTGGGGATATATTCTCGTAAATTATTGTATATTCCTTGAGGATTTAGTTTTTGGTTTTCATTTTTAATTTGAGAAGCTGAATTCTTTCCTGTAGTTTTCTGGTCATGTGACTTACAATGGTCATGAGATGAATGAATTTGTACCACAAAGAACAGCTGCCTATGTCAGTCAACACGATCTCCATATAGGAGAAATGACTGTGAGGGAGACTTTGGAATTCTCTGCCAGATGCCAAGGGGTTGGCCACCTACATGGTTAGAATTCGTTGCAAATTCCAGCAGAAACACAATTCACTCTGGTGATCTATTCTTGCATTGCTAAATAAATTTTCTGGCAATTCACAGAGATGCTGGCAGAGTTATCGAGAAGAGAGAAAGAAGCCAACATCAAGCCTGATCCAGATGTTGATGTCTTCATGAAGGTGAGGAAAGATATTACTATTTTGCCTGTTAGACCTCTATCAGAAGAGTTGAACTTGCTAGAATAAGCTACGATGATTTGGAAAGTAACTTTCCTTCTCTGATGTTTCTGGAATTGCAGGCAGTAGCAACACAAGGTCGAGAGGCCAATGTCATCACCGATTACGTCTTGAAGGTTTTATTTATCAATATATACTACATAAATGTCATGAAAGTCTTCATCAGAAACCGTGAACATAATATCTAAACCTTTTATGCTCTCTCTCTCTCTGATAATTTTAGATATTAGGATTGGAAGTCTGCGCAGATACTTTGGTAGGGGATGAAATGATAAGGGGTATATCTGGAGGACAAAGGAAGCGTGTTACGACCGGTAAACATCTCCATCAGTCCTATGTCATATCAAGAACAATCATTTCATTTCATTCTCCATTTAATGTACACAAATCTCCAATGATCTGTCGTAGGGGAAATGCTGGTCGGAACATCAAGGGCATTGCTTATGGATGAGATTTCTACAGGCCTGGATAGCTCAACAACTTACCAAATTGTGAACTCATTAAAGCACACTATTCACGTTCTCAATTGCACTGCTGTCATCTCACTTCTCCAGCCAGCACCAGAGACTTATGACCTCTTTGATGACATCATTCTCCTGTCAGATGGCCAAATTGTTTACCAAGGTCCTCGTGAAAACGTGCTTGGATTTTTTGAACATATGGGCTTCAAGTGTCCCGACAGAAAAGGCGTGGCAGACTTTCTACAAGAAGTAAGCATAAACAAGGCTTTTTTACATGGAACCTCGACGACAATAGGATCTCCTATTCTCAATATATGAGCCTTATGTAAGTGTCAGAATCTTCAGGAATAATGAATAAATTCATTGCAGGTGACATCAAAAAAAGATCAAGAGCAGTATTGGGCAATTAAAGATCAGCCTTACAGGTTTGTCACGGTCAACGAATTTTCTGAGGCATTTCAGTCATTCAACGTGGGACGAAAGATCGCAGATGAGCTTTCAATCCCATTTGACAAGACTAAGAACCATCCAGCTGCATTGGTAAACAAAAAATATGGAGCTGGAAAGATGGATCTGCTTAAAGCTAACTTCTCAAGAGAATACTTGCTCATGAAGAGGAACTCATTTGTCTATATCTTCAAGTTATGCCAGGTAATTATCGATAGTTGTCACAATATCCAAGTTTCTCTTACTTTCAGATTTTGCATCCAATGTGACACTTTTTACTGTCTTCTATCAGCTGACAATAGTGGCATTGATTTCCATGTCACTCTTTTTTCGGACCAAGATGCATCATGATACCGTTGCCGATGGAGGAATTTATACCGGTGCTTTGTTCTTCACTGTGATCATGATCATGTTTAATGGAATGTCAGAGCTATCTATGACCATCGCAAAGCTTCCTGTGTTTTACAAGCAAAGGGAACTCCTATTCTTTCCTCCATGGGCATATTCAATTCCTCCATGGATCCTGAAAATTCCCATCACGTTTGTTGAAGTTGCTGCGTGGGTGTTCCTAACCTATTACGTAATTGGATTTGATCCAAATGTTGAAAGGTAAACAAAAATTCTTTTTTTTTTTGTTTGTAAACTTGCACAAGAATCCATTCTGATCCAGCTGTTATAACAAGGTGGTGTTTATTTTCTTTTAATCTTTTTTTTAAAAACATTTTCTTTTATTCTTTTTTTCAGGCTTTTAAGGCAGTACTTTCTGCTTTTGCTAATTAACCAGATGGCATCTGCACTATTTCGATTTATTGCTGCAGCTGGAAGGAACATGATTGTTGCTAACACTTTTGGGTCTTTTGCGCTGCTTACACTTTTTGCATTGGGTGGCTTCATCTTGTCTCGAGGTATGGTGATTATACTATTCTACTTAAAGATTGTATTTTGCTACTCAACCTGGAGGAAATTATTTATCAATTTTTTTGTTTAACGCCGCAGAGCAAATAAAAAAGTGGTGGATATGGGGTTACTGGCTTTCACCATTGATGTATGGGCAAAACGCAATAGTAGTGAATGAGTTCCTTGGACATAGCTGGAGTCATGTAAAGTTTCTTGAACTGGCCATTTATATATTTTCTCCCTTGGCTCTCAATACTGAACTGGCATCTGAAATTGTTTTTGAAATCACAGATTCCTGGAACCTCCACAGAACCACTAGGAATCCAAGTTTTGAAGAGTCGCGAATTTTTCACTGAAGCAAATTGGTATTGGATAGGAGTAGGGGCAACAGTAGGATTCATGCTACTGTTCAATATCTGCTTCGTGTTGGCCCTCACTTTCCTCAATGGTAATTGTCATTGAGAAGCCCTCAACTGCATACTTCTTGAAAGTTGGAGCTTATATTTATATATTGCAAATTTATGTTGGCAGCTTTTGACAAGCCTCAAGCTTTTATATTTGAAGAATCCGAAAGGGAAGGTTCTGTTGGCAAAACAGGAGGAGCTGTTCAGTTATCAAACCATGGAAGTAGCCACAAAAACAAAACAGGTAAAAGAACTCAATTGACGAAGCGCGTTTGAAGTCCCTTCGTTTCCTAGCCTATCAGATACTAATTTCCAATACATTTGCAATTTACAAGCAGAGAATGGAGATGAAATTAATAGAAATGGTTTTGCATCCATTGGTGACGCCAGCGATAACAGGAAGAGAGGAATGGTTCTTCCATTTGAACCACATTCCATCACATTTGATGATGTTATTTACTCCGTCGACATGCCACAGGTATCAAAATTTAGTAAAAAGAAGATCATACCTTGCTCTGATGTGATATTTTCAGAGCATGAACAAACTGATCATCTTGTATTGAAAATTTCAGGAAATGAAAATTCAAGGAGTAGTTGAGGATAGATTGGAGCTTTTGAAGGGTGTGAATGGTGCTTTCAGGCCTGGTGTCCTTACAGCTTTGATGGGTGTTAGTGGTGCGGGAAAAACGACTTTGATGGATGTGCTGGCAGGTAGGAAAACTGGTGGATATATTGAGGGAGACATCAAAATTTCTGGGTACCCAAAGAAGCAAGAAACGTTTGCTAGAATTGCAGGATACTGTGAACAAAACGACATTCACTCTCCACATGTTACTGTCTACGAATCCTTACTCTACTCAGCCTGGCTTCGTCTACCCCCTGAAGTTGATTCTGAAACCAGAAAGGTAGGTACCCATTTTCTTAAATTTATTTCAGACATCTGGGATACGGTGCTGCTGAAGTTGATCTTGCATAATGTTTGTGCTAGAAAGCTTCCATTTAACTTCTCTGCTTCCAGAGGTATCATCTAATGGTTTTTTGGCCAGCTACACCTGACATGACTGACTTCTCCATTGCCAAAATTTGTTTCAGATGTTCATTGATGAAGTCATGGAGCTTGTGGAGTTGGATTCGTTGCGCAATGCATTAGTTGGGTTGCCTGGTGTGAATGGTTTGTCCACTGAGCAGCGCAAGCGGCTAACCATTGCAGTAGAGCTAGTTGCAAACCCCTCCATCATATTCATGGATGAGCCAACTTCAGGGTTAGATGCTAGAGCTGCTGCAATTGTGATGAGAACAGTAAGAAACACTGTGGACACAGGAAGAACAGTTGTATGCACCATCCACCAGCCCAGTATAGATATATTTGAAGCTTTTGATGAGGTAATAAAAATGCTAAAAACTATCTGATGGATTGTATCCTCATAATAAGCTGGATTGTTTACACGGCATTGCAGCTATTCCTGATGAAGCGAGGAGGAGAAGAGATATATGTGGGGCCATTGGGCCACCATTCTACCCATCTAATTAAATACTTTGAGGTATGTTAATTTGATTCGATCAATAATCAAACAACACAAACAGTTGCGAGCTTCTTCTAGCCTATGCTCAAACTAACTATTAACTAGTTCATTGACCTTTCTATCTGTGAAGGCAATTGAAGGAGTGAGTAAAATTAAAGATGGTTATAATCCAGCAACATGGATGTTGGAAGTCACTGCTTCATCACAAGAGATGGCTTTGGAGGTTGATTTTGCTAATATTTACAAGAATTCAGATCTGTTCAGGTCAGATAAAGTGTTTCTTTTATGTGGTTAAACTGAAAAATATTCTAAAGCCAACCCAAATTAGCTTTGGCAAGGAATCGTAAAGCATTTGATTAAACATCTTGAGTTGGATTTGTCTAAAGTTTGTTGCTGATGTTTGGCATAACTCAGGAGAAACAAAGCTCTCATTGCGGAATTAAGCACGCCTGCTCCCGGCTCTAAGGACGTTCATTTCCCTACACGGTATTCAACATCATTCTTCACACAATGTATGGCTTGCTTGTGGAAGCAACATTGGTCATACTGGAGGAACCCACCGTACACGGCCGTGAGATTTCTTTTCACAACCTTTATAGCCTTGATGTTTGGAACAATGTTCTGGGACCTTGGCTCCAAAGTGTAAGTAACGATGAGGAACTCAAAAACAACTTAACAGTTCAGGCTTTGATGGTTTTGCTGCATTCTACCTGCTCATCTAAGTTATCTTACGAACTGTAGGAAAACCACCCAAGATCTTTCCAACGCAATGGGTTCGATGTATGCAGCAGTTCTCTTCCTTGGTTTCCAAAACGGAACAGCTGTGCAGCCAGTGGTGGCTGTTGAAAGAACTGTCTTCTACAGAGAAAGGGCTGCTGGAATGTATTCAGCTTTGCCCTATGCCTTTGCACAGGTAAGAGCTCATTAAGCTAGCGTCTCAGAATTCACCTCGTCAAGTCAGAATTGTATGGACGTTTCGCTGACCAAACGCTATCTGATGGTGCAGGCCCTGATTGAGCTTCCATATGTCTTTGTTCAAGCTGCAGTCTACGGCGTTATAGTTTATGCAATGATTGGATTTGAATGGACAGCTGCCAAGTTCTTTTGGTATCTATTCTTTATGTACTTCACACTATTGTACTTCACCTTGTATGGAATGATGGCTGTAGCTGTGACTCCAAACCACCACATAGCTGCCATAGTTTCCACAGCATTTTATGCAATCTGGAACCTCTTCTCAGGGTTTATAATCCCCCGAACTGTAAGTGCTTGCCATCTTAATTACTTCAAGCATTGAGTTTCCTTCAGTGACTAGTTATCTCGTGGGCTAACATGGTCGTCATTTCTCTGCGTGGGCAATCTATAACAGCGGATGCCTATATGGTGGAGATGGTACTACTGGGGATGTCCCGTATCATGGTCCTTGTATGGATTGGTTGTGTCACAGTATGGAGATATACAAGAACCCATTACCGCAACTCAAACAGTGGAAGGATATCTCAAGGATTACTTCGGTTTTGACCACGATTTTCTTGGAGTTGTTGCAGCCGTGGTTCTTGGGTGGACTGTCCTCTTTGCCTTCATTTTCGCCTTCTCTATAAAGGCCTTCAACTTCCAGAGGCGATAGAAACTTTCTTTCCATGCTTCAATTTTATTTTATTTTATTACCCTTTCTATGTAAGCAATTGTAGCTCCACAAGCTACACGTTTAATCTCTACGTTTTTCATGAATTTATTTATTACCTAGTCTTTCTCACTCTCTGTCGTTCCCTTGTTCCTGGCTGTGTAAATAGAAACATGTAGTTGATTGAAAAAAAATCAAGTTGGGATTTGAATTTAGATATCTGTGTTTGATTTCTGTAATCCCTGCACTTTTTACTTTACTGCCTCATGACTTGATAATTCTTGCATGCTCTCAAGCTTTACTTCTAGTTGTCATTGTCAGATTTATCTCCACAAACACTCCATTCATATTTCAAAAATTTATCCCCCACCTCCCAAAGGTTTAATTCTTAACCTTCGACATTACTACAATCTGATCGATCTAACAGCCGGTCAACCAACCAACATTATATTTTAAAACAAACTAGTGTTATCAGCAAATCATGCCCTCTAAAGAGACTTGCATCATTCCCTTCTTTTAAGTCCCACTAATTCCATAAATGCAGCGTCCAAGAAATTTCTACTTTCACTGCCATTGTACTTGAATATTTCAATAACCATAACTTCATCGCAGCCTGTATGAGCATTGCTTGTTTCAGAACAAAACATTATGAAGGAACAGAACAATTTCTTCTACAAAGTTCATACAAAACTTTGGTAAAATCAACTTACAGGTTGCCCTAGTCTAGTTCTCGTCGTTATTGTCTAGTCAAGGTCTTGTGATCTGGATTGTCTCGGAGACCAAGTTTTGAAAGAACAAGGCAGTAAGAATCCCAGTCAGTCCTACGGAGATACTTCAACAACTTCTTCCTTTTTTGAACCATCCCTATAAGACCCTTCCGAGAATGTTTATCCTGCAAAGTTGTTCGAAAGAATATCAGAATAGCAGCACAGAAGGTTATCCCCTAAACACTTGAATGGGATAAAACAATTCTTCTAACATAAAAATCACCATATAGAATGGTCTCAAAGTTGCAGTTAGTAACATTGCATCATTTAGCTAAGGCCATTTGGCAAACAACCATCCAGTTGCACATCAAGAGAGATGGAAATTGGATAGTACCCAAGGCAACATGAGGTTCCATGCAATGACCCCACAGAATCCAGTAAAACTTTAGTGTGTTTGGGATTGTGGTGCAGGGTGCTTTTCAAAACAACTTTTTTATTAAAAATGCATCAAAATAATTTTTTTTCATAAATGTTTTTTTTATTTTTGAAATCAACACTTCAAAACCATCAGAAAGCATTAAAAAAAGCATCAATTTGATGTTTTTTCAAGCCAAAAACACTTTTGAAAAGCACCTAAAAGCAGAAGCAAAAGCACTGATAACTTTCCACTTTGCAAAATACAGATCAAAGGCAAAAAATGATAATGGGCCCTATTTTTTTGCATCTCAGACACTGTACTTGAATGAAGAAGTAAATATGTTTCTACAGATGTTGATATAGCAGTTTCTGTCAACTTTCTCTTTGCTGTAATGAGGATAACCACAGTCACAACAAACATTTATCCCTTAACCCTAGTAAAATGGCATGTAAATGTGAATTCAAGGAGCAGGAAGCATCAACACTCCTAGACAATAAAATGTAAGAAATAGAGGATTGTTTCAGCTCCAGTTTAACCTTCTTGTTCAGAACCGAAGAGAGATGCTTGATCTTAGTTGTCAGTAGTGCCACTGCAAAACAATCAGAAAAAAGATGTAACATAATGAAGAAAACAATGTGCATGCAAACTTGGTATGTATTAAAGAAAGTAACCAAAATAAGAGGGGTGAAGAGAGCGAGATCAGGAATCAAGCTTCAAGACCAGCCCACTATGGAACTGGAAACAGCAAATAAATAACTCGATTTTCGTATAATTGATGCAGCTCACACTGCCATGCGAACTTTTCCACATTGCTTCTGTTAAGAGAATGATACCTAGTCAATGCTAGAAAATGGAAATCCATGTTCATTCACGTGTCCCCTGATTGTTCTATGTAACAGCAACTCCATGTCTCTTATCCTTTGTCAGTTCAATAAATCTGCTTGATAATCTATTTTCCAGTCCAACCAGTGAATCCTTTAAAGTATCTGATAAATGTGACTGCTAAATAATAATTTACAAACTCTAAATAAACCTGCCTTATAATCCATATTGAAGCCCAAATGGCCAATCCTTGAAGTATCTGACACATCTGGCTGCTAAATCATAACAAACAAACTCTAAGACGACCTCCTTATTAACAAAAGACTGCCACGTATTGCAATCATTCCAAAAAAGCAAAAAGCAAAAAAAAAGAGCAGCAAGACACTCACATTTCTTCTCATGTTATACAAAGACCATGTCCTATTCAAGCATCGAATTCCATCACAACAAACCATCCAAAATTACCATGACCCAAGAGAATCTAATAGTCCATACACTAACTCCAAGAAAGCATCAAGCCCATAAAGGGTGAATAACAGGCTTGAATGCTTCTATAGATAACACTGATAACCAAGATTGTAGCTTGTTTTGAGATCATTGGTTGAGAAATTCCATCACAAGCAACCCCCCAAGCCAGAAGAGAGACTTGAAGTTGCTTGGGTGCATTTTTATTTTTTTTTCATTTTCAAAAATTTAAGGCCATGCCAAGATCATTACATTTTTCCAGCCATGTTCAAGGTGCAGTAAAGGGTTGACTTCTGAGTCAAAACACTAAAAATGGCATTCACAAGAAGAAAAGACGAATAATAGTCCCAGAAGGAGGACACAATTAATACATTTTTTTCCTTTTTCACAGCAATTTGCTTCAGTTAGCATAAGTATTGCACAACCAGAACACATCTTCAAGGACACTTTTGTGAAATTAGCAAAGCATACAGATGCCAAAAATCAGACCACTAAAAATGGAATTCAAAATAAGACGAATAATAGTCCCAGAAGTTGGACACAATTGCAATTTTTTTTTCCTTTTTCACAGCAACTTGCTTCAGTCAGCTTAAGTATTGCACAACCAGAACACATCCCCAATAACATGCTTGAGAAATTAGCAATGTATACAGATGCCAAAGTATACAGCAATATTTGCTTCAGTTTTATATTAATCACTATAAAACCAAAATGGAAAGGCCTTTACCTTGAACACGTGTAGATCCACAGTCTGACTCTGACATTTTAAATTCATCTCTAACTCTTGCAAGCTCAATTTTCATTTTCTCAGAAGAAGACATGTTATCTGGATGGAAATACTGCACAAACCATATATGAAGCCATCAGAGCAGTAAGACACTGAATGCTGGTAATGGTGATCAAGAAGAGAACTACTTCATGGAGAATAAACAATTAACACATATCACTAAACCACTTCAATTGTTTTCATCAGAAAATACATCCTTTCAAAAGGTTGCAGACAAATTTTGCCAACTAAACAAAGGCACTCTGGAATGCGAAGCAAAATATGATCCTATATAAAGACCCGGACCAAGTGTCCATGACTCTTAGAAGATGTATTCTTTTGTGCAAGTATGAATTAAAACTAGAAGGGTAAGCACATTATAATGCAGAAATATCATATCCTTATTTGCAGCATTGTTAATGTCCACTAAAACTTTAAGGCAGTGGACATCATGATTAAAGTTGGGCATCACAAATTGTGAAGTCATCTCAATGTTACAGAAATAAGGAATCTTGTGAAGGTTCACACTTCCAAACAAAAAGCAAGATTAATATCAAAAGAAAATTATACTTGCCTTCTCAACTAAGTGCTTCTTTGGAGGCTGCAGCGTTACATTTGAAGCACGTAACTGGCCCATGAGATTCAGTCTCTGAACTGAAACGATAAATTTGACCAGTAAATAGTAAGATAAACCATCATCTCTCAATGCATAAAAACTATAGAGAGGAGGTATGCATGAAGTATCATTTCATGCAGGATAAGAACATGACAATGACAACATTTGCAGAAACATTTAGAAAAAAGAAAAAAAGAAGCAATTTTGCATTCATTTTCTCTCAGGGGATAAATCTAAAGGTTAAACAGACCAAACTGTGTTACAGTCCTAAATTATCACAAATTCAAGGCATTCTTCATCTTGTTTACAGAGTCAAGCCCCAAAAATGGAGTATATAAACATCTGCTAAAACTTAAGCGACAGATACTTATGCACAAAGTGAAATAGCACTTCTCCTGATCAAGCTAAACAAAAATACTATCTAACTACGATCCACTGAAAAACAATATAAGTAGCTATCACCGAAACTCCAACAAACAAACTTTATAAAATCTCAAGAATCAACACAAAAAAATTACTCACCCGAATTCTTTATAGCCTTCTCATCATTGGACGCTTTCAACTTCACTAAACTCTCCCTCAAATCCCTAAAGGAAACCCCACTAATCCTCGACTCTGTCTCCTTTTCCTCCATTTCCCTCAACTTCCTCAACCTCTCGTTCAATTCCTTCAACGTAAACCACCCCTTTTCACCCCTTTTCACCTTTGGCCGCAAAATCCTCAACTTATCTCCCAACTCTCCATGACTATACATTTTCACAAACTCCGTACTCATTTCACCTTTTGCACTCCCTTCCCCCTCCATTTCCCTCCCAAATACCGCACTCGGCAACCCCTCAGTCCCACCAATTATAGTCGACTTATTCATTGGTTCATTTTCGTTTCCTGGCTTTAGCTTAAAACTCGAAAATGACAATTCCCCAACACGGCCTCTCCCAACCGCAGTATTGTTATTATCACCACCACCCTTCATCTGCCTCAAACTCTCTCTAATTGCGTCAAATGTAAGCCTCCCTGAAATGGGTTGGTTAGCATTGATACCACCTGATTGAGTGGTTCCACTACCACCCGTCGATCTTGCAAGAACATTTCTTTTATAAAGTTCTTGAAATGAGATCTGTTGCTTAGAAGACGGCTCCTGTGAGGGAGCAGAGTTAGGTTCTCTAGGTGGTGGATCAGAGGATCGAAGCCTGAATTCAGAGAGATTCTTTCTGATTTCATCAAAAGAAGCAATATTGCTTGTGGGTTTTGAGAATGATTGGTTTGTTGAGTAAGTGGGTTTACTTGAAGGTGGAGAATTTGGCCTGTTTTCAGGGTTTTGTTGCTTAAGACTGGCTTTGACATCATTGAAATAGCTAGAGAGAGAGGACTTTTGCTGTTGCTGTTGCTGTTGCTGTTGCTGGGGTTCGGAAACAGAAGGGTCATCTGATGGGGTTGTGGAAGAGGAAGAGAAGAGGTGGATTAGATAAGGGTTAGAGAGGGATCTGTGTCTGGGTCTTGAAAGAGAGAGAGCCATTACAATTGGACAAGGAAGGTGAGGGTCTTTTAAGATGACGGGGGTTTTCTGAGAGTGAGGAAGCGGAGGAGAAAAGTGAATAGGGTTTATTGAGGGATTTATGCTTTGTTGGCTTAGACCGGGTTTAATGGGAGTTGGACCGGGTTTGAGGATGGAGCATTGAGGATTTGTTTGTTATCAGATTCACTTGTATGCATATGATAGAATGCTAATTTAGCCTTGAAACAACCGTAGGACTCCAATTTTTTTTTTTTTCTTAAAGAATATTAATAATGGATTGTAAGATGAAATTTGAACTTAATACCTCATCTCTATCACTTTATAAGATTACTATTGAAAAAACAAAATTGGTGTCATAAGCCAATTTTAGATTATTCCTCAAAAATCATTTAAAATAAATAAATAAAAGCTAGTAATGTAGAGATAGCAGGCCGAGGAATACAACTGTAATTTTAAAGGAAATTCAAGGTCTAATTGTACCCAATTATACCCAAAAAAATGCAATGTTAGACGAATTTGCATAAAAAATAAATTTAATGATATAATTAAATTTTTAATCTGCAAATTTGATTTAATCATGGGCCAAATTAAATTTTAACTGTGTTTAAAAATTAATTTGGTTTCAATTTAAGGATTTAATTAAGTGTAAGGAATTAATTATATTTTAACGAGTCAAATTAATTTTAATTAGTAAAAATTTAAGTTTGGGGGCCCAATTTGGGCTTAATTGAGAAAATTTTAATTTTAAAAAATCAAATTTAATTTTTACCAAGTTAATTGATTGAAATTAAGGGTAAAATCACAAGAAAATTAAAGTTTTAAGGTCAATTAGGAGTCAAATTAAAGAAATTCTCAGACAATGATCATTTTATAGGAGGCGTTGAACTACAGGGGCTTAATTGACAAACAACTGAAGGTTAAATTGAAGAAATTAAAAGTTTAATAGTCAATTAAGAGTTAAATTGCCTAAATTCGATACTAAGGATCATATTGAAAAAGGCGCACCAATCCGGGGTTAAAATTGATGTTTTTTACAGGGACTTAATTGCATAAATTGAATGTTTGAAGCCGATTAGGGGTGTATATGAGATACATCATAAATAAAGAGACTGAAATGAACGTGACCAAAACAGAGCCGTTTTGATTACTGTTCATCTTCTTTTTCAGTTTTTCTCTGAAATGACAATTTAGAAAGGCTATTTTACATATGCATTTAATGCTTTTAACGTTAAGCAAATTTCACCAACTTACACTAAAATTTTCAAACGAATTGAGAACATAGCGACCTCGGCGCCGACCTAAAAAGGCCAACTTAAGTAACCTTTTCCTGTAGATTTGACAACTCACGATACTCACTTTGAATCAATAGTTGGGATTCTTCCTAACCGAACCAAAAGCTAGGATTTGACATCATTAAAGAAACAATGTCCCTCTTCCACCCTCTATAAATAGATCTAGATTTTATGGTCGAGGGGGAATCGAGTCCAAAGTCACGAAAAATCTTTTTGTTTCCCCAATTTTTGGTTCTATCATCCCTCTCTCTTCACACTCTCTCTCTCCGCCAAGCTCTCAATGACACCACCATTGTCACGGTCGGCTTGACCACAACTCCACCGATTGCTTCTCCTTTTTTCTCCACAGCAGCAGCAACCCATCAACACCACCATTTTGGTTTTCTTCCTTCTCTAGTGTCGACAACGGCAATGCATAATATCGCATATGTTTAATATATATTTAATTATAATATTATATATATATATATATCAAAAATCCTTTAAAAAAATTGTGATTTTCTCACGTATGTTTCCACCAATTTTGCATAATATCAGGTTTGTATACTTACAGTGTAAGATACAAGTCTGGTATTAAAATACATGGTTTTCTCTGAAATTTTTCTAAAAAAAAAATCTCAAAACTCTTAAATTAATTTTTATTTTCAAAAAACAAAAAAAAAATTGTTTTCATGCATATGGTCAAATCCTAAAATTTTTCAAAGCATATCTTTATAAGAACAAAAATTGCAACTTTCTCATGTTTTAAAATGCAAAAGGGATATGTAACTAGTTTATAATTATTCATTAAGGTTTGGTTAAAATATCAAAAATCCTTTTACAAATTTTTTTAGGGTCCAGATGTAGACTTTAATATCCGTTGGGTGTAAAATTACATGATAAAATATACCCTCAAGTATTAAAGATACAAGACATAAAATAAATGTGATGCTAAAATTTTAACTTTAGAATGGTTAGAATTTAATCCGATAAGGTAGAGACTTTTTCATGGAGAGAGATCTACCTTTAACCTTAAAACATACTAACAAATAGAAACTCGAGTTAGAAAAACAATCAAATAACAATGCAGCTTATATTAGATAAGGTGCACTAGGGGTGATGCATCTTCCACATACTCAACAAATCGCAGGGCATAGGTTGCTAGTGATCATAATAATAAGTGGCGACTCCTGAACATTAATCATAATTGTATAATTAAATCCAAAAACCTTACAAATACAACACCTCATCAAGAGGCACAACAAAAGCCTCGTCGTCGCCAATTACATTGCGGCGCGACCCTGCGATAATTGGTATAGTAAAATCCATGTATCACTAGACATATCATACTATTCATCAAATAATATAATTATTTTTTTCACCTTCTAATAAAATAATCTTATTAATTTTTCTCTCTCATCTCTTTTAGGTTATTTTTGTCTTTTTTATATGACCAATTTGTCATTATGTTATTAACAAGGAATAAATTTATCTTTATAACTTTAAAATAAACAGTAAAATGACTTCTAAACCCTTAAAAGCAAACAAAAATAAAGAGTTGATCAAGGGTGATTTGGTTTTTAAATCTTTAAAATGCATAGTGAAATGACTTATAATACGTTTGAGGCTAAAAAAGTTAAAGGGATGTCGGGCCAAAGCAATCTTTTCCATTTTTAAAGCATAGCATGAAGACAAGTCTACCCTCGAAGGCAAAAAAACAAAAGTCACATATGAGGGGCATTTTCATCTTTTGGAGTTGGTTTTCCTGCAATTTAAATGAAGGGTAAAGGGTGACTTAGTCTTTTTATTAATTAGGATATTAATTAAGAAAGAAGTTGTTGATGCGTGCATAACAAGTACCAACAAATGTGAGTCGCCATGCCTTTTAAACAGTGTGTGTGGTGTCGCTCCATGGCCAAACACCGCTTTTAGGGCAGACTTTAGAAGCAACACATCGTCTAATTTTCAATGGTGTCGCACATGTTGGCGGAAAAGGAATGGGTTGATTTTTTTATTCTATTCCCTATTTTCTCTCTTTTCTCCTTGCAAAAATATAAAGATGTACTATTACTTATTTTTTGTATCCAATTTGATCATTATTTTTTAATTGTTTTTTCCTTCAATTTCATCATTGTCATTTGATTTTTATACCGAATTTAGTCATTATTTTTTTTATTGTTTTTTATCCTTTTCCTAATTGAATTTTGTTTTCAATTTAATCACTTAGCATTTGATTTTATTTAATTTTTATATCAAATTAGGTTCTCATTCTTTTGATTTGTTTTATCCTTTTCCTAATTGAATTTTGTTTTCAATTTAATCCTTTAACATCATATTTGATTTATTTTTATATCAAATTTAGTCCTCATTCTTTTTATTACTATTTCTTTTGTCTTGGAGCCTCTCTTTTTTTTTTGCATTTTTTTTTCAAATTCACCCCTCACCATTTTGTTGATTTGTAATTTTGCTTCTTTATTTTTTAGAGTTTACCTTATATGGGGTTGGTCTCTTGTTCATAATTAAGGCCACGAGTTTTGAAAGTTACCACACTTTGAATTTGATATATTTTTTAGGTCCTTTTTTATCCTAATTCTATGTACGTGATCATGGAATTAACGGATCAACACGAATTTTTTTTCCACTTTAATCCTTATACATTTGATTTATTAAAAATTATTTTTTCACTTTTTTCTCTATCTAGTTATCCCAATTCTATGCCTATGATCACAGGATTAACAGATTGATATTATTTTATTTTATTGCTTTTTTTAATCTTACCCTTAAACATTGGGTTAATTGATACTTGGGTTTCATGCATTTATTTTGTTTGTTTTCAACAGAGTTACCCCGGTTTCACAACCGCACATTCTAATCCAGCTGAGCTTATTTTTTTTTAACCTTTTTTATGTTGTTAGTTTTTTTTTGTCTATGTATTTTTTTTCATATTATTTTAATTAGTCGAGTTTATTAAGCTCAATCAAGTCAATGACTCAAATCTCAAGTTGTTTTTTGTTTTTTTATAAGTATTTGTCTCACCTTAGTATTCTTTTTATTTTTATTTTTTGCATTTGAAAAATTCAGGCAGGTCTACAGTGAACGCATGCATCCTATCTAGTTAAACCTAAAGCTATTGATTAATTTAAGATTTTTTCTTAAGTTTTAACGTGCCTGTTAATGTATTTCAATTATGTTATTAATAGGTTATGTTTATTTTTGCTATCATTTAAGAGAGTAGTGGCTCAATAGATTAGCATACGTAATCTTGTATTTATATTCGAACTTAAATTTCCTTATTACAAGAAAGATTTATGAATTTTATAACAATAAAAAGAGAAGTCACTCAATTACAATCTAGTTTGGAGTTGATTTAATTTCGAAGCACATGGAACCATCTAAGCAAAAAAACTTAGATTATAAATAACTTATTATAAATAACTCAATAACCAAGCAAGAATTTCATGCTCAAATCAGCTCATAATTTTCATGTAATCTATAGCTTATCATTTTTCCTAGGAAAAAGGATTTCTCGAGTTTTTCTACAAAAATAAAACAGTAGCTAAAAAATATACCTAGACTAGGATATCTAACATTTATTTTTCAAAATAACACATTTTTATGATATAAATAGGTCAAATCTGTGTGACTCACTTACAAATACATGTCAACAAGTTATATTCAATATAATTCACAACCAATTCAACATAAATCACATAACATGTAATTTCATTTCAAGTCAATTCATAATTAAAAAAAAAACTCAATTAATTTATTATATCAATAAAAAATAAAATTGTGTTTTTTATTTTTGAATTGTGTTTGTTAATTATGAAGTGAGTCAAAATGAAAGTGAATTACATGTTATGTGATTTGTGTTGAATTGGTTGTGAATTGTGTTGAATTGACTTGTTGAGCTTGTTGACTTTTTAGGTAGAGAGTTGAAAGACAGAAAAATTGTTATGGTGTAGAGTTGATAAAATTAGAGTTCTAAAGTCTAAGGTTATAATAATAGGATGTAGATAAATTTAAAGAAAATTCTCTTGTATTTTATAAAATCTAAATACTAGTCTAAATGTTCTCTTAGAAATAAACTTGATATCTCTATTTATACTAGCTTTAGATTTAAAATTCTTATAGGAAAATGATTCCTTATTAAAACCTAAATAATTAATAGAATCCATTTAACATTATGAGTACTAAATAATAAAATATTAATTAAATTAAAAGTTCTAAGCTGAGTAGGAAAAATATCTTAATATAATAAGGTAAATAAAGATGATCTTGAATAGTAACTTATAAGCTTTATTTAAAGGCCTTTCTAGAATTTCATCATCATAAAATTTTAATCCAATAGAAAACCAAGGCCTTTAGAGTTTTTTGTCAAAAATCTCAATTTCATCTAACAGTTGAATTAAAAATTATACTTGATTTACCAAACTATATCTTAGACTTACTTAAACTCCTTAAAATCTAAAAACCTCAATTATTAATGAATAATGCAATACACATTATTAGGCCAAGAATATTGAAGAAAGTTACTCATGTCAGTTCCTTCTGTTTTTGAAAAACTCTCTCAAGTTAACTATAATAAATTAAACTACTTCACTTCAAAAGAATAGATATTTTGAATATAACATTGTCACAAATATATGCATGAGATACATTGTTCTAGATATCTTAAATCAGTAAATATATTTGGTCATCTTTAATAACAACGTCTTAACCATTAGCTGATTTGATAATTTCATTATATCAATCCAACATGGATAAACTTGGTTTGGACGACACATCCACACTTAAGTCCTCTTTGATGTCAACTTCAACTTCTTGAACAATCTCAACAACTTATTTTGGCTTTTCTTTTAGTGTTTTAAGACTTTGAGAATCACTGCATGATACTAATTTAGTAGCTTCATTGATTTTTTTCTTTACCACTAGTAAACGAAACATTGACAAGTAGAGTAGTATTTGCAACAATGTTGTTGTTATCACTGAAGTGATGTTAACACTATCTACTTTGAAGAGATAACACCTCCTCCATATTTTTCTTTCTTACTATTTAAGAAGGTTTCAAAGAAAACAAAGAATAACAATCTATTTGTTTATCTACCCAATATACTCTTCATAATTATCTTTTATTAACTCCATAATTAATTATTGTCCCAAATCATGCCGCAATGGAATTAAAGGTATACTAATTCGAGTTCTAAAGTCTAGAAAATAAAATAATCTCTTTAGCATTATAAAAACATTTGTATACGAAAAGTCCTACTTTTTAATGATAAAGAGTCTTGTTAAAATAAAAATAAACTTCCAACTCTGTCAACCAATTAATAAATCTTTTCTTTAAAAAATTTAAATGAATCTTGTCGAATTCAAAAATAGGTCTAGGATTTGGCCTATCTCAAAGTAAATCCCCAAGCAAGTTCCTCTCCTCTTCATGATTCATGTTTGTGTTACCCATTAGCCAAGTTAGATTTGTCATAACTTACTCCAAACAATCCATTACTTGTTCCCGAGCTAGCGCAAAATGATCTAGTTTATGCTCTTGAGCTTGCACAACACCCTAAAAAGCCTCCAGTCATGCATTCTGAAGTGGGTTATTCTCGTTTCCATCCATCAAAGAGGTCAGCATACTATGATACCAATTGACGCAACTTATAGCATGCATAAAATTAGGGTTTTCAAACCCTAAGGCTACAAACATAAGCTGTAGATAAATTTATAAAAAAAACTAGTATTTTATAAAATCCAAATGTTCTCCCAAAAATAAACTAGAAATCCCTATTTATATTGTTCTATACTTAGAACCCTTATAGAAAAAAAATTATTATTAAAGCTTAAATAACTAACAGAATCCATATAGTATTAGGATTCTTAAAAAAAAAAAAATAATTAAAAATTTTAAACTAAGTAGGAAAAAATATATCAATTGTGTCTTGGACTTTTCTTTAACTTTTTAATACCAAAAAATTTTAAAATTAATAAAATAATACAATAAATATTATTAGGCTAAGAATATCAAACTCCTCATGTCATGCTACTAGTAGTGGCACAGGTAGACCCGTAAAGCTCTTAAAAATATGCTATTTTAAAAAATAATTATTTAACAATATTAGTTTGGATTTCTCTCACATTAGAGACATGAATTCTTTTTAAATAACAATTAAAAAAACAAAAAACAATGCACAATGCACAATTCAATGTGGGGCAGCTTTAAAACCATGAGGATTCTAGGGGCGAGGAATTCAAACAGCTATCAGAACAGAGTAGGGGAAGTCATCCAGCTCCCTCCACTTCGGCTGGTAAAAAGAAAATGGCATGGGATCCAAAACAATTTTAGCCTGTTTGTTTTTTGAAAAATAATTTTTTTTAGAAAATAAATTTTTAAAAAATAAATTATTTTTTAATATTTAATAATATTATAAAAAAAAAATTAAAAAAATACTTTTTCATTATTTAATGATGTTATGAAAAATAAATTAAAAAATAATTTATTAATATTTTTTTTTCGAGTTATTAAAATAATGATAAATATATTTTACAAATTAAAAGGTTAAATAAAAATAAAATTAAAAAAATAATAATTTCATAAATTATTTCAAATAAAATAAATAACAATCAAAATGATAAAAATCAAATCTAATAAATAAAAAAATTGAAAGATAATAAAATTAAAAAAATAATAATTATAATTTCATAAATTATTTCAAGTAAAATAAATAATAATAAAAAATAAAAACTAAATCTAATAGATAAAAAAATTTCAATTAAAAAAGTAAGAAGAGAAAAACAAATAACAATTATAAAAATCAAAATCAAAATTAATATAAAAATCAAATTAAATCAAATTTTAAGGAATAAAATTTAAAAAAAAATTCAAAACAAAATTTAATAATCAAATTTGATATAATCAACAAAAACATATGATATTTTTAAATTTTTCATTACTTCTATAAAAAAATTTTCCATAAATCACTGTCTAATAACAAACAAACTCATAAAAATTTTAAAAAAACCATTTTTCGTATAACAAACAGTTTTCGTCTTCATCTCAACTTAAAGTTCGAGCTGTACCTGAAACAACATATTACCTGACGACAATACCAACGACGACGTTCTATTCAACAGATTATTCCCTCCGATGACAGCAGGTGCAACCAGCCCAACATGCCCAGAAGGGAAGCAATTATCTGCATCAAAACAGTTACAAAGTGCCAACCACTGAAAAACAGGCCCCAATATTTAAATAGCATCGCAATCTATGTTTTACAACTGAAATTTTATGATAGTAATACAAGTATATGCAGTGCCCTTGATGTTAATATCTAGTGGTTTTTTGTTGGTGTAATGTTAATATATTGTGGTTTTTTGTTGGTGTAATAGATTCAAGTGGCCATTTCATATGGAAGATGTGAGATGTGATAATGAAGAGGCCATTTATGCTGCCAAAGAAACTTCTCGGTAGACCACATTGCTTTCTAGCTTCAAACAAAGTAGAGCTGGAAAATGATACATTTTGAATGTGTTATCTTTGAATTCAAAGCTTATTGCCATGCATGCGACGTGTGGGGATGCGGAATTTGTGAGTTCCATCTTCAAGAAAGTCCAAAACTCGAACCCTTTTGTATTAATATGATTGTTTAGGCATCTGCATTCAATGACAGGTGTGGGAACAGTTCAGATTTCTCAAATTTTCAAAAGCAGATCTGCATACAACACAGCCATTAGGAAATTTGAGAGGGTTACAGAAATGTGTTGCTGGTGGTACCTTGTCAATTTTCTCTAGTCAAAGCTGATGATCTAGGAGACACTAGGATCATCTTCTTGATCTGGTGCAGCATCGACTGACAAAACCAAAGCAGAAACTTCTAACAAATCATTAGAACCATCCTCTACATCCTGTAGAGCATCATCTGACAAGACTTGAGCAAGAAAATCATGTCCATCATCATCTGAGCCATCTGTGTCATCAGACTGGTCAAGATTCAGCATGTATATAAATTCACCAATGCCCCGTGGCTGCACAATCTCAAAATTGTGCTCTGGTTTATGCTGCTGATTAAATCTGCCTGACACTTCAGAGGGATTGTTGTAGCATGATTCACACATGTCAAAACCTATTTCCTCTGAACAGTCTTTGCATTTGTACCTCTCCCCAATTATTGGTATCATCTGTTATGAAAGTTCAAAGCTTTTAATTCACTAATAGAGTACTTCCATATGGCATTGTGTCAATACTACATGTATTGTAAAAAGAAACTGAATTGTCTATCGGTACTTGATGTACTTACTATGAACATTTACCATCTTTCGTTGCATAAAGCAACAAAAACCCAGTTTAGGATGACAGTAGCATTTACATTGCTGGCTAAATAAAAATTATATGTTCCTCTAATAAGAATGGCAAGTCTAAGAGATTTTGGAGAAGGGAGTTCATTTCTGTTGAGCAATTGATGAGAATAAGCACAAAAATAGACACAGTGAGGGCAAGTAAGAGATTTCCTGAGGATAGATGCAGCAACAAGTAAGAAAATGTCATCCTCATTCTGAGCATGCATTCAATAGAAGTGCCAAGCCTTCTAAAGGAAATTATGCATCTGAGATTGAAATTTGTTCATAAATAAATTATGAATACTTTTTCAATTATCAAACAAGATAGACAAAGGGAACTGAAGATGAACAACATTACCCCACAAGAATCACAACCAACTGTAATGTGAACCTTGGGTCCATTGCCAAATATCCATGATGAATAGACCTTAGCAGGTACTGATGATGACTGTGTAGCTAATTGTTGAGTTTGTGCTGAACTTGAACCTGAAGTCAAGGTACATTCAATGCAAAAGGCACACAGAATAAAAATTGCAATATAAGAATACTTTAAAATGTGAACAAATTCAAGGAGGATCACCAACCAACAGATGCTGATGCAAACAAGTTGTCAGGCCCTCAATGCGCAAGGGCCCAAATCAAAATTTGCATGTGTTTGCATAAACTGTTTGAGATCTAAATGGATAGGTTAGAATCCCATTGGCATTCTAGGAAAATGTGAAAATGGTAGGGTCAGATTTGTCGTAAAGTCAATCTTACATGGCTTGGTTTCAATTACTCCTTTCCTTTCCTGATTGACCGACTTGTGAAGAAGGATCCTTCAAGTTTAGAAAGGGTAATCGTGCAACCATTTTAGGTGTCATATACTATTTTTCTTTTAGATTGCTGTGCTACTGTGAGCACATTCACATCATGTTTAAATGTGTGCTAGTTGGCTATTGGAGTATTCTCATCCCTTTTCAATTACAAAACATTCATGCTCTTAGCTTTCCATGCTAGAGCAGGCAAGAAAGCCGCATGCAAACATGATGAGCAGGCACACATGTGCACCCACGCACACAACACCCAAGTACAACACGTGGATATTGAGAGAAAAATACGAGTGACATGTAAAGGAACGGAATGGAGTATTTGTCAGAATATCTATGCAAAACCAATTTGGGAGAAAAACAAATGGAAAAAAAGGTTAAGACAGTTCAAACGTACAATTTTATCACATTACATGCCAACGTTGGTTCAACAGGTTAATTTGCTTAAGTTTTACCCCAAAAAAGAATGGTGTAACTTAATATAAAATTTATATTTCAAGAAAGTTACTTTAATAACCCATTTTCAGATTTGGAAACGAAGCCCAAACACTAACGAGAGGAAATGATAAGCTATAAGTTAAAGGTTTTGCATACTGACAATCAGTTTGTTTGGCAAAAGCTTCTCGTCTCTCTGCATATATTTCAGAAAACTGCTCCTCCAAAAAATGCTCTAGGACTAAACAAACACTCGGGATCCCATTTGGATGCAAACTTTGACAAATTTGACACCTAGGAATCCCTTGCATGGGACTGGTGATACAAGATTCACAATACACTGCACAAAGAAGAAATTAGATTTAGGAATTGATACTAATAATTTATTTCTTTTGTTTTCAATGAGAAAATGCAGCTTAATAGAGATTACCATGGCCACAATTAAGAACCACTGGTTGAAACAGCAATTTCTTGCATTCAGCACACAGCAAGTCAGCAACAGAGGCCTGAGTCTTAATTCCATGTCCAAACTCTGTCCTAATCAAGTTGCAATTTTCAATGGCTGCATTTGTAGTTCCGTCAGATCTACTTGATAGTGTTGAAGGCACAATTTTCATATTTTCCTCTCTATGAGCAGTTGCTTTTGGAAAATAACACAACTTATTTTGAGGATGAATGGGGAAATGCAGAGAATAGCTTGGGAAATCCAGCTCTTCACCAGAATGTGATCCAAATTGATGATGAACAAACTGCGGTGAAAAGCGGCCAACTTTCTTTTCTTCTTCTGCACAACCGAATAAGAAAATATAGCATCAGTCTGTTTTAATTGACATTATCAGTCAGAATGTTAAATAAGTAAAACCACTAAAGAGGTTCAGCACAGTGGTGGTGTTATTAAGGGTTGCACTTGAGTGTGATCAATGGAAGGTCCAAGGTACCTAATAAAATGAAAGGAATGTACAAAGAGCAATTGCAAAGGGGCAAGAAGATTCAACCCTCCAAGATCTGTTCCCGTAAAAACATAAATAGTCATGTGAATTGCCTTCACAGATCTAATAGCTGTAGTTCTACATGTGTTACTGACATCCCAAAGGCTCTGCTTCTATTCCTTTTAACCACAAAGAAGCAAGAACATGTGCAACTGTTCATTAGCAACACCACTTTGCAGATATTGGATGATTATAACTAAATTCACTGGCCATTTCAGCACTAAGACAAAGAAATGACACAGCAAAAGAAGTTTTCATTCTGTTTTCTCTTTCTTTAGCAAAATGAAGAGATGCCTTAATAATTTACAAAGAAAAGGCAAATGGCAGATTTACAGTACGTCAAAGAGAAAGAGAGAGAGAGAGCAGACAGTTTGGGGAGGTAGAACAGGTAATTCAAATATAAAGTTTACCAAAAAGCTTTTCAACAATTGCAAGACCATTTTAAGATTTTTTTCAAGTAAGGAAAACAGTTTTATCTAATGTTCTTAAAATTAATCAGCAGCTATTTTTCTTTCCCTTCAATAACATAAGCAGAATCAGTCCACATGTCCAGCCAAAACAAACAATTTGGTTTCACTATTTGTAACTCTTTCTCAGCCAAATTTGGGCCAGAATTGCAAAGCAAGTACAGGAATTAGTATCATAGCAAAAGAGTGTCTGCTGTAAGAGTGGTTCTCCTCTGTAAACCAACGACTGCATTTTGTATACACTTGTTCTAACATTCTTGATTGGCTAGTTGTAAATAGCCCAAGACCAAAAAACAGTGAAACAAATAGATCAAAATTAGAAATTCAAGCAGTAAGAAGAAAGAAAAAGAAAAGGATGTGCAAGATATTTACCTCCCACTTCTCTTTCCCTTCTCTTATAGGCTATAGGGTGCATCTTCATAAGCAGGAAATGCAGCAATTGACACACACTTGGGAAATGATTAAACGGGTGCCGACAAATTGGACAGTGTGACTCGCGCAGCCGATTCATGCTATAAAAGACACACCAGAAGCATGAAAGGTGGCCACATGCTACAAAAAAAAAAGGGGATTTATAAAAATAAGATCACACACTGAGTATAAACTTCAATGTTTTGCCTCCTTACCTAATACAACTGGCTTGTAAAGTAGGTCCCTGTAACACAAAGAAAACTCCCTTTAAACATGTCATGCACTAGAGAAAAATAGGTTGGAAGATTTGCTTAATTAATAACTATGGGGTCCTCAAGTCTGCAAAGATGCAATTTTGGTCATTAACATGATCATCAAATTTTTGCATGCAAACATAGGAAACAAACATGGTTACCAAAAGATCTAAGGATGGATAGTCTGTGTGCCTCTAGAACTTTAGATTAGTTATTCATTTGCCTCTTCAACCACAGATGCTGAAATTCCATCAACATCATAAAGAAGCATTAATTAATATAAAAAATGCGCATGAAGCTGTTAGAATTCTACATTTTTTTCTGCAAATAAGGATCAATCATCTTAAAATTGTCTGGAGAATATCGAAACAGTTGGAAATGAATATTTCACATCCTCAATTAAAGGGTAGGCAGGCATCCCAGCCCCCGACTCTCTAATTTTTCTATACAAGAGGTTTCTACAAATGATCACTGTTACCATTGGAGGAAGCTGGAAGCTTCCTGAAATTTCTCCATTTCAATCTAAATTCCCCAAAATTTATATCTGAATCATGGTCCAAATTGAAATGCTCGAGTACATACTTTCAATACACAGCATCATCAGTACACAATGTAACACACACAGAGTTGATTAAATTTTCAAAAAATGATCTTGACAACCTAGTTTCTTTAAATGAATACAGTGATACCAAACAACCAACTTGTTACTACAGAAATTAAAAAAGCTAAATCCAAATTAAAAACAAAGGAACTCCATCTTACTTAGACCCTTCACATAAATTTAATTGAAAAGGCTTCACGAAATCTTAACTGTAAATCATTTAAGCATGAATTAGCAGCCCAACACAGTTAATAAACAATCGAGGCACAAGGGTGAAGCACAAAATCGAAACAAAATTATAAAATCTTGCAATGTGACCTCTTTTTTTTCTTTTTCTCGTCTACCAAATCAAGCTAGTCTTCAGCTAAACTCTGGAAAATTGGTTTCTTTTTAGCACAAAACAGTAAATTATAGCTTTTGTTCATTACCACCCAACATCAAGAGCCCTATCTTATCCTTTGATATAAACATAACAATTTTCCCAAACTAATCAAACAGCAATAGAAGGAGCCTTTAAGCATTACAGAATAGTAATAGTAACTTTCAACATGGAAAATCTCAACTTTAAAACATATATATATATGAAGAAAGAGATTCACACCAAAAAGATGGTGGCAATCAAATACTTACAGGCAAACAGAGCACTGGAACTCATCAAGGAAATCCTCTTCTTCTCGGACATTATCTTCTTCAATTTGCTGAAGATGTTTCGGTGATTGGGTTTTCTTGTTATCATCGCATTGGCATTGCATTTTCGATTCTTCTGTTGATGGGATTTTGTTGTTATCTTTATTTTCCATTTTTCTCAATTTGAAGAGACAGAGAGGCAGGCAGACAGAGAGAGAGAGAGAGAGATACAGAAAGCAAAAGAAGACACGAGTACGAGGCGGTGTCTTCTTTATCAAGCTAGTTATTCGGTTTGCGTAATCCGCATTTTGGTTGGCTTTTTTTCTTTTCTTATAAAAATAAAAGATAAAAAGAAAAGGAAAGGAAAAAGAAAATTCAACCCATGTCGGTCGGTAATGGGACACCTATTTGAACAGCGGCTGCGTCTTCAGTTGCGAGCGTAGCTCTCAAACGTGGCTGCTGGTGGACCGATCTTGGACTCGTAAATTCAAGGTTTATACCGAGTTAGGTTCATAGAAAAATCTAGATTTTTTTAAAAAACTGGTTGTAAGGCTTTCTAAAAAAAAATGGATGAATCAAGTGACTATCTAGAAATATAATCGTGATTGTTTTTAAAAATATTTTTTATATTAAAATATATTAAAATAATATATTTTTTATTTTTTAAAATCAACACATTAAAACAATTTAAAACACATATAAAATTTAAATTTTAATAAAAAAAACATTTTTTTAAGAAATACAATCTGCACCACATTTTCGAACGGGTTTTTACTCTTATCTTAAATCTTGAATCCACTTGTTAAACTTAAATTATTGATAAAAAAAAAATATCTTACCTTAAATTCTTTAGATTGGGATAATTTCTATTGGCACATACAAATCATTAATTAATTGTATTGATTTTCATTTACTCGAGCAACAATTTCAATAGTATGAGATCTTTTCTTTTAGAATTCTTGTACAATATTTTAATGAAGAATTGGATAAAAAATATAGATATAGTAGGCTAGTGAGCAAGTGGGCGTGTATGAGAGGAAGCATCAAAGTGATGGCCATTGATATTATTATTAAAAAAATATTTTTTTTATCATATTATTTTTTGTTTTGTTTTTTTCTTGTATTGTCAAATGACTACTTGGGTATTGTTGATGGGGAAAAATATTTTAGTACATAAAAAAATATTATAGAAATATTTTTAAGTGCTTGGCTTGCCCTAAAATATTTAAAAAACCGGTCCTTGCATTCCCTCAGACATGGATGCACATAAATACGTGATAAATATCTAGTGAACACGAGTTTTATAAATGGAAGCTGTGGCCACTAATTGAAAATCTTAGGGCTGTTTTGCTCAAAATAAAAAATTGGTCAAACCAACCCTATATTTGATGCTTCCTCTCATACACGCACTCTCTCACTAGCATATTATATATATGCTTTTTATCTAATTTTTCATTAAAATATTGAACAAGAATCCTGAAAAAAAAATATCATATCATTGAAATTGTAGCTTGAGCATAGGAAAATTTTGATATCACCTAGAGTGTGATTATTTGCACATATAAAAGTTGCTATTTGATATTTTGTTTGTAACATAAAAGAAAGAAAGAGATATGATAGTTGTTAGGGATTAGAATGGTGAAGGTTTTGAAAAATATAAAAGAAAAGGAGTTAAATTAATTTGAGTCTTGATTTTCATTTAACTACCACAATCAACTTAAATTACACTTTATTCACAATCAAATGTATAACCAATAATTGTCGTCTAACATGAACTTATTTTACTCTTTTATAAAAGTAGAAGATACTGCAACAAAGAAAAAAAATTAAGGACCTAAGCATAGGTTAGGCACGCTGGCTAACATGCTTGAATTTGGGTTTTTTTTTTTCTAAATTTATTTTTTTAATTGATATCTTTTTTAATATTTTTTAATTTATTTTTAAATTAATATCCCTTATTATTCTAGTTTATCTAAATTTTTTTTGTGTTATATAAATATATATTTTTTTCCATCATGTATCTATTACCATTTAATTAAATAAAAATTCAACTACAATAAACAAAATCTTTAAACATAAAACTTATATTTATCACTTGATTTTTTCTATTTTCATTTAATGATTTTATTCCTAAATATATACATAAACTTTTAAATTTACACTTCAGATTAAAAGTTTTTTTTATGTATAAAAACACATTGAAAAAATCTACATATATAATTATTATTATTTTTTTGTAGAAAAAAATACATCCAACTCACATCAAAATGCAGTATGTCACCTAAGGTGGAGTATACGGCGAAACAACTTCACATTCAATCATTAATCCTAGCAATGACGGTATAATCTTCAATACGGAATAGAAGCATATAGGAAATGTTCCATCACAAAGCTTTAAACTCAGATGCCGTTTATAGCAATCATCAGCATGCCGAGACCTCTCAAAGCAAAGCAAGTATACTTCCACCTACTCATTCTGGGTAATTTGTGTTCAGATCATAACTAAAGGCAACATTCAAACAGCAAGTCGAAACCTAGAAACCTCGAACCCCCTTATTACATATAAATAATATTAAATTGATAGAAGAAAATAAATCAAGTTAATGCATCCCTGTATATATTTTTTTCCCTGGAAGACCACGTCAGAGAATGGAAGGGCCATTAGACTTGATGATGGGGGATTTGAAGCACCAAATGGCCGACACTTACTTCCATATCTTCACACATTTGTCATGACTTGCAGAAGCGACCATCCCTGTAGCTTGTGATTGAGCCAAAGCTGATATCACACACTCATGAGCCGCAACCGTCATGCACTTGTTCTCAGCCATGTTCCAAAGCTCCAATGACTGAATTAGAACAATGATTACAACCAGGGAAGCGAGTAGAAACCAACATGAGTAAAAAATATCAAGAATTGTAAGTGCAAGAGTTCTCCTTAAATGGATATTATGACCCCATGAAGTTAAAAAGATAAGATACATCGTTTCCCAAAATACAAGCACAAGAGTTTCCTATGAACAAACAAAAGGTGGGTTAGAACTGAAACAAAAATCCTTTCAATATAACAAGGTTGATCGGTTTTAAAAAAAATGGAACTCGAATTACTCATCTCCAAAGCAGGTTCAATTACAGGAAACAGCTCATTTCCATGGCAAATAAAAACAGTCAGAACTTAAACACTAAATATCATCACCATAAGACAGGCAAAAGTACCTGGTAGCCTCCAATAACCAAGAGAGTGGAATAGCCTGGATGGAAAACACAAGAATGGAACTTGTTCCCACTTGAACTAAGTTCATGAATGCACTCTCCTGTGGCCAATGACCACACTCTAACAGATTCTTGACTGACAGATGCCAAGTAATCTCCGTTCACATCCCAGCAAACAGAGTGTACCGCTGTGGAGTGCCCCTAGAGCAAAAAAAAATTATTTATTTTAATGGCGATCAAATAACAAACATGAAAAAGCAGAGTTTCATTGGTTTTCTCAACTTCTAGGTTTAAGACCAATACCCGTAATGAGTGTGTCTGTCTGTCAGTCTCAACATCAAAGATGGACACAACATTCTCTGCAGCTGCAGCCAGCAGTTGTCCGATTCTTGGCTGAAATCTAACTTGTGTGGTCCCTCCCTGCTCCAACAAATGACCAAGATTTAGAATGGACAAGAAATAAAATCCATCAGAAATTCAAGAACAAAAGCACAGTGTGCGTGTGTGTAAAGGAGCTTCATGGCTAACCTTGGATATCCGGGTGCAAGAATACTGATTGATGTTCCAGAAGCGAATCTCATTGTTATCATCACAAGAGCAGAAAACATCAGTCTTCTTCGGGTGAAAGTCAAGGGACACCACATGTGAGGTATGCCCCGTATATGCTTGCAAGGAATATCCTGGCTGCGAGGATAAACCACATTATAATCCTAGTATTACATGATAAAGTAACTGATGCCAATTCCTTTTGTGTCTTTCAAATACACAAAGGACCTGATGCTATTTCCATAAGTTCATAATAAAATATGGCATAAAAAGGCTATAACTTAAAAGAGAAGGGATGCCAGAATATCAAACTTTCTCAAAAAATCACATGTAGGATCTAAACTTACATCAGCAAGATCAAAGGGACAACAGCCATGTTTTACCAACTGTATTTGGCAAACTATAATACAAGAGAAGCTGCAATGTACAGGCTGAGTAGAAGCAAAACATTTCAAAGAACATCGTAACCAGAAACTCAATGTAACATAAGATGAATCGAGGGAATAAAATAGCACTTCAAAAGATTGCTATCTAAATTGAAAATTGCTTTCAATAGAATGAATATATGAAAAGGTGAGATTCATGTTGTTGTAAAGATCATTGAAATGACATTAATATAGACATGCAACTCAAATAAAAAGAGTGATGATTTACCAATATTAAAAAACTAGCACCCCCAAAAGCAAGAAATTAAATAAACAAATGCAAGCATAGAAACGTGGTTATCCCATGGCCAAAAGTTTTTGAAAGGAAAAGGAAGCAATTAAGTTATGGAACTGACAAGTAGTTGATCCAAAAGAATGAATGATTAATATGAGAAGCGTTGGAGGTAGAAAACTTACTCCTGCAGCATCCCAGAGACGTACACTTGAATCAAATGAAGATGTTGCCAGCTGAGTTGAATTTGGCCTGAAACGAACATCAGTGATAATATGGGTATGCTCGTCTGGATTGCACTCTGTTTGCAGAGTTTCCATGTTCCAAAGAACAACCTACTGACATGAAAACATATAAATCCACATCAATTCTTAACAACAAGATACCAACTTTCACGGTTCATAGTTGCTCTTGCTGATAAAAATAACCCAAACTTGTTACAGATATCTAATGGAATGGTTTTATTCTGGCTTAGTCCTACATTAATTTGTCCACCTTTCCATTCAAGGTGTCCAAAATGTTTACCTGCTTCCATTTTTAAAGCATAGTATACATCAAACTTTACTATTTCTCTTAATGGGACTATTTAAAAACAAAAAAGGGTAGTTTTGGAAGTTATGGGAGTTATCATTTGATGTTTCATTAAGTTGCAGTAACAGGATAGAGTAAAAGCAAAACACAAAAGTGTCCTGATGAGGCATCCACATTTTGGTTACCAAGTTTGCGCATTCAGTTAGTTATTTGAGACATTTTCCATTATCACATTTTTATCTGAGAATATTTCAGCTAAACTGTAAACACTTCTTTCCACAGTATGCAACTGTACAATTACTTTTTAAGTACAGCAATCATCTTAAATGAATTGAGAAAATTGAGGGAGCTCTTGTCTTTATTTTTCAGAGATCATGTCCCTTCTACAATCATCTGCCTTCTTCACTGTATTCTCATGATGCTTCTACTTTCTTCAACAAACATTAACTATATAAACCATGGTTTGTAATGAATGAAGCTTTGGCTAAGATTGCGATTCTACTGGTGAAGTTGCTCATCTCTGAACATACCAAGTTGACGTGTTGAAACATTTAATAGTAAATTGACACAATTAAACTACCTAAAGTGGTTGGCGTCAATAGTTAAACTTGAGAAGGTTAGTTGTGTTGACTTCCTATTCAACAAGTAACAAGGTCTTAGTTAACTTCAGATAAGCTACATTAATCATGGTCGCTTCCTTGTATCAGTCTATCAGGTCTATATAGGCCTTTGCTCTTCAGGTTTAGGAATGGCACACTCTTCATCTGCAGGTCCAACAGAACCATACAGAGATAGCATAGCAGGAAACAACGGCGAAAACAAAAAGAAGATTAGAAGAATAACAAACTAGCCTAGCATATGCAGCAGCAAGAACAATGAAATACAACAACAGCAGGTTTGTGCTAAGTATTAACCCAATGGATAAGCCCAAGTACTACATAACTGTAACAGTGCTAATCTATCTTGGTGCATTATCCATCAATTAATTGCTGAATAGAAAGCTGAAGCACATAGGGCAAACAAGATGTGCCATATACATAAAAAATAAATAAAAATGATCACTTAAGTACAAAGATGCTGTCTAAATTACTGCATTTTTTATGTATACCCTCGCATAACATTGATTTAGTGAATAGTTTCCCAATGCATATCACATCAATTTCATGCTCTGTTTAATTGAACCTTGGAATGAAAGCAATGGCTTCTAAACCAACTTGAATCATCTATTTAACATGGTGAAGGCAAATAAAAGGGTGGCAATCAAAAACAGGATTTAAAATGGGTATTATAAGCTCGTTACATTTCTCCACGTTGGTGGAGGTATGCATTAGCTAATCAGCAATTCAGTTCAAAACAACGCAAGCAAATCAGAAGTAAAAAGTTCAATAATCAAAATTTCCCCAAACATGTAAATCAGAAATGAAATTAGTTCTTGCTCGCTACAAAACAATGGATTATACCTTCTTGTCATGCCCAGCACTGGCCAACAATTTTCCATCTGTTGAGAAGTGACAGCAAACAACTTTCCCATTACTTTTGCGTATCGAACTAACTTCACTGAAGTTGAAACCTGAGATGTTAAGGAACAAGCATTGCTGTGGTCAATTCAAACAAAATAATAGCGGAAGAAATTGAAAACATTGCCTACCTTTTGAAGCTTCAGCAGCATGTTCAGAAGAATTCCTTTTTAAGGTACCAAACAAATCTCTTCCATCTCCATCATCAGGTGATAAAAAAGATTCCACGTTATCATCTAAGGAGCCAACATCTGCAAAATGCTCAATGTCTTCCTGCAGAGAGATGTAAAATCAAAGACAGGCAAAGGTTAGGACCAACTTCGGGCACTATCGCGAGGAATACATTAACATACCAGCACAAGCTCAGAACTCAATAAAGGATTTATATACTTGGACAAGAAATTTCATTGGGCAAAAATATAAAATAATTGCATTTTGTAACGATACAAAAAACTGAACCCTGGACTTGACATTTTTTCCACTAGCAGGACCAACAACAACATAGACAACAACCCCCTCCCCCACCAACAAACAGAATCATCAAACGACATCACAATTGAATCACCATGAAGATGAAATTTGAAAAATTTCCTTCACGGAATATTATCTAGTGACCATATATTTCAGATAATAAATCCATCAACTACCTTATGTTTATGAATACCAAGCAAAGGCAAGACATGTTAATAATTGATGTTATTCTGTCCTAAAACTTTAGTTGAATTCCATAAACCAGTATGGGATGTAGTTGTGGGTTCCAAACAGCAGATTCCTGATGTTCCATTCGCATCTCTAGGTTATTCATGTCAAAGCAAGTGAGTTTGTTAAGAGAACATACCAATGGGTTTGTGGATGATGCAAGAGCTCCAGTTGTATCACCACCATACATCAAGCCTTTTGACATGCTATTGACATGCTGCAAATTGCCTGCTGTGGCAATTCCATCACCAGGAGTATGAGTTGATGGGGTAGATGGCTGAGAATTAGAAGGGCCTACTGTGTTTCCTGTACCAGTACTATTAGCAGGTCCAGAAGATGAAGGGCCTTTCCTCTTTCGGTTATTCTATTACACCATAAACAAGCATTGGTCAGTGATTTACCAATATTATTATGCATTGCATATTTAGAAAAGGAATTCATCATGGCACTAGTTAATAAAAAAACTCATGGGTAAGTACATGAGAGTGGATACTTAAGCATGTGGTTTCAAGTAACTTCACAATTTGTTCTAGGTTAAACCAGGTGTGTATCATAATGTGTGTTTAAGGAAACACAACCTGCTGTCCTTGCTGTGGTTGCAAAGGATCTTGTTGTTGAGAGGATGATTGTTGCATCTGTGGCAAATTCATCTGTTTAAGACAAACCCACCACAAAGAGCATTAAGAACTCATGACCCAATTAGAATAGTTCAGAACATCAAATTTTGAATTATTATAAGGAAGAAAATCCTACCTTAGATGAAGTTGATTGCATTGGAGAACCAATAGATCCATCCTTTACATTAGGTTGGCCATCTTTGCTATTCAAAGGACCTCTAGGCAACCCCCTCAACTTCCGTGGATCCATATCTCCATACATTGGAGAAGCAGAAAGGTTCCCTTGTGCCTGGACATGTGCCAAAAGCTGCTGCTGTTGTTGCTGTGGCAAAAGCTGAAACTGACTTGCAGCATGTAAAAGAGGCCTTTGAACTTGTGCACCTAAACTCGGCCGAGTTTGTTCAATTCCCTGTATATTCTATAATGGCCTAGGTTGTGAATAGCAAGGTATATATTTAATTATACCCCCATAAAAATGAACTCCAATATAGAACTTACAGTTAAGGGCCATCCCTTCAATGGAAGACCATTGACTCCAGGATTCAATCCTGGATACATAAATTAGAAATAATTAAAAAAAAATATTATAAACATAAAACTTTAAGAGGATTAGTACAGTAGAATTCTTCTGGAATTTTCAAGAATAAGTTGGAGGAAGGACCCATGGTGAATAGACATTTATTTTTTTTCTTGATTCCACATACCCCATTCCTCCATGCACTGCATACATTTTGTTAGTTATCTAAAATCTAAATCAGCCATGAGACACATCTATTTTGATATACATGGCATCATAAACAAGTCAGTTTACAATTTATACATTTTGAATTGACAGGATTAATTTTTTGGACATAACAGAAGATGGTCAATTGTATATGTTTGGACATGACGGAAGGTTGTCAATTGGATATGCAAGAAACAATTGATTACTGTTACTATGCAAGATCTGGATTTCAAAAAAGGCTTCACACTGCACAATGATGATGGGCCAAAGTATTTGTCCCATACTGTAGGAAATAAGTACATACAAAAACAGTCCCACATATTAGACCATGCAAAATAAAGGGGCATATGTGCAGACCTTTGTTCAAAATAATAATTCAGATGTGCAAGTAGCCAGGTACATAGCTAACAGAGGAATTCTTAATGGATTCACTTAAATAAGAAAACGAATAGTTGATACAGCACTATGAACATAGACCGGAGACACTCAGCCTTCTAGACCTTTATAACACTGTTCTTGGGGTTGGAAACCGGTGGAGAAAGATTCTTTTGGATCTAGCTAGTACATTAATATCTCAATTAATAGTTAAAAATCAAGTAAAGCAAGTTATGCAGCACGAATAAACTGAGAAAAGTGCAAGCACTCTGCAGGACTTTGCAGTTTTACCTTTCCCATTTTGACATGCTATATGTTATAGTTGGATCACCACATCTAGAGTAGAAGCACGTGGTACTTGCATGCTTATATTTCTTTTTATTTCTTACCAAAACTTTTGAAGTAACTAACTGTAAACTGCATAGAGATTTTGTCAAAAGGCCCAGAGATCTCATAGGAAACAATAAGGAAAGTAATTTCAGGGCAGTGGAAGTTCTCGTTTCTTCTTTTAGTTAAGATTTAGGTAAGTCAAGATTAGCTCAAGAGTTTATTCTTAAAAGTAAGGTGCTTAATTTTCCCAAACAGGGATACAGTGAAAATCAATTTGTAGATGCACATGTTTATATGCCCTCATATTGAGTTCCATTTCTGGGATACAGTGAAAATCAATTTGTAGATTCACATGTTTATATGCCCTCATATTGAGTTCCATTTCTGGGATACAGTGAAAATTATATGCCCTCGTATTGAGTTCCAGTTCTGCAATACAAGATCCCGTGCATTTACCTGAATTTCCAATTCCAGGTTTTGACTGCATGATTCCCTGCCCATAAATGGTTGAAGGGTCCATAGGCAAAGATCTCTGGGAAGCACCCAGGTTCACTTCTTGTTTGACATCCTGCCAATTGAAATTGAATCAAGAACTCGATGAAAATGAAAAGGCAAATAAACAGAACGCATAGTCACAGAGAATATGGTTATTGCTGTTTAAGTAGTTACAGTGGTCTGTTGAGTTTGTGCCTGGATTTGTTGCAGTGCAGCAGTAACATTCCCAGGATTTCCTTGGACCAACTGGCTGTGCTAGCGCAAAAGAATCAGCACTCAAATAAGTGGTAAAAACACTGTCTACTAACATCTATAACGAAACTTACCCTGGATGGTTTGTAGTTGGTTTGAGAAGGGCCATCCTAGCATCAAGATGCAGTTGGGATGTTTCAGATTCCATTTGGTTGGAATGCTTCAATCGTTCCTCATACATTTTTGCAGCCAACACACTCGCATTTGATTGCCTAAGCATTCCTTCGGAACCAACAGCATTTACTGGACCACCCATGGTTGGGTTGTTATTACCTCCTCGTTGCATCTGCGCGTGATGCATTAGTTGGAAGTGCTGCATTTGCAGCTGTTGCTGTTCCTTTGTTTTGCTTTGCTGTGCCTATATATCAATACCACAAGTCCAGCTAAAGAATATCAAAACAAGATCCATATTCAACAGGGAGGTTTACAACTCTCATTAAAATCTAAAAACTCACCTCTAGATATGCTGCGGCAGTCTCAGAATGTTTCTCGTTAGTCCTTGCTATAAAAATATCCCAGAAGACAGACCACCATTCAAAAAGAAACCCCCCAGGAGCATCAATTGCTGCACATTCAAACTAGAAATTATACTTACATCTTAAACATTTCAATTTCTTTTACACCATGTTTAAGCAGCTAGTTCAAAGCCAAGCCATAAGAAGTAGACTACTTTCACTTCCATTGACTTCAAAAACACCCGCATAATTATATCCAGTGTAACAAACTACTGTCCCCGTCAAAATATGCTCCTCAAAAAGCAAAGTAAAAGTAGGATTTCGCACATTACCTACTGGATCGGGGGCAACTTTCCCTTCTGTCATGAATGATTTTGCGGTGGCATGCAATTTCTTCTTCACCAAATAATCATATATGTACACATCAAGCCTACCAAACATAGCCAGTTAAGAGAAAAATCCAAAACATGATCAAAAACCTAATCATTAACTTAATTGAAAAAAAAATATTAACAAAACAAAAATCAAAGAAATAGAAATACAAGATCACGTACATTTTATCTGCTTCCCAATTACTCTGTGCCATGATTTCAGCTCAAAAATCACCAAATAAAACTGCTAATAACCTAAATTAAAATAAATAAATTCTCAATCAATAAAATTGACCGATCAAATTCAAATCACAGTTCACTGAATTTCGAAATTTAGATAAAATCAGTGACTCGAAAGAAGTTAAAACTAAATAAATAAATTAAAAAAAAAAACAGACCTTAATTTGAAGAATTAGACGGATCAAAAAAGTATGCACGACTAATCACGGACTCTGTGTGATAACGATCTCCATTGAACAAGCATTGTCACTGGATTGAATTATGAGACAAGAAATAAATAAATAAATAACAAAAAAATTAAATTAAAATAATTAATTTTTTTATTACCTCCAATTCTATAATTTATGCGATTAATGAAAGAGAGAACAGGTCTTGGGGGTTTGTGATTTTAAGAAGGCAGAAGGAGGTTTTAACGGAGTGAAAGTGGGAGAGTCGACTCGAGAGAGGAGTTTGAGCTGGATCCGGAGCTCAGGTTTGGAGGGATAAGCCCGAGGTTGGGAGTCCAAAACTGAGGTGGGGTTATTGGTTCCTTATACGTGATTACGTGCACAGTTGAAACCTCGATATGGCCGAGTTGAGTTGGTGACGTGGATGAAAGTTAAAAGAGCCTGTGGACTTTTAGTTTTACCACGTCGGATATACCGCAAGTGTAGACAAATAAATTTTTTTAGTAATTATTTATCTAGTTTATAAATAATGTGGTAAATTACATTTATCTAACAATTTTTTAAAAATAAACGTATAGCTACATTGATCGCACTGAACGGATCCTAGTGTTGTATTAGTCAGATTCTAAAATCTAAAAGAATTATAGATACAAATTGAAGTGTATAAATTTCGAATGTGGTATTGAAATAATTTTATTTTTATTTATTTTATTTATAATTACCATGTTTGCTCCCTCTTAGTTTTTAAAATTTGGTGTTATATCAGTCATCATATTTATATTTTTATTGGTTTTTTAGCCAGTCTAATAAATCATGATATTAGAAAGTTCATCCAATCTCAAAGTTTTTTTTTTAAAAAAATGCAGCGTTATTGTCACTCCATGGTTTATCATTTCCACTCCATAATTTATTTTATTTACTTGGATAGACTGAAATATACCTAGTTATGTTTTTCATAGATGATGATAATTGTTAAGGTAATGTTATTAGTTTTAGGTATTGTTCATTAATAAAATATTTATCTTTAAAAAAATAACAGGGATTTTTATTGGTTTTTTAGCCAGTCTAATAAATCATGATATTAGAAAGTTCATCCAATCTCAAAGTTTTTTTTAAAAAAAATGCAGCGTTATTGTCACTCCATGGTTTATCATTTCCACTCCATAATTTATTTTATTTACTTGGATAGACTGAAATATACCTAGTTATGTTTTTCATAGATGATGATAATTGTTAAGGTAATGTTATTAGTTTTAGGTATTGTTCATTAATAAAATATTTATCTTTAAAAAAATAATAGGGAAATTAAAATTTTCAATTTCTATATACTTTTTTTTCTTTGAATTATTTTGAATTTTAATGTTTTAAAAACAAGATACTTCATAATTTTATTGAAAACTAAGGATGATATAGCCTATCAAGATATTTTATATTAAATATAAAGTGCGAATAACAATAATAAAAACAAGTAGTTTGAAACAATTTGATCCATTCATGGAATGGGGTTGATGCCAAAATGATTTGTTGTCATAAACTAAAGTAAAATTGTTAGCCAGACAATTATGTTTAGTAGAATATGTTTAGAAATGTGATAAATATTTTTTTTATTTGGAAATTTATTAAAAATTTTATTTTTTTATTTTTAAAAAGTTTATTTTTAATATTAGAGTATCAAAATGATTTTAAAATATTTAAAAAATTATTTAAAACAAAAAAAAATATCATTTTTTTCATAAGTACTATTCAACCGTATTCTCAAACATATTTTTAAAGGTTTTTTTGTGTTAATTGGCTTGTTTGTTTTTTCAACTTATTTATATATTTTTAAAGAATTATTTTTATTAAAAAAAAATTATATATATATTTTTTATTATTGGATGTGTTTATATATATGAAATGAATTTTAAAATTTTAAAAATATTGCATTAATATATTTTTAAATGAACAATACTTTAAAAAAATAATTATTTATTAAAATATCAAACGCCACCATCGCACCTGTCAAAGCACGGTCGCGCCATGTCTAAACTTTTCACGTGGTGCCTCACAGGCATTTCGTACCTGTACCTATGTCCGATCGTATTGACCCGGACAACAAGGGTTAAATGGTTACTCGTAAATTCATGGTCAATGTATTCCCTTTTATTGTACACTAGATACTTGATCATGTTTTGCACGGATTAGATATTTTTTTCAGATAAAAAAATTATATATATATATAGGTTTTTTAATATGTTTTTGTATTTAAATTTTTCTTAAGTGAAAATTAAAAAAAAAATTTATATACACATATAATCAAATAAATCAAATACTATGTATTTTAATGAAAGAAAAAAAAACATAAATGATAATTAAATATAAAAATAAAAAAAACTTAGAAAAAAATATAAATCAAAATATTTAATCTATGAGATACTAAATTTATTTATTAAAATAATATTTGTATTCAACAAAACGATAATAAAAATAAAGATATAAATAAAATTAATTGAATAAAAAAAATAATGCAAAGATATATATATTAAAGAGATATTATTTAAAAATAATTCAATCACAAAAATATTTTTATCAAACATGTAATCAATCTATTTATATATCAATTTTATCTATAAAAAAAAAACTCATAATCCCAGTTCATTGGTTTTAAAGAGACGGAACCTGTCTTGAGAAAAGAAATAATAAACATGTTTTTTATTTTGTCAAGACCTGCATTTCAGCCTTCATGGTATAGTTATTAGATGGAAAAAAAAAAAAAAGATATGGTCAGGCATTTCACACCATCGACAAAAACCTAACTGTACCTGTCAAAACACTGAATCTTTGTGGATATATATGTATATATAAAACTATGTATTGCTACAGTTAAAAAAACCTTTTGGCCTTCATAGAAAAAATTAACGGCTATTAGTTAGGGGTAGTTTAGTCTTTGTATGACCTCCCTGTCAGTGATGACTTGCATGGGGTCGGGGTACATGTAATTTTTCCATGTGTTAGGAGCAATAAAATGATCCATTTGCCACCCGGATAACAAAAAAATAAGCTTTTGGTTTAGGGTATTTTAGTTATTTTGTTTTTTAATACATTAAAATTACATAATTATCCTTGAAATTCAATAATAAATAAATCACTCGTACAGAGGCTTTTTAGTACCTCCATAAAGGTTTTTTTTATTATTATAGTAGCTATAGAGGGCAAATTAATCATTTAAAATTGATTAATTAATATTTTAATTAAAAAGAATTGTTGGTGATAACCATGCGTCAAAGTATTGGAGGCATTTGCGTCCTTTGGACAGGAAATGCGATGCCTTTTAGTGGTTAAAATTGATATTTTATTGTGCACTCTCATGTTTTTTATAGTTTTAGTATTTTAATTTTTTATATATTTTATTTTATTTTATTACTTTTTATAAGAGTTTTATTTGTTTTTAATTTAGTATTTGAATTTCAATTTGACATTTATTATTTTTGTATCTCATGATTATTCTTTGAATTTATATTTTTTTTCCTTGATTTTTTTGTAAAAATTTTGTTGGTTTTCAATTTCATCGTTTAATCCAAGTTTATGATGTGTTTTTTTTTTCAATTTGATTCTCGTTTTTTTTATTTTTTTTAATCAAAGTTGTTTTTCTTTCCAATTTAAGCCTCCAATAAACAAATTTAGAGCCCTCTTATTTATTTTTTATTTTAATTTTCACCCTCATTCTTTTAATTATATATTTTTAGATTTTTTTGTGTAATTGTTTTTTTTCTTAGATTCATCCAAGGTTGTCAAAATCGCGTTTTGACTCGTAAAATCGTACAATTTTACGAGTCAAAACATGCATTACGAGTTGAATCGGTTGAAAAAATCGAAAATAGATAAAATCGGGTTGAAATCGAGTAAAATCGTAAAAATCGGATGATATCGCGCAAAATCGCGATATCATAACCGATTTTACTATTTTAATTTAAAGGCCCCAATAACGAATATAATTGCTCCGGCCCTCCCCCAATATAATTGCTCCCCCTCCCCCCTCCCCCCAATATTATAATTGCTCCCCCATAATATTATATTTGCTCTTTTACTCCCTCCAATGTAATTGCCGCACACCCCCCCGGCAAATATTTTTAAAGTATTTTCTTCAAGAGGCTTTTTTTCTTGGTTAGAAAATGTTTTTATAAAAAAATATTATTTTTGTTTTGAATTATTTTTTAATATATTTTTTATTTTCATATAATAATATCAAATTACTTTTTCTAACATGTAACTAATTGTTTTGCGGACTTATAAATGTAGTAACATGTAGTGTATATATATTATTATGGTGTATGTTGTTTTTAAAAATTAATATTTATTTAAAAATATATACTATAATAATGCTGAATTTATATTTTTTTATTTTTTATATCAATATTTTTTTTTATTGTGATGAATGCTTAAAGAAAGATGAGGAAGATGAAGGGAATGAAGCTGGTTTTAGTTTACATGACACACCAGCAGATTGTTTGTTTTAAGTTTGTTGATTATTAGTTAATGAAAAGTTATTTTATATTATATATGACTTTTATTTGAATCCTGTATTTTAAGATGCTTGAACTATATATGAATTTTTATTTGAAGGCTTGAAATATGTATGAAGTTTTATTTGAAACATGTTTTTTAATGTCCTTGAAATATGTATGATTTTTTATTTGAAATATGAATTTTTTTTAATGTATTTCAAAATTCTTTACGATTTTACGATCTGTTTTTACGATCCGATTTTGTGAAGGGCTTTCCGTTTCGTTATAAAATCGCGATTTTAACAACCTTGGATTCATCCTTCGTCATTTGATTGCTGGGGATTGGACTTCGTCATTTTTTTCTGATAACGAGTTTAAAAAATTAATGCAGGTTGGTATTTTTTGTTTATTTCATCATTTTACAGTATTTTTTTTTGAATGGCTTTCTATAGGGTTAGTCTCGATTTCATGACTAGAATCACAGATTCGAAAGTTGACAAGGGTTGACTTTAGATTTTTTAGGTATTATAAAGTGTTTTATTTTTAATCATGTCATTGAATATTTGATTTTTTTGTCTTACTCAACATTTTTATTAAAAATTTTGACTTATTGTTTTTTTATGTTTATCTTCTAGGCGGTCAATATTGACCTCATGACCACTATTATGAGTTTCAATGATTCACAAAAGTTATTTTTGATATTTTTTAGGTTAATTTTTAAAATTAAATTATTTTTAATTTTTTCATTTAACATTTAATTTTTTAGAAGTTGATCTTTGTGTTTTTCCGTTTTTTTCTGCTTATTTAATTTTTTATGATATCAAATATTTTAATATTAGTTATTTTTTAATTAAATATCAATTTGTTTAATTAAATGCATCTATAAGTATTTTAATTTATAATTATTTTTTTTGTCAAAAAATATAATAAAAAACCTACATATTTATTTATTTACTAAAAAAAAATATAAAACTAATGACAAAACGCGAGCCACGCAGTAATAGCAATGTACAAGACACGTTCCACCACTTCATGTAGACTAGCACACCTTTTTTATGCCGAGCTTCATAAATTTGCTAAGTTCCTTGAACGCGAAATCCCACATCGATAAACAGTGCTCCTTAGCGAATGAGAGCTGCTATAAATTTACATGCCCGCTTCCATATAAATTACGCAGCCGTGCGGTAGACACAAAGCGAACTATTCTTTCGCCTTTTACTAAAGAACTAGCCTTGGTACCCGCGTTATGCCGCAGGTCTTTTTTTTGTATAAAAATATTAAAAAAAAACAAAAAATTAAAAATCTTGGGTTTTTTTGCAAGGTCATCCCAAGAATCTTGGGTTTGGCTGTAACGCTTGACCTAAAAATAATATTTATAATATTAATAATAAAATTAAACTTGCATGACCCAAGTTTAAGTGAGCCTAATTGCAACACCGGACTCAAGAATTTTAGATGTGGGTCTGGCTATAAGGTCGTGTTATAAAAGTGTGATAATTAAATAAACTAATTAAAAAAAAACAAAGAAAAAAAATCAACAAAAAGAGAAAAACTAATGAAAAAAAAGAAAAAGAAATTAAATTAATTGGGTTAACCCTTTCATGAAAGTTTGATAACTAAATAGAATTTAATTTTTTTTAATGAATTTTTTTGTTTGATTTAGTTTGTTAATGTTATATTTTTTTTTAGTTATCAAATTTATAATATTAATAATATTAATAATAAAATTAAACTTGCATGACCCAAGTTTAAGTGGGGTGGCTGCAATACCAGATCCAATAGTCTTGGATGTGGGTCTGGCTGCAAGGTCGTGTCATAAAAGTGTGATAATTAAATAGATTGATTAAAAAGAAAAAAACAAAAAAAAACTAACAGAAAAAAAAACTAATGAAGAAAAAGAAAAAAAATGAATTAACTGGATTAACCCGTCAAATCTGGAATTCACATCATGAAAGTTTGATAACTAAATAAATGAAAAAATTAACGAATTTACCTAAAGTTAACTGGGTCAACCCATCAAACCAAGTTAACCCGTCAAATACATGTTATGAAAATCTGATAATTAAATAGAAAAAATTTAATACCAACAAACTAAATCAAACAAAAAAAATTCATTAAAAAAACAAAAAAAATTAAAACGAAAAAAAATAAGACAGTTAAATAATATAATATAATATAATAATAATATATTAATAATGAGTAAAGTTAGGCGTGGGAAAAAAAACTGAGGAATAATATAATATAATATAATAATATATTAATAATAAGTAGAAAAAAAACTGAGGAATAATATAATATAATATAATAATATATTAATAATAAGTATAGTGAGGCTTGAAAAAAAAAAACTGATGCATAGGATATATTAGTAAATATATTAGTAAAAAAAAAAAACTTGAAAAAAAAAGTACTGGTCCCAGGTTCGCGCTTTCCTTTGAACATGAGCTCTTAGATAGATATCAGCATAGCTTCGTAATTAAACTCCTCGCACATCTTCTCTGAAAGCGAGAGCCTGAGATGCATTGCTTGCGTCTTCATTGGGTCTTACGTACTTAAAAACAAAAAATGGAATGACCAACATACTGTAATGGTCTAGTTCCATCGCCCAACGACCAATATTTTCTGAGCAATATTTGTATACCATAACAGCTACCTTATTCATTATACAAACATATATAATTACAAAGACGATATGTCATCTTATATTGCGGCATGCAATGAAAAAACATATCTGCAAACTTTATAAAAAAACAACAAAAGAAGTTCACAAAGCATGGCAAAAGCATAAGATTTGGTATGTAGAAATACAATTGGCGCGATGCTATTTTTTGCAAAACTAATTATCATGCACAGCTGTCAGACAAAGAAACACACAGAACCCAGAATGTGGTGCAGAATATCAAATCATATGCGTTAGGACTTGATGAAACGAAGATAGTATGCAGAATCACACAAAGCAGAAAGAAAAGAGAAAAGAGAGAAGCCACTCTTTTGAACAACATGGCAACTAAGAGGAAAATATTCTAACCTTGAAGTCCAAACTCTCTCTTGAAAGACGATATGATAAAGGGAACAACGAATTGCAAAGGAAAGCATAACAAATCATGGCCACCCGCATACTGAACAAACAAAAGTTGCAGGGAACAAACAAAAGTTGCAGGAAAACATACCTTCAAATATTATAAGAGAGGCGGGAGCTGAGAGAACTGGCTCGCTAGAAACACCATTTCAAAAGAGCATCATCCCATGCAATCAAACAATTAGAAAGCAGACTAACCAGAATAAAAATGCCAATGAAAACTGAACAGGAAATAATGAAAACGGAGGTAAGAATATGTGTATAATGATGCCGACGCCACATCCATTTAATGCACCATCAAAGAAGATCAGACAGCTTGACTTTATTCTAAATGAAGCCTGAAAGCATTTAATGCACCATTAAAAAAACACCGGCTGATTTGACATTGTCCAAATGAAACCTGAAGACGTAAGTTAATTATTCTAAAGGTGATCAATTTTTCAAAGCATTTAAGACACTGGTATTATGATCTAACGTTTTTTCAAACTTTTGCAGCGACAATATACGCCTTGACAGGGAAACCGTGGGGAAAGCTACAGTACTTTCTCCACGCGTTTTAGAGTTCTTTAATAATACCGTGTGTTTGCCGCAAATCACGGCATACGCTAATTTTTGAAGGGGTTCTCCTACGGCGAGCCCTGCATTTCAAGTTAAAGCTTCGTAAAGTTAACTAAACACCAATCCCTACGTAACTTTACCAAATTGACACGAACCATATCAATTAATCTTAGGTCACAACACAAACCATGGAAGTGAGGCTGTTGCTGGCAATTCCACACACCGTTCCGTTAGGTTCGTACCTGACCAAAAAAGAGAACTCTAAAATACTCTACAAGTACTGGAACATATTCTCTTTCCTTTCAAATGAAGGACAAAGCAAGAGCACCAAATAATTCTAAGAAGAGTAGAAAGAATGATTTCCCTAGCCAGATTAATCTTCGCAGAGTTGAATTAACGATCGTGTTATTGAACCAACCCATTCCACCTCTGGACTTCTACTCGACCGCGCTGATATTCTAGCTAATGGGTTTCGACCGTCCTCGATCGTGTTATTGTAGCCAATGAGCTGAATGAGAGATCATAACTGATGAATCTCAGAGCAGCAAACCGTTGCTAAAAAGAAATCCCACATCGCTAAAAGCATTTTTGCACAAACGAAGAGCTGCAATGTATAGCAGCTAGATTACTAGATTGTTGTAGATTACTATTATTTTTTAAATAATTTTTCATGTTAAAATATATGTTAATAATTTTTTTTATTTTAAAAAAATTATTTTTGATATTATCACACCAAAATAATTTAAAAATACTAAAAACATATTAATTTAAAATAAAATAAAATTTTTTAAAATACTTTCAAAACATAAAAATAAATATACAGTGATCACAGAGCAAACTATTCTTTCGTGTTTTACTAAAGAATACCGTGCGCTCACTGCAAATGGTGGCATACGCCAATTTTTTCAAAGGGCAATCCTCCCGTGGAAAGCCCTGCGTTACGAGTGTAGACTTCAAAGAGGTGATGTTTCTCACCCAAGACAAGAGATCACAAGCTGGTGTCGGTTCACATCTTGCTTGATTCTTTTGATGCAATGCTTGTCGCTATTGAATCAATAAACTCTCTTACTCGTTTGTAAGAGTTTTTTACCTAAATCCAAACTAAAAAAATTAGAAAAACACTTCTTAACAAACAGAACAAATGCAAAAGTATGTCGTGCATTGAATGGTTGATTATATTTGACAGTGACAATACAAATTGTAGGAAACCAGAGGCCAACCTTGCTTTATGTTTGTTTCCACCGAAAAGGGCCACATACCTTTGCTGAATATATCCTTTTTATACTTTTAAATTACAAATGTGATTCAAATTCACGTGAATCCCAATCCCAATTTCAGCTTCATTTTCAACTAATTTCTTGCTAGGTCACTGACAACTTTTATTCTTGATTTACTGATTTAACAGAATGATTTGGGATTTGATTTAATCGCTAAATCCGAAATCGTGTATTATACTATTACCTTGTGTTTTCTCCGTTTCCGATCAAGCATATCGTAGATAATTAAGCAAGAAAATGTAATTTTACTTCAGTGCCATTTCTAAATGAAACGTGAATACATACTTCCTTTTTTCCCTTGGGATTTGAACCAAGTGCAAAAGATTAAATGAAGTCAGCAATTGTAAGCTTCGTTGGCCTATTTTTCAAAATCTGGGGACATCAATATGTCATATACAGCAAACAATTATCTATAGGAAAGCTTCAATTATAGAGGTTCCTTGCTATCTATGATTATCAAATCATACCAATCGACTTTTTATGGTGTGATGTATCTTGTTTTCTTGTGCTTGTAAAGACAAATGCAAGAACCCAAGAGCTCTTACAATGGCGACAAAGGAAAAAACAAAGAGGACTCAGTACTGAACAATGTTTTGATGACAAATCTGACACCATGCATGTCTGCCCTTGTGCACAGATACCACACTCTCACAACTTCCATCGTTTTTAGGCTCGAACACGAGACCTTTTAGAGAGAGATTCTACTGTCAGTTGAGGTATATCTTCATTGGCTACAATTTGTATCAAATATCAATACAGCCACAGCAGAGGAACGAAATAACCATCAGCAGCAGCACTGCACAGTTGACGTCTTCAGCACGTAATTGCAGCTGTTAGAGTTAGTTCCAGCAGTTAGAAGTCAGTTAGAATCAGTTATAACAGTTAGGAGATTCAGTTATATCAGTTAGATATTCAATTCTTAAATCGAGCCTATATAAGCAATGTAACAGTGAACAATCATTAATTAATTCAAGAAGAAGAACACTGTCAAGTTCATCATTTTCTTCTTTCTGCGTCTTCTGCATTCTCTCTTCTTTCTGCAATTTCTCTTCTTGCTGCTAAATTCAATATGGTATCAGAGCATATTTTTTGAAAGATTATCTCCGCAATCTTTATCTTTCTCATCTTCATCTATTCTCTTCATCAATTCTTTACCTTTCATAGAAATGGCAGACACTGTCACCCCTACATCAGACATGGATTCTTCCAACCCTTTCTTCTTGCATCATGGTGATAGCCCTGGAGCCACAATTGTTTCTAAGCCACTCAATGGCGAGAATTACAACTCATGGAAAAGAGCAATGATGATGGCATTATCAGCCAAGAACAAGCTCAGTTTCGTTAATGGCACTTTGCCTAAACCATCCAATCTTGATGATGCTCAAGGTCTGGCATGGACTCGCTGCAATAATATGGTCCTTTCTTGGCTGCTCAACTCTGTTTCAACAGAGATTGCAAACAGCATCATTTACATTGATGATGCTTCTGAAATATGGAATGATCTTCAAGATCGATTTTCTCAACACAATGGGCCACGAATCTTTCAGCTCCAGAAATCAATCTCTTGCTTGTCACAAGAAAATAATTCGGTGAGTTCATACTTCACTGCTATGAAGGGATTATGGGATGAATTAGCAAATCATCAGCCAATCCCTACCTGCACTTGTGGAGCCTTGAAGACTATCCTGTCTTACCATCATCAACAGCATGTCTACCAATTTCTAATGGGACTGAATGAAAGTTACTCACATGTTCGAGGCCAAATTCTGTTGATTGATCCTCTTCCCTCAATCAACAGAGTTTTCTCACTTGTAATCCAAGAGGAAAGGCAGCGTATGATTTCTTCAGCAAGCATTTCTTTTAATCAAAATACTACTGCCTTACTCACAAAAACTATGTCTTCAAATCGTTTTTCTGGAAATAGATCTTTCCATATTCGCAAGGATCGACCTATTTGTTCTCATTGTGGTGTTTCTGGTCACACTATGGAAAAATGCTATAGAATTCATGGTTTTCCACCTGGTTACAAGTTCAGTAAAGGAAAGAATGCATCTTCTAGTGTTCATCAAGTTTCTGGACCTCAGCTGCCTATTACTTATGAGCAGTGTCAGCAGCTCATTAACATGTTCAACCCAAGCATCTCTGAGCATGAATCATCTGTCAACCAAGCTTCCACATCTACAAGTAAAGAGTCAGTAATCCAAGGTGAAGGTATGACAAGTGCAGGTGATTTCTATTCTATTATCAATTCAACACACTCTGTGTTTGCATCCTCTTTATCTTTACATCAACAGCCTTCACTCCCAATTCCTGCCAGAATTCCTTGGATAATTGACACTGGTGCAACAGATCATATGATCTGTTCCACATCCTTCTTTACAAATATTACTTCTGTTGTTTCCAAATCCGTAAGACTCCCAAATGGTCAGTTTGCCTCAGTCACCCACATTGGTTCAATTAAAATCTCAGAACACTTTGTGCTAACTGATGTCCTTTGCATTCCTTCTTTCTCATTCAATCTCATATCTGTTAGCAAGTTAATCAAAACTCTCCAATGCTGTGTCATTTTCTTACCAAATTTCTGTTTTGTTCAGCACCTCACAAGCTGGAAAACGATTGGTGTGGGTAAAGAAGCTGGAGGCTTATACCATTTGCTGCAACATTCAGTTTCTGTTTTACCTCAGAATCCTTTTTCTACCAATTCTGCAAAATTCATGCCCAGTCACCCTATCACTGATTCAGTATCTGCTAGCTTTTCTGTAAACTTTGTTAATACTGGATTATGGCATTACAGACTAGGACATCCTGCAGAAGTTCCTTTGAAGTTACTTTCCCATGTAATTCCTCAAATTCTCAATGAATCAAATAAAACTTGCAGCATCTGTCCATTAGCCAAACAACATCGTTTACCTTTTCCTCATAGCACATCTACTTCCACACAGCCATTTGCTTTAATTCATTGTGACATTTGGGGTCCCTTTTCTACAAAATCTATCACTGGTTCATCATATTTTCTAACAATTGTTGATGATCACACACGGTTTACATGGATTCATCTTCTAGAAAATAAGTCTCAAACCCGAACTCACATTCAAGCTTTCTTTAATTTGGTTGAAACACAATTCAATACCAAAATCAAAGTCTTAAGATCAGATAATGGGGCTGAGTTCAACATGCATGATTTCTATGCCACAAAAGGGGTTATCCACCAACTTAGTTGTGTTGAAACACCCCAACAGAATTCCATTGTTGAACGCAAACACCAGCACATCCTGAATGTAGCTCGATCCCTCCTTTTTCATTCACACTTACCCTTACAGTTTTGGGGGGATTGCACACTCACTGCAGTGCATTTGATCAACCGACTTCCTTCTCCTTCACTACAAAATAAATCCCCTTATGAAGTTCTGTTCAAGTCTTCTCCTTCATATTCTCATCTGCGGGTATTTGGCTGTCTTTGTTATGCTAATACCCTTCTTCGAAATAGACACAAATTTGACCCTAGAGCTAAGCCTTGCATTCTTCTTGGTTATCCATATGGGATGAAAGGTTACAAGCTCTATGATTTAACTCTCAACACTGTACTTGTCTCCAGAGATGTGCTATTTCACGAAAATATATTTCCTTTTGCACTCAAAAATCCCTTATCTGCAAATGATTCTGCTTTGCCTTTGCCAGTTCCCATGCATGAATCTACTATTTCTTTACTTGATCCCCTGCCTCCAAATTCTTCATCTCCTAGTCCAACTAACCAACATTCCACAACAGAACCTTGCCTATCATCCACTTTGGATATAATTCCTTCAGAACCATCTATACCTCAGCCTAGCAGAAAATCTTCTAGGGTAAAACAGACACCTGGATATTTGCATGACTATCATTGTCATCTTGCAACCTCCACTTCAGCTCCCACACCTTCGTCCACAGCTTCAGGTATTCCTTACTCACTTTCTTCAGTTCTTTCATATGATCATCTTTCCCCTTCTCAAAAACAATTTAGTCTTTCTGTCTCTGCACTTGTTGAACCAACATCTTATGTCCAAGCTGTCAAACATAAGGAATGGCGTGAGGCTATGAATACTGAGATTCAAGCACTTGAGCTCAATAAAACATGGACTGTGGTTGACCTTCCTGCTTCAACACATGTCATTGGATGCAAATGGGTATATAAAGTCAAGTTGAAATCTGATGGGACTTTGGAGAGGTATAAAGCCAGGTTAGTTGCCAAGGGGTATAACCAATGTGAGGGCTTGGACTACTATGAAACTTTCTCTCCTGTTGCTAAGCTCACCACTGTGCGCACCCTTTTAGCAGTAGCAGCAGTAAAACAATGGCATCTTCATCAATTAGATGTAAATAATGCCTTCCTTCATGGTCAATTAAATGAGGAAGTCTACATGTCCTTACCTCCTGGATTCGCCAGTAAGGGGGAGTCGAAAGTATGCAAACTTCACAAGTCAATTTATGGCTTAAAGCAAGCTTCTAGGCAATGGTTTGCAAAATTCTCCACTGCTCTACTTGCATTTGGTTTCATCCAGTCTAAAGCTGACTACACTTTGTTTACCAGAACTCTGGACGGATCATTCATTGCATTATTGGTTTATGTTGATGACATAGTGGTGGCTAGTGATAATTCTGCAGAAGTTTCCAAGTTTATTCAGTTACTTAATGACAAATTTCAGCTCAAAGATCTTGGCCAGCTAAAATATTTCCTTGGTTTGGAAATAGCTCGTAGTGAACTTGGCATATCTGTTTGTCAAAGAAAGTATGCATTGGAAGTACTTGAAGACTCGGGTCTGTTAGCTTCCAAGCCAGTACACATTCCCATGGATCCTAATGTCAAGTTTTCTAAAGATTCTGGACAACTCTTAGAAGATCCTACTGCTTATAGACGTCTTGTTGGGCGCTTGCTTTACCTCACCATCAGCAGACCTGACATTTCATTTGCTGTTCAAATGTTAAGTCAGTTTATGGCTCAACCACGTGCTCCTCATTTAGCTGCAGCTCATCGCGTTTTACGTTACATTAAAGCTTCTCCTGCACAAGGTTTATTCTTTCCAGTCATCTCCAGCTTGCAAATAAAAGCTTTTTGTGATTCGGATTGGGCAGGGTGTGTGGATTCTAGACGGTCAGTGACAGGGTACTGTATTTTCCTTGATCATTCTTTAATTTCTTGGAAATCAAAGAAACAATCCACTGTGTCAAGGTCTTCTGCAGAGGCAGAGTACAGAGCCATGGCCTCTACCTGTTGTGAAATTGTCTGGCTTCGATATCTTCTTCAGGATCTCCAGGTTCCTCCACAAACTGCTCTTCTCTACTGTGACAGTCAAGCTGCCCTCCATATTGCAGCTAATCCTGTGTATCACGAACGAACCAAACATATAGACATTGATTGTCATGTGGTTCGCGAGAAGATTCAGTCAGGTGTTCTGCGTACTTTCCATGTTTCTTCCACAAATCAAATCGCAGATATTTTTACTAAGGCTCTTGGCATCTCTCTTTTCCTTCCTCTGGTGTCCAAGATGAGCCTTCGTAACATCTATTCCCCTTGATTCTTCATGTCTCATCTTGAGGGGGAGTATCAAATATCAATACAGCCACAGCAGAGGAACGAAATAACCATCAGCAGCAGCACTGCACAGTTGACGTCTTCAGCACGTAATTGCAGCGGTTAGAGTTAGTTCCAGCAGTTAGAAGTCAGTTAGAATCAGTTATAACAGTTAGGAGATTCAGTTATATCAGTTAGATATTCAATTCTTAAATCGAGCCTATATAAGCAATGTAACAGTGAACAATCATTAATTAATTCAAGAAGAAGAACACTGTCAAGTTCATCATTTTCTTCTTTCTGCGTCTTCTGCATTCTCTCTTCTTTCTGCAATTTCTCTTCTTGCTGCTAAATTCAATAATTTGCATCCTTAACTGACCAACTCAACTACTAAAACACAGTACCCCTGCGACTAAATCCATCATGGCAACCCATCATGCACTGGTCACATACCAGGCCTTGAATATTTGTCGATTAGAACTAACCAGAACACCCACCACTCATCTGATAAATAATTGTTGAAAAAAGGGAGAAAAGAAAAGGACTACCAGGCCTGGTTATAATTATACTCACACGATGAGCTTACTTATTCTTGTTCTGAGAATGTCTAACATTTAAGATCAACAGTATAAGCCCCTGCACTCTAGCAATCAACACACACAGAAAAACAGAAACTAATGAAGTATTGCTCGCTAGTTGCTATATATACACAATATCCTAGCACTTCTGTAGGACAAAATAGACAATGAAGATGATGTCGGCAACTGCTTAATGCCTCGCTAATCAAATTTGAGGAAGATCATCATTATAATCATGAAAACAATAATGGCCACAGTCAATCATGGTTCCTCTTGCTTACTTGTTAATTGGACTCAGGATTTGGACCGCTAGGTACTTCATGGAAAGCTGCGTTAAGCTGTTGACGTGAAGCAGAACCAGGAGTGGCAGAAGCCGTGGTGGTGCTGCTTGTCACGGCAGCAGCATCAGCAGTGGTTCTAGAAGGTGGCGTGTACTTTGATTCTTGTGGATGGATTTCTGTGGTAAACTGTTTTGCTCTTGTAGATGGCGAGGAAGCTGTGAATTTCTTGGATAAATCTATGGGACGAGCAAGAAGAGGAACAATCAAGAGAAGACCAAGAAAAAGTACCATAGCTTGCAATTTTGTCGTGTTTTCACACACTGATAATTTTCTAGCTGGTGCCATGAAATTAAAATCAGTAATAATGAACCACCCCCCAGTAACCCAGAAGGGATCAATATCCATGAACCACTAAGAACACCAAGACAAGAAATAGAAAAGATGGTGGCAGATGGCAAGGAAGTTGTACAATTCTGAGACCACTTTATTGTTTGATGCTTTAAAGCTAGGAGCCTAGGAGCTTATATATAATATATAAGCTTACCAATTAAAATGTGAATATGTACTGTAATAACCTGCTTCGATGATGCCATTTTTACCCCTCGTCCTATCAGTAAAAAAGTTTCAAGGAAATCTTGATTAATATGAAGAAGTTTATTAACAAATATGTTGAACAGTTATGCGATTCAAAAGATTAATTACCGGTAAGCTGACCACAAATGTTTACGTTACCTCTTGGTGCTGTGGTGAACATTTGAACTACATTAATTGGATGCTAAAATTGTGTTCCGAAGAACATCTGCTCAGAGGTCATTATGGTCATATTACGAAAACCACACTTACCATTATGAATTATTCAAACTCTGGGTAGTCTAGGTCATGTACGAAAAAGAATCTGAAAAGATAAAGATAGCAGAATGAGAGGAGGGTGCCCTTTTTTGTGGCCTGGCTGCTTGCTCTAGAAATCTTTTCCTCTGCTTTGACTTTAAGAGCCCAGCTAAGCTCCTCGAAATTTACAGATCTTTGGTTGTTGTTATGTCTATTTTCTTTTATTTACCAGCACCTTTTTTTTTTAATTTATGAAAACTTGAAATAAAGGTTAACACAGAGAGAAAGCAAAGCATCATATCCTCAATCACTGCTTTCTCCGCTTATGAAAATCCAGGACTTGTCTCCACGATCTGATGCATAGCGTCCCCACTTCCTTTATAACCTGTTCAACACAAAGAACTCACAGGTTACGTTAAGGTTATTCTTGTAAATCTAGTTAGACAGAGATGTTCTTAGCTAGGGCAGACGGGATTGCTGTTGCCATGAACTTACAAGTTACAACCCTGCAGCCGCCAAATTATGCAGGAGAAATCTATTGACAATCATCATAGAAAAATTACATGTTTTCGAGCTCACTCTTTCAAGCATGCAATATGCAAACTATATAGGTTTTTTATTTCGATTTTTTAGTGATTCCCCCCCCCCCCCAAAGTTTCTTGTGAAGATAAATTTGAACTTCCACACAGGAGAAAACACCATATTGTTGAATTATGCTTCTCTTTTAAAACAAGAAAAACCAAATTCACATTTTTTTTTTTTTTTTAAATATCACTCTTTAAGACTGGTAATGAATAATTAATTTGTTAGATTTCCTTATTAACTAATCATTATTTGAAGTGATGGAAAAAATATTATAGAGTTAAATAATATACTCAAATATTGGAATTGAAAATACCAATCTCGCCACCCTGATTCCTATAATTTGTTTATCATGGATATGAAATAAAAAGAGAATTTCCTATAATTGGAGTACATGCATGTATCAAGACAGTGATCACTCACAGTTATTTTTTACATTTTAAAAATACATGGATTATTTTAATAAAATAATCCATGTTTTTATCCTTCTCTGCGTCTGCAACAGTTTCTCCTTAACTGGTGGCCAGAAGGAAGGGATTGAATAATAATAATAATAAAAAATACTACGGGATCCAATGTGGATGTTCGAGATAATTGCAAGAGACTTCTTCCTGCCCCAATATCTCCTCATCACTATTAAATTACGTGCTGTCAATTATATATAGAACTCTCTAATCTTTATTTTGGAGTATACAATAATGTATGATATCCCAACATTGTTATTTTTTCTTTCAAGGGATCAAATATAAAAAACATATTCGCCAAAAACACACACACACACACATATATATTCAAAAGCATAGAGTACTGTGGTTGCGGCTTTGAAGTTTGCAGATAATTTGTCCTTAATGGTGGCCGCAACGGCGACCAAAGGAAAAGAAAGCGATTCTTACCTTTATGTTTTGTCCAGTCTTGCTCCTCCATGGTGACGTGCCAGGTGATCTCTTCTTTTGAAATGGGAGAAAAGAAAGACAAACGCATGCATGGTTAAAAGCAATTTCCACGTAAAAGTTTTCCCACACAGGTGCTCTAATCCAGTGATCTCCATTAATATCATCTCTATCTTTCTTCTTCTTCTTTTAGCCTTTTAGGTCCACTTCCTATTCTGAAGGTGCTGGCTGAGGTCAGTGATTAAGGTGGTGGCTTTTCACGGTTTATTATCAAATTGGACCAAGATCGATGCATTTTGAACTCTGTTGTGTGTGAAAGTTTTGAAAAAGCAAGTTATTTAAGTTGGAATTTATATACGGGGGAGAAAATAGTGCATCGAAAGAAAAATAAGATTACGTAACTTCAAATTTTTTCATGAAAAAGAAAATGATGTCATTGACCAACCAAAATGATTCATTGTTTGAGCCTCACCGCCATGAGAAGAGAATCATGTGTCTGGTATGATTGGAGAAAAAGTTAATGTCTCACAGATATGTAACGATATATATTTATTTTCATTGGTTTTCATATGAGATGGTAAGTGAAACATAGACAATGGTGATACAAAAACATCTGTCTTGTAAGAAGTTTGTGTGTACTAAAAAAAAATTGTGCCACATGTAAAATTGTCAATATTGTGGAAAACAATGTGAGAGAGAGAAAAATAAAGAATGAGAAAAAAAAAAAAAAAAAGAGAAAATGGGTTGATTGCTGGACCACACTAATTGCCCAAGGCTGGCCTTAATGACCAGCAAAGCTACTTGGACCAGCCTCAAAATAACCCAACTTTTTATTTTTATTTTTTACCATCAGTTAGCCAACAAAGATTTTTTTAAAACTGTTATTAAAAATACTTTTTTAAAATCTATATTTTTATATATGCAACTTCAAAAACTACCGCGCCTTCCGTGGAATTACCCGTTTCGTTTTCACACAGGATCTTATTGCTTCATGTTTGCCATTATTAGGTCACATGGATGAAAGACGAGTACTGCAAATCTTGATTAGTCTGAAATCTTGATGAATTTCTTCCATGTGTTAGAGAAAGGCAACATCTACGAATAAAAAAGATTTGATGTTGCATAATTAGTCATTTCATGGGCCCTTACACAACTACTAACCTACGGATCATTTTAGTGTGTGTGTGTGTTTGTATATATTGTGCTTTATGCTAATTGCCTTGATTAATATAACTTAATTATCATGCCGCTTCAAATCAAAATGCTAATAGTTAAACTTACATGATTAGTCAAATGTGTAATAATAAAAAGTAAGAAGAAAACAAACTAACCCCGTCCACGCAAAAAGTTAGAATTGTCTTTTGAATGCACGATCTCCACGATTGTTATTGGTGAAACATGACATATACCTAGAAATCATATATATAATTTTATTTTATTTTTATGAATGAATGATTACCCGCTACAAGATTTAATAATTTTATTGATGTATTTTTTTCATCGGACGTAAAACACATATTTCATCGGTAATTAATTTATCAACAAAATCACCGATGGTAATGCTTCGTCGGTAAATCTTTCATCGGTAATTTTTTATCTATCGGTAATTTTTTAAAAACATTTTTAAAAAAATTCATTTTATAAAATTATAAAATAATTAAATTAACATAAATCAATACTCTATAATATATACTCAAACTGCTTGGAAAAAGGAATTAAGACAATCAACTCAAACAAATTTGCAACAAATAAATAAAACGAAAAAATAAATTCAACTAAAAAATTCATATGAAAAAAATAAAGTTGCAATTGCTAAAAATTTAAAAATCTTATAAATATATCAACTCAAAATTGATCTCATATGAAAAAAAAATCTCACAACAACATTTATACAATTATTAAGAACAAAAACAATTAAAAATAATAATAAAAAAATATAGTGAAAAAAATCATGAAAAAAAATAAAAAAAAATCTTACCTCAATGTAGTTGCAAGTGAAGTTAAGGAGAGAAATTTTTTTTGTATAGCATATTAATTAAAAAAAAAACTAAGAGGATAAAAGAAGAAAGAAAAAGAAGACATACCTGAGCATGGATAAAGAAAGAAGGAGATGAGGAGATAAAAGAAGAGAAAGAAATAGATATTGATATTTTTTACATGCAGTGAAGAAGAAGAAGAAGAAGAAGTAGAAGTATAAGAAGAATAATAATAAGAAATGAGTCTGTTTCTTGTGAAATAAGAGGATTCAGGCTTTTTATTGGAGTACGTTAGCGACGGATTTACCGATGGCTAATTAAATATTAATATTTTTTTAATTATTCCATTGATAATATTTAATTTAAATTTTTAATTTCATAAAAAGTTTTCAGAAATTGCCAACAATTACCGATAATTTTTCAATTTGTCTGTAATTTTATTTGTAATATTTAAATGAAAAATTTAAATTACTTGAATTTTTTTAGAAAATCATCAAATAACACCGACAACTTTTCAATCCGTCAGTGATTTTGTCTGTAAAGAACAACAATTAACAATGCAATTGGAAAATCAACAGTTCTGGAGCTCTCTGAAAAATACCAACAAAAAATTTCATCGATGATTCCTTTTGTAATTCCCTTTGTAATTGACACATCATCATTTATTTTTTTACTTTGTTTTATTTTTTTTTCCACTGTAATTCTCTTGGTATATATCGAGGGAATATTTTTGTAGGTAAATCTCTCAAAAATTTACCAACAGAAATATTTCATCAATATTTTTATTTTTATTTATTAATTTTTGGTAATGATCATTGATGAAAGGGGAAAAAAACCATGCTTTATTTTAAATGTTTTCAGAGCCGAGGGTTTACTGTTCCAATGCATAAACAGTAGTTGCTGGGTGTCTATTGCTACCGATTCCTACATGTCCAGTGCATGCAAAATATATATGCTACAACAATCTTTCCTCTCATGTTTATGTGGGTTGATTTCTCTTGTTATAATCTACATATATGTAAATAAATAAATAAATAAACAAACAAAGAGGAAGAAGCAATATATATATATATATATATATATATATATATATTTTGAATGGATTGAGTAATTAATTCCTCCTTTTCTTTCAAATATTTGACTGATGATGCTTGTGTCTTATGCTATTTTCATGATTTGTTTTTTGGTAACCCGAGGTGTCCGGACCAGCTTACGCACACCACGACTAATCTCCGGACTCACTGAACATCCTGCAAGTCTAGTGAGCAGATAAGGCACCGCAGGGATGACAGGCGTGCACAAATAAGACTTGAATCCTGGTGCAAAGAAAGGACACAAGGCCCTTTCATCGCTGGGCTACAAGCTCAAGTGCTATTTCCATGATTTTTAATAGGTCTCAAGGGAGACTTTTTAAGTCATATTATTAAACTCATTCTAGTTTAAAAAATTAATCAAATGATTTGTTGACTTTAATTAATTTTTAAATTCAAATAAGTAGACAATTGACTTAGTTAAGAGATCTGATCTGATTTTTTTTTTTATATAGAAAATATCCAAAATATCGTTAGTTTTTATTTATTTTTATATACAACCATGACCTGAACTTTAAACCAATAAAATTTAATAACTTTAATTTCAAGGTATGTTTAGGAGGAGGGGTTTGAATGGGGATCGATGAACGAGGGGATGAGTTAGAACTTAGAAGTGATGTATGAAAAGATGCTTTCATTGTTTGGTATGCTGAATGGAGATACTTGGAAGGATCCCTCCTATTATTCCTGATCACTTGCATCATCACGAGAAAATGGCAGGCCAAAAAGATAAACCATGTATATCTTCGCAGATTTAGTTATCCTTTCTCTAATCTTGTTTTTACGAATATTGTCAACTTTATGGTTAATGCTTGTCAATTCATGTATATTTCTCTTGATTACCTTTTAAAATAGTTATCAAACTTGATTACATGATTTGATGCAGTGCAAATTTTAAGTCATGAATTAAACGATATTATTTTTTAAAAAATATAAAAATTAAACTTAGTTTTAATCGGGTCGATATAATTAAATTATGTTGATTTTTTTATACCAAGTAAAGAATAAATTCTTCACATCTTAAATTAATTTATTAAATCAAATCGGGTTTAATAATTATAATATCAGTTTTTTTTATGAGGTTAAATCTAGATTTTTCTACCTTTTATTTCCATTGAAGCCTAAACAAGTACTCTTATTGAAGTTTCAAAGTAGCTATAATTAAGCCTATAGCTATCTTGTAATATTTTTTATGGCCGATAGCAAGAACTTGGGCCGACCATTATTTTCCTAACGAAATTTTACCAGCCCAAACCCCCCTTTTATAGCTAACAAAAGCCCAATTCATTTAAAAACAGCCAACATTGACACGACGTCGCTTTTGTTTTTTTTCTCTCTCTCTCTCTCTCCAACAAAGGATTAATGAAATTTCGAGACGTTCTTCTCTCCTCTCCTGATTGATCATACCACAGATCTCTCTCCTTCTGTCTGGACAATGGATTTCCAAATACGCAGCGTTTTGCCTCTGGTCATCATCTCCTCTCTTCTCTACTCACTAGCTAAGGTATATATCTCTCTGTCCATGCTTGATTTGATCTTGGCTAATTTGTTATCATTTGATTCGTTTGGTTAATTTCTCCTCCCTCCCTTCCTTCCAGGCTGAGATTAGCGGTTCGGTTATTTTCATCGATAGCCAGACTCGTCAATATCTGCGCTCTCCATCACCAAACGATGTCGTCCAGGTTTCTTCCATTTCTATACTTCAATTTTTCTGGTACTTCAATTCAAGCTGCCCGATGCAGAATTTTTTGGGCAGTTCATTTATTTCGATTTCTATCAATTAATAAATGTCTTAGGGAAGTGTTCATAGCAAATATCTGAGATGATTTAGATTGGCATTAGAAATTAGTCAATTGAACTAGAAAAATCGCAACGCATATACTTCATTTCAATTTACACTAGTTATGATACCTGAAAATGAGTTGATCCATCATATTTTACACTTTTTTGTGATGTTTTGCTGAGCTGATGTCGAACAATTATCATTCCTATTCCTGTGCAGTGTGTAATTGTCTGTCTCGCTGTCAATTGACTATATGTCTGATTTTACAGTCTAACTCCATGTCGCTTCGAGAAGTTGGTGCTGCTGTGTCGGTCTTGCTAGGTTTTGTGCCATCGGATGGACTCTCAGCTGCTAGTTCATTGAAGGTCATTTGGAATAACATGCTTTGCAGACTTAAATTTTATAGTTTATATTATTGTTTGTGGGAATTGCTGATTCTGATAATTGTTGTTGTTGTTTCTTTTACAGTTGAATGAGGTTCTCTTGCCCAATCCGTTTAACAGGCCTCGTGCTGTTTTCATGCTGGAAGTCACTGGAGGTTAGGGTCTCTGGTTTTGGTGTTTGCTTTATTTTCTTTTGTTGACCTAGTACTTGAGCGAATTATCTTTGCATGCAGAGCTTCCTTCTGTGGCCGATCAAGCAAATGTAATGTTCAATGCTGCCTACAAGAGCAAGATTGTTCCTGGTTCAAATAAAGCTGATATTCAACTTCCAGGTACCGAAGCACTCTATACATGCATAATAGAAAGACTTGTTTTGTTAATGTGACTATTTATTGTGTTTTGAATCAATGGATTGTGAATTTTGATGATTATTTTTTTTCATTTTCCATAATCTGTTTCAGGCGAAGAGGTTTCAGTGGTTTCTCTCGATGAAGAATTTGTGGATTTTACTGATGAGGATTTAAGTGATTTTGTAAGTCTTGACTTGTATTTACCCCCTGTTATTGCCTTTTCCTGTGTTATTGATCATTTTGCTTAAATGTGTGACACTGGCATTATGCGTTTGTTCAGGCATCTTGGTTGGGTGGATCATATGCTGTTGATCCCTTGGAAGCACTGAAGGGAGAATTAGCAATCCCATTGGCTAGTGGTGCCACTATAAATCTTCATATGTCTAAGGTCTTTTATTTGTTATAAATATTGTATTTTAGATCAACCCATTCATTTTATAATTTTCAAACTTTTATTGGAAGATTTGCATTTTGATTGTTTGCAGAAAGCAAACATGGAATTCATAGCAAGTCTTCTAGCTCTGCTCCGCAATAGTAGAAAAGCTGTTGAGATGCATGGAGATTTGTCACTGAGCAATCAACCACCTGCAGAGTTATTGAAGGGCAGTTTTGATGGCCTTAAGGTGATGATATCCACTTATAGTGAATGGAATGAGCTTGATTGCATCCTTTTGAATGATTGCAAATTGGAACCTCTCACCAACTCATTTCTTTATTCAATGAAATCATATTTCTTTAATACCCCAGTCTAACTACAAAGCAGTAAGCTCATGACTTATTTTATTTATCACATTGCAGGCTTTGCAGGAGCATTATGGACCCGAGGGTGCTGCACAGAAAGGGCTAGAGCTATTAATTACCATGTTGTCCAAGATGATTGATTCATTGCAAGCAGCTTACAAAGGTTGGTTGTTTGGTTTTTTGGGATCACCAACACAATCTTAAGCTGAAATGTTGTAGTTTTCATGCAGATGATAGGTGAAAAGAGTGGCAATCTAATTTATCTGATCAGTGCTCGCAATCATTTGCCCTGCTGTAGATTTCTTATTTTGCTTACATGAACACTGCAGGGTTTTTAAATCAACAAAAATATGGAATTTAAGCTAACTTAGCGCGTTATTGTTTCCAACCTGTATTTGTGATTAACATGTGCTTCTTTTTTTTTCCTTTTAGTAACTGTTGTTCCCTAGCTTATTGCTGAGCCTGAAAATTTTATGGTTGTGTTACAAAACTGAATGGTAATTGGGCAGGTCAAATTGTTGGAGCAATCCTTTTTAATACAGCACCTGCACCAGAATCAGAAACATTGCTGAATGTCATGTTAAATTCCCGGCCATCTGCACGTTGGTTGGAAGAAACAAAAGGGCCCACTATTGAAGCCATTGCAGTAGTGGCCTTGGTTAGAATAACCCTTGCTTGGATAACTGGAATTGTTCTTATCATTGCTACTCTTTTGGGGGTAAGATTTTGTAATAACAAAAAACTTGCACCTTTTTTTCCTCTAATTAATTTAGTAACACTGAAAATTTAGATTGTGCTAATTATCTTCTCTGATTGCTCCCTATCCCTGCCCCTTTTTTTCCTTATCTATTCTCTTACATTTTTGTAAGCAGAAAAAATCTCGATCACTGACTAGTAAAATGATGAGTTGCATTGCATGTGACTTCTAGGTTTGGAGAAGGAAAAGGAGGGGAGTGGATTGAATAACTATACCATCCACGAACCTTTTTATAGAATAATTTACACAAATGATCCATATTTCTTGTGATGTTGCTGAGTTTAGGACTAGATTCTGCATAAGGTGCCTGATTCATGACTCTCATAAGTTACGTGGATAGAACAGTTCATCATGTGAGATAGAACCTAGACAAGCATCCAAAGACCGTGCCAATTTAAAAGTCTGCTGATCTTTTTCGTTTTTTCAATTTCATCTGTTTTATTAATTTTTCAAATCAATCACAGATAGAATCCTTATCCCTATAGTTCATAGGCATACCTGGCAAAACAAGGCTTTCAGACATCTCAATGGAAGGAGAACCTTAAAAAATGTGTTTAGTTTGCCTAGAATGCACATCTTAATTATTAACATTCTACAGAAAATTTTTAATTTTCCTAAAAAATTATCAGCTTGCAACTCGGAATCGAGATTTCTGACCATACCTGGGACTCAATTTTTTTGTTTCTCTCTCTCTCAATATAAACAGTGTTTCTTGGTTTGTTCTTTTGGTTGCAGATCTACTTCCTCTTCAGCATGCCACTCACAAAGGACACCCTTTTGTATTCCAACGTCAAGCTGGACTAAGCTGAAAGGAAGCTGATCGATCTTTTGACTGCTGGGAGTGATGCAGGATGCAGTGGATATGGCTTATTTGTAGATGTCTTGTTGTAAACAAACCTATTCCTTGGTTGTTGTGTTGCTCCAGCGAATCAGATGCTTGCATCACAGGCATGAGTAGCTACTTGACCAAGGGCGTAGAGGCTTACAAGAAAACCCGTTGGTCGATGCGAAGTCGTTTCATATACAGTAGGAGGTACACTGTAAACCCCTTTTGAGGAGACAAAATGTGGAACAACAATCATTGTGCAATATCTTATGTTTTTCGTTGGTGAAGTTGTTTGTCATAATCTGCGTGCATTTGTTGAATAAGGAGGATGCTATCAGGATTTGTACTCGTAGTATTTAATCATTAATATTCTCTCCAGTTTTTGAATAAAGGAAACTTCCCTCGTTTCGTTCCTTGCGTGTTGGAGCATCAAAATACTGTGAGCTCACGTTAGGCAGGAGGAGGAGCCAGCCCTGAGCTGATGGCTTTTGGTTGAACCAAACCACCTGCCTGCTTCTTGTTCTGATTGAAGAATCACAAAAGTATCATTTATCCTCTTTCCAGCTTTCATTTCCATTCTCTCTCCCTCTCCTAAATAGATCAGATAAATAATAATATTAACAACGAGAATGTCGTCTTCTTTCTTTTGTCTTTTATCTGCCTCTAATATTTTTCTATTTAAAAAGTATTTTTTAATTTTTTTTTGTTTTAAATTAATATTTTTTAGTATTTTTAAATATTTTAATATTAAAAATAATTTTTAAAATATAAAAAAAATATTATTATTTTTATATTTTTTAAATAAAAAATATTTTAAAAAACACCTGTAAATCTTCACTAACCATCTCGTACCCCGCTCCCATTCTCCGAACACGCAACTGTACTACCTACCGGCTACCACTTCCCTCACGTATCTTTCAAATTTCATGTGGCTCCTGGAGGAACAGCGGTGGCTACTCGAAGATAGAATGGCTCCTAGATGTTTTCCTTTTTTACCCGCTAGTAAGAGTCTCAATCAACAATCATCATCCATGACGACTTTAGAATTCAAGCAATTTCTAATTTCATTTCAAGTTTGAGTGCTCAACTACACACACACACACACACACACACACACATATATATATATATAAAATGTTTATCGTTTGAAAGGCAGAGTTTGTTTTTAGAGTTAAATTTCGTTTAAGCCTTGGAAAATGATTTTCCTTGTCATGCTCTCAATCATCCTATCAAATATTTCTTATTTTCAATTTGTCTCTAGTCATTCAAATAAAGTATTTAACTATTGTTGAGTTTGGAAAATATACTCAATCCAACAAAAAATAGTATTGGAGCCTAGTCAGTTGTAAATGGTGAGAAAAGTTTATCTAAATGTACCCGGTAATTTGGTCAGCCAATAATTTTTTAAGGGTGCAACTAAGGTTTCATACCCCTGTTGAGCACAAAACGAACCTGATTCTTTTTTACTTTCATAAAGTTCATTTTTCATTTTTGACTTAAGTTTGAGATCAATATAGAGAAATAATCCTTCATTATTAATATAAGTTACAAGGTCTCCATATGATAACATTTCAAAAGATAATGCATATTCTTTATTCTTGATTTGACTTTTTTTACAAATAGTTTTGGAAGTTTAGATTTTTTTTTTGTTTTTAAAAAAGATGTTGATAATCTTTTCTAATAAAGACTTTTGAAAGGAATCCTTGTACCATCTAAAATCTTGAAGTTTAGGACATATGAAGATTGAGAGTATTTCATATAATATTTCTTGAAATTATTGCAGGTCTTCTATAAAGTGCTCGATGATATAGCAGAAAAATCTATTTTTTCTTTATTAATTTGAAATTCCCTAGTAAAATTAAAAAAAAAACTCAACTTCAAAGGTTTCTTAGATTTCTCAATTGTATATAAGATTTTTTTTCCTAAATTTCAAAACAATTTGTCAACCTCTTTACAAGAGATTTAAGAAAAATCCTCATGCTTGGAGTCATTAAATAATCAAAATTGTCAAGTATCTAAAAAGTCTAGTTAAAAGTCTTTGTTGTCTAGGTATTTTGAATCTTGAGGCTTTTTTTATTATCAAAACTGATGCTTCAGATATAGATTATGATAGAATCCTCAAACGAAAAGCTCAATATAATGAACAAGTTGTCTGGTATTATTTTGGTTCCTCGGGCAAAATTTTATCAATTGTTCTATGCATATCATCTTTTCAAGACTATTTGGTTCATACAAAATTTATTTTAAGAACTGATTGTCAACCAACAAAATATTTCATTCAAGAGATGTTCAAAATATTGCTCAAAATATATTTTTGCTAGATGATAAGTTATTCTTTCAAAACTCTGAGTTTGAAATTAAAATTATCAAAGGTAACACCGATTCTCTTCCAAACTCTTTTTGAAATATTTTTACAAGGTTTAAGATGAGTATACCAATCAAGAAAACTAAAAAGTCATATGTCATAACCCTTTCAAGATCAGTTCACTCTATCCCTAGTCTTGTTAGTTCAACTCGAGTTAGCCCCCTTTATATGAAACCAACTTTTACTTCATCCAATTTGTTTACAATTCTGTCAAATTTCTCTAGTCCTACTACCTCATCTTCCAACTATTCTTAAGTGTTGCAAACTCCGACACAAAGATCCATTTCAAACACGCCATCAGAATCTTTTCAAAATTTGTCCCATAAAATTTGCAAAAGACAAGATAATTTTATGAATTCATCTTGATTGACACTAACTCAGTTGAAATAACTCATAATCATGATATAGATAATTATTTTATAATTACATATTTTAAAATAAAGATTTTAAAGGTCTTAACTTATCAAGATTAAAATCAAAATTCTCGTACATAAAAGAGATTGTACATAAAAGAGATTTTCTTAAAACTCTCAACTTTCTAGATGCAGTTATCTTGAGTATCAACAAGCATGATTGAATACTCTTTACCTATAAAATTATGATCATGCTTGGTTTATTTATTTTGATAAAAGTTGACCAAAGAATTTTCTAGCATGGTTTTCAAACAAATGGTGACGCAAAAGATTTAGAAAGCCTTGGATCTACTTTCATCAAAGAAACTTTCAAAACATGTTTATGCATCCTTACACCATCTTTGGGTCCTTTAGATTTTATGTAGAGACTTCATAATAATGCATGATGCAGATGAAAAAATTATTGTTGTCCAGATCTCATGAGAAATATCAAAGGTAAAATGAAGGCCACAATTAAATATAAACTTAGTTGGCTCTCAAGTAGTTCAATCATGGATATAGTCTTTTCAAGATCAAATTATATCACCATCCTCATCTTAGCTGGTATATATTTTTAACATCAAAAAGCAAAATTCAAGTTGACCTTGTATTTTCCAGTACTAAATCTCAAAATAAAAAGAAATTTCAAAAAACCCTATCACAAATTTAAAATTTCTCTAATAAAAAAGATCCTACCCTAGCCAATGAGGATCCATATTATGATCCAATATGATAAGGTAATTGTATGATCTTTAGACACATTAAACAATTCAATAATTCAAATTCCTCTAAAACATCACTCATAATATCATCTCCACTTGACAATCCGACAAAACCTCAATAATAATTTCAAGATATTTTTTCCTCAAAAGACAACATTAACATTCATGTAGAAGACAACCGTCGACATCAACTTTAATAATTTTCATTTGCAATGTTTACCTCTTCCACCTCGCAACAAGAGTCGGTCAACAATGATCATCCATGACAACTTCACAATTCAAGCAATTTCTAATTTTGTTTCAAGTCTGAGTGCTCAACTGTATATATTTAATGTTTATTGTTTGTAAAACCGTGTTTGAGTTAAATTCTATTGATCCGCCTTGTAATGATCTCAATCATCCTGTAAAATATTTCTCTTTCTCAATCATCCTGCAAACTGAAATCAGAGCCCTCTGGTTAACCAGGCATGACAACTTGTGTTATCAAAGTATTTTTAACAGGTTGGTCGACATCGAAAACAAGAGTTCGAAAGTTTTGTGGGCTTGCCAGACAGGTGGTTGGCAGTAGCCTGACCTCGTTAACCCTATTAACCTAACACATGCTGTATGGTTGAGCTGCATTTGCTTCCGTGAGAAGCATAGAGCTGGAGGGCCAGTCATCGGAGCTCGAGAGTTTCACACGAGACCACCACTCTCATCAGAGTTAACAGCGGCACAACAAAAACAGGTAATTGTCATAATTTCATGAAACCCAATCCTAGTCAAGCCATCGAAGTAAATCACTCTCTTTTTTCGAATGAATCAAGGCATGCATAGACAGTTACCGATCCGAGCAATCTACCCGGGCCACCGTTTTCACAAACAGGAGACTTCCTTTATAAACAGCAGCAGAGCTTTTCACAACAACGTAAATGCAAATAAAAAGACCTACCTGCTCAAAACACTGGTTCTGAGATAGTAGTTTGTATCCACCATAAACGGTATGGGTGCCAATCCAAAATAAGACATGTATTACTTTGGCAATAAATTACTTTTCTGTAATAGAAACAGAACTACCAGGCTTACAAAATCCTATAATGACATGAACTTTTATTGGTGACAACTCTTTCTTATATTTGCTAGCATGTAATGATTTTCCTGTGACCTTATAGGATTTTCTTTTTGAGCTGATATTTTTACAGATTTGTCTTTGGTTTGCCACTTGCAGTAACACGCCTTGCAACTGAACGCATGGTCACGAATTCCTCAGCAGCAGATGGGTGTATTCCCACCTGTGGCACAAAAAAGAAAAAGAAAGAAAAGGAAAAAAACTCATCAGTAATACACAATCCAAAATGAGTAAAGCTGGATTGGCCAGACATCTAAAGAACGATAATCCTTTTACACATCACCAGCTGTCTGAACACTTGCTACCATAAACAGCAAGGAATATATATATATATATTGATGCACAGAGATGTTATCGCTTCTACATGTGTGTGTGTGAACCAGTCAAAAAGAAAAGGGGTAATTAAGGGGGAGAGCTAACAATACAAGGACATGGCCACCCATAAGCAAAGAGTTTGGGTATATCATGATGTGACTGCAAGCATTTACAATTTGACACCCACATCACCTATATATTATTGATTAGACCACAACATAATCAATTCTATGTTCCTTACAAGAACGTGTCAAGGGAAGCTAGGAAAGGAAAGAATCACTAAAATCCTTATCTTTAGCCTCTCTAAGGGAAAGTTTATTAATACTTACAGTACTGTCAAATTGTTGCTTGGTTGCTCCACACTTCAATGCAACAGCAATACCCTGCGAAATCACCACAGAACAATGATCAGGGCGTGCATGAATAACCAAAACCAAAAAAATGTAGGAAGAAAAAACTGGAATAGGGAAGGGGGTGGTTTCGGCAATGAAATTATGTTAAGCAAATGCAAAGCACTCTCTACACAGGTTATTCATGAAATGAATCGGAAAACACACACCTGCATAATTTCAGGTGCATCTGGCCCACACATGGAAGCTCCAAGAACTTTATCGGTCTCAGCATCAACAACAAGCTTCATTACTGTCTTCTCTTGTCGACTAGAAACAAAGATGAGAACGTACATATTAATTAGAAAGCATAGGAAACACGGAGAACACCTCGCAATTAAAGTAAAAAGGGGCAGGCTAGAATACTACCCTGAATTATGAAAAACATCCCAAACCATCTATACTTGTGGCTTTCATGGTTTTATCACATCCTTTATCTTAACTCATAAACATGTATTGATCCTTCATTATTTAAGCATTTCCTTTTAATGGAGGAAACTCCTTTTTCAGACCAGGGAAATTTAGTTAAAAAAGAGTAAGGAAAACTGGTTTCACGAAAATGAACAATATGAGGATGCCTTGAGCACTGAAAAAATGTCAGGTATTGTTAACATGTAATGTAAAGATGGTTCAATCAAACAACAGAAAGACTTCTATCAGAAAGTAAGGATGTTTGAAGTCTATCTGCTTTGGAGATTTAAGGTAGTACAGATACAACAAACTTCCAGGACCTCTTAAGAGATATTCTCTACTTATTGGCCAGTTTAAGTTCACAAATAATTTCTCACTTTTAAGTTTCCAAAGGAAATGTTTTGACCCCTACTTCTTTCATGTCATTTTGCAAGTGATGTTCTAAAGTTTTCCATAATGCTAACTGTTTGTTTGTAACACTACAGACCAATTTAACAACGGGAGATCTCAAATTCAGTACATACCCAGAGATAGTGTTCTTCATAGGATTAAAGGTAGAAGTGAAAATCAATACATCACCATTTGCTTGGTCTAATGCCTGCTCCTCGCTGAGGCCCACTACAGAGAGAGGAGGAATGCTGCAGAATACCAAATAGCACATTTTATTCACCCGTGAAGAGAGATGAACACAAACACTAAATTTTCTCACACTTAGACTTCTATGTTCAATTTGTATGACATAGTCACGGTGAAGCAACAAACTAATGTTATTGTATGTATCAAATGAAGTACCATACAACATAAACCAAATATTATGTACAAAATATAGGCATTAGATTCCAACAGAGCATTTTATCAGTAAAATACGGAGAACAGATATAATATGATCATGGAAACAACATGAATAGACTTGAGGTAATCCCAGTGAAGCAACAAACTGATATGACTACGCATCAAATGGAGTACCAAATAGCATGTAACAAATATAGGTATCGAATCCCAAAACAGAACATGGTATCAGCAAGGTAGGGAGTGAAAAGAGACATAAGGTCATGGAAACAACATGCATAGAATAGAGGTATCTCACATAACTAAAATGACAAGCAAATTTCCTTCAATAACCTGTTTACTAAATAACCTCCAACTAAATCACAGATTCACTCTTGGAGACATGAAAAACTGTTGATTGATAGACTAACAAAATATCATCAATCAAAATTCAACAGTACTTTAATCCCAAACTAGTTTGTCCGTCCAGTCTCTTCTTTTCTTGGACAAACTTTCTATGAGCTCATTGAGCAATATCATTCCTGATTTTGCCCCCCAAATTCAACCCCCACAATTGTTATTCCAAGCTAAACATTATTTATCACAGCCAATAAAAAAATGCAAGGAAATGCAGTTAAATCATAAAGGTATTCTTATGGCCCTCTTCCAATTTTTGTTTGAGAGATTTGTACTTCTTTAGTACCATGTCATATTATCAAAGATTTCAGTTACAAAATCAATTTTCACATTACAAATTTCTGTTAAGAGCTTCCAAATCTCTGTTCTAAAGCACATGATAATACATCCAAGAGTTCCATGAAATGCTAAAGTACTTTAAGGATACCTGAGTGATTGTATGAGCTCAAACCTTTTCTTTCACTATCATTATGGAATTGACTGAAAGTTTGGTTAATATTATCAAAGGTTCCTAGTTGTAGTCACCATGGTGGCATGGTCTACTTTTGGAGATTGTGATGCTCATTCATTATCATGACAACATGATGACTTGTTACGTTTTAGAGATGCACAAACAATAATGACATCCAACGAGATGCACAAACAATAATGACATCCAACGAAATGTCAAGTTCTACATACTAGCTCTGGATATAAACAAACTCCAAGACCAGGGCAGTTCTTGCTGATATTTGAAGTTCTAAAGCACATATATTTATCACGACTACATCCAGTTTAAGTAATTTAAAATTTATTCTTTGGTAAATTAATTGTGAAATGCTTTTCTATTTTTAGAATGCCAAATATATGTTTTACATCTTATATGCGAAAATGTTCAATTTTCACAAGGTCTTCTTGACTGTTCTTCAGAAGGTCCCACAATGTATGTATATTGGACCTTTTTAGGCAATTATAAATCTTAGGAGCCAATTCGAATTGGTCAATAAAATTAGATTTCAATGCTATTTCTTTTTTATTTTTCCTTAGTTTAGCCAATCTATCATGAAAAGCAAAAACAGGTTAAGTAATCTTGTGCTGATTTTTTTCTAAATGGAAGTTTTCTTCTTCTGCATGTAGAAAAGGAATAAATAAATCAATCAAATTCCGGGAGGCTTCATGAAGTGCTTCTTTAGGAGTTAAACTTCCATTTGTCCATATTTCGAGACTTTCATTAAAATCAAACAGCTATTACCATCATATAAAAAAAGATGTTGACGAAGAAAAAGAACCATACAAGTAAAATAAAAAAACAGATACCTAAACACAGCATATGGTATGTGATTGTAGTCTGGTTTGGTAGGTTGCCCTGCGAAAACAGTTTTCTGCAGCCAATACACCAGGAAACAGATTCAATGAATTATCAAATCAATTAAAAAATTTCCAAAAATGGAGGGGGAGGAGCAAAAAAGAAAACTGTTGTGAAAACAAAGAAACAAAACAGAAGGCATATCATAAGAAACACGTACTGCAAAGCATGATCCCTCCATCAAGGCCACGGGAGTAAGATTCATTCGGTTTGTGACATCACCAGCAGCCCATATGCTAGGTATGTTGGTGCGAGAGAACTCGTCAACCTGATCAAGAAAGTAATATCCCTATATCAGCCCAATACAGATGAAGTGGGTATAGACAAAAGATTACAATAGTAATGAAATGATAATTATACCCACATCAGGGATTTAAGAAAATAAAACACCAAACCACAACCAGTATGTATGGTATATACCCCTCTACAAGGACAGGAAGTTAGAAAAAAAACTGCTATAATAATGCTGAAATTGGCATCTGTTTTTTGCGCACTAAAGTAATAGCATGAAGCTCAATGCTTAAAACCACTTGAATAACTGAAAAGCTACTGACCTTCACAGCTCCTGTTTTATCAAGCTCAACGCCTACAGCTTCCAAATTTAATCTCTTCGTATTGGGAGCTCGACCTGTAACAAAGGAATGATGAATCTCGATACGAAAGTAATATCAAAACAAAAGGACAAAACATAGAAAATACAAGAAATTAACAAAATTGCAGGAATCTTTTCCATTGTGATGATGAATAGCGGACAAAGTTCCTTGATGAAGCAAATGCTGTTGATTATGTAAAAACAATAATAACAACTATAAGAAAAGGCATCTTATAATTTTGACTGGGGCTCCAAAAACCAATGCCTGCATGTGTCAGGTTTAGATATGGAATATAAATTATCAAGTCAAAAAGCACTCATGTTCTACACAACTCTATTGCATTCTGCTTGGCAATCCAAAGTCTTGTAACACCTCATAATATAAACCTTCAGTCTCCATACATTTGCATCACAATTTCACAAAAATTCCAACATTGATCTGGCAACACTGCCTTGGAAACGTGGATAACATTATCTAAGCAGATAGTACAGTGAAAAATACTTTGAGCAAGGATAAAAAATAAGCTAGAACGAACATATCCAGTAGAACCCCACATGTAAATTGCAAGTTTACCCTGACTTGTAAGGTTGAATTAAAACAGCAATGTGTGCTTTCTATTTACAGTACAAGCTTACATGCAGCAGCCTATTAAAAAACAGAACAACTTCACAATGCAAATAATTTAACTACGATTATAATTACCGGTGGCAAAAAGTACAACATCTGCCAACAGCTCCTCTCCATGATCTGTGCGAACTTTAATTCCATCCTCTGTTTTAGTCAACTGTATTTACAGCTAATATAATTACAATGAGGTTCACTATAAATAACATGGAAAAATCAAAACATAAACTGGAGAGAGGCAGATGAAAAATAAAATGAAAAAGCAACACATGTTACTTTGACACCAAATCCTAATAAAGGTGAAAGTACCTCTGTCAAATTTGTTCTGGGGTGCAAATTAATTCCCCTGCCTTCAAGATTTCTTGCAACCACAGCCCTCATTTCATCATCAAAACCCCTGAAGCAGATAGCTATCAGATATATTGGCATGAGAAGCACAACTGCAGTCCAAACCTTTGAAATGATTGAACAAAAAATGCCAGAAATCCTTGGTGAAAATAAGTAACAGATGGTGAATTAAAATCACCATTATAACAGCATAAAAAAAAATGCATGCAACATACTTGAATGAAAATTGCTACTTCAAATATGAAACACCAAAATTTGCTATCTTCCAGGTTCCAATTCCTGTAGACAATCTATTGTATTTTGGCCACGGAATATGCAAACCAGGAAGTAATTATCAAAAAAGGTAACCCTGTTGATAACATATTCTTTACACAGTTTACTTGCATACATACAATGTGTGGACTACTATATAAGACAAAAACTTGGTCATCCGAAACAGAAAAAAACAACATCATCAAGGCCTTAACCACAACCTTAACGGAAGTTCCCTTCTGAAAAATAGATCCACAGTAGCACCCATGCCACGCCATATCGAAGCAAACTCAACAGCAATGTACCTAAACAAGAAAAAGAATAGTGATCCAAAATCATACGCATGCTAGGACATGGGCAAAAAAAATAAATAATAGCAAAGCTTCACGGAGAGTTTACCCTCCACCAAGCACTACTACACGCTTTGGTAAATCTTCCAAACTCAATGCCTCATCAGAAGTTATGCCCAACTCCTAAACAATCAGAAAGCAGCAGATAAGGCAGGCAGGCAAGATAAAGAAAACAAAAGAAAAACACTTCAACAAGAACATATCTGCACCACAGATAATTTGAATCCTGCAATAGGCTTCAGTAAAATCAAACAAAATAAGTTCGACTAGGTAATTACAGCAGTAATTGTGATCAAGAATTAATGCGCAATTGAAAGATGAGCACCATGCATCTGAATGGAGAAACTTTTATAAATGTGGTGGAAAACAAAATTCAAAAGAAACTACAGATAGGAATGTCCATCCAATTGTAAAAGATAAAGACGGCTTAGGTAGTGCCATGATAGGTACACATGAAAACATTAAAAAAAGGTTGATGCTGGAACGGAAAATAAAAAATGGACAAGTGAATGAAATATGAAAACTGGATTGTAAAATCCACAATCAACTATTATATGGGGACATGTTACAATGGACAAGGTGCACTCAAATCACATGCTATAATAATGCATGGCTCACCATTTCTAGTTGAAATGAAATAAGACATGATAGAATTTCAATAACAAGAACGCTGACAGCCCCATTACATACATAATTACATGGCATATTAAATTATGAACTTCCAGATAGCAAATCAATTTCATGTTGAAGTAGACTGCAACACATCACACATGGCATATTGAAATTATGAATTTCCAATTAACAAATCCATGTCATGTTGAAGCAGCATCTAAACTCAACTGCAACACATCTCACGAAACAAAATAAAGAGCACAAATTTGTAATTTACAGGCATGCATCCGCAAGTGGGAGCAATACAGAGATGTAAGGCTAAGCAAGGGTGTTCTGAAGCATTCACTCATCCAATTTCTCCAAACTTCCAACAATTTTCTTTTAAAAATGCCTAAAAATGTCAAGAAGCTTATCTCTATGTTCTATAGAGCAATCCTTCAATTTAATACTGAGAAAAAGCTATTAATTACTAACTTTTACTAGTTGACAAGTCAAGATAAAAAGAAAAGGCACATGTAGAGTACATATCTTATTCTATGTCTGGTAAAATTTTATTTTTTGACAGATCTGCCTGGTATGCTATTTTAGCCAAAACTACAAGAAGTAATGGCCATTAGAGTTTCCGTAATCAAAAGGCAATTCAAATTATCTAAAACATTTTACCCAAGAAAAACAGCAGGTCTTCAATAACACACAAGGATATTAACTTTTAAATGACTTAATTGTTGGATTGAAAAGGAGACAAAATACCCCATCAGATACCAATTCCTAAGCATTCAATGAGAAAAAAACAGGAAACTAACCTGCCCAGGAATATCGGGACGCTGAGCCTTACTGCCAGTTGCAATCAGGATGTGTTTTGCAGAGTATTTCAATTTAGTGCCATCTAGTTGTGTCAGTTCAACTTCATTAGGACCAGCAACCCTTCCCTCTCCTTCATACAGTTTAACCCCAGCATTAGATAGTAACCTCTTGTAAATTCCATTTAGCCTGACTATTTCATCCGACTGCAATTTTGAACAGAAAAATAGATGAAACAGTATATTCACAAACAGGTGCTTTTGTATTCCAGGGTATGACAAAACTTTAGCCAAAAAAAAAAAACAAGGAAAGTAGCAAGAATTTCTGAAAGAATAAAAAATCTTGAATGCCGGAGAAAAGGAACCTAAATGCTCTAAAAAGTAGATTTCTCCTTAACAGTTACCACTGTTTGAACAAAAGATAAGGAAGTAAAATGCAGAGTGATCAATCACTTCAGTCGCTTGTTCAGGCATACAAGGATGGAAGTTAAAAGTGAAAAATCCCCAGCCTTACCACCTGTCACACCCTCCAGGAAAAAAGGTGGAGTGAAAAATGAAATAAAGGATGTACTTTCCTTCAGAAAAATTCAATTGTCCTCTGAAATTAGTTGCTCAATAAATGACAGACAGCACCAGACTGGGTGCCACATGCATGTTAATAACAAATATCATAAATATAGAAACAAAACTGAAAAGACCACCAACCTTTTTCTGCAACAGTTTTTTCCAGTTGAAGTCCACCTTTTCATTGATTTCCCAACCATAATTCCTGGCGTCCTACAAAAACAAAGCACTCCATTCATGAAACCAACTGCCATTCAATACAGCTTACTTCACCCAAAAAGACATTAAAAGCAACCTGATAAAGGTCTCTGCATATGAAAGACAAATTTATTGCATAAGAGGCAGCAGTGTCAGACAAATCAAACATATTCACTGCTCAATATTTACACTTTGTATTCTATTTCACGATGCAAATGTATTCTTGCTTTAAAGACCAAAAAATTAAAAAAAAAAAATAGAAGTATGAGCGTTTCAAATGCAAGATGTCAAATTTCAGTTTAAGGAGAACTTAGTGATTCTGAAATTGATCAATTTCAGAACTGAATAGAATGGAAGCATATTAAAATACAGTCCAACATCCATGTGCTGTCAGATAATCACATAGAACGCTTTCAATTTGTCATTAACTTTCTCTTCACTCCCAACTTTGCAACTTGAAAAAAAGGATAGGCTGTCATTTGATCAAGGTTTTTGCTAACACACTCAATAAATTAATCATTTCAACCTGGCACATATCTTGTTCTCACCTCAATCTCACCTCCAAAATTTGCTCCATAAACTAAAATCTTCTTGGGAACACAACCGCGAAGAACACACCTACAAAACCAAATGAAGGCATGCCATTGATTATGAGTTAGGTTTCAACATTTCAGTTTATTCAAATTCAGTAGCAATCATCTCTAACCTAAACTAAAAACAAACTTGAAAGTCAACATTCTTTAAGTTTTCAATAATAACAGTGAACTTCCTTTACCATGGCACTATAGAATATCAAAAACATGTTTCTCCATTTGAAACTCATCTGAAGTACTTCAATGGGCCATGAAAGTATGAATTCAATAATTCTATTCAATGTCATCAAACACTCACGCGTGATCACTTGAGATTTTTAACTAGTAACTGCCATGCCAAACAAATCTCTTATTCAGTCAGACAAATGACCTACAGGAAAGATTCCTTTAAAGGTCATTTAATGTCAAAAGCAACTTTTCTTGCTAAATTTCAGCATTATTCCACGACCAGATAAATCTCCCCACAATAGGAGATAAAACAGAAGCATATAGCACCACATGTTGTTTAACCTCCACTTGTATAGAAACATGGTAAAACTTAATGAACTTAAAAACAAAATTCCAACAACCAGTTGAAGTTCATGAAACTGGACATGACTGCAAACAAATCATCCACCATTGCTACAAAATTCAAACACATCAAGTCTCGTGGTCCAGATTTCTTCTATCAGCTCATCCATTGACATTGTAGCCAAAATGCTGAAAAACTGAATCACATGTCTAATGGATAGTGGAATATATCTCAAAAAAGTAGTGCCAATAAAATAACCATGCAACAACAACAACCAAGCCTCCATCTCAAACTAATTGGGGCTGGCTATATGGATTGTTTTGTGCCATTTTGCATGACCATTATGGCAGCAGTAAGACAACTATGCTGCAACAATTGCAGCAAATGAAACTGAGATGTCTATTTTAGGATTTTAGATGAACTTACGTTCCACCAACCCCTCCATTCACTTCTGAGCTGATAGGATGAAATGGAAGCTCACAAATTCCAACCTTGAAACACAACGTTGGATACCATTAGCGAACAGTTAACCATCATGCTTTCACCAGAAAAATTATATATATTAATATCACCGAAAGCCAAAGTTTCTCACTTCAAAAGAAAAAAGCACTTGCAAATCAGTTTGCACAAAGTCCCCCGTCAGAATCAAAATGAGACAAGATTATGTTAATTCCATTATGCAATAGCCTTTATTATTTGCTCTCACAAAATCAAAACCAACTCCCTTTTCTTTATCAATTAAAAAATCATAACCTGATTAACAAAAAGCCCTCCAATGTATGTTCTTTTAATCCCCACTAAAGTGATTATAAACCAATTAATACAATATTATATCCATGTAATTGAACTTCATTACATTACAAGTCTTCAACAAAAGTACAAAAAAAAAAATGATAAAAAACTTCCTCAAACCACATCAAGAACTCATGATGAATGGTTTTGTTTGTTTATTTATTTTTTAAACTTCCTCAAGATCGGGAACACATATTATACCTTGGCTCCATAATTAGCAGAAAACCTAGCAGCACGAACACCGCCACTCCCAGCTCCAATAACAAACAGATCAAAATCAAAGTGGGCATCTTCTTCTACATGGCTAGCTTGGTTCACTTCCCCATCGATAGGCATCTTTCGTGGCATGATTGTAAAATTGAATTTTAACTGCATCCACACATTCACACACAAAAATGAAAATCAGATCAACAGTAAATTTATTTAAGTTATAAAAAATCGTTAAAAAAAACTATCTCAGGTCCTAAACTAAATCACACTGGTCCCTCCAATTTTAAGAGCTATACCATTTAAAATACAGCCAACACAACCATAAAAAAAAAAAATCAAAATAAAGAACCTTAAACGATAAGTAAAATACGCAAGGATGAAAAAGCTAGTAAGCATCTAACAAAACATCAACGCCAGACGAAGGCCAATAGCCAAAAAAACACCGGCTGCAGTAGGCTCGGTTAAGCAAATCTAAAAAAAATTCTTTCAATAATTAAGAAGAAGAAGAAGATCGACAATTTCGAATTATTTATTTATTATTTTTTTACGTTTTGCTTCAATTTTCTGGAGGAGAGGAGAATGAAAAGGAAAAATACCTTTGTAGAGATAGATTAGCGAAGGAGGAGAAATAAGTGGTAGGGAAGTATGGAGGTAGAGGAGAGTTTTCTTTTTATATGTGATTAAAGGGAACGTCGTCCTTTCAAAGCTTCATGCCGCGATAGAGAGGGAGGAGGAGGAGGAGGTTTTTGATTTGATTTTGGGCACCTAGACACAGTCTTCCTGCCTATATAAAAGAACGGTCAATTTTTATTAAAATATTTATTTAAGTGGAGTATTTATACATTATTATTTTTTTCCCTTTTCTTCTTCTCTTTTCCGTTTATAAAAGAGAAATTTTTTTATATGACAGAAATTCCATTTTTATTTCTCAAAAATAAAATAAAAAACATTTGTTGCTTAAACCTAAAAATCATCTGAATCGTTTATGAATATATGCTGGGAAGAAGTAATGAGAAATGAAACGTACTGGAGTCGCATTCATGTCCACATCCAACTAATGAGTTATAACAAAAGCTAAAAGATGAATTTTTATTTTTTTAAAGGACAAGATGATAAATTCATTGTCTCTGTCACAGTCAGTGCCGCCATCATTTTTGGACGATTTTGACAAGATGAGATCTTTAACTTTTGTCACCATTGTTGCTGCATTGAAGCAGTCAAACCCAAAGTTGAGGGCTTCAGTCTGTTAAGATCTAAACTTTAATTATATTTAATTTTTTTTGATATGATCTGAATCCAACCTTATTTTAATGGGATCGAGCTAATCCATCCGGATTTTATATATGAGCATGTCGTCTTGCTCCTCTGTTTCTTTTTGTATATTTAATATGCTTGTTTCTAACAATCCTGTTTTGATTTTTTCTCTATAATAAAAAATTATAAACTAATTTCCTGTTGTATTTCTCGGAGTGAAAAACGAAATTGCTAGTTTATCAGTTTTAACTTTCTTTTAGAAGCCTCGTTGATCGCCAACTCTTCGATTTTCCAGTCTTTTAAATAAATAAAAATAAAAATAAATCTCCAGTGCCCACTGTATTCTCTCACGTTCATCAATGAAATTGACAGGAGAATTAATTGCTCTCCCTTTAAAAAAAAAAAAGAAAAAAAAACAGAATGTTATGGAACAAAACATGCCAACAACACCAGCCCATTATCAACCACGACCAGCGTTTTACAAGCACGTCAAAATCAAATGATCAGGTGGCATCACCTTTTTCACAAATTGCTGAAAGGGAAAAAACAAAGGAGTAAAGCAAGAATGAGACCACACGAAGTCTCACTTTCCTGGTTGTGAGAAAGTGGGAAACATCGGCTGAGAACTAGTGGGAACCAGCCTTATTTCTGGTCAGATGAAGAATTTTCCGGCTGTTAATGAAGGTGGCCGATAAACTAGCATAATTGTGAAACCAGCCTAAAACGCTGGCTCAAAATACTTGCTCGAAATTTTATCCAAGTCAAATTTTAAGTTCAATAAAAAAAAACATTTACCAATTAATCTATTCAAACTAGATCCAAAACTAACTACATCAAAACCAAAAAAACTTTATGATAAAAAATATAACTCAACTAATTAAATATATCAAATCTCAAGGTTCCTGTATATAATTATTAATTTTAAAACCTGTAAATTTAATCAAAATACACGCAAACTATCCCAACCATCCATGTTAATTGAAAAAAAAAAACCTTTATTAGATAAACGATGACACAAGAATCCAAGCCATTTTCTAGACCCGACAACTATAATTCGCAGGATACCCTAAAACTTGGTAAGTAACTAGTACTTGAGTACATGATATTACATTATTAAACAAGAGGATTTAAAATCCTCGTATCATACAGATAGAAAAATGAATAAATAAATAAACAAAACAAGAGGGCCAAAATCATTGAAATACAAGGAAGTCTATTAAAAGACAGAAAGACTCATCTTTCTCATGCAACTAAAATTGGTTACTAAGGTAACAGCCTAGCTTTTTTATTGCCTGTCTAGGAAAGAAAGATTTTCCCAAACTTCTCCCCCTGCTTTCCTATGGAAGAGGGTTCAAGAAGGGAAAAGGAAGAAAAAAATATATTGAACATTTTTCTTTACAAAGATTACGAGACTTGTATGTATGATCAGCATGAACAATGGAAAACTGAATTGCCCAAACAATTAGCTTTAGTGGCAATCTTCTTAACTCCAGTTTCACCTATAAGGGAGAATCTTGCACTAGGAGATAGAAGGCTCCTTTCCATTATGTTGATCTTTGGTGCGTCAATAATTGCTTTAGGGAGTGATAGTGCCCATTGCATGCCCCAGATTGCAAGGGGTCTCATATAAATAAGGGACCGAAAGTGCCCGTCAGTCGTCCATGCCTCTGGAGTCTGGAACCCGTATCTGTATTCCGCAGAAAGGAAGATTAACCCATAGTTATTATACATTTTAAAAAAACACATCACAGACAGTACAACAAGGAGAAAGCAGGGACAGGCTCTTCCCAAAGGCTAAAATGATGGATTATCACTCAAGTTTCTTTTAGCTGGGAAGCCAACTCCATCCATGCATGGATTTGCTTGAACGGTGAACAGATCATACTTCTCAAGGTAAAAGTTACACATTGTAGGTTTAATATTGACCAAGAACAGCCAACAGTAAGTCTTCAAGAATAACCACTCAGTTCACTATTTGGTACAATTTCCACAGGAATTTGGCATGGAAAAGAAAAGAGGTAGTGAATGAGGTGGTAACAGTGCTATTTCCATGTAGCAATGGCTTTTGATTTGATCCTAAAAGGAGTTCAATTTATTTATTTGCTTCTTTTTTTTTTTTTTTGGGGGGGGGGGGGGGTGTGAAAAAGCGGTGGGCATGGAAAAGGATATGTATTATTTCCTGCATAACTGTCAGTAACTTCTAAATCTGAGTCTTGTTCTGCAAACACACAAAAATAAGAAACAAAATAATATGCACAGAACTTACCCGTAGCCCTCCTCAGACCAGCCTGCAGTGAAAATGCCTTCAGCAGTAGTGAATGCCTTGTCTTCCATTCCAGAGAGAATCATTGTAGCAGCCACAGCATAGGTGACACCAGACCATATTTCACGGGACTGCATACAAGTTTCATCTACCTTTCCATTCGGATGCATTCCATTTACAGCACCCATTTTACCTCCTCGAACTTTCATTACATTGAAATCATATATTTTGTTAAGAGCACTTCTGATTTTAACATCATCAAAAAGTGACGGCAAACCTGAAGATGCCATATACCATTCCCCTGCCAGTTGATCTGCTTGTATAGATTTACTGTTACTACTCGAGCCACTGTCATAGTTGAAATATGAACCATTCCATAGTTTTGATTCAAATGCTGATTTTGCCTTTGCAAATTTGCTTTTGCATAATTCAGCGAAATACTTGTCGCCTAGTTGCATGGCCATTGCAGCAGCAGCTTGAAGGGAGGCAAGCCATAAGCCGCCACAGTAAGCACTTACACCATGAACTGTCCAAGCATCATATGTTTGATCTGGGAATCCATCATTTTCAACGAGACCATCATCATCCCTATCAAATTGTTCCATGTATTCCATGGCGGTGCGTACTGCAGGCCACACATCAACTCCAAACGACATATCCCTTGTTGCAGCAAAATCTCTATACACCTGAAGCACAAACTTAGGATTCAGATCCTTCCACTTGCTGGTGTCATGTATATTATATGCATTCATTTCATTCCACGGATCATGTGTCCCAAGATCATGAGGGACAGCTCCTCTAGCCTTGCGAATTCCAACACTACCATCAGCCAGAAACCTTACTTTTCTTCCATCCTCCGATAACACAGCCTTGGCAAAGTCACGTTGAATATTGAGTTCAATTTTGGGAAACAATGCAAGAAGGGCAAAGGATGCATAGAAGTGCACATCATATGTGCACCACATGATATATTCAACTCCTTCCAAGTACAAAAACCTACCAACATCATCGCCCAAAGGATCAAAAAATGTGAAAGGATCTAAAGTGTGGTCAAGGTTTCCCCTTTCCCGAGAGATTGCTGATTCATCTTTGCATGTGCAATTCGTATGGAATTCCTTGTTGTTTTCTTTTTGTTCAGAACTAGTGGTGTTATGATGATTAGTTGTAGCATGATTAACTTCACCTCCATTGCAGTTTACTTGGGGTTCAGTTACTTTGATCCCTGTGGTTTCTACTTCTCTTGACCGATGATGACCATTTCTCATATCTGCACTTGGAAGGGAAGAGTCTGTGCAGATTATGCTAATGTTAGTTTCCTTAACGAACCATATCTAGCAGCAACAATATATATATACATAGCAAATAATAACCGACGCTTGAGTGATGAAAACAAAATATGCACTTATGATAAGAGCATCATCAGAAGTAGCTGTAAATATCATGGTAGGAAAGACTTGGCAGTTAGTATAGATGAGTACCGATCCAAACTGTCCCGCCAGCAACCAAAAAGTAGAGCTCATTAAACAATGTGAACTTGTACCTGCGATATTAATTATGGCATTAAAACAATATAACCCAGAAAACAGGAACATGTGTGTGCCTACAAAAAGTAACAGCATTTAAGCATTTGAAAAGAACATAGCCACAAAAGTTAACAGCATTTATGATAAGAGCATCATCAGCATTGGTGTCTTTCAAGGCTGACATCAGATATGATGGCACAGTTGGTACTATTCGGGTGCAGAACATGATTAATAAAAACTTTGTAGGAACAAAAAAAGTGTGATTGCGTCAACAACATGCACAAGTGCATTCACGCATCTAAGGCCTCAAAAGATACAAAAAAACACCTGTGTCAGCTTCTTCCCTACATTAAAATGGTCTTTCGTGCAAGGTTTTTTTTACTGATTAAGATCACAAATCCATGTGTACATGCACTCATCTAATGTTCTATTCTTTTGTTTGCATGTATTTTAGCCTCTTGAAGGCAGCTTTAATTAATGTATTGCTCCAAGATATATGCATCCAACATTAAGTGTAATGGCTCATCCACCACATCAAGATGGTTTTTTGAGGTGCTTTTTGCTGTTCCGATTCCGAGATAAGTAATTGGTAGCCATTCTAGTGGTCAAAGGAGTTACCATTCTGGTAGCTTTTCATCCTTGAGGATAGGATCTTGCCATTTCTCAATCTCTTCCTCCCACTGCTTGTAATCTGATCAATATTCAAAAAGTTTAGATTGTTACAAAAACTCTAAAAGCTAAAACTAAATTAAAAATTGCAACCTTAAAATAAGGGGTTTGTTGGCGGACTGCTTAGCAAACATGGTTATATTAGAGGAATCTAAACAAGTGAAAACCAAGCATGCATACTTGTCAGCGCATCATGCACCAAATTCTGAGCCGCTCTTTCGGAAGTGCCATAAAATTTTGTATATCTCCTGCAAAAATAGAAACATGCCCAGAAATCAATTTTCTCTTCACAGAATAATGTTCCTGTCATATCTGTGTAAGTAATACAATCAAAAACATGATTCAACCGCACAAAGAGCTAGAGACATGCACTATCCATAATACACCATGAAATACTATGCAAAAGATACAGCCAAATGAAATATCAATCAAACATTACCAGAAAATCAGCATCTCAATGGTATATAACCCAGCAGAGAATATACAGGCAAAAACCAAACCAATATGCTAGATAATTAATATCAAGGAGGTTAAAATGGGTTTGTTACAACATCAGATGACAGTTTTTGTTCCTGGCTCGAGGATATAAAGCTCTAATTCTGATCAGCAAGTCTGACAGAATGAAGGTTGAAGTCGTCCAGCCAACAAATGGAAAATAATATTCCATAACTCACATTGATGAGTTATCAGTGCACTACAATGCACTTGTAACAATTGGGAGCCTGAAGATGTTTAGGACTTGTAATGCTAAGATTTTAGTCAAAGAATTTAAAATCTCAAAAAGAAGATTCCAATCACCTAGAAAGAACACGACTGACATAAAAACACTGAACACATGGATACAAGATTTTTGAACAGTTTCAACTTTCAAGCAATATAAATTAAAAACATAGGGTGCAATAAAGAACATGAAAAGGGGAAAGGTTAATCATAGATGTACCTATGGTAGGAGCTTCCCTTCAAAAACTTTATTTTTGGAGATGACCAAGCAAGAGCAAATGCAACAGTGCACTTTCCATGAGGTTCCACCCAGGCAGAAGCTGAAACGGCGGCACAAAGTGTCTCTCCAGGTGATGAAGGCATGCTTGGTCCGCAATTAAAGTTCCCCCGATCAAAATGTCCATCCTTGAAATGCAGGAAAACAAGTTCAAATTCAATTCTTTTCCACAAAGCATATAATGTCAGTTGTGGGACATCAGATTCAAGAAACAGTACAAGGAATTTGGAAAAAAGCACTCTTCATATGAAAGCTCAAAAGTAAGATTCCAGGTAAACTATATGGACAGCAAAGTTCCAGGTATGAATATCAATTAATCAATCATATCTGAGACAAATGCCTTCGAAAGTAGCAAGAAATTGCTGCGATGAAAAGACAAGAAACCAGTACCTGTACCATTGTGCCCCACATTGCCTTTGCCGTGGTACAACTTCCTTCAGACAGCCCAAAGCTTGGCAGAACAGTGACATTTACATTCTGAGTTTCACATGCAGCAATTGCAAATGTAACAGGAGGGTTGCCCTTTGCAGTCCTGCAGCATTGTGATAATCATTAGAAACGCTTCAAAAATAGATGCTACTAACAATCCAGAATGGAGAACTATAATTCCCATGATACAGAAAATTAAACTAAACTTAAAAAATTCCAAATGTAACAAAAGTTTCAGAAAAGAAGCACTTGTCCAAGGAAAGCAGTGACTTTAATAGGCATGGAAGGGAAGATTAAAAATAGATAGATAAAAAGGAGAACCCTGATTTTCCATGACAAGCCTATGCAAGGTGAGGTGAGATGAATGACACATCAAAAATTTTGGCACCAGAGATGTTATTAGGAAATCCATAATATCCACCAAATAAATAAAATATTTAAGACAATTAGAAGATTTGAAGCAAGATTTTTCATTGACAATCATATGCAGCATTCAAATAATAGTGGGCACAGAATGGATGTTGAAACTTCAAGGCTGGAACTAAACGTGAAAAAAAGTCCAAAAGTGAAGAAGGGCAGAAAAAACTTAGCAGTATAAGGAGAATGAAACAAGCAGAGATGCTCATAGGAAAAGAGTGGTCAGGTGATCCAATTGAAGCATTGTGCATGCTACCTAGGTTTATATGACCTAAATTAATTGCATCATCCGCTTCTACTACTTTTTTGTGTGAAGGGAAGAACGACAGAAAATTCACTCTTCATGACTGATTTTCAAGTCCTTGACAATTTGACACCTAGGAGAATCATGCTTAAGATCGTTCAACATGGAAATAAAAACCACATCAAAAGGAGGGTGGTGGAAGCTGACTTAATGGAAAGGGTCTCAGAAAAGTCACAGGGTTTACATGGATCGAGCCATAAACAACTCGATCAGCTTGTAGTTCAATGGTGATTATCTCTCTCTCTCTCTCTCTACACACACACACACACACATGTATATGCCACCATGCACCCTATTCAAGCAAATTCCAAAAATAAGGTAATCTTTTTTTATATAGATGCATTAAGGCATATTATAACTGACATTTGTAGCCTATATTCATTAGCATATGGATGTGGCCACATTAGTACCATCCCATTTTCATATTGGCAATGTGTCCCAGGCACTGTCATCCAATATTCATTACCAGGTAAAGTGACCATAACAGCCAAAGAAAAGAAGAAGAAAAAAAAGCCAACATCCTGCATGATGCATTGCAGAAAAGCCTTGAAATTCTCAATAAATTATTTTATTCGCGTAAGGTTCCGAGGGCTGCGCCATACAAATATCCTTAAGAGATGTTGATTCTGTCTTTCCACCAGGTGATTTCCATTTTATATTTCTTTGCCAGGGCTAATTACTGCACACCCTTTTTTTCTGTGTGTTGGTATGTCCAAATATTTTGTAAGTAATATGGTAGTTCAGTTCATTTGTTTACTCAAAGGGTTAAGGAGCTTTTGTTCTGCCTTGCCTCCACATCATCTTCACTAAAATGTTCATTTTCCTATTTTAAGGAACAGGTGGGGCAAACAGTTTCCTCTGCTTTCACCCCCTGTGACGCATAAAACAGCAAGAGAAATACGCAAACCAACCGTCATAAGCATTTAAGGTTTGATGACTTGCTTGTGATGTAGAAGTACGCCGGAGACTCCATCTTCCCCTCTGTCAAAGTAAATGAATAATTTCAAACTATGTTTTGAAACATGAATGAACATAAGGAATATGGAATGCAATGTGCATATACTAACATGAACGGTTCATTCACGTGATCTCCTGACAAGTGTGAAATTCCTCCAATTGAATTCTGCACCAAATCATACATCAATAGCTTAACATTTTATGACTTGCGATATCTTTCAATTGCCCACAAGAGTGAAAAAGAAACATCATGAAATGAAGCTTACCGCCCATGTAAATAGAAGGCTGACTTTGGCTCTTTCTTTTCCAGTGTTCACCAACTACAACAGAAACAGATGGAAGCTTTAACAAAAACCAATAAAAAATATAAACAAGCTTGGTATGCTTAAAGGGTTCAATTGTCTCAGTTATGCGATCCATCAAGATCATACAATTCAAAAAAGACCATATGCATCCATATTTCCAAGACAAACAAACCAATACAAATCTACAGTCTCTTGGTTCAAGTCAGTCTCGCCAAACCCATTATGTAATTCTAGGTTGAGATAACCTTGTAGAGCTTCATGATAAACTGACCATCCTTTAGCATACCCGGAGTATAATATGGAGACATTGGAGTTCAAAAGCTTAGCAGGACATAAGAGCAAGTAAAGCCAAATAGTTTATTGGATCAGCTAAAAATCTTTAATTGTTTTCTTTTCCCCTTGCAGAAGGTTCTTTCTCCAGTTACTAGGTAGAATTAAATTCAAAATATTTGCACCCAGATACATAATACCATATTTTGACAGAATGATGGTAGCAATAAGATCTGGCCAGGTACATAATTAATAATTTCATTTTAACCACATCTGAATTCTGAAATAAGAAGTGAAATGAACATACAGTGTAGACGAAAACAGCAGTAGGAAGACTGCTATCTCTGTAATTATGTGGTATGAATGGTGATATCTGTCTGCAGGAGATTTTCAGCTCAGGATCTGGTTCACCTGGAAACAAAAAGTCCCGTCATTAAAATAAGAATTGAAGAGGAAAGCAGGACTCTTATAAAAACAGAAAAGGATAGAATAGAATAATACCATCATATATAGTCCATGCCCTTGGAAATAGAGCGTGGTATGTGGAATGCTGGCCACTCAGGTTCCAACCCCACGATGAAATGCCCTGATCACCAGCTTTCCTGTGACAATATTACAGCAAAATTAGCATTTGAATCTCCACTTTAAATACTATAATTTCAATTCCTTCAACACGTTAATGAAAACAGCATAGAAGCTGCTGTTGTAGAATGTAATACGCCTCAGTCATGCAATTTCTTCCTAAGAGCAGCATAAAAGCTGCCATCAAATTTCATCTTTACCCTATCCCTTCATGCTGGCCAGGAGCCAAAACTGATGCATAATTTTTGTTCCCTCCATCTCGAGATATAAAAATCTGCAGTACCCCAACATGGACACTCTCATGTCACATAACATCAAAGGAAAAATAGCAACAAACAATTCAAAAGGTCGGAAAGCATGAAGCAAACAGATGATAGGTTGAGAAAGGTAGAGATTTACAGAGAACTGATTGGCCATGACAGGTGAAGATTCACATATACCAGGTACAATTTGCCACTGCCTGAACTCGCCTCTAAAACCTCTGGATATGCTTCCACTTCTGTAAGAGAAAGCAAGGTTGACCTTATCAGACATATAAATTAGAACAGACATTAGGATGAAATGGAGGATCATATACGACTCACATACCCCATTCCTCCAAGTGGAACACCCTGAGATGCTGATGGCTTGCAACTTTCTCTGGTGAAGGGATCTATAGGTGCTTTCTACACAAATCAAGGCAGGCCCAACTTTAGTGAAGTAGCTAAAATTTTATTATTTACTGTATTTAAAGGATAAATAAAGAACTTCTGAAATAAGGAAAATGAGAGAATTACCCTTCCATGAGATGCTTCCTCCCTGACATAAGACCATAGCCGAATACCCAATCTAACCTAATATTTCAAATTCCAACACCATACAAAAAGTGAGAACCAGCACAGAAATTGAAAACGGAAATCATATATGAAGACTTCTCTGTCCCTTGAACCAGCAAATACGTATTAAAATTTACAAAGATCATATCACACACCATCTGTATCGCTTCCTTAAATGTAACGCTGAATTCCTTAAGAATATTGGCATGGCTGTTTAATCTCCTTCTCCAAGCTTGTCCCGGTGGGGCAGCACTATCAAAATCAAACTACAGTTTGAAGAGGAAAAAAAAAGTATGTTGAGAAGTGTATTTGAAACTGTAGAAAAAATGATCTTGTCTAAACAAAATCTAGTAAAGATATGATTATCACCAAGACCCGGTGTACCATTTTTTGAGATCATATATCTGATTTCAAACATCTATAAGTAACATGTGGCCTATTAGGAGCAGCCTGTTGGGAGCCCCAGTCAATCTATACAAACCCCTTACTCGATTGATTGAAAAAAGATATCAAACCACTAAACTTGCATCACTTCTTAACAGAGCAGCCCAGGAATCAATCAAATAGAATAACCACTCATCTTGAAAACCTCATTTCCAAGAAGTCTTCACAACACAATAGCCATAACTAGCAGAGTTAATGCTGCTGTGCATAATTAAGCTACTAGATTTCAAAAGCTACACATGCAAGAAGCAACTCAAAAAGGCCAACAAAGTTTCTGCTGATTCACTAAAGCAATATGTAGCTTAAGGCATGATCCTTTTGCACATCTTAAATAGCAACCGCCGATTTTTATTTTTATTTTTATTTTTTACTTGTCATCAATTTTCTCAAAAACCAAAAACGACCCAAATCAATAACAAAAAAGAAAAAGATTTATAATACCATAGCAAGAGAGGAAGAGGTTACCAATTGTAAGGTGTTTCTGCTGATATACTCCTCGGGAGGCCATGAATGCTTTCTACAGTGAAACAAATTGCTGCTCACCATTTCGACTAATTTTAGATTCTAATCTCTCTCTCTCTCACTAAATCTCTCCTTTCTTCTCTGACTGCGAATCCAAATCTCCAAAATATCTATATAAAGGAGTAACACCAACAAAAAACTTCCTTCAGCTCTAAACAACTATAACATCCAAAATCCAAGCAAACACCAAAACTTCACATCAAACAAAACTTGCCTTTCCTTCCAAGATCCTATCAGTATCAACCTCTCTCTAGAATTGAACTCCGGATGAAAGAAATCAGCGGAGAGCGGACCGAATCAGTTAAAATAGAATTGGATTTCTCGAAATTCGTGAGAATGACTTTGATTGGCGAATCACTGTGTGTAATTGTGGCGTGGCGAGCAGTGGATCAGCCACCTTCAACTCTTAGCTCGTACGATCGCCAGGTGGTCCAGGAATAATGCTAACTTGGACTGCCCTTCTTCTTCTTCTTTTTTCCTCTCTCTAAAACAGTAAAATTTGGTGCTTTGCTTTTGATCGTGATTAAGCAAAAACAAGCACACAGAGAGAAAAGATGAGAGAGGGAGTTTTTTATTGAAAAAATGGTGGTGTGTGGGGATTAATTAGGATGCTTTGCTGTGGACTGTACCGTTCTGGATTTTATTTTATTTTTATTTTTTTGCGTTTCCTTAATTTATTTATTTATTTTGGAAATAGTCAATCAATCACTATTTTTATTTTTATTTTTTGAAAAATGAAAATAGTGAGCAGTGAAATTCTAGATTCGGTGAGATTGGTGTTTCGTCCATTTATTGGTGGTGGTGCTGAGGGAGCGTCTTGAGCACCCGTGGTTATGTTACTTAGAGAGCCGGTGTTGGTGTCATTTGGCTCCGCCTGGGTTTTATTCAACAGAGACGGCTATGGAGATTTTTAAATCCCCATAAATACATAGATAGATGGGGTTAAAAAAAAGTTGTTTTTTTTAAATTAATACGGGTGTTTAGATTAAATTATGTATATCTCAATTAATTTTATATATTTTAAAATTAATGATCATATAAATACAATGATCCTTGAATTTATAAAACTTAAATTAATAATTTTTAAAAAACAAACTCAAATTTAAAATTTCTTATTTTAATATAGCTTCATAAGTTATCATTAACTCTTTTCTTAGTTTGCAGTTTATTTATGTGAAAGGTAATATTATAAATCATTCTGATATTAATCTTTTATTTATATTATATTTGTTGTGTTTGTAAATAGTATATTTTAGATTTAGAAATTCAAAAATATTTTTTAAAAAATATTTTTTTTATTTGTCTTTAGTTAGAAATTAAAAATATATTATATCATGAGTTAAAAAAAAAAACACTAACTTCGCCTGACTTTACTACAAATTGAAGCCCCGATGGTGGCGGGGATAGAGCCTTGCAATTTCCCTTCGAGGGCTATGGAGTGGGGTAGAGCCGTAGAGGTAAAACTGAATTCGGGGCGGCGATTCTTCACCTTCATGGGGTCTATTATCAAAGGAGAATATTTATCAATGAAGAGTATGTTTGACATCACTTATAAAAAAATAATTTTTTAATCTAAGTCATAATTTAAAACTTTTTTATATGAATAAACTATGTTTAGTGAAAATGACTAATAGTATAAGTTAGAAAACGTTTAGATTTTAATTCTTGATTAAGTTAAAATTTTGACTTAAATTTGCATTAAATTTTTTACTTGAGTGAAGATTTATTTATAATAACTTTTATATAAATCAAAAAATTTTAAAATAACTTAAATAAATTTATAAAAAGCGTACCAAATAAAAATCTACTATTTTCGTGGAATATTTTTTTACAATAGTTATTACTTTTCAATTCAGCACGGTGGAGTTGGAGCTCCTTAGTCATGTAACAACACAAGACAAAAAATCTGTTATTTACAATAAAGTATAAATTTATTTATGATAATTAAAAAAAAGAAAAATATCGATTTTAAATTATTTCTTTAATCACTAAGAATTGTTTCTTCGCAAGTAAAGAAAGTGAAATTTTTTATTTATTTATTTATGAGTTCTCATCGCTGTTGTGATAACTAGATTTGTTATTTTGAATTCAAAAATAAAAAGGAAACCGAATAAAAGTAATTCATGCAAATTAAATATCATATTTTTTGTAATTGGAAAAGACAAAAAATAATGTTTATGTTTAGAGATTTTTTTTCACAATGGTTGTTTACATGGGTTATGAGGAGCGTTTTGGTATTTTCATGTTGTTTTTTGAATTTTTGAATAAAAAAACGTATTAGCGTATGTTGTGCATCAACGAATGGATAACGTTACATCATTTAAATTACATGTGTGTCATCACCCAACAGCCAAACCCCGTCTTTTGTCGTCTCTTTTGATGTGCCTTCGTATCCTCTTCCATGTGGTTTGGCGTATGATGGTTAGGTTGTCGCTAGAGGTTGGTTTTTTCCCCCTTCTTTTCTCTCTCCTTACATGTAAAGTGCATAATTGTTTTTTTTTGTCAATTTCAGTCCTTATTCGGTTAATTTCTTATTTTGTTTTCATTCCTTTTATAGAAGTTTTGTTCCTTTTCTTTTTAGTCATTGAATTACAATTTCTGTGTGTTTTGTTTTTTATTTTGGTCCTTGCTCTTTTTTCTTTTTTTTATTCTCTTGTTAAAGTTTTTTTAGCTTTTAATTTCATTATTCGATTAAATTTTTTATTGTTTTATTTTTTTTTTCAATTTGACCCTTATTTTTCTGATTTATTTTTTCTTTTTGTTAAAAATATTTTTCAATTCAATTTAACCCTCCAGTTAAAAATTTGTTTTTCCCTCTGATTATTTTTATTTTTATTTTCACCCTCATTTTTTTAAATCCTTTAACGCGATTTATTTTTTTCATAGTTTCATCTTTCAACATTTTATTTATTAGAGATCTGACTTTGTGTGGTCTTGTCATTCTATATTAGTTTTTTTTTTAAATATCATCTTTGTGATTTTTCTCAATTTATTGTATACGAGTTTATCACAGGTTTTGCATGCTTTTTTTATAATGTAAGTTTTTTAAAAAACAATTGTCTTGTTTGTATTTGATTTTTCAAAATGTTATTCTAATTCATTTATACTTTTTTTTTTTGTTTTATACAAATAAATTTTATTTTTAAAAATAATAATTTTTTTTTTGTGTTTGGCCATGCGTAATATGTTTTTAGGGTGTGAGGTTATTAAGTCAATTTTTTCATTCTTAATCAAATTTTTTATTGTTTTATTTTTTTCAACTTGACCTTCATTCCTTTAATTTTTTTTTCCTTTTATTATAACTATTTTTTCAATTCAAGTCAACCCTTCAGTTAAAAATTCTTATCCCTCTAATTAATGCTACTTCTCACCTGTTTTTTTCAATTCTTTCATGTAATTATTTATTTTCCTGCTTTTATTTTTTGATATTTAATTTGTTGAAAATTGACTTTCATATGATCTTATTGTTTTATATTAGATTTTTTTTAATATTGATTTTGTGATTGTCCTTAAGTTTTTTCTATAAACTTATCTCGGTTTCATGATATAGATCACAATTTTTGCACGCCTCTTTTTAATATAATTTTTTTTAGTTGTTCTGATTCTATATATTTCATTTCTCAAGGTATTATTCTAATTAATCAATAATTTTTTAATACAAGTGTAGTTTAGTTTTTAAATAAAAAATACTTATTTTTAAATTATATTGTTGATGTGTGCAATCCTGTGTAATATTTTTTAAGGCGCAAGTTTATTAAGCCAGTCTTATTTGTATTAATCTTTTAAATCATGAGTTTTTTAAGATGTGAATTTATATTTTATTCATTTAAATAAATAAATTCGGTAAATATAATCAAATATACGTTTCATTTCATATTATGGAATATTTTAATCTTACTTGTATATGCTTTTTAATTTATATTATATTTTTTTTAATATAAAAGGCTTATGAAAGCAACCGGTATATCTGATATTTTTTTTAAAAAAATTATAACTCGTAGCAAAACACTTGTTAAATTGCTAGTAAATAAACAAAGTGACATGAATCGAAATGGTATTGAAAGACATCTTTTATATCTTATATTCATGCGCAATTAATTATTACGTGCAATTAGGGTTCCACATATACAAGCATGAGAGAAGGTGAACTGTATTGAATAAATTTTGTTCTATTTTTGTGCATCTAAGACCCTGATCATGTAGAAAAAAGATTTGTCTGAATCATGCATGATGGTGTGTTTATTACAGAATAAATTAATCTTATATTTGCCATGTACAGCCTATTTTATTAATTGAAAAACCACTAAAATGCCATCCTTAGAAGCAGAGACTGAAGTTCTCTTTAATTAAAAAAAAAAAAAATTGTAATGAAAGCGTCTTCTTTTCGAGAAACTCTAAACCACTAAATCCCTATTTGTTTTTTTTTTTTTAAGTATTTTTTTTAAAAAATAAATTTATTTTATTATTTTTATTTCAAATTAATATTTTTTGGTGATTTAAAATCATTTTAATGCGTTAATTTTTAAAATAATTAAAAATATATATTATTTTAATATATTTTAAAATAAAAAATATTTTAAAAAATTACTGAACCATACTTCCAATCGGTCTTAAAATGATTGCTTAGTATTGTTAATTTTGAACAACATCAAAGGAAACTGTTTATCTAAGTTGATTAACATTGATACTGACTCGCAATGTATTTGACAACGACGTCAATGGAGAATGGAGAAATAATCCACGATTGTGGGATGATTCCCACTACAATACGTGGAAGCATAATATCAGAATGCATAATCAGATATTTTCATGTATATCAGATAAGTGAAGCCTTGTTTAATCTTTATTTTGTTCTTAGATTTTTTATTAAATATAAATAATTTTTATTTATAAATTATAGTTGATAAATATATCATATTTATTGTTAATATTTTTTTTGGTTAAATGAAGGCCATAGATTAAGCCCGCCACGTCATAAAACATTTATTTTACTGCAGTGATAATTTTGGGTTTGATCATGGCCACATGCATGGGATCCATATCCAAAAATGAGTGATGGTCTGACGACCAGATATGAAAATAATACTATTTTTTGGTATGCATAGGAAACAGTGTTGGCTGTGGACCATAAGAGGACTCTTTTCTTTAACTCATTTTCGTGGGAAAAGCACTTTGGCATTGGATATGCATTGGAGTCAGCAGCGCTTATTTTTCACCGCTATCCAATGTGGACTCCAACAACAAAACAAAAGCCACCGACGAAAAAGAGTAGAAAAGGGAAGGACGTCGGTTCCTTGCGCAAGAGCCGTTGAAAAAACGACAAGCCATTTTGGCTCAAAAGACTTTCTAATGCTATCCGGTTTGGTGTTGCGATGGATTTGTTTTTTTTTTTTTTTTAATATATTAAAATAATATGTTGCTATAAAACAAATTATTTTTTATATTAATATATCAAAATCATTTAAAAATAAAAATAAAATTGAAGAAAAAAAATCTAATTTTAAAAAAACATTTGAAATGCAAAAACAAATAGGTTCTTAGACACTGTTTGAAAACGTGGGCCAAACAGTATTTTACAAAAAAAAAATTGTTTCAGATTAATTTTTATGAGTTATATTGTTTTAATATCTTGATGTTCAAAATAAATTTTAAAAAATAAAAAAATAATTTTTTTGATACATTTCAAAGTAAAAAATACTTAAAAAAATAATAATTTTTAACACAATACGAAATGTTGTCTTTTTCTAGGCTGTTTGGTTTTGTGTTTTTAGTTGTGTTTGGGTGTATTTTTAAAATATATTTTTACATAAAAAATATCAAATTAATATATTTTTAATATTTTTATTATTTTAATATATTAAAATAAAAAATAAAAAATATATTTTAAAAAGGTGCTGTGCACTAAAAAAAAGAAGAAGTTGGAAAAGCTGCACATTTGTAAGCAGAAATCTTTGCACGTTGTAGCCATCAATCATACCTCGTCACCACTCGAGTTCTGTCAAATTTAGTTATCTTGCGGATTTGAGTGATTGTACCCGAGAAAACAAAAGTGGGGTTAGCTTGCGTGGCCACTGCCACGCTCATAAAAGGTGCGGGCATCTCATGTAGCCCCCAGCACTCGTGTCTCCTCGACGAATCATTGTTATAAAATGACCGGACTTGAAGATTCCACCTAGTAATTTATTCATTATTATTTTTAGGTCGTTGAAAATTTCTATTTCTTTTTTTATTAAAATCAAAAGTTAAATTTACACGAATCAATTTTGTAATTCAAAACAATAAAAAAATTAATTCAACCCAATAACTCAAGCGGATAGGTAAGGTCTCAAAATATAATTTATATTATTATTTAATATATTATTTTAATTGAAAGCCTTTTAAGTTTAGAATTTGTACAAACTCACATCATCTTGTGCTTATTTTTTTATCAAATAAATAAGGATGATAAGATTCAAACTCGTGACCACTTGATTATCGATGCTCTAATATCATATCAAACAACTATTTTCACTCAATAGCTTAAGCAATTAGATAAAATCTAAATATAAGATTTATAGCATTCTCTGACAAAAATATAATTTACTTTGGATTGAAATAATATTTTTACTATTTTACTTTTCATTTTAAAATTCAGTGATTTCGATAGCAAAGGGTATTATTGTTATTTTTATAGGACTCGTTGATTATTATCAAATTGATTAAGTTGATTGAAGTAACATTCTTTATATATATATATATATATATATATATATAATTAATTAAATTACCATGGATACCACAAAAATTAAACATAACATGAAGGGTCCTTTCAGTATTTTCAATTGTTTTGGCATGGTAAATTTACTTTTATTGCCCTCTGACTTTAAGAAAAAAGGCCTGGACTTAGGAGTGTTACATTTATCATGGTTTTCATGTAATTGTCATGTTATATCACGGGCAAAATGGTTATTTCATGAGTATGGAAAATATCAATAAATAAATAAAGTTGGTGGATAAATAGTGAACACTGTATTTGGACAAAGCGTGTATCGATGTGGGGTGGTTGAGCAACAACTTCCAGCAGGGATGAGCAAAAAAATCGAATAACCAGTAAAACCAAAAAAAATTAACTAAAAACACCGAATTAACTAATTAAAAATTTACAAAAAAATTCCGGTTTGGTTTGGTTTCTAAAGTCTAAAACCGATTGAACCGAACCGAATTGGTTCAACCAAGCCAACACTTATATAAAAAAAAAGTATAAATAGGATGTTTTTCTAACTTTAAACCTAAATTAGCTTTCTTCTAAAAACAAAACTAGCTGTCCCCTTCCTTGCTCTCTTGTTTTTAAACTATCCTTCCTTTTGTTTTTCTTCTAATTTGGTCTAAGTTCTTTTAATTTTGAATAATTTATCAAATTTGATTTTTTTTTTATAACTTCACCTCTTATTTTTTTAGGTGGTTTTTAAAATCATTTTTTTTTTACATTTTCATTTTTTTTAGTTTTTTTTCTCTATTTTTCCTAGAGAATCTTTAAAAATTGATTTTTCCCCCTCAAATTAATTCCTCAATATTAAATTGATTGGATGTTGAGCTTTTCAATTAAACTTGAGTATAAGATTTAACAGATTACAGGCTTGATAAATTAATCAGGTTTTGAAAGGTTCACCCGAGTTTATCTTCTTCTTCTTCTTTTTTTGTATTTTTTAGCTATTTTTTTTAATTTCTTCATATTTTAAGCTTATTTTTATATAAATATCATATAACCCATAGTTTTAAAACTTGGATCAACTCGGCGGGTTGATTTTGAGCTTTTTTTATTTGGTGTTTATTTAGTTGGAAATCAGGTCTAATTTTTTTTTTAGCTTTTTTCTAAAAACAAAACAAAACTATGAAATTTTTTAGCGATTTAACAAATGACATTGATTATTTTTTGTTTTTGTTTTATTGAATTTAGTTTTTTTAAATAATTTTTTTAATTAAATTAATTGGTTGAATATAAAAATTAAATGCTCGTTTTAGGATATTTATTTAATTTGCTTTCAAAATCGATGCTTTAACAGTGCATACAATTACTTTCTGCCACATAAGTCTTAAATTATTAGTACTTATTTAAAAATATCAATGTCAATTGTCATCTGAATATATTTTTTATATTAAAAAAGAAATTGTCCGGCCTGTGGTCTAACTATGCGATAAAAGCATTGACTGTTGCAAACACTTGTCTGTTGAAGAGTGAAAAAAACTTCATCGGATGGCTGTAAATAACCATGCCATCCATTCTTCGATAAAAAGCTATTCTTGCTTGTCGAAGACAAAAAACTCGTTTGCCATCCACCCTGACAGATGACGGGACGAGCATGCGAAATTAAACGTTAATTAAAAAAAAAAAACTAAGTCTAGAAAAATATTTTTTTTGAATCCATTTTTCAAAATTTTTTTATTTATCATTAATAAAATTAATCAATAAAAAATACTTTTCAATCAAATAAAAAATTAACTTATCTATGAAAAAGTATTTTCCTTTCAATATTACAAGCTTTGATATTGTCCTCGAATTGTGCGCGCAAATCCAACACGAACACGAAGGCCATATATCTTCCCAAACATGAACAGTTCCTTGACAAACAAGCATCATAGGTTGAACTCTTATGACTTTTTATCTGCTTTTTCACAGTTAGGTAAAAGAGTTGGGCTATAAACTCCAGACATCCCTCTTGAATTATTAAATATTTTCATTAAACGGAAACTTGTGTTTGAATGAACCGAACTTATACGTGGGAGGATTTGTTAAATATCCATGTAAAGGATAAATATCAGATATTGAAAAGGAGGGAAAATATTATTTTATGAATTAAAATATGCCAGAATAGTATTTTCCGTATATAAAAAAATGCAAATTCTTCTTTATCTCATCCCCACATACGAGTATCAAAGGCCAGTTAAGAATCCATGACATCTTTTTTTTCCTGAAAAGTTACCAAGGAAGCTAGTGTGGAGAGATCAGGCATGTGCCATTCCCTGTATACATCCTTGAAAACAAGATCACATACGGAAGACCTTTCAATCTCCACCATTCCCTTCCACGAAAATAATAAATTGGTAGTTTGGTACCACTAAAGTGGATATTAATATGTGACGACGACGGCGACGACGATGGAGAATTGGCCACTTTGAATTGAAATTTGATTCTACAGTGCCTTCTAGAATTTAATTTGAAGCCTAGGATCGACTAATCAAGCTCTGTTCATAAACTGTAAGAGAACAACCAAGGAAATGTCCCTCTCACAAATTTTCAATGAATTATAATTAAACCCGCCCGGGGAGACCATTTCTTTGTCAAAGTCATGTAACCTAACTACAGGGCCGGACGCCATCATGCACAACCACTAGGAAACGGGACTCCTTATTTTTATTCCAACCTGAATTGACTCTTTGGTTTTGAGCCTTTATCTTCTTGTATTTTAAGCACTGTTAACGTGGAGACGCAATACGATATTGCAAGCTGTAACGTTAGGATGATTTGATAGCATGTTTTGACCTAAACTCTCTCTGGAGATTGTATTTAGGGCTGGATTTTATAAGCTTTTGAAGAAGGCCCCTGATTAGTTTAACATTTAAATTTGGAACATGGTTTAAGCTGAGCGGGCCGAGTTCCTGAGTCAGACAAAAAGAAGTTTACAAGTCGCTGTGAAGAGCCAAAAAGTGGGAGAACATGGATTTTATTAGAAACTATTATATTTTGATAACTTTTAGGTAAATCAGCCCCTATACAACATGGGGTGGTGGCGCAGTTGGCTAGCGCGTAGGTCTCATAGCTTCTGAGTTATCCTGAGGTCGAGAGTTCGAGCCTCTCTCGCCCCAAGAAAGTATTTTTTTTTCCCCTTCATACAGGGAAAGGGAACAATTGCTAGCTACCTCTCCTCTCTTTTCATGTTCTTCCCTTTTCTTTTAAAGCAGAACTACTAATCGTCGACGATGGAAAAGCTTGAGTTGGGACCAGCTGGCTATGTGCACTCACGGTAGAAGCATATATACCAACATTGGAGACCTTTCTTTGGTTGTCGCATGTGTACTTCCCTTGAGACTTAGGCCTTTGGCATCGAGTAAAAATGAAATGCTCGCACTACTGATGTGATGAACATGGAGCCGTTCCAGAATATCGCATCCAATCTATATTCTAGGACAAGACATCGTGTTTCCACAAAAGCATTTTGAGAAGTGAGGGATCACTAAGATCTATCTCATCATGATGAAGATAAGAGGGTGAGCTAATTCTCTTCAGTCATCCTGATTTGCACGAGTTATAGAACAATCTGATTAACATGGATTAATCTAAACATAACTAAAAACATTCCAAGAAGGCATTTTCCCGTAAGTGAACATACTTTTACAAACCACCGAATTAATGCCCACTATATTCCTCCAAATGTTGTGGAGCCTACCCTTCCCATATTTCACCAAAGCCTACTATCCTTTGAGTCGACACCTTCCATGTCACAGTCCCACCAGCCAGAAAAATGACGATCTCTTCTTTGGTCTTCGCATGTGTTCTTGGGACTTTGGTCTTCGGTATTGAGCAAAAATGAAATGCTTGCCATATTCGATGTGATGTACATGGAAGTAAGACAAGTTCCAATCTATATTCCAGAATATGGCATCCGATTTATATTCTAGAACAAGACATCATGTTTCTACAAAACCATTTTGAGAAGTGGAGGGATCACAGGGATGTCATCAGGATGACGATGTAAGAGGGTGAGCTAATTCTCCAGTCATCCTGATTTGCACGAGTTACAGAATTATCTGATTAACATATGTTAATCTAAACATAATTAAAAACATTCCGAGGTGTTTTCCGCAAGTGAACATACTTTCACAGACCAATTAACTAGTGCCACTCTATTCCTCCAAATGTAGTGGAGCCTACCCCTTCCCATATTTCACCATAGCCTACTTCCTCCGAGTCGACACCTTCCATGTCACAGTCCCACCAGCCGGAACCGTTTGCATCTGTCAGCAATAAAATGAGCCACTACGTCTTAGTGCAAAAGAAAGCATATAATTTCAACAAAAAAAGCTTTTAATTTCTCTTGTAGAAAGCATACTCACAATGATTGTAGAGAGGCCTTTGTTTTTTGTTGCCAATGAAGCTTTCTTTTCTTCCTTTTTGATTGGGACTTGGATGAACTCCCAAAACTAACGAAGGCTTTCGTGCAGTATGGTTCTGGCCACCACCTTGCAAACCCGATATAAAATTCATAAACCATAAATAAAAGGCCGTAAGAGTGAAAAGGTTCAGTGTATTTGAAAGTGATGGTTGGACTTGCCAGTGAAATTTGATTTTTGCAAAAATGGGTTAAGAACCCAACAGATGATTACTGAATGTCAGTATCTTTGGTTTTAGATTTTTCATGCTCATTTCTTTTTCTGCCACTCTGCTCGAAAATCTTCATGTACTAGGATAGCATCAACTATGAGTCATGTTTTCAAAATCAAACAAATACTCCTTAGAATTTGAACATTCTACAATTCAGTTGCCCTTCTTTATTGACTAAATCTTAGAAATTTCTTCCATTTTCTTGGCATAATAATGTTTATGGCATTACTTCATTAATGATTAAGATTTTTAAGGTTTAAGGAATAAAAGTCCAAGATGTAGTGTGATAAATCAAGCATAACTCTTAATTCAACCATTAGATTAAGCTGAAATTTTGATAGAAGATTTTGAAGTTTCATGTTTTTTTTTTAGTTAAAATTTCACGAAGATTAGTGATAAAGAAGGCGTTCAAATAAAGCTTGGAAGTTATCATGCGAGAATGTTTTTATTTACCTTATTGTATTTGATTTTTTTTTTTCTATTTAGATTAAGACTTTTAATTTGATTAGTACTATTTAGAAATCTTAATGCTAGATGGATTCTATTAATTAGACAAGTTTTAATTAATAACCATTTCCTATAAAGAATTTTAGTTTTAATTAGAAATCACTAGAGAGTTTATGACCAATATAAATAAGGGTATCTAGTTTATTTAAAAAAAAAAACATTATTATTTATATTTTTAATAAAACATTAGAGAGTTTTCTCTAAATTTCTCTACAATTTAAGTATGTAATCTTTAGGTTTAAGAACCCTAGCTTTATCCATATTATGCACCAAGTTATTTATCCTGTTTGATGGCAAAGATAGGTCTGGCAATTAGACCCATACTAACATCAAATAAATTATAGAGATGCATATAGATTGGGAAACTACATATCATGTTCAAGACATGCGTATGATCTATTCTATGCATTATGTATAATAGAAATCTTATAAGGATTTCCAGAATCCCAATTACCCTAGCTTATCAGGTTTTCCTGATTTCCTCGACCAACTGTCTGACGTTAAATACAAAAAAATGCCTAACAGTGCTACTGATTTCACTGGATCCCTCACGAGAAAAGGAAATATGTAAAAATTTCTCATTTTGGGAAGGGATTAAGCATTAGGCCACCTAGAATCACGCACATACTTGGGCCCAAGCTAACTGTTTTTCTTTTACACGGGAAATCACAGTAGCATAAAACACAACATCAAATTAAATGTTTTTCTGGCAACCAAACAGAAAGAGTAACAATTCCGAATGGCTTGAAGCAAAATATTAAATGAAATAGAGAGTGTGAACTTGCTATACAAGATAAGGCATACCTCCAAATAGGTTCCTCTTTCTGGATCCTGGCACATCATTTACAGTAGAGGTTCCTACTTTACCAACATGACTTGAACCTATAACAGATGAAGTGGTGGAGGTTCCAAAAGCACAATCACCAGATGAACCTAAGCCAAATGAAGAGCTAGAAGTTTGTTTTTCACTGAATGGACCCATACCATCTCCCTTTTCACCATCACCGACCGAAATTACATCATCTCCCTTTTCAACTCTCGTAGGCTTAAACTGCTGAAAAACCAAATCATCAAGAACAGAACCCCTTTCTTCCTTTTCCTTTTGAACCTCAATTTGTAGATCAGTAAACCCGCCACCATTGCTAGGAGGACATAACGGCGTCCAAAAAGGCCTTGACTTCCCCTGTAAGAAGATTATACCATTTTCCTCAAAACCCCCAAATTTAAACGAGATCAATGCATGTTCAATCCGTTCTTCATTCTTTACAGCCTTAATAAAAATCTAAAACCCCACTAAAATAAGCTCAATCAAAAAAGTTACTTCTGTTTGGTATCCAAGAAAATCAAGAACAGAAGATCTAACCATCAGATTTATAGTTGTTTAAAGCTCAAAACTAAAACCTCCATCAAAAGTCATCAATCAAAGAGCAGCTAAAATAGGCTTCATAATTGAAAAGGCAAACTGAAAAACAAAAACACATAAGCATAATTCTGTTTCACGTTTCCCCAATTTTCTCTGCAGCCAAACAGCAGCTACTGAAGAATTAACTAATTACCTTAACTGTTTTGGCTAGGACAGAACTTTTGTGCAACTTCTTGTCAAGGAAATCAGAAAAAGAAATGCGGGGGCTCTTCTTTGAATCTTCCCTTTGCTTGTCTTGATTTGAATCTTTAGCGCTACTGAAAATCAAACAAAAAAAAGCCACAATCTTTAGCACTAATTACGCATAAATCATCCGTTAAAAAAAATTAAGAAACAGATGATAATGATAAAATCCCAGGGATGGTTTGGTTACGGATTTGAAGAGCGAAAGATGAAAGATGAAGGAATTGATCGTTGACCCAAAACCCTAATTGTATTTTGCTTTGAATGCATTTCTACTCGTTTGCTTTCCTTTTGAACAAAAGAAAATCTTCAAGTCCGATACCTTTTGTTTCATGGTCATACATTATTAGTTTTTTGAGTTTTGGCGCTATAATTTTAAATCTTACGTGAAAATAATTTGTCTGTTAATTTGGAGCGGGATATTTTTTTCAAGTCTCTATCTCTTAACTCTCATTTTTATCCTTGGCCCGGTCGTAGGGTGACTCCGAAAACTTGGTATAAAATTGTTTCTCTCTTTTTATTCTCCATTAATTTTTGAGTGCTAAAATTTAATTTTTCCATAGAAGGATTTTTAGATAAGTTTAAAGTTTGAATTGATGTACTTATGGGAAATTATGCGTGTACGAGAAAACCTATATTTAAAATTTGATTCTTGAAAATAAAACCTAATAACATTAAAACTTTCGTTTTATTCTTGAAATCTTTCGAATTATACAACAAACGCTAGGAACAAGTTCTCGGTATATCAAAAATTAATATATTTTGATAAAACAATTTATATAATTTGATAAAATTAAATATGTATTTATATAAGTTTTAAGCCTAAATAAATAACTTGGATGTATTAAAAAGATAACATAAATCATATTTTATAACTCTACTTCAATTCCTTCAATTTCCTAGCTAACCTGTCCTTCATAAGAGAGTGCTCTCCTGTTTCAATCCTCTATGTTCTCAGATCCTTGTAGCCCAAAGAGAGAGGGAGATAAGAGTTTATTTTGTAACTCGTTACTTGCATTATAGGAGATAGCTGTATTTAGAGAGGTTAAGCTTAAAATAAGGGAACAGAGTTTCTTGCAACACATCTCTAAAATAGAAAGAAAAATTGTGGACAGCATTGGCCCATCAAGCTCAACGTGGCTTTCCTCTCTAGTTTCATAATTTTGGTGTAAGAAAGAAAATCAATCAAGAAACGAAAAAGTAAAACCATTTCTATGTTGCAGCATTGGGTTTTCTGAAGAAAACACCAATGTCACAACAAAATCAATGGTTTTTCTGAAGAAAACACCAATACACAGATATTAATGCGCATGGCAACCTCATCAAAACCAAAAGGGAAGACTTTGTCATCACAAGCATCAAGTGCTGCTCGTCCACAACCGGCTGTGAAATTTGCACGCCGGACATCTAGTGGACGCATTGATAGCTTTTCACAAGATGACGATATGGACTTGTCAGGTGAATATTCAGGACAGAGTGACTACATCAATTACACTGTTGTCATGCCCCCTACCCCTGATAACCAGCCAGCACGCCCGTCGTCAGAGAATAAATCTGATGGGACGAAGAGCCGTCTTGGTTCTGAGGCGCAGCATCGGTCCAGGCAGGGAGGAGCGCGAGAAGATGGTTACGGAAGCCATGGTGGCAGCAATGGCGGTGTGAAAATGGAACGAGGAATGTCAATAATGAAATCAAATAATAAATCAATGTTGTTGAGGAGTCAAACTGGAGATTTTGATCACAACAGGTGGTTGTTTGAGACAAAAGGAACCTATGGTGTTGGAAATGCATATTGGTCAGAAGGAGACAATTATGGTCAGGATACGGAGTTGAGTATGTCCGATTTTTTGGACAAGCCTTGGAAGCCACTCACTAGGAAGATTAAGGTTCCTGCAGCTATTCTCAGCCCTTACAGGTGCACGTTTTATTTTGTAACAAATGCATTTAACATAACATGAGCATGGTATATGGGAGATGGAACTTCATTCCTTGAATGTTTGCTGATGGTATTATGCCCTTCAAGTTCTATAGAATACCTTTAGCCTTCGCAGAAATGGAAAAAAAAAAAAAATGAAGGTTGGAAAACAGAATAAAGCTAGCTTATGCTTGCTGCTTGACAATTTTGCAGAAAGCTGAGTTTACCCTCGAGTTTATTTATGCTAGACCTTAGAATATAAAGGTTCCAGCTAAATTAAGGAGGGTATTTAGGCTTTTTATCCTTGTAAAATTTAGCTTTTGAATCTGCTAACATAAGCTTTGTATGAACAGGATACTTATAGTGATCCGTTTGATAGTTCTGTTTTTCTTCCTAAAGTGGAGAGTTCAGAATCCCAATCCTGATGCAACGTGGCTGTGGGGGATGTCTATTGTTTGTGAGATTTGGTTTGCAATCTCATGGATACTAGACATTTTCCCTAAGTTTAACCCAATCAACCGATCCACTGACCTTGCTGCTCTGCGTGACAAGTTTGAGAAGCCCTCCCCTGCAAATCCTCATGGCCGGTCAGACCTCCCAGGAGTTGATGTTTTTGTCTCCACGGCCGATCCTGAGAAGGAACCTCCCCTTGTCACATCCAACACAATTTTATCGATTCTTGCAGCTGACTACCCTGTTGAGAAACTGTCCTGCTACATTTCTGATGATGGTGGTGCCATACTCACCTTCGAGGCTATGGCTGAAGCTGTTCGATTTGCTGAGGTTCTGTTACAATTTTGAACACCAAAATGATAAAATATTGTTTAATTCGGAAAATGTTAACCCTTAAATCCAGTGAAACACAAGCTGTGGTTCCATTAATCTTTGTTAGAGATTGAATTTACAAACATACGGATAGGATTTACATGCTATAACTAGGAATTCTTTGTATGATTGTTTGCACAGGTTTGGGTGCCGTTTTGTCGAAAACACGACATTGAGCTGAGGAATCCGGATAGTTACTTCAACCTAAAAACTGACCCCACCAAAAACAAGAAGCGGCCTGATTTTGTCAAGGACCGCCGTTGGATGAAGAGAGAGTATGACGAGTTCAAGGTCAGGATCAATGGTCTGCCTGAAGCAATACGAAGGAGAAGCAAATCATTAAACTCTAAGGAGATGAAGAAGGCTAAAAGTCTAGCCGGGGAAAAGAATGGTGGTTCCTTGCCACCAGAGGGGGTCGACGTCCCCAAAGCTACATGGATGGCTGATGGTACCCCTTGGCCTGGCACATGGCTGAATCCAACAGATGATCACAAAAAGGGGGACCATGCTGGAATCTTGCAGGTGATTACACTACTAAATGATTAGTGAATAAATAGGCACAAACTCCTCATCTCACACCCATTTATATACCCGTGTTAATGGAAAAGCAGCAAGTAATTGCTTATAGAGTATGGAATGGTCTCTCATTACTCAAGTCAAGAGCTTGAAGGAGCTCACAACCATTCATCAGGATTAGGTTTTTCGTTGTTTCACAAGTATTATTCCATCAGTCAGCAATTTTTTTCTACAGATTGAAAGAGGAACATAACATCAAAGTTTGTTCATATTTATGGCTTCTGTAACCCTGTTTAATATTTTCTTGAACAGCTTCTGTTCTAATATGTCTCTTCTGCTGAAATAACTTTTGAAACTTGAATCTGTTTCCATGCAGGTAATGAGTAAGGTCCCAGCAAATGATCCAGTGATGGGTCATCCAGATGAGAAAAAATTAGATTTCACTGGAGTTGACGTTAGGATACCAATGTTTGCATATGTATCACGTGAAAAGAGGTCTGGCTTTGACCACAACAAGAAGGCTGGAGCCATGAATGCGTTGGTTAGAGCTTCAGCTATATTGTCCAATGGACCATTCATACTCAATCTGGACTGTGATCATTACTTCTATAACTGTCAAGCTATAAGGGAGGGAATGTGCTTTATGATGGACCGTGGTGGTGACCGCATATGCTACATCCAGTTTCCACAAAGATTTGAAGGGATCGACCCGTCTGATCGATATGCAAATCACAACACTGTCTTCTTCGATGGTAATGCTTTGGATTTTACTTTAAACTCTGCAATAAAAGTGGTAACATCTTTATTATCAATATAGTCTTCAAGAATTTGAAATGGCTAAGCATACTTTAGGCTCTACTCTTCCCAGTCTTAGTGGGGATCTCTGTCCATCAAAATAAACCTGTCGAACTAAAAATAAACCTTCTTGCAAACAGGAAGTATGCGAGCACTGGATGGTCTTCAAGGTCCTGTGTATGTAGGAACAGGGTGCATGTTTCGTAGACATGCACTATATGGGTTCCTTCCACCAAGGGCAAACGAGTACTTGGGCATGTTCGGCAGTACGAAAAAAAGGGCTCCAGGTTTTAAGGTTCAATTAGAAGACGAGTCTGAGACTCAGTCCCTCACATCACACCCTGACTTGAACCTGCCAAGGAAGTTTGGTAATTCAGCCATGTTCAATGAGTCTATAGCTGTTGCTGAATACCAAGGACGGCCACTCGCTGATCACAAATCGGTAAAGAATGGCAGGCCTCCTGGTGCACTTCTCCTGCCACGTCCTCCTCTACATGCACCCACGGTTGCCGAGGCAATTGCTGTCATCTCTTGCTGGTAATTAGTCAGATCAATACCTTGCTAGCTATATCTATAGAATTCTTTGTTTACGAAGGGCCTTATTTTTTTAGTTACACCAATCAAATTCTGAACAGGGTGTTTTGATGTTGAGCACAGGTATGAGGACAAGACTGAATGGGGGGACAAGATAGGTTGGATCTATGGCTCAGTCACAGAAGATGTGGTGACTGGTTATCGGATGCACAACCGTGGGTGGCGGTCTGTGTACTGTGTAACAAAGAGAGATGCCTTCCGGGGCACAGCACCAATCAATCTCACTGACCGCCTTCACCAGGTGCTACGATGGGCTACTGGTTCGGTCGAAATATTTTTCTCTAAAAACAATGCTTTCCTAGGAAGCCGGCGACTGAAGTTCTTACAGCGAATCGCATACCTCAATGTCGGCATTTACCCCTTCACCTCCTTCTTCCTAGTCACTTACTGCTTCCTCCCTGCACTTTCCCTTTTCACAGGAACCTTCATTGTTCAAAGCCTTGATATAACTTTCCTTTGTTACCTCTTAACCATCACTGTAACACTAACTCTCATCTCCGTTCTTGAAATAAAATGGTCCGGCATTGGGCTCGAGGAATTGTGGCGTAACGAGCAGTTTTGGCTCATTGGTGGCACCAGCGCTCACCTAGCTGCTGTGATCCAAGGCCTTCTAAAAGTCACTGCTGGCGTTGAGATTTCTTTCACGTTAACCTCCAAGTCAGCAGGTGAAGATGAAGACGATGCTTTTGCTGATCTTTACGAGGTCAAATGGACAAGTCTCTTCTTAATGCCACTCGCCATCCTGGTAGTCAACATTGTTGCCATAGTTATTGGATGCTCGAGGACATTATACAGTGTGATACCAGAATGGGGTAAGTTGATGGGAGGACTCTTCTTCAGCTTCTGGGTGCTGTCTCACATGTATCCATTTGTGAAAGGTCTGCTGGGAAGGAGAGGAAGAGTGCCGACAATTGTATATGTCTGGTCAGGGCTGGTTGCAATTACTGTGTCCTTGCTTTGGATATCAATAAGTAGTGAAAATCGTGGAAACCTTCAAGTGTAATGTCAGTTCGAGACGGAGGAGGGGAGGGGAGGTTGGAGGCACCGTGACAGATGCTCCGAAGAGTTGTGTTCATCATAATTACCAACTGGGAGATTCTTCTTTCCAATCATCTCTTCTTTTACTCTCTTTTTCTTCCTCGATGTAATTCTTCAAGAAGCATTTCATTAGGCAAAAAAGTATTATAGACATGGCTGGCATCAGAAACTTAGCAATGCTCGGTAGCTTCGTTTTAGATCACTTTCTGGAAACATGACAGCATTTTATCCTCTGCCATTGTTTTCAATATCAAATCACATGTCGTACGAGCTTGCACACCCTTTCCTACCTTATATATTATAAAACCCGACCCGGTAGTTGACCCGATAAAATGACCGGGTCACGGGTTTTGTGGGTCAACCCCTCTCCTTAAATATAAAGATTAAAGAAATCAAACTGATACATCATCCCCGAACCGCAAAACCCAGTAATGAATTGCTTTGCTTACCTTTTTCTACCCATTTTTAGCATAAGCAGCCGAATGGAAAATAAAATACTTGGGTAGCTAAAATTTAAGCAGTAGCACAAATATAGAATGGTATTAGCTTCCAGCAAATCCAAAAGATTCCTTAAAAATTACAATAAATCATAAAACATAATAATAAGAAGAAATAAAGCTCACATATGTTCACCATTACAAAGCTAATCAATCAACAAGAAGATCAAAAACTAATAATACGGGCAACATGGAGGAAATGCCTTCACAATCAGTGCTCAATGTGAATATGTTAATGAAGAATGAAACCGACAACAACAAAGTTCATGTTTGCAAATCATATCAGATGTTTCTCTTCATAGGTGACTAAAGGATGGTTGTCAAATGAATACTGTTTTTCAATTACTTGTTCCAATCCGAAGAAGAGCTTAAAAAACAACCATTTAGGTGTTCCAATAGTAAGAGCTTGGGACCAAGAGGTTTGTTCCCTCTATGGTCTCAGGTTCGAGCTCTAGGTTCCTCATATGATGACCACTGGAGGCTTACATGGTTGTTAACTTCAGGGACCGTGGGATTAGTCGAGGTACGCGCAAGCTGATCCGGACACCCACGTTAAACTAAAAAAACAAAAAGAGCTTAAAAAGCACGGAAAAAAGAGGGAATCATTCAAAATCTGCATCAATTGTTTGCAATAAAAAATCTCAACAAAGAAAAAAACATGAAAAAATAAGCAGTATAAGGAAAATAGAGCACCTGTAGAAATAAACACCCATTTCTCCAATGAAATCTCAACCAATTATTGTGCAAAAGATAACAGAGAAGGAAATTAGGGGCGGGCTGCTCTTCTCAGAAAATTAGGGCAGAGACTAATTAATTAGTTGTTGAACTTTCGTTTCACTGCCACCGACTCAAAGGAAAGTTAATGTATATATATGCCGGGTTTCGTTCGGGTTACCGGATCAACCAGGTTTGACCATTTTTTGCGCAAGCCGGTTTTTAACCTTGCCTAAACCAGTCTATCCACTAGGTCAGTTGGGTCCTAGATCGACTCGCGGGGCCAGTCCATGTTTAATAACAGTGCTACCTTGAATTTGTATACGTGTTTTTATTTCTTATTTTCAAATTAATAATAAGGTAGATTTTTAATAATAAATGCCTTCAATTTCATAACAATTAAAAGAGCATGTATATCTCTAGTCAATAATTTAGAGTTTTGTATTAGCTATTTGACCAGCACTCTAAAACAAGCTATGTATCTTTTCTATAAAAAAATTTATATTTATAGCTTTTTTTGACATGTTTCTATATATAAATAAATCTTAAATATAAATTGAAAAGTTTATCCATATATCTAATCAAATAAATTAAAAATTCCATACACATGCATATTTTTCATGTTCATACTTACTCCAATAAGTTCATTTGTTAAAGCCTTCTATTCCATAACAATTAGAAGAACATGTATATCTCTAGTCACATGATTTAGAGTTTTTTATTAGCTATTTGACCTACATTCCTCAGCAAGTCATGTATTTTTTCTATAAAAAAATTTATACATATAGGTTTTTTTAGCGTGATTTTATATATAAAAAAAACTTAAATCTAAATCAAAAAGTTTATGGATATATCTAATCAAATAAATTAAAAACTATAGAAATGAAAAAAATCATTAACAATAAATAAAAATAAAAATAAAAATAATCAAGAGACATATATATATCAACATATTTGACCATGCAACACGAATTTTTGATCTAATTGTTTTTAATGACTTTGTTTGTTAAAATTGAATTTTTATTTAATTAAATAATAAAAAAAATAGACATATAATAAAATTAATTGAATAAAATTTAAAAAATATCATTAAAAGTTACATTTAACTTTCATGAAATATTCTAATTCATCAAGTATTCTAATACTTTCATCAAATATTATGAAAGGTTAAATTTAATTTTTAGTTATTTTGTTTGTATTTAACTTTTAAAGTGATTATTCTAATTCATCTGTAGCTTTTTTATAAAAAAATATTTTTAAAAATATAAATATTTATTTTTTGGTTAATCATTTTAAAAATTAAATGCAAACAAAATAACTAAAAAATCATTGATATTTAAAAGAGGTTAAATGAACAGGATAAAAAAAAGAATATTAATTAAAAAATTATTTAAAAAAAACATATTAAAAGAAGGCATTTATTATTAAAAATCTAGAGGAAAAAAAAAAAGATCTGTTGTACTTAAAAAGCCCAGCTGGCGCCCCTTTTCAGCTTATATTTTTAGCATTTTTTATTATTTTGATATAAGATACAAAATAAATTTTTTTTTAATAATTTTATTTTTTTAAAAAAACTCCAAATTCAAGATCAGCCATCAAATATTCGGGCGTGGGTGGTTGCACCTAGTTTGTTTGAAAGATGCTAGGCTTTCATGTTCATGTGAATTGACAAGCGATCAAATCCTTATAAATAAAATATTCTAAGAGCTCAAAATTTCAATAAGTTTTCAAAACCCCTTTTTTCTAAGTGGTTCTCTACTGTACTAGAATTTGAAACAATCAATATTTTCTTATCAATTTTTATTAAGAAAATATCTGCTTTAGATTTGAAATTATATTTAAAATCATTTTAAAAATATATTTAATTTGAAAAATATATTAAATTAATATCTTTTAATAATTTTAATATGTTAATATCAAAAATAAAAAAAAATATTATTTTAATATATTTTCAAATAATAAATATTTTAAACATACACTAAGTTGAAAAGAATAAAATCTACCTTTTCAAACATGTCCCAGGACAGTGCCAACATATTCTTTTCACTGAGTATAACGGTTGAAAACAACTTTTCCTTTAAATTAAAAAATAAGAGCATCTTATTAGAAAACTCTCAAAATTCAAAATAACAAGTAAAAAATAACGTTCAAATAACATAAACTTTTTATTAGAAAAACTCTCAAAATTCAAAATATAAATTCCGTGTGAAACCCAAATTATTCAACAAATTTATATGATTATTTATCTCATTTTTCTAGGGATGATAATTAATATTTACAAGTTCATTTTCTTTATATTCATATCTTATTTATTATTTACTAAGTAAAAAATATTAATATTCATAAATAATTCATGGAGTTTCGAATATTCAATAAATATATATTATCTACTATTATTTATTAATCAATAAAAAATTAAAAATAATAATTAATATATATATATATATATATATTTAAAATACGTATATATATATTAAATAATAAAATAATAAATATTATGACAGGGAAATTTTTAAATATACATCCCTACCCTTTCCTACGTACAACTCCCTATGCTCCTCTCTCTCATCCGTTCCACGTTTCCACTATTTATAGGTAAAATAAATAGATAAAAACAAATACCACTCTGTAATAAATAAATAAACAGACAAATCCAGCAAATAAACTCCTCTTTCTCTCCGATCCTCTCATCTCTCTAGTTTCGTATCTATTGTTGAATATTTGATTTGATCATCTGATCCTCTTGGGGTTTTTTTCTTCGGGAAATAAAGGACAGGAGGTGGAGATGGGGCAACAATCATTGATCTATAGCTTTGTGGCAAGAGGAACTGTGATTCTTGCGGAGTACACGGAGTTTAAAGGCAATTTCACTGGCATCGCTGCACAATGTCTTCAAAAACTTCCCGCTTCCAATAACAAGTTTACTTATAATTGCGATGGCCATACCTTCAATTACCTCGTTGAAGATGGATTCAGTACGGTCCTCTCCATTTACATCACTCGATTTATTTTTTATTTTTTATAATTTGATTTGGCCTGTTGCGATATTATTATTGATTCCGATCTCGATCCTTTGCGTTTTTTTTTCTTTATTATGGTTTTTAAGGCTTGATCTCTGTTCGTTGTTTTGGTTGACTTTTATTGACTGACCCGTTTGTTTGACCGATTCATTTGAATGTATTTTTCATCTGTTTTTATTAGCAGTCAATTTGTTATTGCTGGTGATTTACGTGGGCTGATTAGGTATCAGAATCTATGGATTCGGATCATGTGATGATACTATTTTCTGAAAATAAATGGAATGGTTTATGGTTAGATTTCAAAAGATTCTCATTTTCTGTTCTTCTGGGAGGTTATTTTTTTTTTGGCATTTAATCCTAGTGGTTTAACGCTTTGAATAGCCCTCACCTTGCTAATCTTCAATAGGTGTCAATGCTGGCTGACTAGTTCTTTTTATTTGTTAATCCTCTTTGAATGGAAATGGAATGTGTTTTTTTTTTAATGAGGGGATGGAGACTTTAATTAATATCCCAACTTCTTTGAATGCATGTCTCTGTTTTTTCTAATAACCTGCAGATTTTTTTTGGGTTGTTGCGACTCTTCAATTTGCTGCTCTTAGATAAATGATACAGTTTTCTGAATGAATAAGCTGATGGGAATACAAAACAGGGCCTTTTGGGGCAGAACGGTTGTCTTTTGTATATTGAAGTGCACAGATTTACTTGCACTAGTTGTTGTTTCTGTTAATTGCAATCCCATAATTCGGAAACTAAAACCCCGCTCTTGGGTCATAACTTAAAAGAAGGGTGCCATGGGTCACATTGCACCATTTCTTTTCTTTTATTTTCAAATCTTCCCAATGTATGTGATTTATCTGAAGCAAACATATCATTTTGATTTAATTGCATGGAGTACGCTGTTTGTTTGTTCATAATCACCGATTTTCTGTGTTGTGTTAATTCTTGTGTTTTGTGTTGGATGCAACAGCCTACTGTGTGGTTGCAGTTGAATCCGCTGGCAGACAAATCCCAATTGCCTTTTTGGAGCGAGTTAAGGAAGATTTTAACAAAAGATATGGTGGAGGAAAAGCAACAACGGCTGTTGCCAATAGCCTGAACAGAGAGTTTGGGTATATATAAACATGTCTAATCTCTTGCGCTTGCGCATTTTTGTTTCTTTTCAAACTTCTCTGCTAATTGGTCTTTATTTTAGGTCCAAGTTGAAGGAGCACATGCAGTATTGCGTGGATCATCCTGAAGAGATCAGCAAGCTTGCAAAAGTTAAGGCTCAGGTTTCTGAAGTTAAGGGTGTTATGATGGAAAACATTGAGAAGGTATAGAGCAGTTATTGGTTTTCTTGCGATTATCTTACCAGTGTAATTTGGAGATTAAAATACTGTTGGATGCATGTTACAAAGTAATGATATAATAGCTGAAAGGCAATGATATTTTGCATATTGATCATGAAGAGTGTTATTTTCAGAAACACTATGCAATCAAACTGTTGAGGCAATAATTTTTTTTGAGCAGGTTCTTGATCGTGGAGAGAAGATTGAGCTGCTGGTGGATAAAACTGAGAACCTTCGCTCGCAGGTTAGTCCAGCATAAATTGCATATAGATTTATTGCTTACTGTCACACTTCTACTCTTGGGTTTGGATTAGGGGGTTGCCTTCCTTCAAACTGCCATTGAATAACATTGGAACGTATTTGACATGACTTCTATGGTTTTGAAGAGTGCATAAATCAAGGGGAGTCTAGTAATTAGATGGGAATTGTTCTGGTTGGATTCATATCTGTTTCTTTCCATCTCTCCAGTTATCTCTCCTCTCTCATGTCTTGTCTTGTTATTAGGGCATGGTATATTCAAATTTATGTGGTGTTGCAGGCACAAGATTTCCGACAACAGGGAACTAAGATGAGAAGAAAGATGTGGATTCAGAATATGAAGATGAAATTGATTGTTTTGGCTATTATCATTGCCTTGATTCTCATCATAGTGTTATCTGTGTGCCATGGCTTCAAATGTTAATTTCTCCTGGATTCCACTGGATGCTTCTCTTGCTGCCAAGATTACTGGATTGTCTTTGCTAAATTGATTCTGACGATTTGTCCACGAGATCTCTCTCTTCATGGTCATTTATGTCTTACTCCATTCGCCTTCTGTTAGCTTTGTTTAGGATGCGAGAGGTTTTGTGTTTTGAATTTGGTTGTATAGGTTATATGAACTCCCGAGTAGATAATTTTCTTCTCCCACATGGTATTAAAATTTGTTTAATGTGTGATGAATATTGAATCCCAGCAATTTAGATCGTCCTTTGCAATGTTATTTTTGCATCTTCCTTGTTTCCCCTTAACTCTGTCCATTGATTTTAAACTACTCATGACCATCTATATCAGAATTTATAAGACAAAGAACCTAAATAGAACAGCATGGATATGTGAAGTTGATGTGGTCTTGTTAAAGACCAAAGATTACACTGACTTCCGAATCCACAGCGAGGAGTTGACTCTTCGACCTTGTGGAAGTATCCGCAGAAAAGACTTGATACAACACCAAGAGAGTAACTGGTGTTGGCGTTTGGTTTTATATATCACAAGAAATATACACATTGTACTGTGGTTATATGGAACACATTCAAGTGTTCATTATGTTACATTAACTCACATTCCCAGTTTATATCTATCTCACAACAATTATACACGAACTCACGGTCAAAAAATCGAAGAATATCTAAAAACATGTAATCAACAAGCTAACTGATCTCTAAATGATGAGATCTCTTCAAATATGGGCAGTCTCCTCGATCTATATGGAGTCCATTGACTCGTCAACTGGTCAAGGCCCTCCACAAAAACATCCTCTAAGCTTGATCCTGATGGTTCCGAGAACATCGAAGAGGATTGATGTGCCTCTAGTTCACAGAGCAGCTCCTGGGCACGGTTTATTGATTTTGGTTCATCAGATCCTAAGAGCGTACCCCGGAATATGTCATCGAGGACTGCTTGTGCCTCAGAATATCGTGTTTGCTTGATTAAGCATAAGCCCAAGTTGCAGGCCTTGTTGGCATCCGGGTCAATAGACTGAGCTTTGCGGTATACAACTTCCGCTGCCAAATAGTTTCCTTTCTGCATGTATGCCCAACCCAAGTTTCCCTGCATCAAATGTTTGTAAAATCAGCCGACTCAGGTGACAACTCTACTCCGACACAACGGAGAAAACATAAAATACAGTCCACACAGAAACTTGACAGCACAATATCAAAAGCAGCAGAGAGGATTAGAGAAATATGATACCAGTATCCGAGAAGTCTCTTGTTTGACAGTAACCTGGAACTTTCTTCCATGAGAGCGTGCAGTCTTGGTAGCCTTACCATTGAAGGCCTCTCCTTGGTGAATCATCCGGAGCTTCTGTTTCAGTAGCTCTATCTGCTCCTCAACTTTTCCACATTTCTGCGAAATATATCATAGATATCATTTTATCATCAAAACATGGTAACAGGACAGGATAAATGACGCAAGCAGGCAATCCCTTCTCATAAAACTTCTTCAAAAAGAATATGAATATTCTAATCAAATTGTCGAGCTATATAGCTACCTTGTACAAGTCAATGAGGACATTATCTAGAGATTCTTGGGCTTGCTTTGAACAGCGATCTCTAAAAGCCTTTATAGCTTCAATTGCCTCCTCTGCCCTGTCTTGCTGTTTCAGAACCACTGCCATGTCTTTGAGAGCACTGTCCACTCTATCTCCAGCATTTATCGCCTTCCAAAACAAAGCTATTGCTGCTCCAGGATCCTTCTCAACTAGCTGCGCATACATAGAGAAGACACGACACAAGTTTTAAGACGACAAGACAAGAGCACCTTAGAGTCGAACTGACAAATGAAACGATCAACGGAGACTCCGAGGGAGCACAAAAGGAAGAAAATTTAATAGCTTGAAACGCATCCAGAAGGCTCTCTCACAGCTACAAAATTACCTTTATAAGAAATAGTACTTGAAGACCTTGTACTAATTGCAAACACATAAAGTTTCTTTATTTAGCAACTAGCAACATAAACCCAGCAGATAGCAAATTCAGAAATAGATTAATTCCTGGACTGGAAGGTATTTAGATCCAGATTAAGTTAGTTTACATTAGTTCAAATAACATTATAAAAAAAATAAAAATTAATGGTTTTCAAGATTATCCAAGGATTATTATCTATTTAATCTTATCAATATTTTATTATCCAATGATTAGCCCGCCTTTAATATACTGACAGCAACAATAATAAAAATTACTGATATACTTCCAAATTAAGAAACAAATATAAATCCAAAAATAGAAAAACCCTATCTTCTTTCAGATTATTTTTGGATCCAAACATAGAAACCAGAGATTGTATCTTCATACCATGATCAAGGTCCAGATCACTCCACCAGTACTGATTCAGTGAAATGAAACGCCATTAAACGATCAAAATTCCACTCTTGCTTTATTTATTTATTTATTTTTAATATGATAAAAGGGTGCAACATAACACCCTTGATCAAAACCTAAAACTCTCCAGGAAATTGAATACTTTCAATGGAAACAAAAAAAAAAAAACCCAACTCTCCAAAAGAAAAGCAAAAAGCCTAAAAAAACATAAATGGATATCAAGAAGTGGAAGAAAATAATGTGCATCAATCACTCTAAGTCATCGTTATCCATGTACCTGAACATGCTTGGCTCTAACATAAGGACTATCACCAGGAGGAAGTTTATGAAGGACATGATATGGAGCTGCTTCTGATCCTTTTCTTTGACTACTCATTCTTAATGTTATCTCTCCTTGAACTTTAAAAAGTAACTTTCTTTAGAAATACACAACTGGGGTTTTATACAGAATGGAAGCAGAAGATTTCTCGGTTCTAAAGTGTCTTCTACGGCCTTTTCTTCTACGGAGACCGGAGAGATAGGTCAAGGTGAGAGCCGGCGGGGATCACTCCTATAAAATGAGAGAATTCAACACGATTGGTTGAATATGGACGTCGAGTGTGTCTTGATTCATTGCGAGTTGGATTTGCACTGTGTGATTGATTAGTTTTTATCTCGCCGCGTATGGATTTTCGCCACTTGGCACGTTATTGACATGCCGACGTGCTACCATCCTTTTCGATTGTGGGGATTTTAAATCACAGGACAGAAGGGCTTTTTTTCTTCTTAATTTTTTTTCTGCAGTTCGGTGCCGGAATTCATTGAAAAATTAAAGATGGTATATACGTACCATGCGACCAGTAGCGGAGGCAGGGGCCTGGTAGGGCCGGTCCTAAAAATATTTTTTCCAGCTCTTTAATATTTATAATTTTAATAATAAAATAACTGAATTTTTACTTTTTAAAATATATTTTTTAATTTGATCCTTTTAATTTTTTTCCTTGCTCCACCCCTGCATGCGACATATACATACCAGCATTATGATACCTAGATAAATAAGATAAAATTCATAACGCAACTTCGAAATACTAAATACATAGTTGTATAAAAATAGCTATAATTTTTTATTAAATTATTGGATCAGGTTTAAATTCTGTTAGGAAATTCTATAGATCTAATTTTATAAAAGTTTGATTTGCTATAACTAATCAAGATTAAAAAGATTTTTAAATTAGATCCATGAATATTTTTTATTTTAATAATTTTTCTAGTTAATTGCAGATTTTAATTACTTTTTATATTTATTTTTTGATTTGTTTGCTAGGTAATTCTTTACCTAGTTAGTGTCCTATTTTTGTATTAAATTTTATGCAATAAAAACTTTTCAAACTAGACCAAATATTTCCTGACAATTATCTTTACAGTTAAGAATCGTAATCTTAGAGCGCAAGAACTCCAATAAATTATTGATAGTTTACGATCATAATTTATAAGACAATTTTGAGGCCCGCATTTTACCACTTATTGCTCGAGAAAGTAGTGTTCATGTTAATTGTTAGTTTTAAAAGGTAAAGTTTAATTAATTAGATTTTAGATTTATTTTTTAAAAATTATCAATTTAAATTTTAAAAATTTTAAATTTATTAAAGATTTATATGATTATTAACTTTAAAAATTATAAAATTAATTGAAATAAATACAAACTAGTCCAAACATTTATATTAATAAAAAAAAAATGAGCGCACATGTCCAAAACATAGATCCAGTGATAAAAGGCACCACATAGTTAATTTCGACCCCAGGAATCACATAGATAGCCAATTGGGTCCTTAAACCTATTTTCCTTATAATGAAATGTCAAATTGGATATTGTTGAAAAAGAAATTCTACAAGAATGTCCCCATTTTTTTTTTTGTTTAAATAGTCTTTATATTCTCTAAATTTGTTAATTTAACCCATCTGTCCACTAGTAAACATATTAAATGATGAACTCAATAATAAGGAATGTTTGTACGCTAGGTTTATACTTGGAATGTATTGGAGATCTCAAAAAGACTCACCATGAATAATTTTCTAGATGAGCATCAATTAACTTCCTCAGCATCCAGTAGAAGTTAGGCTAATCCTTTTTATTTCTGATTTTTCTGTCTGATGATATATATGAAGGTTCCTTCCTTTCCAGATGATGTGGCAATGGCTCTTGTAGATGAGGAGCTTGGTCAGCCATGGCAGAACATCTACTCTGAACTTTCTCCGTCCCCAGTAGCTGCTGGTAGTCTCAATTTCTAAGTTCTATGAAACATAAAATTTAGCCTCTGTTTGCTAGTGTCTGAAGCTTCTCAACTTCGAAATATTTTTTCTGTGGAATTCCTGTGGCAGCATCTCATAAGGGTCGGGTGAAAGAAAATGGAGACCTGGTGGCTGTCAAAGCATGGAGGTCGTTTGTTCTTGAGACAGTAACAGTTGATCTATCCATCATAAGGAACTGGAGTTTGGCTCTCTGAAAGTCCCCTCAGGTAGGTTTACTCAATTATCTGGACCAATCCTTTCCTTTATGAAGGACTCTTCATCTTTTATATGAAGTGATAATTTTCTCAACCTTCATCAAAACTAAAACATTGCGTTTCAGGTTGATGGCCAAAGACCCACGAGAAGTCTACATCCAGAAAAGTTCTTGCTACAGAGTGGATCTAAGGAGAAAAGCTCTCACAAAGTACTGAAAGTGATGTTGGATCGCTTGTTAATGGTGGGAGTCATATGCTACCGGAAGCACTCGTAATATGCATCGGCTCCAAGTCCATGAGCACTGCACGAGGAACAAGCCTCCCACAAGAAGCCTCATTACAGCAGTACACGACAAAGCTCCAACTGCAGATCCGATGAACCAACATACCTTGGGTCTGTTCCACGCTCATCACACACAACTTCTCAGAGCTTGGGTCCAATCTGGGTACCGCACTGACAGCCTTGCACGTGTTTATCTTTTCTTACTCAATACAGTAATCAAATAATAATTAATATTTATTTTTGCATTTTAAAAATAATAAAAAAAAAATTTAATTTTTTTTATTAACTTTATATTAATATATTTTTTATGTTTTCAAATTATTTTGATGTACTAATTTCATTTTAACTCATTATTTTTGCATTTTAATTTATTTTTTTAATTGTTATTTGTTTTTCTATTATTCTTTTCTTAATTGAAATTTTTTATATATTAGATTTGATTCTTATTTTTTATTGTTGTTTTTTATTTGAAATAATTTATAAAATTTTAATTTTTTTAATTTCATCATCTTTCAATCTTTTTATCTGTTAGATTTAGTTTTCATTATTTTAATTGTTTTTTATTTTATTTGAAATAATTTATGAAATTAGATTTTTTTTTTTCAATTTCATCCACCCTTCTTCAAATTTTTTATTTATAAGATTTGTTCCTCGTTCTTTTAATAAACTTGAAAAAATTAAAACATTAACAAATTATTTTTCAGCTTATTTTTTATGATATAACCAAACACATGAAATTGTTTTTCAATTTATATTCATGACACTACCAAGCATAAAAATAATAATTCATATTTCAAGAATTCATTTTATGGAAACTCCTTTCTAACAAACAAAAAGAACTCTTATATATATATATATATATATATATATATATATATTGGGTTTTATTTTCTAAAAGCCAATTTAGAAAATTTACTTTCTAAAAGCCCGGAATCATTCTAGTGATAAGGAAATCTAAATTTTTAGTTAGTTCCATTATAATGCATAAGTTTTCGAAAATGGTTATATTTTCAACTTTTAGATATCTTCGTAAGATGTGAGATTAAAATGGTAAATACATCTAAATCTCCTGCGAATTGTTAAATACTAGCCACACACAATAAAGAAATATTATTAGGAGTTTTTAATTTTAATTAGACACAAATAGAATATGTGAACCAAATTTTGTTTTTTTCTTCTGTTTTTTTTTTTTTTTGTAATTATATACTCTATTTCATTAAGGTTTAGGCACGGATTTTAACATTTTTTTTTATAAATTGGGTTTTATTTTCAATCAATTTTATTTTTTAAAAAAACTAAAACAATGTTATTTTTTTTTTTAAATCATAACTTGAAATAACTTGTCTAACATAAGATTAGAGTATTAAGCCGAGTCAACTCTCGAGTTGGGTCTTATAATTATAAAAACAACAAAAACACCCCAACAATTCACTTTAGCAATCCATAATGACCAGGTGTTTTTCATCTTGAAACTTTTTTTTTTTCAATTGCAATTTTCAATGCATAATTTCATAGCTATTTTTTAAAAATTTATTAAGGAAAGAAAAAAAGATTCAATAAAAACGAACCCAAATGTAAAACAAGGAGAAATCTCATGACTAATCTCAACTTCACAAGAAAAAGTTGTGCTTGAGAGTAAAAGAAAATGTCATTGGAAAATAGCGAAGAAAAGAGAAAGTTGTTGGTTTAGCTTTTTTTTTCTAGCAAAAAAAATATATAACAAATCTTAATGTCAACAAGTTCCATTCCACGAAAGGGATCCTATTGAGATGTTTTTGAACTTGAAAAAGTAAATTGGAATTGAGAGAAAAAAACTTTTCCTGATTTGATATTGTGTTTTGAACTCTTTTTAGATTTTTTTGGTTGATTAATTGGTTTTTTGAAGTTTTAAGAGTATTTATTAGGTGTTTTAAGATTAAAAATAAATTTTTAAATAAAAAATTATTGCTAAATTTTTCGACCACCCCCTTATGTGGTTAGAACTAGGAAGGTAGATAATAAATTATTTGTTTTTATTTTTTTTAAAAAAAATAAAAATGAATAACATGCCATCTGTCTCTTTACCTAAATTAAAAAAAAAGTCCATATAATAAAAAATAATTTTTATTAAAAATACATTAAAATCATAAAAAGTATTTTAAAAAATTAATTTAATATTTTTAAAATAAAAAATATTTTAAACCGTCGAAACAAACACATGTAAAGCTCACTCTTGCTGCATGTAGATGGCCATGGAACTAACTTTCCCGCCACAGTCTGTTATATAAAGAGAGAAGTTAGAACTAACCAGTACAACAGCCTATTCAGAGCACCCTGCCATTTATCTTTCGCCATGTGTCATCTTTTTCAAGCCTCAACATCATTCACTTGTCAACTTAACTAATTCCATCATAACAGAAATAACCGCACTATTAAAGTCCACATTTTGGCGCTCCTCTCTCACACGCACATCAATAATTCATTCGCTTTGTCTTCTCCCCTTCCCAGTCTCTCTCTCTCACACAGAATCAAGAAGCCACGAAGCCATTAATTCCTTCATCAATGGCTGACGAATATAACACTCAAAGTGATCAAGAAATGCTGGATCCTTCATCAATAGCTGACGAAGATAACACTCAAACTGGTCAAGAAATTCAGAATCTTGTTATGAAACTGGATGAGCACTATGCAAACTTAGAACAAAAGAGGCAGGTTTTTGAGAATTCAATTGGGTCAGAAATCGAAGTCCTCAACAAAGATCAAAATGAAGCCAGGAAACTAAGGCACAGTCTTCTTTATGGATCTGATGATACAAGCAGCAATCTTGAAGCTGCAAGCCAGAACATCGCTAATGTGAAGCAATGGCTGAATGAGAACACACTGGACAGTGAGGACGAAGAAGAACAGGGGTAAAATAGAAATCATAGTTCCTCTTAAATCATACGAGTTTTATTAGTGACCATAAATCATATGTTTGATATCTTTTCTATGCTTCCAGCAATAATTTCTCTGTGCTTATTGTTGATGACGATCGTACTATTCGAGAAACCAATCGGAGATTCATGGCGTTAGCCGGGACACAAAAGCAGCTAAGAATGGAATTTCAAGAGGCAAAGAATGGGAAAGAAGCTGTATATCTTCATCTTGCTGGGGCTTCTTTTGATCTCATTCTTATGGACAATCAAATGCCCATCATGACCGGAATTCAGGTATATATTTTTTGACCAGCTTCAACTTATTAATGTTTTTCAAAACCCCATTTGTAGTTTTTTGATAAAATTGGAATAAAGAAAGATCCTTCTTTGTTTTCTTGATAACTCATAATATAAGACCCACTAAGTTTTGGTCTGGCCTTGAAGCCTAGGAACTCAATGAAGTTTTGGTTTAGCCTTGAAGCATAAAACTTTAAATGGTTCTTCCTGTATAAAAACTACAACTGCTAATTAATGTCGTGATCATATATCATATTATATATGGTATCAGGCAACACAGCTGTTACGCAAGATGGGTGTTAAGAGTCGGATTGTAGGTGTGACTTCCGAGCCCGACCGACAAGCTTTCATCGATGCTGGCCTCAACAACTGCATTCAAAAGCCACTTAACCCTGGAAAGGTCATTGAATTCCTCGCTGTTTCCAAAAAGCGAAGAAGGACCGATACATCACAAGCTTGAAAGTTTCTGGGTTTCCTTGGTCTCTGCTAGTTTTTTTTTCCCCCAAGGTCCTTTGATGTAGAGATGAACTCTATGAATAAAGTTTCTGACTCGCTAGTTATTCTAAGAAGATAAATAAATAGTTGCGAGAACTAATAATCGCCGCGCTTCAAGCTGAATATTAAGGAAGTGTTGCTTGCATAGTTTTTGTTCTGATGTTGATCATTCAGCTTCTTATTTGGTCATTACAAGATTAGATTTAGCTTCTTAATTTGTTTTTACTGTATTTGATATGGACGAATGTGATGGGCTACAGATTACTGCATGCCTCCTGAGACTGAATTTTTCTCAGGTGCTTTGGTTGATTGAAACCACATTTGCTCTATATTCTGCTGTGCACCTCTGCTTTCATCTTCACTTTCTCAACAATCTCCACAGCTATGACTTCTCTGCTTTTCCTCTCTGGGGTCTAGTTTTGGCGAAAGTTGACATATTAATTCATGCAATTTTTACATCTTAATGGTCGGTATGGTTTCACATATAGCCTGATAACAATTTTGATTTCAAAAGAACAGTATTTTTGGATGATCTTGTTATTTGTTTAACTCATAATAATATATTGTAAATGTGTGTGTGAGGTGTTCTAATATGACAAAAAAAAAGATAAAAAAAGAAGGTAAACATGTAGTTATAATAAATGAAAGGTCATACTATGTTTAAAGGATATGATTGTATCCTTTGGCATAATTTGGGTATCTTGGCATAAGTCTCACTTAAAGGATATGATTAAAAATATTCTAAAAATTTAGGACGAAAATGTAAAATTACATGTAGTTTTGCCCCAGCTGTCTGGGGCATAGCCTCCGTGCTTGTCCAATAGCATGTAAAATTACTATGGTTAGGCTAACTCGCGCTAGTTGGCCATGAAACTAACTTTCCCGCCAGTATTCTATTATATAAGGAGCGAAGCTAGAATTAACCATTACAACAGCCTATTCAGAACACCCGGCCATTTATCTCTCGCCTTGTGTCACCGTTTCTCCAGCTTCAACATCACCCACATGTCAACTTAACTAATTCCCTCAACAGAGATAACCGCTCTATAAAAGGCAACATTTTGGCTCTCCTCTCTCTCACGCACATCAACAACTCATTCCCTTTGTCTTCCTCACCCTCTCTGAGTCTCTCTCTCTCAGAATCAAGAAGCCACGAAACCATTAATTCTTCCATCAATGGCTGATGAAGATAACACTCAAATTGATCGAGAAATTCAGAATCTTGTCAATAAACTGAATGAGCGCGTTGCAAAGTTAGATCAAAAGAGGAAGGTTTTAGAGAATGCAAAGGGGTCAGAAATCAAAGCAATCAAGAAAGATCGAGATGAAGCCTGGAAACTAAAGTCCAGTCTTCTAAATGAATCTGGTGATACAAGACAGGAGATCGCTAATGTGAATAACTGGCTGGATCAGAAGACACTGCTCAGTGGTGAGGACCAAGACGAGGGGTAAAATAGAAATCATTGTTCCTCTTAAATAATATGAATTATATCAGTGACCATAAATCATATGCTTGCCATCTTTTCTATGCTTGCAGCTATAATTTCTCTGTGCTTATTGTTGATGATGATCTCACTGTTCGAGACACCAGTCGGAGACTCATGATGTCAGTTGAGACACAACAGCAGCTTGCAATGGAATTTCAAGAGGCAAAGAATGGGAAAGAAGCTGTTTATCTACATCTTGCTGGAGCTTCTTATGATCTCATTCTTATGGAAAATCATATGCCCATCATGACTGGAATTCAGGTATATGTTTTTTTACCGGCCTCAACTTATTAATGTTTTTTCTAAACCCCATCCCCATTCTTTGTTTCTTTTTATAAAATTGGAAGAAAGAAATAGTCTTCTTTATTTTCTTGATAACTCGTAATATAATGATAAATTTTTACGAAGTTCTGCTTAAGAACCACTAACTTGATTGGTAGAGTGAAAAGGAAACAACTGTTAGTCTGCATAATCTCATCTTGATCTTGGCGAAATCCATAGGAACTCAATGAAATCCAAAGTTGATCCATCATGATTTCTGAGGCTATTTTGGTTTTATCTTGAAGCATAAAATTGTAAATCTTGCTTCCTGTCTAAAAGCTTCAAGTGCTAATTAATGTCGTGGTATGCATTATATATGATATTTACATCTGCTCCTGATCATATAAACGTGTGTGTCAGGCAACACAGCGTTTACGCAAGATGGGTGTTAAGAGTCAGATTGTAGGTGTCTCTTCTGAGTCTGACCAACAAGCTTTCATTGACGCTGGCCTCGACAACTGCATTCAGAAGCCACTGGATATTGCAAAGATCACTACCTTCCTCTCTGATCCCAACAAGCGAAAAAGGACTGATACATCACAAGCTTGAGAGTTTCTGGGTCTCCTGGGCCGGTATTAGTTTTTTTTTTTTTACAAGGTCCTTAATTTGAGGTAGATATGAACTCTATAAATGAAGTTTCTGACTAGCTAGTTATTCTAAGAAGTTAAATACATAGTTGTAAGAACTTATAATCTAAAGCTGAACAAGGAAGTGTTGCTTGCATTAGCTTAGTAAATGGAATGGAGGCCAGAAGTGGTAGGAATTGTTAGTGCTTGTTTTCAAGTTTTTGTTCTGGTGTTAAGCATTCAGCTAATTCTTAATGGGTCATTACATGCTTAGATTTAGGTGTTGCAGAAATGAATCGCTTCCGCAATGGCTTTCAGTAATGATTACCACGTACGGACCTGACTCCTCACATAAAATACTTATTTATGTTCTTCAGCTTCATTGATGATCTGATTGTGCATCTACGTACTTCTCTCAATTCTCCTTTCCCACTAGATCAAGGCATTTTTCCTGCACCAAACGTCAAGTGTTTATCAACATGCATGCCTAAGTAGAATATATATATATAGATCTTGGATTTCTAAACTATAACAATTAACTGAGAAAACAACAATGTTTTTCCTTGAAGTTTATCCACATGGTCATGTAAAGCAAACATCTCTCAAGCATCAACTTGCGGAAATAAATAAATATATTTCTAGATATGCCTCGAGAATTCTACTCAGTTATTCAGTATACACTCTCCTTTATATAATGGTTTTCTACCAAATATCACCCGCATTGTGACCAGTCACAACTTCTTGACAGAAATAACAGCTATTGAAAACCATAAATTTAGCGCTTCTCTTTCACAGAACACTCATTCAGCAGTTGAGATAGAAAAAAGATTCCTAGAATTTCTAAATCAAAGGGATTTGTTTTTAGAATCCTTGAGTTTTTAGAATCCTGGCTAGAAATAGTATTTAGAATCCTGGTTAGTTTAGATTAGGTTAGTTTGATCTCATCTTTATGACAACGATTGCCTTTCTTCAGACCACCATACGTCCAGAAAGTAGGTGTCGCTTCTGAGAATATCTGCGCCTCCTTGGTTAGTTATTCTAAAAGTCTCTATTGCTAGCAATACTGATAGAAATTGTTAGTACTTCTTTCATCTTTTTGTTCTGATGTTGATCATTCAGCTTCTTAATTGATCATTACAAGATTAGATTTAGCTTCTTAATTTGTTTTTACTGTATTTGATATGGACGAATGTGATGGGCTACAGTTTACTGCATGCCTCCTCAAATTGAATTTTTCTCAGGTGCTTTGGTTGATTGAAACCACATTTGTTCTGTGTTCTTAAATGATTCTCTGTTGCTATTACATGAATTATAACAACAGCAAACGGAGTTCATTTCCATTTGGCGTTGTAAGTAGCGAGCAAAAAGTTTGCTGCTTCATTGCCATCATCGGTTTGTGCTCTCTTCATTTTCACTTTCTCAACGATCTCCACAGATATAACTTCTCTGCTTCCTCTCTGGGGTCTAGTTTTGGCGAAAATTGACCAAAACAACATCTTAATGCTAATTTTCTTTAGGAGGAGCTAGCTAGGGGCTATGTAACACAAATATTTTTTAGTAGCCTAAGAAGAAAACTGAGTTCATACTTCATAGACTTCATAATCCCATATAAATTAGCCTGTCTATTCAAGCACGACAGAATAAAGGAAAATCAACCTAATAGAACCATATATTTTAATTTTTTATTATTCGAAATAAATGAAAATCAACCTAACATCCTGGAAAATCATCTGTTGCAGCTTTTGTTATTTACCATCTACTTGAACAAGTACGCAGAGCAATGATCCCCGCAGTTCTATCTTTCTGGATATAGACTAGTACTGCTCAAGTTAAAATAGACTTGGGCTTGGTTTTGATGGGCCATCAAAACCAAGCTCTACTTAAAATTAATAAAATATTAAAAGATAAAATAAAATTAAAAAATAAATTTTTTAAAAATAAATTATGAAAAAAAATTTGAAAAAATGAGATGCTTCCTTATTCATATAAATAAGAATCTACCAAAGCATTTTTTTAGTAGAGAGAAGAATTGTATAAATAAATAATGTTTATTTGAGGTTTGTTTTTCAGCCAATCAATAATTAACCTTCTTAATTCATTTGGTTGAAGAAAATATAAGCTAAAAATACTTTGATTTTCTCATGGTTTGATCTCAAATTGAATTGTAATTGCGATTCTAATCCACGTTCTTGTTTTTAATGTATTTTTTTAGCTAATCCATTAACACATACATGGTCGAACTCCGACCAACTTAATAGAGAAGTCATGGCATTTATCTTATAAAAAATGTCTTAAATAATTAAAAATCTTCAGTATTTAATTTTAATAAAACCCCTGCATATGTTTGACAAGTTTTTGAAAACCTTTATAATTAACATTTGTAAATTATTTTCTTTTTTTGTGGGGGGTTTCGAGGTCTTTTTAAGAAAGATTGTGATTGTAAATTGTAATCCTAAAAACAAAGAATATTAGGATCAAAAGCAGCTATCATTTCATTAAGACGTTGAAGAACTTGTAAGAATATTATTATGGAAATAGTCTTTTAAATTAGAAATGATATAATCGTAAATTTTAATATTTTTTTACTGTCATAGTAGTAAAATTTTTAATTTTTGGTTTTTTTTGAAATTTTTTTATATATATATTTCTTTTCTTTATACTAGGCATATTTATCACTATTTTTTTGTTATCTTATTTAATATTTTCTTTTTATTTTTCTTTTCTTTACATTTTTTTTTTAAATATTATTTTTTATTCCTTACACTTGAAATATTTATAACTCTATTTTTGGTTTACTTATACCATTCTTTTTGTTTTTATCTTCGTTATTTTCTAATTTTGTTTTTTTTTTGGTAATTTTTTTTAAAAAAATCTTATACAAAAACTAAAAAAATTGTGTTTCATTATAGCAATTTTAACATTATTCTATTTTTCTATTACGTAAAGAATTAGCTTGAGATCTTACATATTTTTATAAACATTTATGATCTTCATTATATTTAATATATGTAAGCATCCACCTTTTTGATTTACAATTATATTTTTTATTCGATGTTAAAAAACACGTTAATAACATCTACACATTAATTCTTTTATGCTAGAAAAAAATATTTGACTTGTAGCAAGGTGAGTTAAATAAGCACGTTAATAATTTTTTTTAATAATGACACAAATAATTTTTAATTTATTTAATTAAATATATGCATAAACTTCTTCATTTATGATTAGGATTTAAGAAAAAAACACATTTGAGAAGCTTGTATTTTTATTTTTTAAAACCAAAAAAATTATTCAATTCACGATGAAGCATGGGTAAAATAACTAGAGGGGTCTAAATGGTGCTGGCTGGATCTTTATCAATTCATATGTTAGTACATAGTGTTAATAATTCTATGGACCAAAGTGATTTCTGTTGGCTGAAAATATGTTTTGTTTCATTTCAAAGCCTTGGAACAATCGTTTTACACACAAAAAATATGGCAAAATGATGAATTTTTTAACCAATGAAGAGAAGAAGTTTGGCCGGTGTTTGCATGCCTTCATGTAAATTGTCTAATCGAAATTACCAAGAGAAAATTGTCAAAACGACAGAAGATAACTTCGTCAACTTTGGCCAGCCAAAGATGCTAAGATTACAGATACTGCCGCCGCCCATCTTCAGTCGTTAGACTTTGTCCATGAACCTGAAGATGTGGGTTTTGTCTTAAAAAAGAGGGAGAAAATAAGGGACATCCTTGGACTTTAAAAGCCTAACCTACCTTGACTTCTTGACAGAAACGAGATTCATCATCGCCAGCCAAATTGCAAGGAAGGTTTAGATGGTGCTGTTACATTACGAGTTACGACAGCTTCCTGCAAATGGATCTGGATGCAATGAAATTATTGCCTGATACAGACACAGAAATGTGCCCTCCTACACGAAGACGACAAAACCAATATTGTAGCATAATTATAAAGGCTACACATGCGTACAATAGAGGTTCCGTGCCCCTTCCAAATTATAACAGCGTTTGCTGACAAGGAATTATATCAAGGAAGTAGTTCCTCGTTATGTAATCCAGCTATGGAACAGGGTAAAGAGGGGGCGGTCTCTGAAATCATGTCCAATCAATCTTTATAATCCTCTCAACGAAGATTCTGTATTGCAACTCTCTTTATAATCCTCCTCTCTCTCTGCTTTCCCTCTCCACTCACATGTTGCAGGCCCTCTGGCCTTGTGCCAGGAAAAGCAAAACAGCGTGAGAAGAAATAAAAAGATCAGATGTCCGTTTCCAACTGTAAGCAAACAATGAATATGATGCCCACACACACGCAAATAGTCAAAAGTTAAAGAACAAACATGTACTCCGTCTTTTTACCCACACACACCAGTTCATCACCACAACACTATAATGAGTGTTGAGAAAAAAAAAAGCAAAAGAAAAACGAGTCTAAGTGGTGGGTGAGGCAATGACCATGATTGTGTCTGTGCTTCTATATCCAACCATGTCTTCCCGATTTCCTGCATACCCCAACGCGCATAACCGCACTTCCAAAAACCAAAATATGGCCATATCCCCACTTTCTTAGATGCAAAGCAATAAACCATAATCATTTAGTGATAACCACCTTATATATTAACATTATTATATACAGGTTTTCCCTCCTTTTGTTTCTTTTTTTGTTCTGATACCTGTCCATTACTGATAACAGACACAGCTAAAAGGGTGGATATGCATGGTATATCAATACATAGGGAGAACACAGGCAGCGAGATATATCAAGTTTAACCTCATTGACTGTACTCCTGGCGGCCTCGGGGCAGAACAGGTGCACTTCTTTGGTGTGCTCTTGCTATGTACCTTCAAGAAACTTTATCAACAAAGGTGAAGAAAGCAACAAAACTGAGAGGGGATCCTTCGAAGAAAAGAAAGAATATGGGGTCATGGAAGAAGTCAGTACTTATGAATCAGTACAGGATCATCAAAGGAGAAGTGGTGGAAGAAATAGGAGAAGCGGTAGCCCTAGTGGGTCTAATAATGGACCTCACATAGAAACTTCTACTCTCAAGAGTAATCTCAAGAAAACTGCTTCGACTACTACAATTGAGGAAAATCAAGCAAGGACAGATCATCAAAAGAGGAAAGTAAGTTGGCCAGATATTGCATATGGCACAGATATTGCTCATGTTCTTGAATTTGAACCGAGGTAAACTTAACCGTCCCTTGCTTACCGTACTTAGTTTTCATGAATATTGGATTTTGATTGTGTTTCATGATGAATCCCCACAAGCCACACCATTTTTTTGATAACAAACTATTTCCAATATTATCTTCAACAGTAATAAGGGTGTTTTGTCCCTAACTTTAAAAGAGTGTTTAGGCTTAGGCACTATTATGATATGTAGGGCATGGCTGCATGAACAATTTCTAGAAAATGAAGTAATGATGGTTTGTTTCTCCATTTACAATCTATTCATACTTGCTACATCTTTTAAGGTTCAGGCAGCTATTTTATTTGCTTTTCTGTTGCACTTTCACTATATTTTCCTTTCTCTTTCATAATATCACAGCATCTCTGATGATGGAGAACTTGAAGGAGCAAGGAATTCTTGTGTTTGTACAATTCAATGAACAAGAAATCCTGGCATAGGTATGACACTTTAATTGTTCTTTACTGATTTAAGCAATATTTCAGAATCATATATGTAAAGTGGCAAGGCATATTTATATTCCTTGTTTTTCCTTCCCCTAAAAAAATCACTAAATATACTTATGTTTAGCACAAAAAACAATCAGGTGCATGTCTTTTATGAGTATAATATTGTTGAAATGTGGAAGATGCCTCGAAATATAATCAAATGCAATGCCTTCTGTGAGTCAACAATGCATCTGACCATGAAATGCAAAATGACCGTTGAAGAATTCCAAGTTTCAATGGCAAAAGGCACTTGATACAATTGAGATTGTACTAGACACTTATCGTATGCTACGATGGTTAACAGCAGCCCCAGCTAGCATCTTTTTTTCTTTTTCTTTCAAATATATAGCATCTCATTGACAGGATGAAATGAACCTTACTTGGACAATATAATTCGATCTAGTTCAGAACCAGAGTTAGAATTCTTAACGATTGTGTGAAGCTGTTGAACTTGTATCATGTGTGTGTGTTTTGAGGCAAAGGAAAGCTTTCTGGCCTTTTATGACTTCTACTCTTTGAATTCTTAGGTGTTTGGACAACATAGGTAGCAACAATAAAAACAGGAAGGCCACCAAAAGGCAGGGGCCCTACCTAGCAAAGCATATGTAGGTGCATGATCATGACGACATGAGTTTGATTCCTTTAGCCATCATATGAAGGTAATTTTGTATTTGGGTAATGCACACAAACTTCGATTGAGATTTTTGTTTCAAAGAAGAGGCCTGAATCCTAAACCAATCAGAGGATTGAGAACATGGTGCCTGCTGAAATTTTCTATATATGTTTTTAGAGCAGGTTGCATGTATCTATGGTTAGTCCATGAGGGTCTGCCTTCAAACAACCAAAAAGCAACGTATCAGAAGTAGCTAATGATCTCTGTGAGGTTCTGGGGATAAATAAAAATCTGAAGGCATGTACACATCAAGAAGAAATATGGCTTCACATCAATCTGTCCTATTATCATTAATGGGATATGTGTCTGAAGCCTTCTTTATAGGCTAGGGACAAAGAACGATGGTATTAAATTAGGTATTTTGGAAAGGTAAAGGTACAGAATCAGGATGGTCACAGGACCAGTTAAGACAGTTGTATTTGTCAACATGAACAAAATACAACGAATGCATGCTCATAAGAATCAATGTATACACGGAATTAGAACTGTCCCTTTCAGGACAAAGTCCTATCATTTTTAGAAATCCAAAACGCTTCGACAAGGAAATTGAAAACACATGATAACGCCGTATAAAATAATCTGCCTGTTGTTCTTGGAGAACTGTCTTTCTTTTTCAAAAAAGTCCCACTCAGTTTTCTAGCAGTTACAATCTTCTCTTCTTGCAGATGGATCTCCTGGTGATGCAATTCTTCAAGAGCATTTCACAGTATTCACATTCTTGTATTTATTTACATAGAATAAGTCCTCTAGAGCATTGAAGATAGAAAACATATGTAGAAAACAAAAGGGCTGTGAAAATTTTCCAGGATTCTTTTATTTAATGCTTGCCCATGTTGCACGACTATCGAACCTTGTGAATAGATTTCTATCAAATCCAACACCAATCAAAACCTTTAACGTCCCTTTTATCATTCTCTCTGGAAAAATCTTTCCTCCTTCTAGAGCCACCCAATGATTCCTTTCTTGGTATGTGGTGAAAACTCATAGCTAAGAAGATACCACTAACTGGGCTTATAGTGTGAAACCATGGTGGGAGTTGAGTTTGTGAGTGGCAGGTAATCGTGGGAGTTGAGGGTGACATTGAAGATCAAAAACTTAAGACTAAAAAGATAAAAAAAAATTGATACAGAAACCTCTTGACTTATAAATGAAATGAAAGATGGCACTCGATGTACTCGTCGGCTATAAAGGTAACTTGCTGGTTTTGTCAGTAAAGAGTTAACAAATCAATCACATACAGAAGGTAGTGTAACAAATTAATCTAAAATGAAGTTAAAACATGTTACAGGCCAAGCAATTGTTGTAAGAAAGAATCACAATATTTCTTCCCTTCCAACCCCCACAATGATGCACCAAATTTTCTCCCGACTAGGAGGGTGCTTTTTTTTCCTCGCATTATCACAATACCGTGGTCTTATAAGACACTATTCCCTATTTGACATTAGACCATGATTTTTTGCTTTCTTTGATTTGTTCTTCTCCTGCATCTTCTTTTTCTTCGCTTCAGCTGTAACCCAGGTATACTCTGAAGGAATAGCAAATGGGTCCTGAATGTTTTCTATCCTACTGCTAGAGCCACCAGCAGACGAGCCAGGGCGTTGGTAAGGGGCTTTTATCCACTGAAACCAAGATGATGTTGAGGACTGTGTGACCAATGGACTTTCCCGTCCCGCAGCCGTAGGACTTGAAGGTGGTGTTGAGAATTCATCCAGTGGCTGTAGTTCTTCAAACTTTGTAAATGTAACCAGCACCCTGATGGTGGGAACTACTGGAATGGCAACCTGGATGTAAACAAGAAGTACTCAGAAAACGTATTCAAAGATTGACAAAACAATAGGACCAAAGATAAAAATAATAATAATAATAATAATAATTCAAGCTGCAGCACAAGAAGTGGCAGCATTATCATCCAGTTCTTTTTTGAATGAATTCCAGTCAGTAAAGTAATTTGGTGGAATTGGGCCCTCCTCACCTCTCCCTTCCCCTTTTTTGAAGTGATTTTCTCCAATATCTTACAAAATCATGTCAGCAAATTTGGAAGGAGAGAACGTTATCGAGGTGCTTCAAAACTCACCTCGGTGCAAGGGACTACTGCCAACAAAATATCTTCCAAATCATAATTGTTAAAACTTGACCCAGATGCCAAACTAGTCAACTGGATTTATAGGATCCATAATAATTTATATGCGTAACAATCAGATATTTATGTGCGGTTTTAAAACATTTTATCTAGCATGGCCTGACACCTGACAGTAAGTGTTAGATGCTCTCTTAGACTCTTACCACAAGAGGTTAAAATCCTATTCTGTCATATCTTGGTCAACGGTATTTCTAAAATGGAGCTGCGCAGGAAACTTCTCAAATTCAAATGAAATTCAGCAGACTAGAGTTACGTTTCAAGTTTCAGTCTCCTAGATGATCCTATCAGAAACCTAGACTTGCCAAGTGTCTGGTTAACTAGGTTTCTGGTTTCACCAGCCAGACAAGGCTGGATGGATGGATCTAATAACTATGCTTCTACCTTGCGTCTGAAAACAAGTGGCATGTGGCTGGGACCAGGAATAAGGAGACTAAGCAAGCCATGGATATTTGCAAAACTCAAACATGATGATGATGATGATGATGATGAAATACTGCCTTTGACTCCACCGAAAACTTATCCCGGGACTAAGCAGGGAGAATTCTTGAGATTTATCATTTAAGGTAAATCATCATCTTCTTTCATTCTTCTTCCGGAAGTATAAATTGGTATAATGATGAGCATTTTGCATATCAACACAGAACTTACCTGATTTCACCAGAGCAAATCCTTCACCAACTTCAGCCAAAACCACATCAGTATTAGTTAGTTGAAGTTATGGGGTCCAATAAATTCCACATTATTGTGTTTTTCACGATACAGAGGATATGATCTATAAAGCGCATCATGCCAACTAGCCTCTCACGAAGGAGCAAGCCAACTTATCAGCAGATCAATCAAAGGCTAATGAAGAGAGTTTCAAGTGGCAACTATTTGGGGTATAGGGACATCAATCCGACAGTCGATTCAGCAAGGTAAACATGACACATTAGAGTGCTATATTAACTCCGTATATGATATTGAACACCACATGTTGCCAAAGGTCATAACTGAGGGTAACTAAAGTGGAATGAGCTATGCTATTCCTTGGTTTTGGAACTCCAACCATTAATATCAGCTCCATAACTTAAAGGTAAAGTTTCTTATAATGATATTATGGTGATTGCCAATACTACAAGGACAGACATGTAAAAAATGACAGTATATGCATCCATGTGCATGCATGCTCATGTACACCAGCATGCTAAACATACATGCATTTCTGTAAATTTAAACATACATACTTTTCTAAGCTCAAGACTGAAGATTGATGCTTCTTACTAATTCTACGAATCCTCTGAGGCAGAACAACATTGTTTATCCGCATGCAACAATTCCATGATAGTGGTATCCAACTAGGGTGTTGCTCCCTCACTTTCATATTCCTGATTAGGTTCTATTCCACTTCACTTATATATCATTGCAACAATTTGCACTAGAAACTAACCCGTTACAAGGATGGTTTTCAACTCACCAGCATTTGAGGTGGAACATATGGTTATGTAATCCAGATCCATAACTAGCCATAAAACTGGAAAACCTAAAAATTTACTAAAGTTTGTTTCCTCATATTCTCATTGGTATCAAATAAAGAAAACTATTTTAGATTCTCTCAACCAATTCTTTTTTTTCTTTTCTTTTCAAGATATTTACACTCTATACTGCCCCTGCGGGGACATGTAATCGGTAGAAAGATGCCAACGGATAGTAGGCTAAAAGGTGTTGTCGGGTGCCCTTGCAAAACTTTTTCCTTGAAAAACTAGGGAAGGACACGTAAAGGATTTTAGATAGTTCTATTATTACTTATGTTTCTAAAACAAGAATATCTAAAATCTTTTGTCGGTCCTCCATCAATAACTACCACATGTTTGAAGACTAGTCAAAGACTATTTGAGATTGTGGTGGAGTTAGGAAAAGGAATGCATGATGCCAAAAGCCAAATTTTGGGTGCTTGGTTGTCTTTTTGGAGCCATGGTATTGGAATGCCGAAAACACTCAAAACCATGGTTTTGAGAAAGATACGATTTGCTATTTTTTAAACCATGGTCTAGATGGAAACAACAGTTTTGGAAAGGCAATGCCAAACACACCCTCAATGAATAATGTGCTCAAAATTTGTCCTCCATTACAAGGGAAACATTGCATAAGATCAATTCTGCTCTAATATCACAAACTTATCTAACTACACATAACTTGCCAATATGGTAACCAAAATAATGCTTATCTACAATTATGGAAAACATAAAAGGAGCTTTCTCCATTGGTGGAAGAAGTCTACAGTTCTAAATGAATAGAGTCTAGCTGGCTCGAAAAAATCTAGTAACTATTGTCATGTTAGATCAGATTCAATTGAATCTCTAAATCTACACACAATGTTGGCACCAATCTACATGAGGTAACAATAATAGTAATAATTCTTTTTTTTGAGATTACTACTACTACTCCAACAAGATGGAAATCACCCATTTTTTCTTTAAAGACAGGAAAATAAAATATGCATTTCAGATATATAAGCAAAAGAGGCAAGTATGAAGATTTCAATGAAGTAAGAATCACTTGGATTCACCAAAAAGCAAGAGATACAACATGATACCGTACAAGTTCAACATTTGGAACATTAATAAAAACCTCCAAGCTCTCTTAAATATGCCCATAATGATGACTCAATGCATGAGCAGAGAAAACAGATGAAGGTATAGAGCAAAGACTACAGAAAACAACTAAAATCAAAGAGCCTCTATTACAGGGTCTTGGAGTGATTGGCTTTTCAGCCAGGCCACAAAAGTTCTACAACTTCTATGACTAAATCCCTAGTCTCTGCTGCAATTACTCATGACTCAAAAAAGGATCAGCAATTCCCTATACCCAAAGGACAGAAAAATTACTATGCACTCCAATATCATGATCACATGACCTTCCCTCAACAGACAAGTATATCAATCAACTCTTAAAGGCTGGAGATGCATTAGCCTCAAATTAGGTAAAGTTGCTTCAAACACCTAAGCTCAGACCTTAGTAAGACAAAAACCTCTTGCACCATTAACACGAGCATACCCATAAAAAGTATTTATTCAATATGATTTATATCATCAAAAAGACTCGTAAAGAGCACTTGATTTTTAGAAAGTTCTGGAGACACGAAAAAGCCCTATCTTACCATACAGATCATAGGGTTATTTGGTATAGAACAACAAGGCCATTATACAACCAACCTTATCCAGAAAGCAGATAGATAATGTGATTGCAAGGGCAGGGCAGCAGTGGATGATGACCTAATCAAACAGCAAGCAAAGATTTCTATAGTAAAACCCAGCTAGATAGAAGAAAAGGCATCATACCTTAACTGGAAAGGTTCCCATAGGAAGTTTAGTTGTCAGCAGCTCTCTTAAGCGACGAATTGCCTTAACCTTGTTTGCAAGAATGTCAAGCAGTGGAAGAAGTTCTTCAGTTTGCAAAGGGAAGTTTGGAGAAAGCCAAAGAGTAGGTCTTAATCCCTTCTTATATTCATTCTCGCGGCTTCCTTCCTTGCGACGATTATTGCTCTCAGAACTCACAGAAGTAGATGCCTTGCTATCTCTCCCTTTCCGGTGTTCATCCCTCAAAACAATCTCCACAGAATGTCTTCCTGGTTTAGGCTGACTTCCAGATGGAGAGTCCCCTAGCAAATCACTCACCTTCTCATCCACACAAAGAGAACTTCTTGGCGGAACAATTTTCTTCTGCCCTTCAACTTTAGAATCTCGTTTCCTCCAACCACCAAACCACCCTTTCTTTTCCTGCTTAGTCTCTCCATTTATAGAACCATTTGCATCTTCAATAGGAATCTCCCTGTGCTCATAACAACTATGACGATGTGCAATAATCTCATCACCATTCTCAGAGTTCAGTTCCGACGCATCCAATTTAAGTGCAACTTCCAGTTGCCTTCTTTCTTCTACTGTCAAAATGCCATCGAGTTCCTCACTTTCTGTTTCATTGTCATTGGAAGATGAGAAGAACTCGTCATCTGACATAGCCCCTGGGACCTTTCTAGATTTGATGCTAACAACCACATTGTGCATGTCATAGACCTTTGCCTTCCATGAACCCACCATTTCCGTTTTCTCCTGCCGCCTCCAAGTCAGCTGTGGCAAAAGAACTGCTTGGGTCACATCAATCCCTGGCCTGAATATATTAGTCTGAGACATTGCAGCCACTTCTTGCCGAACCTCTTCGTCAGTTGCAGGAGAACCAGCACCATCCAAAGCATTCATCACCTCTTTATCCTTGTGTGTGATCATACAAAGCGATCCAGAAGGGACCTTACCATCCTCAGATCCATCACCGAGGAAAAGAATACTCTGATCTGAACGCTGAATCCTAAAACCATCAAAACCAGCCATGGTCATATCTGCCCTCAAATTTGCACCCCTCTTCCAAATTTTGTAAGTATCTGAAGGAGCAATCCTCGAGATGAAGGGTATCACAGAACTCTCAAAATGGAATGTTATTTCCATGTAGAAGTCCCTCATCCTTCGCATTGTTCCTACCAGACGAGGCAACCTCCTACACCACTTTGCCCATGCCAACGGCTGGTAATGCCTGACAATAATCATCGCAATCCCTTCTTCTTTATTGCAGATGGCTTCTTGCAGAGCACTCCATCCCTGCTCGTTCTGCAGACTCCAATCTGCACCGGCAACCATGAGCATCTCAGTTGCAGTCTCATCACCCAATTTGACAGCCAAGTGAAGAGGAGTGTCACGGTTTGGTACATCACGCCTATCGATTGCAGCAGCAATAGCTTCAGCCTTCTCTTCCTCGGCCAATGAAATTGCCTCAGTCCGAATCTCAGCTGGATTGCATGGACGGGGAAGGCCAGCTAATATCTTCCTGAGAGTGGCATAATTTTTTGTTACAATGGCCTTATGCACAGGACTGTGGGCATATTTTGAAATGTCAATGCCCGCCATCCCTCAGGAATGTATTAAGATCAACGCAGGCCAAGAATATACACAAACTCAAAACCTCAATTCAATCATCCAACAATAGAACTCAATAGAAATCACTGATAAGCAATGCCCCAAATTAGAACCTACAAACAGAAAATAACACTATCAACTATTAGCAGCTATAATCAACGGAGCTTCTAGCATATGAAATAGGTCCAGTTCATAAGTATTCACCGAAAACAGAATATAATTAATATCTTGCAGACTTTCCCAGAACAGAATAGACCCAGCTCAGGTTACACCCAGATGGCACAAGAAAAACAACGGAAAAAGAATCAAACTTTGCAGCAACTACCAAGAAGCAAAAGCAAAGAATCTATTAGTGGGCCCAAAGCACAAAAGAAGAAGATCCGAGAAGCCAAGAAAACCTCACCTTCTTCTAACTTCTTTCTTTCTTTGCTCTCTTCCACTCTCAAAGAAACCAAGATTCTCCAAAAGAAACTCTCAAGTCTCAAGCCACCAAAACCCCACCTCTCTCTCTCTCTAGAGAGATCCTTGTGATCCAATCCAGATCAGACAAACCTAAAAACATGCATGTGGGGGTGTGTGTGAAGGAAAAAAAACAAAAGTTTAAAAAGAACCCAAGAAAGATTTATACTTAATTTATAGTATTAGAAAGAGCACAAGTGGAGGAATCTGGTAAAAGAAACGGAAAAAAAGACACAAGATTTAACAAGGGAATTCAAGAAAGTAACAAAACCCCATTATCCAACCAAACCCCCCACGAAATAAAATACTGGGAATCAAAGAAAACCAAAAAAAAACAAGACTATACTCTGTAACTTATATATTGCACACAAGAGAGAGGGCAGAATCAATATACAATGACTGCTACAAGTATTATTTTTTTTCTTTTTTTTGTACGAGTATGAAACAGAGAAAGAGACAGGTGGGTCTTTGAATGAGAAATAAAATGCTAATCAATGTTTTTATTTATTTTGGAGCTCGATAAGAGGGGAGTAGTAGAACAGGAGGGGAGGGGTTTACTTTTTCTTTTCTGTTTTTTTACATTTGAATTTATTTATTTTTCAAATAATCGCATCGTTGCAGTAACCAAAAATTTGATTTTTATTTGTTTTTCAAGAAGCTGTGGTGATGATGAAAGGGAAACACAGGGACGGAAATGTAAGGGTGGTCAGAGAAAGACAGAGTCTAAAATGGAAAGGCAGCATGTGAAGCAGGAGACATGGAACTTGCTTTCCTGTTTCTTTCTTCTGTCTTTATTATTAGTGTATTTATTAATTAATGATTTCTTTAATTGAATTTATATGGGATAATGAGGTGCTGTTACTTTGCTAATCTGTAACGTCCACCTTTGGAGTAAATTAGTCATTAAACAAACATGTGAACCTAAGACAAGTGGGTTCATCATGATTAGGCTGTTGGGCGAGGATTAGGCTAAGGTAAAGATTTATAATTTGTCCCCAAAATCCTCTAAAGAAAATGTTAGAATCCCTAGGGCTGATATATCACAGTTGTCCCGACGCTTGCAGATTTTCAGTATTTCATTGGCCTCGATGAAAAATACATCCAGCATTGAAAATGTTAAATAAATGGTATTGTCATGCTGTGGACTAAATTATAAAACTTGATTTAGGGTAGTCTGTATTAATTTCAAAAAATATTGTTAAAAAAATAAAATTTTAATTTTAAAAGATATGGTTCAACTAGTCAAGTTTTAAATTTGTTTCCTGAAAATCATCAGTTTAAGTCTCACAAAACTTAGAACCATTAAAAACTTACATTGTCGTTAACTTTAGAATCCATTTGAGATACGCATAAGCTAATTTAGATATTTATATTAATAAAAAGAAAGAATTGGGCCGAGAAAAAAAAAAGTTCATTTTTGTTTTTTAATTTTATTAATCTTGAAAAAAAAAATACTTTCTTAAATGCGTAGAATATTATTAGAAATATATAATTAAAAGAACATAGAAAAAATGAAATATAAATTATCATATAAACTGATCAGATGTGCTTTTAATCATGAAAAACAGAAAATCATCAACGGTACCCTTTAACGGAAAAAAAAACATTATATAAATTTCCAAAAACTCGTGTCACCAGCTTGGCACATACTTTTTTAATATAATTTGATGAGCATTCATCCACCTCCAACCAGCCCGATCACGGGCTCTACTTCCCCCCGCACCGAGCAGTAAGCCTTGTTGACCTGTAAATCATGGCATTATCAAAGCTAGATGAATCGAAGTACATCTCTAGAAGCGGTGTGCCTTGTTGTTAATTCAGAAGCAAATGATTTTTATTATGAATATTGTATGACATTGCACGAAGCAGTTTAAGCGGTGTGTATACATTATTTCATTTTAAAACAAAAAAATAAGTCAAATACATAGTTAATTATGAAACTATGATAATTTTATAGAATAAATTAAATAAAATAATTGAGATAAACTCTCAAACAAATAAATAATTAAAGTAAAAACTGAAAAAAAATATCAATTCAAAAAAACATTGAAAACAAAATCAAGTAAACTTATGTTAACTCAACTAATATTAAAAGATAAAATTATAAAAAAAATTAATTTTTAAAAAATAACCAAAAAAAAGGTCAAAGGTTGATCTTTAAAACTCTGAACCCGGGTTATAAGATCGAGATTGTTTCATAAAAGACAAATATGAAAAAAATCACAAACCAAAACTCCTAATCAACAAAAACTAAAAAAACAAATAGCATGTAAAGCAATGAGAACCAAATCTGGCATAAAAACTAAATAAATAAAAAAATCAATGATGGGCTAATTAAAAAAATAGAATAAATCAAGAAAATGATAAAAAAAAAACAATCAAAACTATAAGAACCAAATTAGATACAAAAATTAAATGAAATAAAATATTGAGGGGTTAAATTTAAAAACAAATCAAGAAAATAATAATAAAATATAAAACAACAGAATGAAGACTGGGCTGGATACATAAATTAAATAAAAACAAAACAGCATTAAAAGCAAAACAAATAGTAATTAAAAGAATAGTGATCAAAACTTATACAAAAAATAAATTGAATGAAATATTGAAAGACAAAACTACAAAAAAAATAAAATAGCAATCAAAAGAATAATAACCAAATTGGATACAAAAATTAAATGAAAAAAAAACATCGAGGGATGAAAATGAAAAAAAAAACATTTAAAAAGCATCAAGAGCAAAACAAGTAGCAATAAAAAAAAATAAAGACCAAAATCATTACAAATACAAACTTACAAGATACATTTAGTTTTTTGAAGGACTGGCGTGAAATTCGCGGTAATGGGAGAAAAAATAAGGGAAAGAAAAAAAAATTTACCAGAATTCAACCGCTTGCTCTATCGTGCACCCACACTTAATTGCCAGGAAAAGGATGGCAAAACCCTTTCAATGTCATCATTTAAGGTGGTGTTTAACAACTAGGAGATGCCGCCCAAAAAGCACAGGTATCTCTTACTTATTTATGCATACCTAACACAAGCCAACCATTTTTATTATTTAATTATATTTATTTTTTATAAAAAATGAATTGCCCTCATTAGAATTGATTATAATTAACAAATCATGATGAATACATGAGAATGCATATAGATGTTAGTTTTATTTTTTTTGCTTTTAAAGGTAATATAGTGATTTCATTATGCAATCAAGATGTTAAAAGACTAAAAAGCTCCTAGACCTTGGTTTTTATTTTTTTTTATTTTAAGGGTATATAAGTCATTTTATTATGTATCTAAAATATTAAAGAATTGATTTGTCCCCGATTGATATAACTATGACAACTGGTCCTTACAAAAAAAAACCATTTTGCATCCAATAACTTGTTAAGTGATTTTGTTTAAGAATAATTGTTCTAGTCCATAGTAGGCACATGGTTATTTGCTAACCACTTTTATTTTTCTTAACTAGCTATTTGACTCATAAATAAATTATATATTTCAATAAACACAAAAAAATATGTTACCATGTCTATTTCACTTGCTTTGTTGTGGATAAGATAATTTTTTTTTCCAAAACGAAAGGATAACTGACCTTAATTTTGTGAATGTAAGATCTCAACTTATTTTCTCAACAAAAAAGAAAAATAAGACAATATAGTGGTTCTCTCTCTTCTCTCTCAAAATATATACTGGAAAGTAAAAAAATAATGTTTTGTGCCATAATTGAAATTCTGAAACATTGAGGGACCGAATAACAATAGTCTAGAAAACAAGAGGAGCTGACACTCCTTTTCTTCTTTCTTCACACGTTGGTCTCTTCTGTTACTAAAGTGAAAATCACTGTGAGTTACTAAAGTGAGTGAAAAATTAACGCGTTTTAGATTTTTCTTGATAATAATATTAATAGCCCGGGGGGTGGGAGAAAAGTATTTGTATTTGATAGTGGTTAGAAGGGTGGAAAAGACAACACTATGTTCTTGCAGCCGACATATGATCATTTGACCGAGTTGGGTTCTTCCAAGAGGGTTGGCTACGGATTTGGCGGCAGCCTCTCCTCGTTTTTCTCCTCCGCTCCAAGCTTATGCCATGGAGTCTTGCAATCGACAAACTAGTTGCGTTTTAGGGAGACAACTTTATTCTTGCCTGTCGTATAATACACCAAAATAATAGAGGGAGGTAGAAATCCAGGGATGTATCAAGCATTAAGTGTTGCCATGTGCTCAAGTTTAAATTATGTCATTTGGGATAGCACCCATAAAAAAAACCAATCAGTATCTTTTGCTAAACACCATGTAAAAAATATATATATTTTAACGTAAAAATAAACATTTAAATTTGTAATCAAAGAATCTATCATGCTGCCTACATGTTTATTATATATGATCCAATTAAACATGTCAAGACCCGATTGATCCAACCCTTGATTTGAACTAGATTTTAATAAAAAAATTAATTTAAAATTGACTCGATTTAACCTAGCTGACCCAACAAGTCAATCTATAATTTTATCGACGCGGTCAAAATAAAAGTTTGACTTTTTTAAAATTATAAAACAATATTATTTTGATTTAAAAAAACAAATTGATATAATATCATTTAATTAACCTAAATTAATTTACTTGACTCGTAATTGAAATCATGCATCTGATTGGATTTAATAATTTTAGTGGCAGCAAATGCTAACCATGTAAGGAAAAGAAAATTCAAAAACATCTCAATTGTTAAATATATGAAATCCACCAATTTAAATAATAATTGAGAATTTTTAGAAGTGATTTCTATATATATACAAGGCGGAGGCATGTTAAAGGTTTGGGTGGGTTATAGCCTAGGTCAAGATTTTATCAATATTTTTTAACTAGTTTTATATAAAACAAATTTTGTAATTCTCAATTGAGTTATCAAAAAATTCTGAAAATTTGCATAGAGCCTTCTAATATAATGCTTTAGCTTGGGTTAAAAATTCAAAATTTTTTGAGAAATTTAGAAATTTGATGAAAATCACAATTTAATCAATTTTATATTATTTGATGTAATTTTCAATCCGACCATCAGATTGAGCTGAAATTTTACGAGGGGTCTTGAAATATATTGAATAAAATCTGATTAAAATTTTAGGATGAACGAAGCTTGGTAGTTCTAATAAAAAAAAATACCGTCAAATAAAAGCAAAATGACTCATTAAGGAAAAAAAATAGTTATTTGCCATTAAAAAATAAAACAAATCAGTTTTTCTTTCTTTTTATATATTGCCGGGCAGAAGCAGAATATGAAAAAAAAAAAGGCAAGAGAGAAAGAGAGAAAAGTAAGGGAAAAACATAAAAAAAAAATCAAAGAAAAAAAAAAGAATAACTTTGTAATTTTACAAAGTCCAATTTATAAAACAATAGTATAAGGAAGAATTAAGTGAAGAAAAGAGGAATTGAGAGAGAGAAAAAATTTAATTAATTTGGTTTTTAATTGATATGAAATTATTATTTTATCTTGATTGAGGTGTTATTGTAATATCGATTTAGATTTAATTATAAGTAAATTATATTTCATAAAACATCAAATATCTAACTTCAACAGGAAAAAAAAAAGGAAAAAAAGAAGAAAGAAAGGTCGCTGTTTTATTATTGTGGAAGATACATAAAGCACGAACCTTCTAAATCAAAAATTAAACTCTAGCTGAAAATGGAACTTGCATAAAGCTAAAAAAGCCCAGAGCACTCGATTGCCATATTATGATTATGCCAACTCCCTTTCAGACAATTTTCCACGTAGGATGCAGATGACCGTTTAGCAAGGCAAAGTCGAACGACCACCGGTTCCCTTAGAGCTCGAACCCTAGCGAATGAGTTAATTAACCAGCATGATTTTGTCCCACTTGAAAGTGATTTTTACCATGCCCTTTCCCTGAGCTTTTTACCACGATTGTTTCCTCTTAAATATAAAGCACCGCGCCACCACCCCCACAATGGTCTTTAAAGGGTAGGCTACATGTCGGTGCTACCTGTCATGACAAGTATAGCTCTAACTAACTTGTCGGGTACTTCAATATCTATAATTAACAAACCTTTTCTGTGGTCTTCTTTTTTTGATAAAGATATTTGTTTTTTTTAGTTTATCTACTGTATAACTACAGTCTACATATCACTGCCGGGTGTTAAGAGAAAAATAAAAAAACTCCGGATGGATTTGGTTCAATCTAGTTGATTTGTTAGATTTAGTTAAAATAATTAATTGATTAAATTCATTCTTATAACTCTTGTGATTATAATTATTTTTTAAAATATTTTTTTCTTTAAAAATACATTAAAATAATATTTTTTTTATTTATAAAAAAATATTTTTGATATTAATATATCAAAATGATATAAAAATATCAAAAATATATTAATTTAAAATAAAAAAAAATCTTTTTTTAAATTATTTTTAAAATATAAAAACAAATAATTTTCTAGTTTGCTTAGATTTGAGTTTAATAACTATATTAGGTTTGGATATAAAAGGTGAAAGTAATTTGTTATTGTCCTGAATTATCTATCATTTGTGCCATCAACGCGGTGACGTTTCGAGAGGAGGAAATTGTGTGGCAGGAATATTGAAAATGATTTTTTTTGCAGATAATAGGGAAATCATGGAAACCAACAAAATAATGATTTGATTAGTCAAATATATATTTTCAAGGAATATGAATATTCCATTAAGATCTTTCCTTCGCTTAGGCTTATAAATTCCTTCTTTTGTCTTTTTTCTTGACCTCGACAAACCATTGTCTCCGGTGATTTCCGGCTCCTCTCTCTCTCTCTCTCTCTCTCTCTCTCTCTCTCTCTCCCCCTCTCCCTCCTCCTTCCTTGACGTATCACATATTCTAGATGCGAGATCACTTTCTGTGTTTTCAGGAGCATGCTGGTCTAGATATAAAACCTGAAAATACAGTTGTCTTGGAAAAAAAAAAATCTTATCAATATAAATTTTCATATTAACATATTTTTTATCTTAATAAACACAGGATTTTTAACTAAAATTATTGATTCTGTAAAAGAAAAGGCATTTTATAACTATTAGAGCAAGATAATAAAAAAATATTAAAGTAGTATGTCGTGATTAAAAGTTAAAAACCATAAATACAATAAAATCTATTTAAAAATGTTAAGAATAAAAAAATAATTTGAATGAACAATTTATTGTTGTTATTATTATTATTTTATATCAGTTACATAATAATTGAAAAAAAATATTAAAGTTGAATAAAAAATTTACAATAATATTTAAAAACCATGTCCAAGTTAAAAAGCATGTGAATCTGGTAAAATTGTTTTTGAGTGATAAAAACACAGACATAAAATTATCAGGCTTAACGCCTAGCCTACCAGTAGTAGGCCAGACCCGTGCTCATAGCCTTTCTTTCTTTATTTTTTTATTAACACCTTTTTTAAAAAACAATATATTATAAATGACAAGTTGTGTGGTTTATTAAAAAACAAATTATCATTTTTAACTTTCAAACTTTTGACCTCGTGCTTAGCTACACGCGCTCATTATTCTAGCCAGTATTCAAATGATTAAAAATATACATTAATTTGATTTATTATTTATATAAACAGTGAGTAGGTTAATGTGCTAGTGTTCGATAAAAAAAAAATACAACCATCAAGCTTTTATAATGCACGGCCCGATTTTAAGGTTAGATTTTTTCCTACGAAGTACCAACTCTTTTGATTTTTTTTTTAATGGAAGTATCCTTAATCTCATTAATAACAAGTGGGACCAAATAATTTAATAAAAATAGTTGTTGAACCATACCAAATAGTTTTAACAACAATAAAAATTATAAAAAAAACAGCAATTATATTATTGGAAAGTACGATTTCAATATTTTCTACAATTAAATCATTTGTATAGTTATTGGGGCGGGTGGACACTAAAATAAAATAGATCCACCAATATATTTAATGCCCCTGTAATATGAAGAGAGGCTATTCCTCTTGGAACAAAATAATCAAAACCTTCCACACCCCAAGCTGTATTTAAAGATTATACTTTTTTTATTAGCTTATAAGGATTAGACACTCATATTCCAGGATCATATAATCTTGTTACAGAATCATATAATCTTGTTACATGAAAAGCATCAAATCCAAAATAAGCCACTCTTAAAAGAAATAAATAAATCCTAAAAATCTTGGGCAAATCTAAAAAAAGTTTTTTTCTACGTTCATTACAAAAAATTTCTAGATCTCAATAAACTTAATGTCAGATAGTTGCCAATAAACACAAGCAAGAAAATATATGAGATTGTAATGGATTTATATCACAAAATAATTAAAAATATGTGCTTTAGTTTATTACTAATTTACATGCTTGCACATGCTAGCAGTATACTGCATGTCATATATTTTTTTTATTATAATAAAAAAGATTTACGACATGGAGAATTATTTAGTATTATTAAAAATCTTAAAACTTCTTAATTTGACTCGTGTAACATGAGTTTAGAATTTTTACCTCAATTTTTTCTGGTACGACTGATTTGACTTGATCGATCTAAAATTAACACAATTGATCAATAAAATAATCTAAAAAAAATTGAGGTAAAAATAATGAACTTGATAGAAAAAGCCAATCTCAACTCAATTTCTTTCCTAGCACAATTTGAACTTAATTTTTTTAAGAGTTTACCTAATATAACCATGTTGTTTTGACTGATTAAAAGACAACTTGTTCAACCGATAAAATAAATGAGAATGAAATTAATAGAAACCAATCTTTTAACTTAGTTCTTTAACTAGCTCGAGTTCAATATTAAACTATATAGGAGTTTCTTCAATGTGATTCAATTGACTTGACATGTCTGTGAACAATTCAATTAACTATTAAAAAAGTATAAGGATTTAATTGAAAAAAAAAGATGAAACTAAAATAAAAAATGAAAAAACAAGGATAAATTAAAAAAAAAAACTTCATTGCTCATATGAACTTTAAATACTAAAAAATATTACAATGTCTAACTCTCAATAAATATTATAGTTTTAAAACTTTATCAAGAGTCGATCCATAACAATGTTTAGGTCACATGTCACTAGTCAGGAGGGTAGACTCAGGTCGACCCTAATCTTTTTATTTTTTAAAAAGGAATCAAAGCAACATTATTATTATTATTTTTTAAAAAATCAACAAATTAATAGTCATGTTTTAATCAGTTCAAGCCATGATCGACCAAGTCATCAGGCCTGACCTGAGTCAACTAGGTCAAATCAAGCTTTTGACTAGATCAATTAGGTTTTTTGTTTTTATTTATTTTAGATAGTTCAAGACTCTAAATTATTTAGATCTTGGATCGATCCGATAAACCAATTTAAATTTTAAAATATTTATAAAGATAAGAGCTCCAATAAAAGAAAGAGTCCTTTTATTTACATTTAAACCTTTTATCTTGAGTTCTTATTGCACTGATTAATAAACATTTGTTTTTTTTATATTCATACTAGTAGTTATCTATATTTGATTCTTCAAATAATGAGAGACATGGCGCCTCGTGAGAGGTTTTTTTTTTTTTTTTGGCATTTACCTATTAAAAATGGGAAAAAATTACACGTTTCTTTTTTTTGTTAGTGCCTGCAATCAATTAAAAGAAAAGTTGGTAAGCACGCACCTGAAAACATCCGAGGGCGGCTTAGATTTGTAGACTGAAAACCTTAGAACATATATAGTCTCCTGCTTTGCATGTGTATTTGATAGGTTATTCATGTAATTAAATAAATTTGAGCTCTAGTAATTTAATTTATTTTTTTTGGTTGCTATGCAAGAGCTGGGAGAGTTTTCCAAGTGTGTACGTAATTCAGAGTTCTAGATCCTAGAATATACAAATATCATGATATTTTTCATAATTATGATCCGGAGATCAATCCGGAAAAAACATATAAATTATTGAATCATCCACGAATCATCAAGTTGGTCCGTAAATAATGAAACGACATCTCATTTCTGAAACATCCAAAAAGACGTCGTTTCTAATGCAATCTTCTGAGCCAATTATAGTTGCCACTTGGCAAAACTTCTCATCTCCCACCAACCATTCATTGTTTTCTTCTCCTTTTCAACTCCCTCTCACCCATCATTTTCTCCATTTGCAGCGTATCTACTAAAATAATTAGGGTTTTTTAAGCACTGTTTATATGAAGAATTCGTGTCATAGCTCAGTTAGTTAGCTGTCTATCTAAGCCTGGAAGTCATGGGTTTCAGAGCTAGGGAATCTGATTTTTTCTTTAAATAAACGTAAGACATGTGTTATCTGTATTTTTTTAAAAAAAAATTATTAAAATAAAAAAAAGCAAACTCAGATGTACAGCATGACCTACTACCAGCGGGTCATGTGCTAGGCCTGATTTTTTTTTTTTTTTAGTATTCTAAATTTGATTCAAATTGTTTTTTTTATTATTAAAATTTCTAAATAAATTTTGAAAATAATTTTATCATGATTTCTTTAACTTTCAATCATATATAAAATATCAACATACTACTTTAATATTTTTTTAAAAAATAAAAAATATATATTTTTAATAGAAACAATAATTTTAGTTAAAGACTGATAATATTTTCAAGTAAATATATTTTTAAAATTAATAATAATATAAAAAATATATACAAGACCCGTACATTTAAAAAAAAAATGGTTTCCCCGTTAGCAGACGAAATAGTATAATCTATAGCTTTTTATTTGTCTTTTGTTTTATATTTGTACTTCCTTCGTCGTCTTGCTTTGTTCAACGGGAACAGAGAAGGGGATTCTGGCTGTTTTTTTTTCAACATTTTTTTCGTTTTTTTTTTGTTATATTTATAAGATCCTAGAGTCAATAATTTTTCAGCAAGTAATTCTGATTTTAATAATGAATATTCTCTTGGAAGAGCAAATGACCAAATGTAAATGATAGAGTCGATCATTATTTTAGCTTACCTGGTGCATTATCTTGCTTAGAAAAGTACTACCGTTTTTTGCTTAGCAGAGGATTCTGATGTTTTATTATTTTTTAAAATTTTCTTGATGATCTTGCTCTTCATTGATATATATATATATATATATATATTTTTCCTTTTAACTAAAATATGTTAAAGCTTTAATTCAGTTACTTTTTGTTGGAACTATTCAGTCTGAATAATGGAAATAGAGGTTTTATGGTGTTTCTATGGTGAGAGATTGAAACTAAGTTGGTTGGGAAGGCGGTGTAAATTATATTTTTTTTAAAAAAAAATTTTGTTTGTTAAAGTAATTTTTTTTGTATGTTTTGGATCGTTTTCATGCTCTAATCTCAAAAATAATTTTTTAAAAAATAAAAAATATTATTTTAATATATTTCAGCATAAAAAACATCAAATTAAGGCTCCTCAGAAAATAAAAATAAAGTTTGACTATATAGTTTGATTTTTTTTTATTTTTAATATTAATATATAAAAAAATATAAAAAAATATTAATTTAATATTTTTTTCAACCTAAATATATTTTAAAATATATCCAATCATAATGTTACACGAATGAATAACCAATGCACATGTGTAGTGTACATGTTTGTAAAAACACGCAACACCTTTTGATTTTACAGATGATATTATGTAGAATTTTCTACAAAAGAGATTATTAGGTGTACATTGAGTTCTACTCCTCTTTCATATAAAAAGGAGACAGGTTATATAAAGATTGTTTATCCATCCTATTTGAAATAAAAGAATGAATGTAATTTTAAAGGTGTAATTTAATTGATTAGATTTTAAATTTACTCATTAAAAATTATTAATTCAAGTTTTATAAATTTTAAAATCATTAAAGACTTATATAATCGTTAATTTTAAAGTTCATTGAATTAATCAAGATATATATACAAGTAGGTCTGGACACTTATATTAATAATATATAAAAAAAACAAAATGCATGTACAGAAAATATTAAGTAATTTCCCCTTCAAATATAATACCACAATCATTATGTTATTTTACGTTGTGACTTAGATATTTTTTAAAATTAATTTTTTATAACAGAGTTTACTATTACAGTTCAGCAAATTACGTAAATCAAAACACAACCACCTCGACTCTCTCCCACACTCCTTATTGGTGCTCTCAAACGAGACACTCTGTAGAGGAATGGGGCATTATTAAAAGAAGCGAGAGCCTTTTTTTTTACAAAAAAGAAGAAGCCAATAGAAGTTACAGTGCAGGCTGCCCATGTAAATCAACAGAAGCAGCATCTAGATTGTTGGGGCCACGCTATGGAGCACCACAGTCTCAACAGTGAGCCCAGGCCCAAACCCAAAAAGCACACCCCATTCCAGCCCTTCTCCAGTAGATTGAAGCCCATCCTCAGCAGATTTCTTTCTCATCTCATCCAGAATAAACAACACACATGCACTTGACATATTTCCGTACTCGCTCAGCACGTGTCTAGTGGCTCGCAGTTTCTCGGGTTTCAGCCCCAGCTTAGCCTCCACCTGGTCTAGAATGGCTGGTCCACCAGGGTGCGCTATCCAGAAAAGGGTGTTCCAGTCCGCGATGCCCAGAGGCTTGAACGCCTCCGTTAGGCTCTTCTCAACATTCTTTGAAATAAGCCCGGGAACGTCCTTGAGGAGGTGAAATGTAAGCCCGACTTCACGGAGATGTCCATCTATAGCCCCATCGCTGTCGGGTAGAATAGTTTGGGCTGCAGAGACTAGCTCGAATAAAGGCTTCTCGACTCCGACCACCGGGTCAGAGCCTATTATGAGAGCAGCAGCGCCGTCGCCGAACAATGCTTGACCGACAAGGCTATCAAGATGGGTATCGCTAGGGCCCCGAAATGTCACGGCTGTTACTTCAGAGCATACAACTAGCACACGAGCACCTTTGTTGTTCTCGGCGAGGTCCTTAGCGAGGCGGAGCACCGTGCCACCAGCGAAACAACCCTGTTGATACATCATGAAACGCTTGACCGATGAGCGGAGGCCTAAAAGCTTCGTGAGCTGATAGTCAGCGCCGGGCATGTCCACGCCACTGGTTGTGCAAAACACTAGATGGGTTATTTTGGACTTGGGCTGACCCCATTCCTTGATGGCCTTGGTAGCTGCTTCTTTGCCCAACCTTGGCACCTCCACCACCACCATGTCCTGTCTAGCATCCAATGAAGGTTCCATGTATGCACACACACTAGGATTTTCTTTCAAGATCTCCTCGGTCAAGTACATGTACCGCTTCTTGATCATGGACTTCTCGCCTGAAATGCATGGCATAACAGAATTAAGTTTGATAGATATCGACCAAGATAATATATGTGTAATGGAAATGCAATTAATATACATATTCAACTTAATTATAACCCTTACACATTCGCTTGAATTTTTCTTTAAGCTCCGCCTTATGCTCACTGTTTGTGATGCGAAAATAATAGTCAGGATACGTGCTTTGATCAACACAGTTTGGAGGGGTTGATGTTCCTATGGCCATGATGGTGGCAGGGCCCTCCGCCCGTTGCGACTTCCGAATTTCATCAACGGTCACCATATTTTCTTTTTGCTGGGGGAGAAAACCAAGAAATCAAATCGAAGGGGTTGAGGGCTGAGCACCGTAACAGTGCCCTGGGTGGTGTAGATGCGGCAAAGGACTAGCTGCTGGGAGAGTTAGATTGGGATGTGTGGGAAATTCGAAGAGAATGTGGTCTGTATATATAGTGTAAAGGAGGGAGAGGTTAGCTGAGATCAAAATAAGAAAAGAGGGGTTAGCTGAGATGTTCACGTGCTGCATAAATGCCCCTTCTAACCAGTCTACCGAGGACTTGAAGGGTCCGTCGTAGCTGACAATAAAAATAAATGTTCGGTTAGTTAATATATGCGATTGTAATGGATTTATATCACAAAATAATTAAAAATATGTGTTTTCATTTATTACTAATTTACATGCTAGAACTGCATGTCTTATTAACTTTTTTTTAATATAATAAAAAAGATTTAAGACATGAAGAATTATTTGGTATTATTAAAAGTCTTAAAAACTCTCAATTTAACTCATTGGATAATATAAGTTTAGAATTAAACTGTGTGAAATTTTTTTTAGCATGACTCATTTAACGTGGCCGGTTTAAAATTAACCTGACTGATCAATAAAAAAAATCTAAAAATAAAATTGAGATAAAAATAATGAACTTGACTGAAAAAACCTTTCAACTCAATTTCTTTCCTAGCAAAATTTTAAACTTAAATTTTTAAAGAGTTTGCCTAAAATAACCCTATTAATTTGATTGATCCAAAGGCAACTTGTCCAGCAGATAAAATAAATGAGGATGAAATTGATAAAAAAAAATGAAATTGATAGAAAAAGCCTCTCAATTTAACTTTTTAACTAGCTCGAGTTTAAAATTAAACTATATTGGAGTTTCTCGTAAATGATTGAGTTGACTTGATAGGTCTAAGAATAATTCAATTAGCTATTAAAAAAATATAAGAATTTAATTTGAAAAAAGTATGAAATTAAAATAAAAAATAAAAAAAAAAGATAAATTAAAAAAAAAGGCTTTACTGCTTATGTTAACTTTAAATACTAAAAAAAGTTTCAATGCCTGACTCTCAACAAAGATTATAATTTTAAAACTGGAAGACAATGTCTAAATCATAGATTACTAGTCGGGATGATAGACTCGAGTCAATTCTAATTTTTTTTATATTTTAAAAAGAAATCATAACAAAATTATTAAAAAAAAAAACAGAGAGTAAAAAATCAACAAATCAATGGTTATGTTTTTATCAAGTCAAGTCATGGTCGTTTGAGTCATCGTTCGAGTTAAGTCAACTAGATCAAATCAAGATTCTGGCTAGATCAATAAAAATAAAAAGTTATATTTATATGTGTGTGTAAGTCTTAGTTTGAGTTTGTAATTATACAACAAAAAAATATCTATCGAGTTGATATCAATAGATAACCCTATCTCCATTAATATATTTATGAAAGAATGTTTCTTCTAAGATCCTTCATCTGCCGGCATGCAAGCTTAAGGATGCCATCTCTTGTCCTTTCTCGGCCCACATAAAGGGGTTATTTTCTCGTAATGCCATACTTTTATTTTCTTTCATTTCTTTTAACACTAGTAATATATATTAGGCATGCAATCATTACTCATTAAATAATAAGGTAATTAATAAAAAAAAAGTCCATTCATTTAAATTGGAGTTAAATTGATGTCCTGTCTCCATCGATATATTTTAAAATAATTCTTCCCTGAGATCCTTCGAGGGAAGCATGCAAGTCAAAGGATGCTATCTCAGTATCTCTGATCCTCTCTCGGCCTGTATAAAGAAGTTACTTTCAACTTCTTTGCCTTTTCACTATGCAGTTGGTCCTTTATTTCTTCGGACAATAGGTTTAGAGAGTTTGTTTGATATTTTATATGTAAAGAGCTCCATGTCTCGAAAAGAATATTGTATCAGAAAATTCGGAAGGAAACTCCATTTTATCCATCGATTATACCATTACTTCGAAACGTTTTTCAGTTGCTAGTGTACTCCGAATAGTTATCATCTCAAAACATGTTCGGTTATCGTGCCAGACTTTAACCCTGTCAAGATCATTTCACGTGCTGTGCTGTCATGCTGATACAGATTATAGTTTACAAAATACAGCAATAACTAGGATATTTCGTTGCGGTTTGGATTATAATTTTATATATTGATTATAATTTTTTTAAAAAAATAAATTATTCAACATGATACAATCATTTAAATTTGAAAATTTTTTATTTTATTTTTTATTTAACTTGAATTTTAAATTAAATTATATAATAATTGTTTTAATGTAATCTTGTTGACAAGATAGGTCTAAAGAAAAAAAAAAGAAACATACAAAATTCATCCTAGTTAATTTAAATCTAAATTTTTAAAATTTTATCAGATTAAATTAATTTTTTATTTTATTATATAATTAAAAAATATAAAAAATAATTTACAATTAATTTAATAAAAACTTAGTATTAAAAAATAAAATCTTAAATTTTTTTTTTAAAAAAATCACCAATAAAAATAAAATTGTGAGCCTGTTTAAAAAAATCCTAAGGGCATGGGTTAAGGTATGGGTTAAGGTAGGCTCCTGTGCCTTGGTAATCCGCTCCTTTTAAAAAAAAAAAAAAACAAATACAGACTGACAAGTCATTTGTGGTTAATAGAAAATATCAATACCCCGAGAGCTCGAAAACAAGAATTTTAGCCCCAAGTCCTGTCGTGTCAATGGCTGTTGAGCAATAATACGGGGGCACTAAAGTTATAAGTTTTGTTTTTTTTTTTTCAGGACAGAGCTCATCTCAACTTTTATATTTATTTTTTAGAAATTATTATTTCAAGTTTTATAAATTTTAAAATTATTAAATATTTATATAGTTATTAATTTTAAAATTTATAAAATTAATGTAAGCTGATCTAAATATTTATATTAATAATAAAAAATATAAGGTTTTGGGATTTGGGAGTCAACGACTTCATCCTCGGGTTTTAGATTTTAAAAATGGATGAGTAGAAATAGAGTATAAAATAGTGATGGGGTGTCGTTTCAGAGTTCGGAGAGAACCCGAACCCACAATCAATCAATGGGGTCATGACGACAAAAGCAGCAGTGCTTTACTGCAGGAGGTGTCATTGTCGAATTCTACTCCAAATTCTCTTCTCGTCTCTCATTTTCATCCCTCTATTTTATTTTTACTGCGTTTCATGCTTAACTTTGGCTTGCCTGTACTGGAAAGTTTTTTTTGCTTTGCCCCGCAGGATAGTTAACGCGGTAAAAAGGGTTCTGATGGTTACAACGGTAGCCATGGCTCAAATCAATTTTTAATCGTGTCAGGAAATAAATTTTTAATAATTAAAAAAAATAAAAAACCTACCCGCCTATCCTAGTTTTGTCTGATTTGTATCCGAGTACAAGGGTGCGGATCCGAATTTCTTCATATACTAGTTAAGAAAGCAATACCAATGTCCTACAAAAAGATCTTTTTTTTTTTTTTTTCAATGTTTCATTTATCTGAAGCAAGGTTTTCTAGTGACCCAACATTCAATTTAAATTTTATTTTTAGCAACATAGAAGCTTGAAAATATCTTAATGGTACTCTTTTTATTAAGAGAAATATATTGACACCGCATTTTGCTTCTTTTTTTTTTTGTTAGTTGAATCTATCTAATTGATTATTTTTCTTCATTATTTTCCAGTAATTTTCTTTCTTTTTCAAAACTCAATTATTGAAATGTAAATAAAATAAAATATTTTACTCGAATATAAAAGTTTCAAACAAAAAGGATAAAAAAAGCAAAAAAACTCTTGAGCATTATTTTTAAAGCCTGTAATTTGGCCTAATTGTCAATTATGATCCCTAAATTTTAACTTTTTTGCAAGCAATAAAATAAGATTTTTTTTTTATAAAATCAAGAATAAACTGAATATCAAGATGTGTTTTTGTTACCACAATAATTATATAAAAAAAATTATTAAGTTCAATTCCTAGTCAATGTAATTTAAAAAAATAAAATTAAAAAAGAAAAAAAATATGATAATCATAATAAAAAAAAAATTAAATGACCAAAACAAAAATGAAAAACCCTATCACAGTCCATAATGTTTTCTGTGTGTGAAGAGTGAGTTCACCACACATTTAAGTTTGCTTGTTTGGCAGTGTGGTTTCGGTTGTTTTTTAAATAATTTTTCATGCCAAAATACATGTTAATGATTTTTTTTATTTTTAAAAAATTATTTTTGATATCAGCATATCAAAATAATTTAAAAATACTAAAAATAAATTAATTTGAAGTTAATAAATAAATAAAAAAATTTAAATTTTTAAAAAATTTAAAATATAGAAATAAACATGCAAAAACTTGTGTTATTTAGTCTACTAATAAAAGGGTGACTTTTAGCTTGGAAAAAAGAAGCAGGAGAAAATAAAGTAATTATGATTGTTACATTTGAGGGAGGTGCTGCCGTGGGAGAAGGATTGGTAAGACTTTTCTCGTGCAAGCTACATGCTTTTATTAAATACTAATTAGGTGGCGTACACTCCACCACATACCAACTTTTTATCTTCATAAAAAGTATATAAAAAAAAAACTTAAGATTTAAGAATGTTAAATCTTACTACAATACTATACTCTATAATAATATTTATAACATAAATAATAATATTTAATTTATTTATCTTAATTCTAATATTTTTTAATCTTTTTTTAAAAAATATAGTTTTTCTTCAATAATAATAATAGTATTTTTAAATTTTTTTTATTAATGATAACAACAATAACAATAACAAACAATAATAATTTTTAATTTTACCCTTCAAATCAAATTTATGATTGTTTTACAATATTGATAATAATTTTTTTCAAGTAATGATTTATTATTTTTATTAAAAATATTATTATTATTATTATAAATAATATTATTAATAAAATAATTAATAAATTTGAGAAAAAATTAAAAATTATTGTTGTTGTTGCTGTTGTTGTTAATAAAATATTTAAAAATATTATTATTACTATTGAAACATACCATAAATTTTAAGGCATTAGTTTTTGGTCCGGACACGGATTGAGTCTTGACATGAGATCTATTAGTTTTGGGTTCGGAAACAGATGCATTACCAATGAATCCAGACCTAGGGAAGTGGGTGTGTAGATACCAGGCGTGATGGTCTGCACCCAACGTGCAAGTCTGCAAACCCAGCCATGCAATTCTACACACCCCAACAAGCAGATCTTGCCCTAGAACCATGGCATGGCAGCCTCAGCACCATGTATCTACCTTTTAGACCACAACCTCACCCCCTGAGGTCTATAGAATTCTTTGTGATAGGACATAGTAGCTCAAACATCAATTGTTGCAATCCCATCATGCCCCATCAAAATTTGTACTTATTATTTTCTTCCAAATCATCCTTTTAATATTAAATGCTTCCTAATAAAAAGCCAATCCCATCATTTCTATGTGGTCTTTGTAACTTTATGTGTCAATGACAACTCTATCATCATATTGTTGAATCTTGATGAACAAGTCTTTACTAATGCTATTTCAATTCATATTACAATAAATCTTGAGAAACAGGACTTTCCTGGATTTTACAAGCTGGGATATATAGATTTGACTAATTAAAAAAATAAAGAATAATATACAAAGAAGCTAGGAAATGTGCTAAGAGGATTACGATGACCTTCTGGCAAAAAAAAGAAAAAGAAAAAGAAAAAGAAAAGCCTAGGCTCACCTTTACCTGCTATGCCAAGCCCTGCCCTTTCTTTTAAGAAAACAACAAGTACAATATTCAACGTGGTGGCAGAGTCAAGGAACAAGAACTATAAACTGAGAATACCTGATTATTTGTTATTAATTTTATTTTTTATCATTTTTTTTCTTTGAAAATAGTATTTTCCACCGTAATTAATTAACGGCTCATAGAGTTTAGGACCACTGTTTATTACAAACGTACTCAAATCCAAACACAACCACCTCGAGGCTTACCCTAGTGCTCTCAAAAGAGACATATTCTGCAGAGGAAGAGAGCACAATTAAGAGAAACAAAGAGTAAATTGAAAAAAAAGAAAAAAAAAAAAGAGCCAGTGGAAGTGTGGGCTGGCTATGTAAAGCAACGGACGCTGCTTCTAAACTCTAGTAGCCACACTGTGGAGCACCACAGTCTCAACAGTGAGCCCAGGCCCAAAACCAAAAAGCACACCCCATTCCAGCCCTTCTCCAGTAGATTGAAGCCCATCCTCAGCAGATTTCTTTCTCATCTCATCCAGAATAAACAACACACATGCACTCGACATGTTTCCATACTCGCTCAGCACGTGTCTAGTGGCTCGTAGTTTCTCTGGTTTCAGCTCCAGCTTAGCCTCCACCTGGTCTAGAATGGCTGGTCCACCAGGGTGCGCTATCCAGAAAAGGGAGTTCCAGTCCGAGATGCCCAGAGGCTTGAACGCCTCCGTTAGGCTCTTCTCAACATTCTTTGAAATAAGCCCGGGAACATCCTTGAGGAGGTGAAATGTAAGCCCGACTTCACGGAGATGTCCATCTATAGCCCCGTCGCTGTCGGGTAGAATAGTTTGTGCTGCAGAGACTAGCTCAAATAAAGGCTTCTCTACTCCGACCACTGGGTCAGAGCCTATTATGAGAGCAGCAGCGCCATCGCCGAACAATGCTTGACCGACAAGGCTATCAAGATGGGTATCGCTGGGGCCCCGAAATGTCACGGCTGTTATTTCAGAGCACACGACTAGCACACGAGCACCTTTGTTGTTTTCGGCGAGGTCCTTAGCGAGGCGGAGCACCGTGCCACCAGCGAAACAACCTTGTTGATACATCATTAAACGTTTGACCGATGGGCGGAGGCCTAAAAGCTTAGTGAGCTGATAGTCAGCTCCGGGCATGTCCACGCCACTGGTTGTGCAAAATACTAGATGGGTTATTTTGGACTTGGACTGTCCCCATTCCTTGATGGCCTTGGTAGCTGCTTCTTTGCCTAACTTCGGTACCTCCACCACCACCATATCTTGCCTGGCATCCAGTGAAGGTGCCATGTAGGCACACACATCAGGATTTTCTTTCAAGATGTCCTCGGTCAAGTACATGTACCGCTTCTTGATCATGGACTTCTCGCCTGAAATATTGGCAAAATCAAAATTGATCAGTCAGTGCATACTTCAATACACATAATTGGAACATCGATTGTTTAATGGTGTTTTATTTTATTTAAATCAAAGGGTGGAACATCAATGGACAATAATCAGTGTAAAACAATGCCAAAAATCTTGTCTTCCCTTAAATATCCTTATGAAATATTAGTTATTTTATATTTTTTACTTAAAAATAATTTAAAATAATATATTTTTAATTTTTTTTACATTAAAATAATTTGAAAACACTAAAAAAATTAATTTAAAATAAAAAATAAAAAATTAATTTTTTCAAACATATTTTTAAAATATAAAAACAACATGTACACTGTTTTAGCCATCTTTCTTTATCGTAGCTCCTATATAACTTCATTTCCAAAAATCCATGGAGAAACCGATGGTGATCAGTAACCTCAAATTAGTTAATTAAATAGGCAAGGTATTATATCTTTTGAACCAAATATAGAAGTTTGAAATGTTCCCTTAAGAATAAGATACGGATTATTTTTAACAGATTAATTTAAACACTTTATGGTATAAAATTTGATAATACGTTATAATTGACAAGCTCCTTTACCTATAATTAGTCAATTGGGATTTTTTTTTTTTTTTATGAAAGGTTAGAGCATTAATTTATAAGACTCTAGATAGTAAATTCTATGCTATTCAACTACTATATATATACACACACACACACACACACACACATAACATCCTGCTCATATACAAACAGAGATTAGACGAAATCTAGTAGCTAGAAGCAAGAAAATATATACGTTCTTGCGTATCAGGGAATATCTTGAAATTTATGAAAGGAAAATCTTCAAACGAACACATGAATGAGCATGAAACACCATGGAAATGAATTAATCAGAAGCAAGTCTTACACATTCGCTTGAATTTTTCTTTAAGTTCCGCCTTATGCTCACTGTTTGTGATGCGAAAGTAGTAGTCAGGGTAGGTGCTTTGCTCAACACAGTTCGGAGGGGTTGATGTTCCGATGGCCATGATCGTGGCAGGACCCTCTGCCCGTTGCCCCTTCCGAACCTCATCGACGGTCACCATTTTTTTTCCCGGGCCGGAAAGAACAAGGAAATCAACTCAGAGGGCTAGATATCGGTGGTGAAGTTATGGCAATGTAGCAGCTGTCTTTTTAGAGAGTTAGCTAGCTGGGATATGTCACTTGAATTTCAAGAGGATGTGCATGTTGGATTATATATAAGAGCAGGAGAGAGCGAGGGGTTAGGTTTGGCTTGGCTTGGCTGTTGGGTGGTTATGCACGTGTTCTGCCGGTGCCCTTCCAAACAAGTTTAGAATTGACTCCATCGAGTGCGGCTGGCACGTGACATGCGGAGTTTGGTAGGTTTAACGGCTATCAAACCGTCCACGCAGTGTGGAGGTTTTTTTTTTTGGTTAATCTCCACAAATAGCCCACCAACAGTTTCCTCCTTTATAAGAGTGTCTGGTTTTGAATTTCAATCTTTTTTTTAATTATTTTTTATTTTTTAAAAAATATTAAATTGATTTATTTTCATGATTTTAATATATTAATGTTAAGATTAAAAAATAATATTATTTTAATATATTTTTATTTAAAAAATGCTTTTAAAAATCATTTTATACCCCAATATCTCTGAATGAGTTTGTACTATCTTTCATCGTGATGGCAAAATGATAGCCACGAACTACTATTAGTGATGAAATAAGCGGTGATCTGACACAATTAATTTCCAATCTTGAAGGGGTAGCACGAGCTTTGTATGCTCTCGATTGTGTAAAGAGAAACTGCTGACCATGAACAAAAAAATTTCTGAATTTTCCTAGAAGCTGCTCTTCTTGATGACTAGCATAAAGATTGTGCTATATTATAGTTTTAATCCTAACAAAACAAAAAATTAGGTACACAAATTTATTAATGGATTTATTGGAGTTTAATTTGATTTAAGAGTACTTTAATTATAATTTAAAGCACAAGATACCTGTTAGCATCTAAAAAATATTTTATTTGGTTGATAAAACAGCATGAAGGGACCATGATCAATATAATAATTGCTCTAAATATTACCAATTTACTATCATAAATGGCATTCCATAACGTAAGCCTATCTTTTTGGGATTTAAAAAAATTCGTAACAAGGGTAATTTGATAAACCAAAATTAAAAATTCCTGTAGAGGAAATTAATATTATTAAAAGGAGAGGATTTTTTTAATTATTTTATTTTAAAATAATAAAATTTAGAAGATATAAATACCTCGCGTAAACCAAATCAATATTTGTAAAACAGAAAATAAGTCTTTTTGGTTCTAGAGATGGTCATGCATAGGAGTTTTTATAACTTGTTTGGATATGAGGTTATAGTTATTTTTTATAGTATTTTTTATTTAAAAATATATTAAAAATATTAATTTAAAATAAAAAATTATTTTTAAATTATTTTTAAAATTCAAAAACAATATGATCTTATTGTTCTAGAAGAGAATTTGCTATTTTTCCAGTGTGCTTGTATATTAGAAAAATAAGAAATACGTAAGTCGGATGAAATGGTAGGTAAGGGTAGCTTTTATATATGCAGAGGTCGCATTGACTTGCATGAAGTAGTGGGGCGACGTGGAGTTAGTTTGTAAGTTTAAATGACACTTCGTAGCGGTGATGTGATGCATAGTCATAAAATTTAACTGCGCTCAAGATGTGGCATGATGATATTTGAAATCATGCAAGTATTTAATATTTATAATAGAACAGTTAGGTAGATATTTGGTTTTTTTTGAAAAATTAAAATAATATTTTTTTTATTTTTAAATTTATTTTTGATATCAGTATATTTAAAAAAATTTATAAAAATTAATTTTTTTTAAAATATAATTAAACTATAATACTAGTAATAAACATGACGTAAATATGTTTGGATTTGAATCCGAAGAAAATATTCCTATGATATTAACCCTGGTTTAATCATGACAAAGAAGATATGGATAAAGCTAATTAAAGCTTGTTTGGAGTGTTGTTGAGATAGTTTTTTAAAATATTTTTTATTTAAAAATATATTAAAATAATATGTTTTTTTAAAAAATTATTTTTGATATCATTACATTAAAATAATTTAAAAATATTAAAAATATATTAATTTAAAGTAAAAACTTTGAATTTTTTTTAAAATATTTTTAAAATATAAAAATAAAAGCTAGATGCGATTCGAAGCTACTCAAACATAGCACTGGGTTCGAGAAATTAATATATGGCTAGATTCCTGTGGCACATAGCATAAGGTCAAAGGGGATAATACGTCCAATAAGTTAAAAAACGTAGCAGTGGTTCCAGGCTACTTGTCAAGCCACTATTGGTTCCCCCTTGGGCTTGAAGTAGTTGGATCGTAAAGGCAGTCTATTCGACTCACCACCTCTCCTTTGAAGATGATTTTTACAACACTTATGACGTCACCTGTCCTGTGTCCGTAGGATTTTATATTGAAAAAACTCGCAAGAATAAACACGAGACACTTCGTATTTGACATTTGTATTTTAAACTTGAACACCCTTTGTATCTTTTTTATCTATTTATTTATTATTATTATATTTTATACTAGTTAGTTGATATGTCGCGGGAACTTTATTACACCCACTGGACTCGGGCCGCGTTTTGAAGTAAATAAGTGGTAGCTAGTCTAATATGATATACTCAACATGTTGAGTATATTTTTAATTTAATTGGTGTTATCAAAATACCATTTATTTTTTTAAGAAGATAAATTTAAAAACAAAATTGATTTAACTTTTTATCTATAAAAAATTAAAATAATTCCATTTTAGATTGACCTTAATTAAATTAGATTAACTTACTCAACTCGTGATTTTTACCAAGTTTAATAAACTTAATCATTTGACAATAAAAATAGACATGCATTCTTAGGTTTTTGGAACATCTGGATGAATTATATGTAAAAATAATAAAAATAAAAAAATATAGAAACCAAACTATACGTTACATGCATAATGGCTTGCATTGCCCTGAAACAGATGGACAGTCAATGGGGTGTTCCACGAGATGCAGCGAGGACATAATAAGAGCTCATGTTTTATTAACAGAAAGTCTGCTGTTATTCAACCCCAAATCCATACAATTCTAAATGCATCAGTTGCAGAAATGTACCAGGGAAAGATTACAAGAAGACTAGAAGAGAGAAGGGAAAGAGAGACGTAAACGTAGGAAAATTTCACTACCCTGCAAGAATTTTCATCAATGGAGTGTTCTACGAGATGCAGCGAGGACATAATAAGAGCTCATGTTTTATTAACAGAAAGTCTGCTGTTATTCAACCCCAAATCCATACAATTCTAAATGCATCAGTTGCAGAAATGTACCAGGGAAAGAGTACAAGAAGACTAGAAAAGAGAGAAGGGAAAGAGAGACATAAACTAAGGAAAATTTCACTACCCTGCAAGAATTTTCATTAATACAATGGTCCTTGCATCAAGAAAGGGCATTGTGGTTGAACGGGTCGAATAGGTGATCCTAATGAGCCGCAACAGGCCACCCAATATAGCAGTGTGGCATGCGTACATTTGAACTTCTGTCACACTCTATAGTCCTCAGAATTATGTCTTCCCCACTATTCATCTGTTACACATCCCTCTGAAGCAGATTGCACGTTCTTGATGTACTGGAATGAATGAGAATCTTCAGTAAATACATTCAAAATGTAGAAAAACATCACTTGGATACACCCTCCATTACCTTGTATAAAACTCCTCGAGTGGCCTTGTATGGAGGCGGAGTCCAATTCTTTCGTCGTTCTTCCAGTTCGGAATCTGTTAACTGAACATCTATTCTCCTCTCCCTGACATCAACATTAATGACATCTCCATTTCTAATGAGACCAATTGGACCACCTTCCTGGAAATGATTTTCAAAGACCTCTTAAGAATATGATAAAACATTTCCCAGGGCTCCGCAAAAAGAACAGAACAAAGATGACTTACAGAAAAGCACTAATTTTCTTATTTTGATCAAACATGTAAAATAACCAAAAATAATAAAATACATGTGTTTCATCAACAAAAAGATCGAGAAATTGTAGCTCAAGAATTAGAAAAGGGAAGGCACCTGTGCTTCAGGGCATATGTGACCAGTAACAAATCCATGTGAACCTCCTGAAAATCTACCATCAGTCAACAATGCACAGTCCTGCAAATTCAGCAGAAATAACCAAATGAAACCATCACGTTGAAGGCAAGAATGCTAACATTATCAACAAAGTAAATCAATTAGCTATGGAGAACCTATTTACAGAGAAGACCAATGAAAATGTGCATCTCAAGTCTAAGGAAGTTTGCTCCCGCTAAGATCACTCAAACAAGTGACCAATCAGGCTTTCACGAGATCAGCATGTATATTTCTTTTAGTAATATATCATCTTACAATCAGAAAAATCCTGAAGTTGTATGATTCGAGCCAATACTGGCAGCAGCAGACTGGCAATTACAAGGCAAAACTAAGGTTCATATAACTGTACCTTTCCAAGCCCTGCTCCCATTATAGCACTTGTTGGTGTTAGCATTTCAGGCATGCCCGGTCCTCCTTTTGGCCCCTCTCCTCTAATAACTACTACTTTTCCCTACGATGCAATGCAACCAAAAATTAGATAAGCAGTTCCAACAGAAAATGTCACCATACATGACCCAACACGAAGTAGAAAACAAGCCCATGAACACTATACCAAAAAAAATCATGGATGAAGCTATGACAGAGATAACATTTCAAGAACATAGATGATGCCACATAGGAACGTCATACCAAATACAATCTCAAGGTCATATAGTCAGAAAAAATTGGGAACTTGTCATGGTTTGAAGGTGCAACTTTGGGGTGAAAGAACTTCCAAAATAACATGCATCGACAAAGAAATTTGAGAGCATTGGTTAAAATCAAAGCTCTCTTCAGTCATGTTGCGTATCATAAACAATTGAGGTAAAAAGAGCTTTGAAAGAAGAGTCATAATGCTACCTGCTAAAGCCTCAAGCTGTTTTATGATGGGTTTCACTTATGGAACTGCAAGGGAACACCTTCATGTTTTTACTTGACAAAAATGAATTTTCTATTTGTGGCCAGTTTTTACTAAATCAAATGCAAAGGTAATTCCAGTTCAACACATACCCTAAACAAAAATGCAGAATTATGGACTACACATGCAATCAGTCCAATAAAGTACCTGCATCCCTATTGGGGGATCAAACCTTTTTGCATGAAAATATGTAGTAGTTATAAACACAATGCCAGCTGGCCTGAAGGGAAAAGAATGGTTAAACATGCCCAGAATATGATCACCTTAAAACTCATGGGATCCTCAGAGATAGCTGCAATCATAGATTCCTCTCCCTCAAATACAAGTGCAGGACCTGGAGAACAGTGAATGTTTGATTATATTAATGTTTACAGTTGATTCAATCAAGACTAAAATGTTCAGTTGTACATCTGACATCAAGAAATCATAAAAAGTACATAATAGAAACATTACCAGAGAAATACAACCCTTCTTTTCCAGTAATTTTAGCTACGGAACCCTCTGGTGCAAGATTTCCACGTAATATTTGGAGGTGACCTGTTTGCTTAATAGGGTTTTCCAATGATCTTATTATCTCCTGGAAGACAGAAGACAATGTATTGTTAAGTTAATTATTTTGTCCTGACACAAACTGCTTTCTTAACAGAAAAAGAAGGAATAGAAACAAAGAAAACAGCATCCTACCTGCCCCTCCGACAATGGTGGACAATTTTGCACATTTTCAGCCAATGTCTTCCCAGTGACTAAAGAGAAAACAAGTCATGTTAACATTATAACATACAAAACCACCTCCAGAAAAAATTAAATAGATGCAAAAAATCTCAATATAATCCAAACTTTGTACCAGTCAAACAGTCACCGTCCAGAAAACCATGCTCCAAAAGGTAGCGAAGGACAGCAGGTGTTCCCCCAATCTACCAAACCATTTGTGCACAAGGAAACAAAGTGAAGAGTACAGTAACCAAATCAAGTTCAGCAACTCTACATACATGTCATGTTCAACAAATATCGCAAGGCACAGTGTTACATTGATTATCTTAGAATAATTCAAATGGTCATGCAAGAAAAATTCAGACCTTATGCACATCCTCCATAACATATTTGCCACTAGGTTTCAGATCTGCAAGGAATGGAACCTCATCACTGACCTTCTGAAAATCATCAAGGGTTAACTCCAACCCAACAGACCTGCCAAAATCTCATGAGCCATCTCCATAAAATGCAATTATTGTTGATATATGAGAGAACTCTACTAACCTTGCAATTGCAATTAAGTGTAACACGGCATTAGTAGAGCCGCCTAGTGCCATGACAATGACCATTGCATTACGTAGTGACTTGTGAGTGATAATGTCTCGTGGTTTCAAGTCCATCTTTAATAGTTCTAGCAGATATTTTCCAGCTAAACGGCACTCATCCAACTTCAATTGGTTTTCAGCAGGTATTGAAGAGCTGTGAGGAAAAAACAAATCAGAGGAAAATAAATTGCTCACACACACCAATTCAAGTGATACTGCAGGGCAACATTTCTACCTGTAGGGAAGAGACATTCCCATGGCTTCAATAGCAGAAGCCATTGTGTTAGCTGTATACATTCCACCACATGCCCCTGCTCCAGGGCATGAATTATGAACTACATTTTTTCTTTCATCATCACTAATAGATCCACTTACATACTCTCCATAAACCTGATAGGAGAAAAAAAACGAAAAAAAAAAAAACAACGAAAGAGAGGGAGAGGGAGAGGGCAACAAAAATATGAAATGAAAAAAATAATTAATTTTCGATTTTTAACATGAAATGTTCATGTTTTGGTTATACTCAATGCTTCAAAAGAAAAATTTTATCAAAAAAATAAAAATAAAAAGTGAGCAATCCAAAGTTATGATTCAATTGCAGGGTTGCAGATAGCATCGCAATCTCAGACATGAAGCATATGCTTCCAAGCATGATTACATTCTCATTTGAAACACTTCTTCCCCAACTATGAAGCATTGAATACCATAATTTATAACAGACATAAGCCTAAAGCATTCTATTAGATAGCATAGTAATCTCGGACATGATGCATATGCTTCCAAGCATGATTACATTCTCATTTGAAACACTTCTTCCCCAGCTATGAAGCATTGAATACCATAATTTTTAACTGACATAAGCCTAAAGCATTCTATTAATGTAAGGGGAAAAGGATATGATTAGTTTATTTGCCAACCATGCCACAGGCTTTTTTTTTTTTTTTGCATAATTAAGACAAAAAATAAAAAAAGAGACTAGATAAATGAACATTGAAACCTGTCACAAAATATATCAGATGTAACAATATCAAAACAGCGAAGTGGTTTGCTTACCTGAAATGCAGATACTATATCATAAGTATGACCATTGAAATGACCAGGCTGCAAAAGGTAAGGTGTACAATCACTTAAGTCGACAGCAAAAATCATTGAACAGATACATATCCAAAGATTTTTAAACGAGGTTTACAGCATTGAAAAAATCCTGGCTCAAAGTATAATTCTTAAATGGTTTCAAAGTATACCAGCACTTTCTGGTGGCCCACAAAAAATAAAGAAAGAAATTAGGAAAAAGAAGGTGATGTCTCAGACTCACACCTTGATAGTTCCACCATAAACCATGATGCTAGGTCGATTCAGCCTCCCCATTGCCATGATTGTACCTGGCATCTACAAAAAAAGAAACAACTTAATAAGTGTATGGTTGAAGATGGAAGTAAGAATGGTGGACATCGACTCTTGTGTGAAGGATAGGGACAGACATAATCCAAAATCATGGCACTATTCTAACTTCTCATGGTTGGTAACATAATTAACAGGGTCGAGTTAGACACTTCAAAGTTGCACTATTATTGTCATTCTTTTTTCTTCTTTTTTTGTGTGTTGTTCAGTGCCTTTTCTTACCATTCTTTTTGGATACGAGGAGCTATTTTGATTGTGAAAAAATATATCAGCTTCGAGTAACTTTACAGCCAATACAGCAAAGAAGAAAATGTTTTTTATAGCAAAAAAAGGAAGAATATATTAATTAGCTTTATTTTGTACCAGGAAAAAAAATAGTATTAGCGTCAACACTATGGGCTGGATAATTACAGAAATCTCGAGTACCGAAATGAAAACAGAATAAGATGGAATAAAAGAAAATAGAATAATATTACTAAAGTGTCGAAAAAATATTCTGTTATTGACGAGTCTTGCATATTGCCATAACAGGGTTCAACTTTGGCGATCTTAATTCCATTTCAAGTTTTTCAAAAACAAAAAAAAAACATCAGCATAATCAACCACACCAATAACCAATGATTAAACCCTCAATAAATACACATAAATCACACATTTCACTCAAACCCACAAACCAAAAGGTCCAAATTTTGCTTCTTTAGAAAAAAGAAGGAGAAAAGCTTACATTTTTATCACAGCCGGGAATGGAGATGTTGCCATCATACCATTGAGCACTCATGACAGTCTCAATACTATCAGCAATCAAGTCTCTACTTTGCAAGCTGTAGCACATCCCTCTAGTCCCCATTGAAATAGCATCACTGACACCAATTGTATTAAACCTGAAACCAACCATTCCTGCCTCTTCGACCCCTCTTTTAACAGCCTCTGATAGCTTCAGCAAGTGCATGTTACAAGTATTCCCTTCATACCAAACTGAAGAGATACCTATCTGAGGCTTAGACATGTCATCATCCGATAAACCAACCCCATGAAGGATCGCTTGAGACCCACCTTGAGATTTGGGTTCAGTAATGCGGGAACTGTACTTGTTTAGCTTTTGTGCTACTGTGCTTGTTGCCTGTGACGGTTCTACGGCAACAGACTGGGCTTTGACGCGAAGAGAAGAGTGGGGGAGGCGGGTGGGGAATGGGGTTTTGGGTTTTAGAGGGGTGGCGCGTGGGGAAACGAAGGTGGATTGCATGGTGGTGCGTGGAGTGAGAGAGGTAAAGAGAGCAGTTGTTTAAATGATGAGGATGGAGAGCCCTTCTTTAGCTGATGTGGTAATAATGCGATGCGATTTGACGCCGTATTACCTTGTTTAGTTTTCTTTGTGGGGGTCCCCACCAGGGCTTAGGGTTTTTCAAATTGGGTTGTCGTGGGAGTTAAATTATAACTTAGTCTTTGTGATTTATCGGAACTAATTAATCAGTCCCTGTAGTATCAACATTATTCAAATAATCCATTGACCTATGTTAACCATCCAAAAAATATTTTTTCTAAATAAAATTTTATCATCTCACCCAGTTAATATCAAGGATTGACTTGTGTGTTGATGGATCAACCTATGTTTTGAAACAATTAAAAAACAGTATTTTCTTGGATAAAAAAAAACTAATTAAAAATAAAATCAAACTCGATCGAAGTTTTATATTGATAAATCATTTAATTGATTAACTAACTTGAGTCAAGTTTGTAACATTGATCTCACATCTTTTTATTTTTTTTAATTTTCAAAATCTAATAATTGAAAAAAATATAGAAATTAAAGATTTCTAAGTGAAAGGATTTCAAAATTTTGAGGGATGCGCGATATAAGTCTAAGACCACGAGGACTATGTTACTAGTTTCAGACTTCAGTAACTACAAGGACAAAATTAGGCTCCGTTTGTTTGCAGGAAACTGAATTCCTTTTGAAAAGTGAATTCCGGGGAAAGTGAATTTCTGGAAAGTGAATTTCGAGAAAGTATTTTCCGATGTTTGGTAGTGTTATGGAAAATGAATTGGAAAACACTTTCTAGTGTTTGGTTATGTCATGGAAAATGAGCTGGAAAATAACTTATTAATATTTTATTTTTATCAAGTTTATTAAAATAATAAGGAACAAATCTTACAAATTAAAAAGTTGAATGAAAATGAAATTAAAAAAATATATATAATTTCATAAATTATCTCAAATAAAACAAGTAATAATCAAAATAATAGGGATCAAATCTAAAAAATTAAAAAAAAAATGAAAAATGAAGAAATTAAAATAATAATAATCAACATTTCATAAATTATTTCAAATAAAATAAGTAACAATCAAAAGAATAAGGATCAAATTTGATAAATAAAAAATTTCAATAAAAAAATGATAAGAAAAAAGCAAATAACAATTATAAAAATAAGGACCAAAGTTAATATAAAAATAAAATTTTAAGAGATGAAATTGAAAAATAAATATTCAAAACAAAATATATATAGCAATCAAAAGTTTGAGGATCAAATTTGATATAATCAGCAAATAATGACATTTCTAAATTTTTCACAACTTCCGGAAAGTGTTTTCCCCTCGAAATTTTCAGGAAAACACTTTCCTGAAAACCAAGCCAAATTTTCCTTTTACTGGAAAGTGTTTTCCATTGACCAACTTTCCTACTGGCAAACAAACACAAGAAAGTTTGGAAAGTGCTTTCCTGGAAACCACTTTCCGGGAAACAAACACAGCTAAACGGAAAACACTTTCCTGAAAACCAAGTCAATTTTTTTTTTTTGACTAAAATTGACCGGAAAGTGTTTTCCGCTGACCGGAAATTGTTTTCCGTTGACTAACTTTCCTAATAACAAACAAATACATGAAAGTTTGGAAAATGGTTTCCCGAAAACTACTTTCCGGGAAACAAACAAGGCCTTAGTGTCGTGGTGGTGGAAACTGGAAAATTTAGGTGTATCTGCTGGGCTTGGTCTTGGGCTTGGTCCTGGTCAGGTTAAGCTTTCAATTGGTTTTGGACCTAACCTAAACCCGGCCCATTATACCGCTGACAGCAGCCTAAACCTGAATACACAGAGAGAGAGAGAGAGATTGAAGGATCAGTTAAGCGCATGGAAATTATTTTGCTGGTGTAATTTTCGATTCTTGGTTTTTCAATAGCATCATCAGGTAATTAATAAATTAATCAATTGTTTTGATTGATCGTTTAATGCAAGTCTTATTTTCCTTTTTGGTTTAAAGTTTCGATTATTATTATTTTTAAATATTTGTAAGAATAATCATTCACGTCTTCAATTAATCGCTCATTATGTGTTGTCTGATTTCGATTCTTTGAGTTTTTTTATTTCGATGAAAAAATTCGTTTTTTTTTGAAGAATTTTTTCAATTGTCGTTCGAGACACACACACACACACACACACACACACACACACACACACATATATATATATATTAAATTAACCTTATTTTTCTTTTTGGATTGATGATTTATTTTTCTTATATTGGAAAATATATTTGAAATTTTTGTATGTAGTTTTTCAATTGAATTAGTTCTTTATGTAGTTTTGATTATAAATATTTTTTTTTTGTTAATTTATACATAGATTTTGGTGTCAATAATTTTAGCTGGGTATTTGTTATTTAGTGAATTGAATATGAAAGTTTGAATCTTTTATCATTTATAGCTATAGTTTCTTTCAGGTCATTCTTTTCTACTTTTGAGTAATTTCCTTGTTTACTGCTATATTATACTTTTTATGCTTTGATGATTGCATCTCATTATGTGCTAATTTGGGAATTTTAAATTCTAAACCCTAAAATATAAAAGCTCGTATGTTTGGCAAGTCTACCTGTAACCTGCTAGCTTCTGTTTTGCTTCTGCTGGATGCTGCAGCTTATCACTCATTAGTTTACCCCTACATGTCAGGATATTTTATGCTTTCTGTGACTTTCTAGTCATTTAATTGTTGAATTTCTTTTTTTAGGTATTTTGAAGTGCATTTGTCTTTCTTTTGTTGCTTCAGTATTTGGGTGATGACAAAGCTGATTGTTACTGGAAATTGCTCTTTGATGAATTAATATTGACAGACTGGATTGCTTGCATTTTTTTTGTTGTCTCTTTTAGGTGATAGAGTATGGAAGATATGAATTCTGATCAGGTATTTGAAATACCTGACACTCCTGAGAGAGCTGCTGCAAGGAGTATAAATGGTGCACAATTCAGAAAAGAAAGTATTTCGTCAGTTCCTGGTCGTCTAAGAAAGTCTGGCTTTGTGGATGAAAAGAGTTTTAATCCGCCGCGGACAAGCAGGGGTAGGATTCTTAGTGAAAATGGGCTCAATAGAAGACTTCATTTGCATCCTCAAAAGAGTCCCATTAATGTTGATGAATATGATTCTCCAAGTAATTCTGCTTTGGATTCTCATCCCCGCCAGAATGCGCCTTTATTTAGAAGGCCGGCAATAGTTAATAACTCCAGGCCTGAGAATAGGCATTCTAAAGGAGCACAGTATATGGAAAAATCAAAAGCTGGCCGTGCTACAAATTCCTCTAAAAAACCATTTTGCATGGAAGGTGATGATCTTTTTGATTTAACTGAGATGAGTGAACCTGACAGATTACTCGACATTGTTTTTCCTCACAGTGCATCAAAAGATCTCCAAGCTAAAGAGACAAGAGAAGGTCAATTATCATCTAATGGTGGCTCTTCTGTACAGCTGGCTCCTCTTCCTTCAAGAATATCTGGCAGCACCTCTAAGGGAAAGGAAAAAATAGATGTGAATACATGTAATGGTTCTGGTTCAGCTTCAAATATTGTGAAAGAGATTGATCGTGCTAGTGGTCATCAACACAAAACCGAAAAGCAGCTTCCTGCTTGTCATCTATCTGTTACCTCACCAATAGTTGGTGGGAAAAAGAGATTAGTGCGAAATGGATGTATTTCTCCACATAATATAGCCACTAGAGCCCAAAAATTAGCTGAAAGTTCCCAGGATGGCTCCCCAGTTGACGAAAGAAATCATGCCAGGAACAAGTTGTCTGATGGTCCACCTAACACAGATCTTAGGGAAATAGTTGCTGAAGACAATGATTGTTATAGAGCTAAAGGAAAAAAGGCAATAGTCCATCCTTCTGCATCAAAGGAGCATGATGCCAACACGACCAGGTAATTTCATCTATCTTGCACACAGTTCTGGTTGGATCGCCTTCATTCCCACTTTATGCAAAAATGCTGAAGGATGGAATTTTCCCTAAACTCTCCCTCCCAGGATTTGATGGAATCATAATTGAGCTCTACCTTCACATAAGTGCTGGAGAATTATCTGCTTGTTGAGTTTCTATTTTCGGTTTCTTTTCCATTTTTCTGTTCAAACTCTTCAGTTTAATCCTTCCATCTCCTTGTATAATTAATTAAGTTGGACAATAATTCCTCTCCTGTTGGTTTCTTATGGGTACTCTATCTCTCATGCCTGATAGCATATTATGTGTATGCAGAAGTTCTGCGACTAATAATGAAGCATCCTGTGAATCCAGGGATGGCCGTAGAGATGCATTATTTGGTGGCTGGAGAAGTACACACAAAAGATCGAAGACACAAGATCAGCCACTGTCTTATATGGAACAGGGTATTTTGGGAAGAGATGATCATGCCAGATGCTCTACAAATGAACAACATGATGGCAGATTAGTGGAAAGAGATAGTATCAGTGGTGGAAAACTACATCATGTTGGAAATCTAGTTGCTGCGCATGGATTAACTTCAAGAAATCAAGGTGAATGCTCTACAATGGTTCCTGATGACACAGAAGTTTTGTTTCTTGGTTCATCTCGGGAATCATCTAGCTCAAGGTCATCTAGAGTCCACAATCATCAACATGATGGCAATCTAGAACCAATTTATGAAATTGACGAGTTGTTGACTGAAGTGAGAAACAATGATCCTCAATTAATAGGTTCCAGAAGTAATGAGGACTCAGATGTTACGGCAAGGCAAGTGGAAGCTGATGAGATGTTGGCTCGGGAACTGCAAGAACGATTATATCATGAGGAACCAATATTTGGAGGTGGCGAGGTTTGTTCTCTTCAATTGTATTCCCACTCTCCCTCCTTGACGTCACCTAATTAGTTAGAGACTCTATTTGTCAGCTTTTCATGTTTATTGACAACAGATTGATGAAAATATAGCATGGGTCCTGCAGCAGGAGGAAGATGCACTCCCTGCTACATCTGGTCACAATCATCCTGTTCCACATCTTGTAAGTGCGCTGCTTTAATTTCAGTGGGTTGCTGAGCATGAAAGCTCTAGTAAATGCTTATCAATGACGGTATCTACGATTTGTTTTTGATAACAATGATAGTATCTCATAATTATCTATGACAATAATTTGCACGTCACTCAGAGTTTATTTTTTAAGAGAATAAGAAAAGCTATTGAAGGGGTATTCTTATTCAAACAAATTTAGGGACCTAGGACCAGCTTTATTTTTAAAATATCAAGGAATAGTTCTGCAGCTTCCATTTTAATTCCTCCATTATGTTATTTTTAGTTTCTTTTATGAGTGGCTGGGTTGGGAAAGTGTGATATTTCTTTTATTAATATCTTTTATGTTTGTGATGGTGGGAGTCCCTAGATTTTATTTTTGGTGTTCTTATAACTATTCGCAGTCTCTCTCACTCACACATGCACACATGATGTTTTCATTGACTTGAAAAAAGAAACAAGATGTTTTGATGATCATATTTCTGATCCAAAGGAAATAAATAGAAGGCAAATTGAGATTATATTTTCCTTGGAGTTGTATAATTAGGCGGGTTTTGAACTTAAATGACTTCCCATAATGTCAATATTGAACTTACTCTGACTTGCTAATTCTTCCCTCATTTTATTACAAAATCACAAGGATAGAAGTCAAGGCAATCTCTTGGGCCTTGATTCCAATGAAGTTATTTTTGTGATCTACCTCACTACAAGAGAGCGGAGCATAGCCAAAATGTAGAAACATAGTGTATGATTGTACATGCATGTATCATGTTACCTCTATTCTTCTGCTCGGGGTCTATTCTATTATTAAAAACCGGTACATGCATGTGCACATATGGGTTTTAACTCTTACTTCACTGTTTGTTGGGTAAAATTGAACTTCATAGTTCAATCCCTTGGCGTGCAGAATCAGAAGATGATTAGCAAACTTAGGCAACCATGAAAGTTGGACTGGAATGATTAAGAAGTTCAAGCTCGTATTTGGATGAAAAAGAAATGCATAATATGTAAGGATTCTAGCTTATATTTTAGGGTAGTGGGGAATTGCAATTAAACAAGAAAAAGAAAATCCTGATTCTCTGTTAACTGTAAGGTCTGACTACCAGGTTGGATGGTTCAAGGCACACATCTTTCTCCCTTCAATTATGATCTTAAAATCAACTATGTTCTCTCTATTTAAGGTGGAATGCCTTAACCGGCCTGAACCTTGGAGGAGTGAGTGTCACTATGTAGTAAACCGATGAAGGCCTGAGTTGGGTTATATTGTGTTAATAAATAGCATTAAAGTTTGCTAACTTCAACATGTTTTAAATCAAACAGTCCTCATGCAATTTGAAGCATATGCCACCCCCTGAATGTCCTATTGCACATACTTATATCCACTAGTGTTTGCTTAATGTTGTTAATTAGGTGGTTGTGATGCTTTCTTTTGACTTCCCTTTTTTTCCAGTTAAGCTGTTTGGTCCTGCTTAGATTTATGCTATAAGTTGTCCATAACTTCACTTGTTTTTCACTTTGTGTAGAGAAACTCATCTGTAGCACATTCATCAAGACAGCGCTTGCCTCGGTCCTCTCAGAACCCTTCAAATAGGAGAGGAAACCAGGCTCAAGTTACTACTACCCGAGCATCGGGCTTGAGGAGTCGCTTGTCCAACCGGACTCCTGTAAGAATATCAAGAGAGAGGAACCCCTTTCCTGCAGTATTCCCTGGAGGGTTGAATTTCCAATTTCCTTCGGGAATGGATTTAGAGATGGTATGTTTTCCCTTGTGTTTTGTCCTTCATTTTTTTCATCTTATTATTATCCGCCTTCTCTTCCGCAGTTTTTTACTTTGTATGCCACTACTGACAGAGCCTCTGTCTGAGGATGGGTTGGAGAGTCATGGCTGCCCCATGATGCCCTTATTGAATTATCTCCCTTTGCATCAGACACTCCTGCAAAAATCTTCTAGCTCTACCACTGCATGCCACGGGCACCAAGCTTTGATTGATGAGGATTGTGACCAACTATATGTTGTTTAGTCATCTGATTATACATCTTTATATGAAAGCCTGGAGGTCACCTGCATTTTAAGTTTCAGAAGAAATAACATAGGATAAACATACCTTAATTCAATTTCTCTACCTAGTACCAAAAGCCTTACCAGTGACATTTTTGAGAAAGCGCTAGCATAATCATAAGTCTTCTTAATATGCAATTTGAGCACCTCTCTCTTCCCGGCATCATTAATCATCTCATCTGTCACCAAGGCTTCATCGTGATCTGATGGCCTTGCTGTGAGAGCATGATTGACTGATTGACTGTTGCAGAAGCAAGAGAGCGTTGTTTTATGATTGACTGCAAGGGAAAAAATGTTGGGATGCCAGATGATTATTTTAGAGGAGAATGGGTGTTTATTAAAAAGGGTTTGGGAGCAAGAATCAGGATTTTGGGGGCTGAATTGATTGTTTAGTCTGGTGCAATTTAATTTAGTTAATTAGCGGTAAGCGAAGAATCTATCAAAAAGAGAGAGATAGAGAGAATATCATCTGGGCACTCATGGACCGCATACAAATCTTCGAAGCTTTAACCATATTCAATCACCTGCACTGATTAAGGAGTTATTACCGCATTAGTTTTGGATGAGAAAGTATCTCAAGTTAATATTTACTCCATGCAGTTCTTTTCTTTTGTCTGTTGTATAATCATATATCTTTCTTGTGGTTGTATGAGAAAAAGTAAGATGACTTTTTTCCTGCATAGTAAATTACATCTGGTTTGCTGTTCATGTAACTCCATGATTTGTAACTATTGTCATTGAGAAATCTTATCCTGTGAATGGTTGGCATGTGTAACATTGATTGCTTGCTTCTCAATGCAGAGACTTAATATATTGGAAAATTTAGAGGCTTCAATGACAGCTACTCGCATGCTTCATGTTCAGCGTGATTTTAATGAGTAAGATGTTTTTATGTTTGCCAAGTTGTGTTCTCTCCTCACTGATTTATTATATATGATTGTCTTGAGCATTTGGAAAGACGACTCTATGCCCTGTATTTTATACCGCTTCAACTTAAAAGAGTTAGCTGTTGTTGCTGGCAATAAACCGTAACACATGTATGCCTATAATTTGGTTGGATGAAAATGGTCTGATACTCACTTTTTTTGAGCTGAAAAATTGTACCTTTGGGAGACATAAGTTGAGAAAGTGTGTTGTTGAGATCTCTTTATATGTGGTTTCTGAATGCTTGAAAAATCAGACCGTAAAGATATCTGATTTGAATCCTGTCCATCTTTTGAACTTATTGATGTGAGTGAGACTACAGCCATCATGTGATTCTACTATTTGCCTTTCAACCTGAAACCCAGTGAAAATTGCTTGTGGTGGCAGCAAATTTCATAGATGCCTTCAAGCAGATAATGTTAGTTGAATAGATTGTCAGTATAAGGGGTGATTCTTTTAAGTAGTCCTTAGTATTGATTTACTTGCTTCATTGCTAAATCTCTGTGTGAAATTATTAATTTGAGCTTCTCGTGTGTAACAGTCATCTCTTATAAGTGTTCTTTTCATAAATTCCTTGACTATTATTCGGAATTTCTTTCGCAATCAGAACATTTTGTTGCTTTGCTGCCTATGGGTGTATGTGTGTGTAGTAGCAGTTGCTTTATATACTTAAAGTAACTAAGTAGCATGGTTTAGAAAAGTAGTTACTTTGTGAAAAATAGTTTGGTGGTTAGGCAGGTAAGTTACACTATGTAGTAGTATGAAGCTTGATGATATGTCCAGTTCTGATATATCTTCATGGAAACTAATGGTTACTTTGGTGTGACTTCAACTGTTGAGATTATCATTCTCTTTTCTCTAACCTTTCTTGGTGGTTTTCACTTTTAAATCGTTGGCTGAATATGGAGTACATCTGACAAAGTTAGGATTTATAGACAACACACTCTACTGATTTGAACTATTTTGTTGAAGTTTCAGTGATGAATTAGGATTCCTGGGTTCAACTGTATATTTTGTGTGTGGATGGGTTTTAAGTGTTCGATGAAATGCCGCCATTCTATGTTAAACTTTTTATTTACAATGTAAAGAAGCTTTGGAATTCTGTGAATAGGTCGTGCGTGTCAAATTTGGGTTTCAGTCAATAATTTTGTCGTGTTTGAAACTTCAATCCCCTTCAACAGAACAAGTTTTTGAGAGTCAGTCCTCTAAAGTGCTGCCCCATTTATGACATTTTTCTCCTAAATTGTACTATCTGATAGTGATCTTGATCTTTATATCTGCTATTTTATTGTACTCTCTTTATTAATGTTTAATGGTGCATGCTATTTCTGAATCTTCTTTCCCTTGACTCCTCTGTGACAGCTTTTTGAGTAAAATGTTCATAGTGGGTATAGGCTTTAGATATATATTATGCTTCTTACTTTACTCTTTTTTTTCTCTGGCAGGAATGATTATGAAATGTTGTTGGCCCTTGATGAGAACAATTCTCAACATGGTGCATCTGCCAATCAAATTAACTGCTTGCCAGAGTCTGTGGTACAGGTATGTTGATCAGCATCCAAGCACGTATCCATGTCATGGATGCTTCATGTCAAGAAAGCATGCACCATGTACTGCTTTCTGCATGTTCATTTGCTCACCTTTTTTGTCTTCTGCTATGCATCATGCAGACTGATAACTTTGGAGAGACCTGTGCTGTCTGCCTTGAAGCCCCAACTATTGGAGAAAAAATACGTCATCTCCCTTGTTTACACAAATTTCACAAAGATGTATGAATCTCTTTCTTTACAACTTAAGAAGCATTTTGTTGTATGTTTTATCATAAACCACAAGCATTTGATTGCTTTATTCATTCTGTTGGTGCAGTGTATTGATCCTTGGCTCAGCAGAAAAACATCATGCCCGATTTGCAAATCGTCTATAACTTCTTGATTTTGCACTATTGAGTTTCGGTGCTTCAATTATGATGATGCCCCATTTTAGGTCGATATGCTATTGACCTTTAGGAAAGGTAATGATTATACATGTCTGTCATTGCTATTCTAACAGAAATCGGTGCACTTGAATTCTGGAGAAAACCTGTGCATTCTTTCTTTTATGATGCATTTTATATTGGATCGCATGTTGATATGTTGGGGAGTCATTGGAATTTTAATGTAGATGGTATTTTTAATATAGATGGTCTTCAGGAGGCTTCCTTCTGTTAATTTGAAATTGATTTGTGGCTACCAGTTGGGCTAGCTTGTAGACTGGGGTTGAACCAAACCAAGCCCTTGTGATTTAGGGGTGGAGTCCTTGACCAAAATTTTCGCAAAGGGAAATAACATCCTGCACTCTTAAGGAGTTTGAAAAGATAACCTGGAGCATCAATGGACAGACAGCCTTTTGTCCACTGGTCTATGAAATCCAAAGTTTTCATGCCCTATTTGATGATTGCTGTGAGGAGTAGGAGCAAATGTGATGCTCATGAACTGCCACGAGATGTATAAAAACTTTTAAGATTCGACCTTCATTCTAACGCGTTTTAGATTCAACCTTCAAGTCCTCGAAGGGCTCGGTTAAGTGATGCCGAAGCTCAAGAAGTAGGGCTATCACAACAAATATGGGGCTCTTGGTAGAAGCCTAGAGGAAAATGGTTTAACTTTAGGTCATCCGTTCAAGCCTTGCTATTGACTTCTTAGTGAGATTAGTTCAACTTGTGTGGATACCCTAAATTTCAACTTGCTGTAGGGCTTTTCTGGATTTGTAGATGAAGATACGCAATGTTCTTTGTCAAGTAGATGAGCAGTGCTTTCATCTGTACACCCGTTTCTGTAAAAAAGAAAAGAATATGGTTTAATCTTCTGTGAATAATTTAGGTTTAGATTTCTAGGGTTTAACGACTCCTCTCTGTTTGACCCTCTTTTTTAGTACGTCTCTTTTAAATGCTGTTAACCATGGGCTGTTCGTTTTAAATTTTTGGTTTTTGTTCCCAGTTTTTTTATATCAAATTTTGAAAAACTCATTTGTTTTGACTTGTATATATATATAATAGCATTAGGGTTCTCAACGTTATCGTCTCGAGTTCCAGTTCAAGGGTAAGGCTGCAGTCTCTTGAATGGTAGTCAGCGTGTGGATGGTTTGCCAAAATCCGACCTGAGAATAACTTCTCTTTTTGCATTTTTGTATTTCAAAAGCATATTTAAAATTTATTTTTTTCAAATTATTTTCTTTATGTTTTTATATTGTTTTAATAGGTTGATGTTAAAAATAAATTTTAAAAAATAAAAAAATATATTATTTTAATATATTTTCAAGCTAAAAACACTTTAAAAAGCTATAACAACCATGGTAAAAACAAGTATCCTAGGAATAAACCATCTGGCGAGCACTTAGAAGTTGGCAGACAGATTAATCCCATTTTCGATCACAGTATCGCCAATAGCTTAATCTGTTTGCTGAGCTGTAAATAGATAGAATTTATTGTCTTGTGTGGTTCTGCAATTGTTTCCAGATTGAAAGAATATAAAGAATAGTCTGAATTATGTATACACCCAGAGGGGCTGCATCCTTACCTTGAAATTTTGCATTTTGCCATTGCTCTTACATGGGATGGTGGACCTGTGTAGTGATCCAAGGCACCAGCGTTTGACACCGCTCCCATCATCATTCATCTCTGTGATTAACCCAAGAAACTTCGGAATGTACACTTGAATTCATAAAAAAAGTAAAGGCTAGCGAGTATGAGGAGTGGTTCATGGCATGAGAATACAACAATAGAAGCCATCTGCCTTTCTAGTTTTGTTTATGCGACTATAGAACTACCTCATTACGCTTATACTATGAATAATATAGTGACCCTAAAATGCATTATAGAAGCTTCTGCAATATGCCATCATCATACATCTATGCTGTATCCGGTGTGTCTATCGTTGAATCCTTGGATAAGAGGTTGTTGCTTTCGACTTTCCGACCATTGCAGAGCTCATCACAACCATCCCCCCTTTCAAAAACGGCAGCAGCTCCCATTCCTGTGCCTGCATTTAGTGACAACAGCTGATCATATAAGCATAAGTTCCAGCAACACCACACGCTAGAGATAGAGAGGGACAGAGGAAGAATACCTATGCACATTGACACCACCCCGAAGCGACAATCCCTACCACGGCGCTTCATCTCATGCAGTAAGGTAGCCACACATCTGGCACCTGTAACAGTTAACAGGCAATCAATTAGTCTCGAATGATTAACAATTGATCCACCTCATTTCCGTGTGTAAATTGAAAATCATATATTGATATATAGATGCTCTTATCACAACGATCCATTAACAAAATCGAAACTTTTGATGCTCTATGCAACTCTTAAGCAGATTTACATGCAGCAAGAAACTGTTTCCATCGTGGATACAATGATACTGTGTTCCTGCAAAATTAGAACACCTAACTGGATGTGCATATTCCAATCTATTAGCTATTACCAGCCTGCCAGCTTATTAATAGTGCTTTCGAAGAACAGAAAGATGGTTAGAATAACTATCACCAGAAATTAGAGTGGAATTCATTTTAACTTCAATTATCCACAAGAAAGTACCTGTTGCACCCAGAGGGTGTCCCATGGCCATTGCACCCCCATTGACATTGATCTTCTGTGAATCAAGCTCCAGCTTCTTACGGCAATAAACAAACTGGGAAGCAAATGCCTTGATGAGGAACAGCAAAATTTAGTTAGACCCTGAAGCGGTGTTTGATTCTGAAATATAACTGTGAAGTATTCATTTTCTTTTTACCTCATTTATCTCAAAAAGATCAATATCCTCAAGTTCTAGACCAGCAGCCTTCACTGCAGCCGGGATTGCAACAGCTGGGCCTACACCCATGATGGCAGGATCTACACCAACAGCAGTAAATGTCCTGCATGGCCAAAATAATTTTAAATGGAAAAATGAGGAGGAGAATCCATTACTTATTCTCATCATTAATTGTTGGGCATGAAAACTGACAAAGTAGATGGCAAGTGACATCTAAACATTTTTTTCTCAAGTAAAACAATGGGATATGCATTTGCAGAGGGTTATCTTCCTAAACTACATAACAAATGTGCTGCAGGGGAATTGCTGGAGCATGAAATTATTGGCCCTGAATGAGGTTGTATACCTTGAACCCAAAAGCTCAAGACACCATATTTCAGTACTAAAAGTTCTGAACTAAAATAAAACGATCAAAGAATACAAAAGATCACATGCCAACAGGTATGTTGGACAGCATTTCCTCTATAAAATGATTATTGTAGGAAACATGAAGCAAATTCATCCAACAACCACATTCTCTTGTCAGCATGATGATGATAGTGCAACCTATCCCCTCTCCAGTGAAGAAATGCAATCTGGTAGCTAACCCAACAAATTAGGAATGTTTCTAGACTTTGTGCTTTGATGTGTTAGATTTATAATCTTGTCGCCCACCACATCCATCTGCCACTACCTTTGGTTTATTGCACTTTATGATAGAAATAAACAATAAGTTTCTAGGACTTGCATACCTGAATACACCAAGAATTGGTAGCCCTTTGCGCATAGCGACAATTCTTTTCATGAGCAACACAGCCCCAGCACCATCACTGACTTGGCTAGAATTCCCTGAAGAAGAACCACCACATGATCAAGTGGATCAAAACAAACTGAAAACAAATGAAAAAAAGAAAGCGCACAAGATGCATACCAGCAGTGGTGGTCCCATCTTTCTTAAACAAGGGCTTTAATTTTCCCAGTTCTGTTAATGATGTGTTTGGTCGAATTCCATCATCAACAGAGATTACAATGGGCAGAACACCACCAGTTTTAGGGTCAACGATCTTCAAACAGAAAAATACCAACAAAAATCAGATATTACATATTCAATTCTTAAGACAAGAATGACCATAACATGTATGCACATGAGATAAACAGGATCGATTATTTTCTCAAACCATTCAACTAAATATACCTTTGTAGGGACAGGGATGATTTCATCCTTGAATCTTCCAGAAGCAGTAGCAGCAGCAGCCTTTCTATGAGAATCAACCTAACAACAACAATTTGGCAATCTTATGAGAATCAACCTATCAACAACCATTTAAGAATATTAATACAACAAATCATATTGAAGCATACTGCATAGCAAACCAATTGCACTTACTGCAACCTGATCCTGCTCCTGCCTTGTCACACCGAAACAATGTGCCACATTCTCAGAAGTAACACCCATGGGCAGAAGGCAATCTTGAGCCTTCTGGAAATCCTTTACCTGCCATAATCAACATAACCTTTAGAATCCCATCCAGATCAATAAATAACAAAAAAAAGCTCACCAACAAACCTTCTGAAACTAATTATATAAAGAGAAGTATAAAAATACCTTTGGATTCACATCTCCATCCCATGCCATTGGATTAATTGTCATGGATTCCAACCCAGCTCCAATTCCTATGATGAAATGATAAAAACCATGAAGCTTAATAATTAACAGAATATTGAAATACTACACTATAAAAGGCATTTCAGGGGATTTCTCTTACCAATTTCATAGAACCCTGCTTTGATAGAAGCAGCCACATCAGCAACTGCCTGAAGCCCGGACGAACATTGCCTGTTGACAGTCCTTATCGGCACAGTTTCTAGACCGAATTCAAAACCCGATCAAGTTAGCAATAAAGCAGTAATGCAACCAATGCCCCTCGAAAGATGCAATTCAAGAAACATACCAGGGAAACCAGCATAGAATGCAGCCATCCTGCATTCACTTGCTCTTTGAGATCCTGGAGCCAACACCGAACCCACAACAATATCCCCAACTTCTCTTGGATCCACATTCGTCTTCTCTATCAATGCCTACACCAACCAATATCCACAACAACAAACACAATTATTATTATCCAAAATGGAAAAATTATAATCAAAATTAAATAATGACCTAAACTAAAACCAAATTCAAAATTAAACCTTCAAAACAAACCTTCAAAACAGGTGCAAGTAAATCATCAGCATGGGTATCCTTGAAACCACCACGCTTCGATTTGCAAAGAGGACTTCGATATACTCTTTATAACCAAAAATACAAATAAATCAAAATGCATAAGAAATCAAGCTCAAATCAGCAAAGACCATCTCATTTCAACTACGAACTACTTACGCAACAATCACAACGTCATCTCCAAAAGCCGAAGTCCTTTGATACGCTGCGCTATCTCCAGCTAAACAAGCAGATGCCTGAATTCACAAACAATCAAAATCCTATTATAAAAAAATACTCCAGTTTATATCAATAAATTAATTTAGTCATGAAAATCCAACTTGTACTCAAAAATAAAAAAACCTTAAAGTCAAATACAGCAATATATCTCTCAACATATTGATAAAAACAATATAAAGCAACATATTTCATAACTTTCAAAATTTCAAATCGATCCTTCAGCTTTCATGATCTAAACTAAACCGGAAACAATCAAAATATCAGCTAAAATATCGACCAAACGATTAAACGTACAGAAAGAGTAGATTCAAAATTGTGAGGGGAGGGAGAAGAAGGACGGAGGTGATCGAGAAGGACACGTTGCCTGTTGATTGCTTTCTCCATTTTCCCCTTCTTTTTCTGTCTAAAACGAAGATGAAGCTGATGCGTAAAAATCTCCTCTGGTGAATAGACGAAGGGGACCGGCTTTTTATATGTTTTTCTAGGTTGACTCTTGGCAGTTGCAGATACTGAGATACATGTGACAGCATGGGGGGGATTCCAAGATTTTGGATATATACTGAGCCACTGTCCACTGGCACGTGTCTGTCAACTCTTCTTTCTTTCCTTTGCTGTAGCAGGTTAGATTCCAGGTAAGCCCATATAGTTTCGTGATTTTCCACTTTAGTACTGTAGTTTAAGAATCCTGAATGTTAAGTCTCGAATTTGTGAAAGTTTGTGATGTACCCCTTGACTGTCATGTGGTTAAGGAAACTAATAGCGTTTACGCTTTTAAGTCGTTTTCGGGTTTTTTTTATTATGAATTTTATGGAATATGAGGAGTTTAATATCACATAGGAAATACATTGACAGTTTAAAATTTGATTCGACAACATAATTGTTAGGTTATACGTAGATTCTTTTTTTTTTTAATTGATTGTCTTGCAAATACGGTGATTGTCCACTGTATTTATTATGTTTTTCTTTCCATCTCAAGTTTTTTTTTTCTAATAAGCATTTTTAACTATTAAAATTTTATTCTTATACGTGGTTATTCAACAGAAAACATATGCTGATTAAATTTATGTAGTGCAGCTAAAAACAGGAAACAACAAAAAATATATATATTATCCCGAGTAAAGTATCACGTGAAATTCATGATCTAAATATAAAATATGCTAAAATTATATGTTTATCATGCATCCTAAATCATAAGATCGGGATAATTCAATAAAAAAATTTGATAATAAATAAAAATAAAATTACAAAAAAACAAAGATAAATATAAATTAAGATATTTAATAGCACAACATGAATTATTTACCCTATTATATTTAATAAATTTATTTATTAAAATCAATTTTTAATAAAAGTTGATAAACAAATAAAAAATCATTTAATAAAATAAAAGGAAAAAATATCAAGGTTGCATATATTAAAAATATCGTAACAAAATAAATATTTTTTATTTAAAAAAAATAATTTATATTAAATATATATATATATATATATATATATGAATGATTCATATTAACCTCATTAAAAATTATTGACACTCAATATAATTAGAAAAACAATAATAGCTGTTTAAAAATAAAAAGGCTGATGGAGGGGTATTAATTAAAACACAAACTTAAAAAATAGTTAAAAAAAACATGAAAAAATATTAATTGAAAAAAAAAAGTATCAAGACAAGAAAAGCCCAGGCATGTGCGCCTGGGCCTGTTTATTTTATTTTTTTAAAAAAAGGGATGACAACTTGTTGACCACCCTATTTTCTTGGGAAAAATAGTTAGTCAATGTGTTGTCTGCCAACTCAGATTCCAACCACAAGTGTGATGGTTGGGGATTTAAGCCTACCAGTTTTTTACTCTAAAAATTGTTTTTCAAACCATTTCAACCACACAACATCGTACAAACACCTTTAAAATACCTAGAAACTAATTTGTTAACCTAATAAACCTAAAAAACAGTTTAAACCACAAAATCAAACTAAGAAAAATAATTCATCTTTGACTTAGTTCTGGTTTTTTACGCTACAATGAAAGTTAAAACAACTATTATAAGACTCCCCTCATTTAGTAGAACATGTTGACACCAATTTTAACTAGTTTGGTGGTTATAATTGTCACCAACAAAAAGCTTTCCCTCTCTTTGCTGAAATTCAGCAACTACTCTTTCTCCTTCCATGAAAAAAAGACCAAAAATAAAAAATAAAAATAAAGCTTGATATCAAAATATAATTTACCAACATTAAAGGGACTGATCATCTAACAGCAAAAAAAATAAGGGATGAAAATGTATTTTCCAAACAACTTGCAATGCCGCCATTTATGTTATCCATGATTTTCACTTTGGCCCTCTATTTTGGAATTCAACCCTCCCTAAAAATAATATACAAGTGGATGCTAATTTTGGCTTAAAATAGTTTAATTAAACAAAATAAAAGTTCAATTATAAAAAAAAATAAACATTGCTTCAATCCAAATGATATATTGAAAAAAAATAAAAGAAAGAACCCTTTTAGTTTATATTAATATTTATTCCAGGAAATCATATCGTGCTTTATTGAGAGGCATGGTATATGCAATTCAGAATTTCCTTGTCTTTTTCTTCCCTTTTCTTTTCCCCTGAACTCTCTCATCCCCTAAACAGAATTTTAGGTTGTTGCCTCTACAAAATTGTGCAACGTTGGTGTAAAGAGCACATCCAAAAATCTGCCCTTCTACAAGGTCCCAAGAGCACAATGTCCATAAATCTAAATTAAAAGAATCCAAAATAAAGGGCACAGACCTTCGACTTCAACTCAATAGAGATCCCTAGAGCTTCTAGCTGTCTAAGTGGCACTACCAAGTGTTTGATTAAAGGAAAAAAAATGAGTTTTGTTGGTAGGCTCCACTAATATTTAAAGTTGAAATGCAGGTTCTGAGAAGCAGCATTTGCTGCTTCTCATGCTGATAATAACATCAACAGCGGAGCATGCTCCACTACGCACTGTTCACTAAGTGAACAGTGCGAGTGAATTTTAATTCACTCGCTTTGTTCACGTGAACAGTTTTTATCCTTTTTTTTTTGAAAAACCATGAAAATGAGTTTTAAATTTTTTTTTTGTTTTTTTAAAAATTATAATAACGTACCATTTATGAAATTTGATCGCAATTCCAATTATGTTATTGCCGGGTCTGGCCCAGTTAAAAAAAATTCAGTTTTTATTTTTATTTTAATTGTGTTATATTTAAAAAATTAAAAGGAGATCGCTTGACGACGTAACAAAAAATTCAGTTTTTGTTGTTTCGCGCTTAAGAAACCATGAAAAATATAGTCATTGTTGGATAGATTTCGCATGTGATGACATTGCACATAGTGTAATGGAATAATAAAAAATATTTGATATCAATATTATTTATTTCATGATGTAATAACAGTAGTTAAATTTACAATATTTAAATTAAAAATCATTAATATAAATATATATATATATATATTAATTATTTTATAACCTCAATTTGAAAAGCATTTTTATTAACCAAACACATTAAACTACTTTTTCTTCAACCTCAATTTCAACCATAGTTTTAACCAAACACCTATTTTTTCAAACCAACCTCAACTAAAAATACTTTTTATAAAATAATTTTTTTAAACCACAACCACAAAAACTACTGCAATACCAAACACACCCTAAGTTGACCTGATTTTACAAGTACAGCACAACTAGTGCAACAGCCTGCAAGCACGTAGCATTTTATCTTGAACAATTTTAACCAGAAAATAGCAAGAGCCATAGGCTGCAGGGTAAATACACAGGCAACCCTGTTTCCAGAAAAAATCATAAAAAAATTATCACCAGATGGCCTATCAGAAAGTGTAAAGTTTTTATATTGATTTGCTAGGGTTTAACACGCATGCAAGAGATCTAATAAAACTAGCACTTTCCTTTGTATAAACTTAAGTTCCAGGTTTAATTGACACTGAAAACGCCATTACTGCAGTGAGCTATAAGCTACTTAATACACCAAAACAAAGCTAAGAAAGAATTGATAAATAAACAAACAAACAGAGAGCGAAAGGGCAATTATCCGTTGGAGAAGATGATTACTGGATAAAAGGTGTGAATGCGCTTCTTTCCTTTTCTTTTCTCCCTCCCCATTCGATTTCATAATAAGCTAAAATCAAAGATCATACCAAGGGAGACAGTACATCATATCTGACCAGAAAAACTTTAAATGCCCAAATCTTATTTGACCATGAGTCTTTCAAATCGTTCCATGGCAAACTCGTAACGATAAAATTTAAAACTTCATTAATCCTCTGGATTGAACCTTAGGACACACATTTATGCCAAATGGAAACAGGTCCAAAGGCGACAATAATTGGCCTCACTGCTATACGATGAAGCTTATTTGCCAGGCAGAAGAAGATACAAGGTACAGGCCCTCTAAAATTGTTATACTATTGGACCATAGCCATCTGGTTTTAGTGAAGGAAAAACTATGTCCTCTAAAATCTACTTTCTTATATGTATACACAGTGTGGGTGTGACAAAAACAAAAGTCGAGCAATTCTATACAATAGTGTGATATCAGAGAACAATATTACCGTGCCTGCAAGCAAATGGAAGCGTGATGTTCTGTGATTCCGCTTTGTGCAATGTATACTGGTTCTGCAATCTGCATTCCCACCCAAAGCACAAACAAAATAGCATTTAATCTCCTGCTTCTATTATAACAGCAATTCGATTCATTTGCAAGCTATCTATATTAGTAGTGTTTTTTTTTCCCGGGAAACAAACAGAGTCTAAATTCCGTACCTCTGGAACAAGGAACTCGTGAACGACTCCTTGTTGCCGATAATGAACAGTGACTTTATGAGGTGGAATCGACGGAGAGTTGCCCGTTCGATCGTTCACTACTAGTGAAGTTTTTAGCTCCGATGTCGTTTTAGCACAGCGGCATTTAAGAGAACTGGAGTTTGTAGATGTAATTTGCCGGTGAAATGAGGTGAAGGAGTGGCAAGAAATGATAAGGTCCATGGATTCCTTTACATCTCCTCTCCTCTCCTCTCCTCTTCCTCCCATTTGCGTTGATGTAGGGAATCATTGCGTGCCACACTTTTTTTAAAAAATTATTAATGTAATTATTCAGATCATTTTGTATGAATTAATTTCATAATCATAAAATTTTTTAATGATTTTGAAAGTTACGAGATTTCAACCAATAATTTTTAAAAATCAAATTTAAAACTTAACTAATTAAAGCTACTGGCATTTAAAATTATCATATCACTTCTTTACTTGCATTTGTTATGTACTTCTGTTTTTTTTTTCATCAAAAAAATATTTACTAAAACTTCCTATCTTTTAAACGCTAATCAACCCGATTTTTTTCATTCATTAATTTATACTTATTAATAAAATAAGTTTAAAATATTATAGATTATTTATTTTGATATCTAAAATATCTTTCTAGTTTCTAGATCTTCTTCTTTCTACTGCATGCATCATTTTTTTTTTATAACTAAGATCACAATTGAAATTTTTAAAAAAATATATTTATTTTTATTTTTATTTTTAAATTATTTTGATATGTTGATGTTAAAAATAAATTTTAAAAAATAAAAAATATATATTATTTTAATATAATTTTAAATAAAAAATATTTTAAAAGTAATTTATACCATATTTTAAAACAAGCTCGCTCTCCATTATAGTAACAGATTTTAAAGCGTTGGCATTTTTTTAAGAGAAAAAACATGTGAAATCATAACTTAGATAAGGGAAGTTAGGTTGTAGTTGGCATAGAGCATGGAGATACAAAAATGTCAAGTTATTTTTTTATTTTTGTCAGTGTTGCAACTTTACAAAGTTTGTCCGTTTTAGTCCCTGTGTATTAAGGGATGAGAGAGAAAGTTTGATTTTTTTATATTATTTTCATAGTTATTTAAGGTTTTCTTTTTTTTTTTCAAATCAGGAAAATTAGATCGGCTTAGTACTAATTTAAAAATTATAATTTATTTCCAGAACAATTTTATGATTATCTCTAGTTATTTTCGTGCTGAAACCGACACCAGGATGGCAAGCTTAATTTTTTGCGTTCCCGTTAGGTTCGGATTTTAACAGTTAGGACCCATAGGCCCATTCCCATAGTTCGGGCCGTCATGACTCAAAGTAGCTAAGCCCAAGCCCATGTAATTAACCTCGGAAACCATTTTTCATCTCTTACGTAGGGGTTTGCCTCGTTGGCTATATTCCCATCGTTTTTATTTCCTTCCTTTTTTTAACTGTGAGGTGAGTCTACTGTGTCTATTTTTTTCTTGCGTTGTTGGCACGATGCTTGCACCATCATTGAGTGGTGGGAAGTCCAATTTAAAGAAAAATAAAATAAAATGAAACGGTGATTTACTGTGTTCCTGGATATTCAAATCATAATTAAACATAAATATAATTATTATTTTGTTATTTTAAAAAAAATAAATGTTCTTAGGATAATTCGGTATTTTTACAATATTTACTGGTCATTACCAAATTGATTTGATATTGATTTGTTTTTCTATTATTTAATAAAATAATTAAATCATCCTCAAAGGAAAAGTTTTTAAGAGTAGTATCTAAGATTTTTTAGATCTTTTGCTTTTTAAAAATTACTTAATTACTCTTAAAAACACAAATTCTTTTTTTTTTGTACAGCTCACACCGTTTTTTTTTTTACTTGTTAGGATATATAGTGGTCAATTAATTTAATCTAATATAATGGTCAATTTTTTTATTCTCATTTCAAATATTTTATCAAGTTTAGAAAGAAAAAACAATACCCACACTTTTTTTTATACAATAAGTGGTTTTTGTTTTTATACAATAATTAGTTTTTGATCCGGCCCTCAATAAAACACAAGCACGATACCTAGTATAACATCAAGCTAGGCAAGTAAATTAATCGATTTATTCAAAAAACTTGTAGAAATCGACTGGAAATTAATTTAGTTGAATGACTTTCTAAGGTTTTGGATATTTTTTATTAGAAGATTTTTTCAAAAAAACTTGATTTGGTTTCAAAATTTAAAAAAAATATATTAAACTAAACTGAACCAAATCAAATAAAATAAATTAAAGGTTTGTTAAATCAAAACTTGTTAAAATATTCTAACTAAAAGCATGTGAATTAAACTGTACTTATTTTATTCTAAAAAAATGTAAAAAAGAAACTAAATCAAATCGATAAGTTCATGTCAATTATTCTGTTTGATTCAATTCAGTGTTTTTTAAATAAATTTCGATTTAAATTTTTTATCCCAACCAAACCGTTTAGATCATTATTCACCATACAAATCATCAAACCCGGGAGCATAGAGGCAGTTAACTATCTCTATCCACGTGCCCAAACGGAGCAAATGGCGTAACCAGGGGACCACAACACTCACTAGGTTTTATATTTTTTAATTTTAGCCATAAAAATCTTAAGATTCTTGCACCTTTAAATTTTAACTAGGTTTATTTTATAGAAAAAATATGCATTTTTCCCTTACCAAAAAATCCTAAGTAGTTTCACAATCTACGTTTGCCTTGGTTACCAAACAACGGTGTTTAAATAATCTAAATACTTGTGTAACACAAGGAATTAGATTTTAAGTTTTTTTCTTGTTTTAAAAATATTTTTTATATTTTTAAATTGTTTTGATGTGTTAATCTAAAAAATAAATCTTATACTCCCTGGGTTTTATATTTTTTAATTTCAGCTATAAAAATATTAAGATTCTTGCACCTTTAAATTTTAACTAGGTTTATTTTATAGAAAAAAAATATGCATTTTCCCCCCACCAAAAAATCCTAAGTAGTTTCACAATCTAGCTTGACGTTTGCCTTGGTTACCAAACAATGGTGTTCAAATAATCTAAATACTTGTGCAACGAAAGGAATTAGATTTTAAGTTTTTTTTGTGTTTTAAAAATATTTTTTATGTTTTTAAATTATTTTATGTGTTAATCTTAAAAATTAAAAAAAGTATTATCTCAATACATTTTTAAATAAAAAATACATTGAAAAACAACAACTATTACAACACCAAATAAAATTAAAGTGTGCTTTTTTTTTTTACGTTTATTTTTTTTTTAATTAATTTTTTATTATTTTAAACCGTTTTAACATATTAATATTAAAAATATATTATTTTAATACATTTTTAAATAAAAATTATTAAAAAAAAAACAATACTATACTCCCAAAAACTAACTTAATCTATCTGTTAAACTCAGATTCGTGACAAAATCTGCACAAATCAGCCACGATCCAAGAGGTGAAATTGCATGTTACGCGCAACCACCAAAAAGAAAGAAAGAAAGAAAGAAGACGAGGAGTGAAAACTGCCGATTCCAACGTATAATAAAATCAAGACAAATAATTAATTAACATTATCCCAATTGAATGAGGCGTGGCAATTTGTTTTGATATGGCCTCGTGCACATCCTTGTATGCACATTGCGCTTCATGTGGGTTATGGAGGCCGAGTTGGACACCTGTCTTTACACACGTGATTCTCGAACGTGTAGCAATAGAAGGTCAACAGATAGCACACTGCCCACCTGAAAGCAGCGATCGATTGTTAATATTGCACGTACAAAAATAAGGTCAAAGTGTGAGATCACCGGGAACAGGGAATACCAGAGGTGGGGTTTGGGTTTTCGGTATTGGAATCACAATTTATTAAAATAAGAGTTGACATTTCCCATAAAAATAAAACTGTGCAGCAATTAAAATAAAAAAAATGTAGGAAGTGATGTTGAATGAAAGTTCATGCATGTATGATCTGAACCAACTAGCATTTATTATTTTATTTTTAAAACGCATAATTGTACTTTATAAGAGTAAGTTTTTTCTTTAGACATGCGAGGCAACAACATAATTTGTCATGTGAAAAACATGTAAAATATTTTTAATCAAAACATAATATCATTTTATTTAAAAAAAATTATTTGAAACAATATAATCTTTTTAAAAAATAAAAAATATATTTTTAAATTTAATTCAGCTATCTAAAAACTCATGTCCTTAACAAGATCGAATCCATATTAAAACTAATTACTATAATTTTTAATGTTTTTGAATAAAATAAAGTGAGTTTTTATGATAGTTGTTAAAATTATAAAATTATAATAAAAACCTAAGAATCAATAAAATTAAACTTGACTTGTATAAAATCAATAAACTAAATTAAAATTGTGTAAAATCATGAATCATAAAATCAATAAAATTATAAATATCTTTCCAATTAACTCACCTCTCTCCCATGTTAGATAAAAAAAAAAAACCCTAGCTCACCGTGCTCTCTCTCTATTATTTCTTTCATAAGTATTTTTTATTTACAAATATATTGAAATTATATTTTTTTATATTTTAATGTTAATATATTGAAAAGCATGTAAAAAATATTAAACTAATATTTTTATAATAAAAAATTAATTTAAAAACACTTTAAAAAAATATATTCAAACAACATTAATGTTGAGTTTACTTGAATTCTAGGTTGCAATCAACATTTAAAAAAAAATCATTTATCGTATTAATAAAATTATGATATTTTTTGTTTGGTTTTATTTGTTTTTGCATTGCAAAAATATTTTTTTAATAATAAAAAACAATTGCTCTTCTAAACACCTTCTAAACTCATATATATATATATATATATATATATATATGATGGTCACGTGCAGGTTGTTAGCTATTGAAAACCTAATAAGAGTTGACATTTCCCGTAAAAATAAAATTGTGCAGCAATTAAAATAAAAAAAAAATGTAGGAAGTGATGTTGAATGAAAGTTCATGCATGTATGATCTGAACCAACTAGCACTTATTATTTTATTTTTAAAACGCATAATTGTACTTTATAAGAGTAAGTTTTTTCTCTAGACATGCGAGGCAACAACATCATTTGTCATGTGAAAAACATATAAAATATTTTTAATCAAAACATAATATTATTTTATTTTAAAAAAATGATTTGAAACACCATAATCTTTTTAAAAAATAAAAAATGTATTTTTAAATTTAATTCAGCTATCCAAAAACTCATGTCCTTAACAAGTTCGAATCCATATTAAAACTAATAACTATAATTTTTAATGTTTTTGAATAAAATGAAATGAGTTTTTATGTATGGCTGTTAAAATTATAAAATAAAAATTAAAATCTGAGAATCAGTAAAATTAAACTTGACTTGTGTAAAATCAATAAACTAAATTAAAATTGTGTAAAATGATGAATCATGAATTTAATAAAATTATAAATATCTTTCCAATTAACTCACCTTCTCCCCTGTTAGATAAAAAAAACCCTAGCTCACCGTGCTCTCTCTCTCACCGCTTGATACTATTATATTTCTCTTCTAAGTCTCTTGTTTCTTTGAATAGCTGTTAAATCGCATTTCCAAATGAATCAACAACCATAACATCACAACTAAACCCAACTCTCGAGTGATTGTCCTTTTTCCGCTGCCAAAAATTGACTGCAACCCACCCTCTCCTAACTAGCTCAACATGGTGGAAAGAAAGGTACATGATACGAATAATTATGCAACTAATTTGTTTTTTTATTATTATTATAATTAGTCACCTTATGATTTGATAGTTGACATATTAAAAAATCCGTATATCATTACTATTTTTATTTTATATATATATATATATATATATATATATATATATATATATATATATTATAGGAACCGAGTGGCTATCAAGCAAACGATAGATTTCAGAATTCCCACCAACCAAGCTTCTTTGCCCGGAAGTACTTTACACAAATCCTTCTTGCAAGAATATGTACAGCACCGCTTTTCACATTACATTTCAAGATAACTATGAGAAAGTAATTAAAATAAAAAGGTAGTGTGATATCATATAATATCCCGCAACTCAGATAAAAATACAGAAAAAATTGAAAATTACAAAATAATTAGGTAATATATAGCTACATGGAATATTTTATATGTATTTTTATTCTTATTTATTAATTTTCTGATAGTGATATATGTTATGTTATTTCTAAACTTGATATAGTTTTACATTTCAATTGAGAATGCATTACTGTTATTTTCAATGATAATATTATTGAAGTGCTATTATTTACTAGTTTTTAAAATCATAAAATATTATAAGCTACAAAGCATGTCTTAAATTATTAAAACTTACAGCAGCATTGATATATATATAAGAATCCATATATCAGAGTTATTTGGTGGAATTTATGAGAACTGTTCTCCATTTTTTTATGACCGAATGACTCTCCAACTTAAATAATGATCAAATTAGAAACTTGACAGTGGTTAAAAAAATACGGACAGGGAGTGGAGTATTCTTTGGATTGGTAGTAATAGAAAAAGGTTATTTTAGTATTTTTAATCTTAGGTATTAGATAGATAATATATTAGCAATCTCTATTTCCAAAGATATAACTAATCAAATGCGGTATTAAATTCTTTTTATCATGCTCGATCCAAAAAGTAAATAAAGTTCATAAAATAACATAAGATTGCCAATATTCATCACTATAGAGATAATATTTTATAAATCACTTTTATGATAAGTGAATTACTTATATAACAAGCCTGTAGTCTGCCCGTGGATGGGTGGTCTGACTTTTTTATATGCATGGTTTATTAAATAACATGAACTTTCAGAACGTAATTTAGGTAATTGTTTTTCTTTCATTTTTTTTAATTTTAAATTTCATATGGCTGTTAATCATGTAGAGTAATAAAGTTTTTTATTTTTTATTCTTCTTCTTTTACAGTCTCATAACATATTTGTTTTTATGTTTTAAAAATACTTTTAAGAAAATTTTTAATTTTTTTCTTTCAAATTAATTTTTTACATGTTTTTTAATTATTTTAATGTATCGATATTAAAAATAAATTTTATAAAATAAAAAATATTATTTTAATAATCACTATCATAATACCAAAAATAATCTTACATGCAATTTTTCTTTTATAAATATGATATACTAGCTCACTTTATGATAGTTGTATATTTGTACTATTTATATCATAATTATGACTTATTGTCTCGTGCAATGCCATTGCTAGAGGACAATGACATTGAAAAATGACAGGTGGGATAGGCACATCCTTCCCTCCTTCATCGGGGCCCAGAAAAAGAAGAATGAATGGTCACAATCCAACGGGTGCCACTTGTACGGTGAAGAGTACCTGTGATTTGATCATTAAAATCCAAAATCTACGGATAAGAAAAATGGAACAGACTGTGGCTCCCACACGTGCCTGTCCACCATAGTAAATTGAAGATGGGACACATGTTCATTTTACAGCCCGACTACAGCAGCATTACCCCCCCCTGTGGTGAAAGGTCATGATCAAATCGCTATAGACTTTTAAAAAATAATTGAATCCACGAGCAACTTCTTCTTCTTCTTTTTCTTTGTGATTTTTTTTTATGTTTTTACGTATAATTTTAAAACTTGATCCAGTTTTTGACTGGAATTGAATTGGATTAAAAAAATATTTAATGTGGTTTGATAAAATCTAAGTTAAAAACTTGGTTATAATTTATTTATTTTATTTTATTTTATTAAAATAATATTGTTTTAATTTTAAAAAAATAATTAACCCAAATAATCCAATCAAAACCTAAAAATCAAATTTTAAATCGGGTCAAGTTTAGAAACTATAATTTTACATGATTTGTACGCAAATTTTCATTAATAAATATGATATAATGGTCGTTATATTTGTACTAATTATAACATAATTATGTTTTGGTGTGCATGCAATTTTTTTACAATTAATATTTTTTATTATTTCGGTTCATTGAATTTAAAGGTATATATTGTCTTATGATTTCGTGTGCTCTTTCTTTATAATAGGTTTGTGTATGTAATATTTATTTTTTTATATATTCTCGATAAGATATTTTTAATTATGTCAATGATTGTACTATTTACTATTTATCTGCATTGTTTTTTCACATAATTTTTTAAAAATTAAATATTCAAAACAAAATATATATAGCAATTAAAAATTTGAGGATCAAATTTGATATAATCAGCAAATAATAATACTTTTAAATTTTTCACAATTTCTGGAAAGTGTTTTCCCCCAAAATTTTTCAGGAAAACATTTTCCTAAAAACCAAGCCAAATTTTCATTTTACTAGAAAGTTTTTTCTATTGATCAACTTTTCTACTGGCAAACAAACACAAGAAAGTTTGGAAAGTGATTTTCCGAAAACCACTTTCCAGAAAACAAACACAACTAAAAGGGAAAACACTTTCCTGAAAATCAAGTCAAAATTTTCTTTGACTGGAAAGTGTTTTCCGTTGACCAGCTTTTCTAATGACAAACAAACACAAGAAAGTTTGGAAAATGATTTACCGGAAACTACTTTTCGAGAATCAAACATTGCCTAATAAATCTCTTTTTGTAGGGGCTTCATTTATTTTAAAGTTACTGTCTTGTGTTTTTCTGGTAAGATTAGATAAATATATAATTATTATTTATTTGCAAAGTTTCCATGATTTATTATTTAATAGTTTTGTTGTTGCATTCTTTTTATCTTCCTTTGATAAAATAATATTATTTTGACAATGTTATGTTAAAGAAAATCATTCGTCAAGCAATTTCTCATAAACTATTACATTTCTTTTTTTTAGGGGCTTCATTTATTTTAAAGTTATTGTTTTCTGTTTTTTTGGTAGGATTATATAGATATGTAATTATTTTTGCAAAGTTTACAATATTTATTATTTATTATTTTGTTGTTGTTGTTGTATTCTTTTTATTTTTATTTGGTAAGATGATATTATTTTGATCCTACATAGTGTTCTATTATGTTAAAGAAGATTTTTTTCCCATAAATATAGTATCTTGCACATATATATCAATAAAAAATTATATGGCGTGTTGATTCACCATGGCTCTAGATACCTAGTACTACAAATTATTGGTGGTTGCTATGATAATTAATCACTGTTGATTATTATAATAAAATTACAATGTTATCCTTTATCTCCCAACGCATAAAACTCTACTTAGAAGTATAAGAATCCCTTGCATGTAACAAAGTGGTCATTGTAACATTCATCAAGGCATATTAGTCCTTGCATTTTTTAGCACATTGTTGTGGCTACATTAACTCTAAAAACAAAATTATATACAAAAAAAAACTTTTTTTTGAGCCTTCTTGACTTCTCCTTTTTGTCTGAATAGTAAAAATATTGATTTTATCGTAGAATTTGTTTAACTTTGTTTTAACGGCATTTTAGTTTTTCATGTAGGTTTTTTGTTTTTGTTTTCTTCATGGTGAACTAGGGGCATTTTCATTTTTTAACAAAACTATAATATTATTACAAACAAAAGGTGTTGGGTTGACGCGGTGATCCATGATCACTACCTGTGTCATTTGATTGGCACGTGTTATGTTTTTTTAACCGTCAAAATTGTTATTCTATTGTATCATTTTATACTATGACATGTTCTCTTCTTCATGGGACTGCGCATGCCAGTGATTATTGGTTGATTTGTTACTAGCGATCCTTTTTTTTCCTTTTTCCTTGTTTATATATTAGGTCATTTTTGTTATTGATATTTCAATTTAAATTTTTATTCTTTAAATTTTTATTTTTTTTCTTAGATCTTTTATAAAAATTTTATTTATTTTGTTTAATTCAGTCCTTAAATTCTAATTTATCACATATTATTTTTTTTTTCGATTTAATTCTTATCCTTTTGATTTATAATATTTTTTATTGGCTCATTTGTAAAAGTTTTATTGATTTTTAATTTCACCATTCAATCTAATTTTATGGCGTGTGTTTTTTTGGCATTTTGATCCTTATTCTTTTGATTTTTATTTTATTTTGCCAGAATTATTTTTATTTTTAATTTAACCCTCTAATGAAAAAAATTATGCTTCCCCTCTAATTTATTTTTTATTTTAATTTTCACCTTTATTTTTTAATTGTCATTTTCCTTTTATTCTAGATCCACTTGTGTGGGTAATTTTTTTTTTCCTGATTTCATCATTCAATGTTTGATTTGTTTGAGATTGGATTTCATGATTTTTTTAATATATAATATTTATGGTCCAATAATATAGTTCATGAATTGAAAGAGTTAACTCGTATTAACATCTCTATATATATATATATATTATTCTTTTTTTAATTTTATTGTTTAACGTTGTTTTTTTTTTAAATAAAAAAATCCATCGTCCATCATTAGTTTTTTTTTCCACTTCTATTTGTCTCTTTTTACATATACTTATTTAATAGATTTTACATATACATTTATTTATATTGTTATTTAATATAATAATAAAATAATTTTAATAAATAAATTCATTAAATATAAACAAGTAAATAACTTATGTAATGAGATCTTGATATATATATTTCTCTTGATTTCTTTGTTGAAGATTTTTGTTTTTATTTATCTACATAAATCATTCTTTATTTATTGAATAAAATGCATGTATAAATTTTTTAATTCATATTTTAATTATATTTAAATCTTTTATATAAAAAAAATGTAAAAAAATCTGCATATATTTTTTTTTTTTTTGAAAAAACACTCAAAACCGAAGCTGAGCGCAGCTCAAATAAGTTGACCAACACCTAAATTGAAACTACTGTATGTATTTAGTAGCCAATGTTGTCGGTTAAGCTTATATCCACGTGTCTTCACCTCCTTATTAGCGCTCCACCCCCACCGCACCAAATTTACCTCCGACTTTCATATAAAGCACCCCACTGGACGAAACAAAATTTATACACCCCTCTTTTGCCTCTATAAAGTCTCTACTCTAGCAATGCAAGGCTCTCTTAACTTCTCCACCACCACCACCGCCCCTCCCAGGCCTGCTTCCTCAATCTCCAAACATTCACCATTAATCTCATGCAAAATCCTCATTAACCCCTCCAAGAAAAATGTTAGTCCCATAAAACTGCCAATGGCACCACCGGTACCATTGCCAGAACCGGCACCTCCGTTTCTTGAATCTGAACCAACAGCCATCCCAACAGAAAAAACTACCCCCCCAACTCATCTAAACCCTCTTCAAAGTCTTGCAGCTGCTGTTTTAGACAAAATTGAGACCTCGCTTATTGTACCGTTTGAGAAAAGAGTTGTATTGCCGAAAACGATTGACCCAGCGGTTCAAACGTCGGGTAATTTTTCGCCGGCTCAAGAGTGTCCGGTTCATCACGGTCTGGAAGTTGTGGGGCAGATTCCCGATACCTTACGTGGGGTTTACCTACGCAACGGCGCTAATCCTCTGCATGCACCCACAGGGGGACACCACTTGTTTGATGGTGATGGTATGATCCATGCGGTTACCTTGGGCTCTGGAAACCGAGCCAGCTATAGCTGTAGATACACCCGCACAAGCCGGTTCGAGCAAGAAGCCCGGCTTGGAAGGCCTTTGTTTCCTAAGCCAATCGGTGAGCTGCATGGTCACTTAGGCTTGGCCCGGCTGGCTCTTTTCATGGCTCGAGCTGCAGTCGGCTTGGTTGACGGGACACGTGGCAGCGGTGTGGCCAATGCCGGGCTTGTCTATTTTAACGGCAGGTTACTGGCCATGTCAGAGGATGATCTTCCTTATAATGTTAAGATCAAGAGTGACGGCGATTTGGAAACGATCGGACGGTTCAATTTTGATGATCAGCTTGATTGTCCCATGATTGCACACCCTAAGGTGGACCCTGTAACCGGTGAGCTCCATGCACTTAGTTACAGCGTTATCAAGAAACCCTATCTAAAGTACTTTAGATTTGATGCATGCGCTAAGAAGTCATGTGACTTGGATGTTACATTGGACCAGCCAACTATGATCCACGACTTTGCGATCACAAAAAATTTTATGGTGATCCCGGATCACCAAGTCGTGTTCAAGTTGTCGGAGATGATTCGAGGCGGGTCACCCGTAATTTATGATCAAAGCAAGATTTCACGGTTTGGAGTCTTGTCAAAAAAAGCTGTCGATGATTCAAGAATTCAGTGGATTGGCGTTCCGGATTGCTTTTGTTTCCATTTGTGCAATGCATGGGAAGAGAATTCTAGTAACGGAGACAAGATTATTGTTGTTATCGGGTCCTGCATGGACCCGCCTGATTCCATCTTCAACCAATCTGAAGACCCGCTTCGAAGCGAGTTGTCTGAAATCCGTTTGAATCTGAGGACTGGAGAGTCAAGTCGAAGGGTTATTGTCAGGGGTATGAATTTGGAAGCGGGTCAGGTAAACCGAAGCTTTCTAGGTCAAAAAACCCGGTTCGTTTACCTAGCAATTGCAGAGCCTTGGCCAAAGTGTAGTGGAATTGCAAAAGTTGATTTGGAGACGAACGAGGTGACAAAATTTATTTATGGTGCTGGTAGGTTTGGTGGTGAGCCATGTTACGTGCCCAAAAATGGAAATGTTGGCGATAATGGCAGAAGTGATGATGACGGCGAAGGCTTCATAATGGGTTTCGTGAGAGACGAGGAAAAAGGGAGGTCAGAACTGGTGATCGTGAATTCATCGAGCATGAGTCAAGTAGCTTCAGTGAAAATGCCCACTAGAGTGCCCTATGGCTTCCATGGTACTTTTGTCAGCGAAGCTGATTTAAAACAACAAACTACTGGGTGATAGCTTTGCTTAATTAATGTACATGCTTTCCTGGTTAAATGTGCACGCATCTCTATATATAAATGATAATTAAATGGAAAAAAAATATATTCCACTTTATGTAAATTTGTTTTCTTCTCCTCTATGTCTAGCATTATGACTAACGTAAGTTAGCAGTAGTTATTGTGTTATTTTTTTTACCCTTTTCTGAGATTATTAAAAAAAAACAGGACCAGCAAAGAGTGGCCATTTCGAAGAAATACATAGATAATAAAAGAGAGAATTGTCTGTATTTATTGATAAGAATATTTCTATTTAAGTTTAAGAACATTATTTATTTGTTTTATGAAGCAAGTGTTTAAGAATATTTCTAAATAAATAAATTCGAGGTAAAAACATCGTTTAATTATCTCATAGGATGGCTGCTATAGAAGGACTGATTACAGTGAAACATAACCATATACAAGTCTACTGCTGATGAATTATAATGGGGGAGACAAAAGTGCATTTGAAACATTAGAGATAAGATAAAGGCCCATTAATTCCAATCCAACTTGCATATTTTCAACCCGGCACCTACCCTCAGCTACCTCAGTACGTCATTCTAGTTTTTTTTTTTTTTTTTTCCAACCATGCTAGCAAAACCTATTTAGTTCTTCTAAAGCAATAAATAAATAAATTGTAATTTAAAAGTTTTTAATTTTGTTTTAATTTAAAAAACATAAACATGTTTGATTTCCATTTATTCTTAATTTAATTTCTGAAGGGGTTTTGTTTTTGTGTTTTAAATGTATTTTAAAAAAAATGATTTTTTTTCTTTACTTCAAATTAATATTTTCTGATATTTTTATATTTTTTATACGTTAATATTAAAAATAAAAAAAATATTATTTTAATACATTTTAAAAAAAAAAAATACTTTTAAAAATAATCATAACAACAATCTCAAAAATACCCCAAATCAAATGGCATGAAAATTGTGAAAAAAAACCCGATTAAATCAATTATAAAAATTAAAAAACAAGCCGGTCCGATTCAATTTTAATTTTATAAAGCTGAAATCGAATAAACCGAACCAAATAAAAACTAAATCAATAATACTATAAATACCTATCTTTTCAGTTTTCTCCATCTACTTTCTAAACCCTAGTTGCACCCATGTTTTTTAATCACGAACTATCCTTATCTCTCATTTCTCAATTTTTTTGTCCCTTTCTTTATGTATAGTTGACTATGCCCATGGATTAAACAACCAAAAAGCAGCTATGGAGCCCCCCTCTCCAATCTTCATCTCTTAATCTTCTTGTTTCTTTTTAATTTTGTTTTGAATTTTATAAATCTATTATATATTCATTTTCTATATTTATTTACAAGGTTGCAAATTTATTATAGTATGCTCATGTTGCGATTGTAATGGATGCTTTTGAAAATTATTTTTTTTTAAATTTTTATTTGACACTTATTTTTTTTAACCTCTTTATTTTTAATTTCAGAAAACTTGCTCGACATGCCTTGCCAAGATAAAATCGGTTTTTTTTTTGTTTTTCTTTTTAATTTACAAAACCAAATCAAAAGTAGTTGGTTTGAACCAGTTGTAGCTTGATTTTAATTTCAATTTAAAAATATATAAATTAATTAATTTGATTATTTTTATTAGGTAAAAACAGGACCGAACTAGAAATGTTCACCGTTATGTAAACTTGTTTCTTAACTTTTCAACCCTCTTCCTCGCTAAAATCAACAGTTCCTTCTCCTTTTATCATAGCCCAGTCCCCATCTCCTCCTCTGGCCGACACCCCATAACCACCTATCAGCTCCACCAAACCAAGACAAATACCACATCACAGTCCCATATCCACAGCCACTAGCCACTGACCAATCACCAGCAACAACCAAAACCATAATTCTCGTCTCTTTCACTTTACCAACTGAATCGAACACACCACAAGCCCATAAACTCCACCTCTCTTCCTCACTAAAATCACAGCAGCCCACCACTCATCATCCAAGAATAAACCAGCAGCCACCACCACTGTCAACCTCTTCCACCCGAATCAACCCATAATAAACCAAAACATCCAGTAGCAGTCTGAACCAGCAACAGCCTAATCTCACAGCCACTACCCCAGTTGAAACCGTCACGACGCTGCCTCTTCCTCCAGCAGGTGCTGGAAGAGCCACCCAAAGCTACCATACACCCATTACAGCCACCGTATAGTCGTCATCTGCCCACCAACTCCACTGTCAACATCAGCGGTTCAATTTCCCCTCTTCTCCAACAGCCGTCAGAGTCGGTCGCTGTCATCTCCAACATCCAACACCACAAATCCTCCACACCCAAACCAGCAAATCATCCTCCACCACAGTTACCCCAAACCTCATCAAAATCGCAGTCTTCCACACCAGTAAAAGATCCTGAGATTCGCAACTTCACTTTCTCCAAATCTTCACGCCAGCAACATAGCCTCATTGGAGTGCCCCCCCGCCATGCCAGGATTTTGAAGTTCACCCACAAGTTGTGACCATGTTTGGACCCTCTAGACATCTCTAAAAGATGTTTTTAGGTAGTTTTTTGTTATAATTTTTTTAAAATAAGATTTTAAAAAATTATGGGTAGTTAGATTTAAATATTTATTTAGTAAAAATTATGATTAAAGTTTATATAAAGTTAAAATATATGTAAAATGTTTGTTAGATATATAGTTATTGTTATTTTTTAAAATAATTTTTATTTGAAAATATATTAAAATATATTTTTTTATTTTTTAAAAATTATTTTTGATATTAATATATCAAAATAATTTAAAAATACATAAAAATATTAATTTAAAATGAAAAAATTTAAATTTTTTTTAAAAAATTTTAAAACATAAAAATAAATAAAATTTTACAAAACTTAATTATAAAAGTATGTAAAAATAACTTATCAAAAATTATATTTTAAATTTAATTTTTAAATAAATTTTACAATAAAAAATATAATTTAATGAGTTATTAAATATTTTATTTTATTTTTTACACTGCAAATAAAAAGGTAAACAAACACATCCAGGTACTCGACGGAGAAAGATAGGTAGACATCTGCTAGAGTTGTTTGTATATGGTTTTTTATTTTTTGGATTTATAAAAGGTACGTGAGAAGCAGGCGCCATTCAGTCAGAATCCAAGTGTCGTGCGTGGTACACGTGTCAACAGTGTTTCCAGTCAATTTTCAGCAATTTTCTGATCTTCCCCATCAGGTCAATTTTGTTCCCAGTTTTTTTGTTTTTTTCTTTCATTTGTTTTATTGTAATCTTTGTAATAATGGATAATTATAAAAAATATGAAGGAACATGTGGGGTTTAAATTCATGCTTGATGCGTGAATAACCCAGGGGATTTTTATGCGCTTGGAGTGATAAGAAAAATTCAATCCCCTTGTTGGGCTCGAAACGGAAGGATTTCAATGTTCTTTGTGTTTTGTTTTCTGATGTTTTCCTTTTTAAAAAATGGTTTCTGGCTTGCCTTTTTTAAATAAATTACGGTTGGAATTTTTGTTTTTTTTAAGATGTTTTAAAATAAAAAATAAACATAAAATAAAAATTATTTTTCATGGAATAATATTAGCAAGTTAAGGCCGTTTGAGAGTAATGCCTTTACCCGGGGACTTTAGTTCGGATTATGATAATGAATTTTAGAAGATCATAAGGAATGTTTTAATATTTTTATGTTGTATTTTTTAATAAAAAAACTGCAAACACATGTTTCACGTGTTCTAGTGATTGGGTGATGTTTGTACCATTAAAAAGGGGTGTGAAATGCTTTTCAGTGGACAAATCTAGTCATTTGCCATATAATTTGATGGGTAAATGTGTTCTCTTTCACATGACATGACACATATAGAAATATCATAGTTGGATTGTCGCTGTTGATCGATTGTTCGTGTTTTTTCTTTTTTTCTCTTTCTTGATAACTAAAATATACAATTATTTTCTATTTATTTGTTTTTTGCTTGAGTCTGATATAAATTATCCGACCCAAGCACTTTGGGTCTGACATCCATATTTGATGTCAGATCCAAGCATGGTTTGATATCCATGCATGACTGATAGATTCAAGGAAATTGGGTCTGATATGTCTACTAGACTCAAGATGTTTAAAACATTTTTTATATATTTAATATTTTATTATGTTTATTTTTTTTATATTGATCCGTTGGAGAGTGCAAACTAATATATTAATTGTATAATAAATGTTGATGGAGTTACTTTAGAGATGACTGCATTATCTTAAGATAAAAAAAATGCAATTTTGGATAGATCAACCTAACTACAAAAAAATGCAATTCATATTTTTAAGTGATTTTTAATGATTTTAATATGCTTTTGATAAAAATAAAAAAATATTATTTTAATATATTTTTAAATAAAATATACTTTAAAAATTACTCATAGTTAAATTGCTGGCATAAAACAGAACTAAGGACTTGACATCAAAGCAGGAAAACATTATTGAACATATTCATATTTTCTTTTCGCCCTACAAGGATCTACAACTATACGTGTCTCGATCGCATCAAAGCCACCTGGGAACTCTACTGCAACATTTTCCCAGTAAATGTTTTTGATATGTGAAGGTTTTTGTACGATTTTACAAAGGATGGGTCTCATCTATTTGCATAATTAGGTCGCTTTGGCTGGAGTGCTGTTGACATGCTTCGCAGCCTATTTGTTATCTCTGTAAACGATGGCCTGGCTTCTGGATCAGAGGCCCAGCATTCTTCCATCAACTTTCTCCATCCTGTATCGCAGTGTTCTGGTACAGGAGGCCTCAGCGTGCTGCTTACAATTCCACCTTCATTCAGAAATTCCACAATGTGTAAGATCTTTTATCTTTTCAATTTCCTTTCCTCTGTTCTCTCTTGTGTTGTAATTATTGATAGCTTACGCGTTATAGAGTTTCTGGGTTAAGGGAGGGGAAGAACCTGACCTATTATAGCGCCGAATTGCATGTTGGCATATGGCTCTTCACCAGTCAGGATCTCCCACATTGCGATGCCAAACGAGAAAACATCGACCTGTAAAGGAAGATTTCTCAAATGATGTTGGAAAATGGGGTTCTAAAACTTTATCAAGAAGTTACAGTTTTCATTCTTGATATACTCGAAACTCCATTATACAAGCACTGTGCTAACCTTCTCAGAGACTCGGTTGCTGGTGCCATCCAGTAACTCTGGTGCCATCCATGGAAGGGTTCCACGCACACCACCAGATACGAGTGTGTTCCTTTTAATTTTTGACAATCCGAAATCTCCAACCTGGAGAACAGGTGAATTACATGTATGAATGAGACTAATGTAGAGTGAATAAAGCTGAAAGAAACTCTTTTGGAAATTGCAAAGCATGCTTTGATACAGAATCAGAACTAATAGAAGACAATAGAATAAAGGAAGGAGTAAGGAGTGAGAGGTTTCTGCAAACATTACCTTGCATATGGGGCGTTGGGGATCCCTTAAATTGACTAGCAAATTGTCGCACTTCAAATCAAAATGAATGATGTCTCTCAAATGCAGATACTCCATGCCAAAAGCAGCATCGAGAGCGACTATAAGCTTTTTTCGACGATCAAGTGATCTGTGCAACGAAGAAAGATTCTAGCATATTTCATGATAAATGGTACAAGAAAGAAAAGGATTCGCAGGCCACCGACTTACCTATCCTTCTTCTGTAAGACACGCCTCAATGATCCATTTACCATATATTCAGTCACAGTTGCCATTGTTCCCCCAGGGCCGTCAGGGACCACGCCATAAAATGCCAACACATTTGGATGATGAAGATCTGATAGGATGCGTGCCTCTCTCCAGAAGTCTCTACTCTGCATAAACAGGGAGGGTTTATTAGATTTTCACTCAGAAAGATTCTAAAGCTTGTCTAAGAAGAAATCCAGTTGCTAAGATTTCTAATTCAACAAAAGGTTATGAGTTGTTTGGTCTTGATTTTCTCTCTCATTATTTTATGAAATCTTAGACTACTACATGAATTTTTCTACCATGAACAGCCCACCATTATCAAGTGAAAGAAATTATGATGGAAAGGAATTATTTGTTCTAAAACTGATGATTACAAGGACTAACCAATCGCTCTTGTTCTGACGAGTTGCCTGAAAAACAACTCCTTTTGATCCTTTTAATAGCAACATCAGTACCTCTCCATTTCCCATAATAAACAGTTCCAAATGTGCCAGATCCTAATTCCTGCTCTTCTTCAATATCTGCATTCCTTATGATCTGCAAATCAAGAGCGTGAAGCTTTTAGTTAATTTAATTTATCCCTTTTGAAATGGAAAAAAATGCCATAACCATGTAACATCTAAATGATGGTAGAGAGTTGAAGTCATGAGCACATATTAATAAGAAAGTAATGAGATTCAGGTCACATTTGAACTAGTAGGGGCTTCCAAGTTCAGACAACGTTTTCACTGAAATGAAGGTTTGTGTGAAAACAGTTGGAACTGGCATCGGGGACCAAAAGCATTCCCCTACAATTAGCTAAATGAAACCTTTGACAGAATTGGCTTGCAGAACAGGCATGGGAGTACTAAAGGATATTTTCTGATTGATGAATAATAAAAAAAAAAACCAAAGATGTGAGACTTGTGGGATATTATATCCGAACCTGCAAACGATAGATGCCTGCTTCTATTTCAGCCATCGCAGCATCACTAATGGAATCATTTACGTCTTTGTCATCACCTTCAATATCCTAAAAAACAAGGGGTCGGAGAGGTAAAACAGACCAGAAAATGAAATATCATGCCAGAGAATCCAAATCAAAAGGAAACAGGTTACCTCAGATTCGTATTCTTGACCCGTACTTTCTACCTCAATATCTCCATCAGATTGAAATCCCTCTGCGAGCTCTTCTTCTACTCGTGGGACAACATTCCAAGACAAGGGAATATCTGGAGGCGTAGTTCCAGTAACATCCTCAACAATAACCACTGGCTCTGCTATCTTATCATCATGATGGTTATCTAAATGCTGTGACTGGACATATAGAGCATCTCCATCGATTGATTCCTCATATGATAGTCCCTTGTCATGAATCTTTTCGACCTTTTCATTATAATTCACAGGGTCTTCATGACACAAGGAATCCAATCTACTTGAAGCACTCCTGTTGGATTTCTGAATAGATATTTTGAAATTAGAGGAAATTATTATCTGCAAGTTTAAGTTCAGATCGGAAAAATCTTGCTATGGACAGCTATACTTACAGAGCTGGGGACTTTTGGTCCCTTGTCCCTTGATCCAAGAGATGCAGAAGGTAGATATTCAGGATCCCAATGGAGAATTCGTTGATCATCTTTGCTCTCAGTCATAGTACACTGCTGTTCCTCGGCAACCTTTCGGCTCTTAACAAAAAAATCAGGTGCAATAGTGTCTGATTGGTGACTCTTGGGGCGCTCCTTCATAGCGTCTGCATAATTTTCGGAAGTGTTAACTCGAGTAGCTGAAAGCATCCTTCCATATGCTTGAGAATCTAGAGGATGATGATAAGCACTTGGTGGGAAGTTCAAATTCGGTAACTTCCTATGCTCCATTTCATTATCATTTAGTGCAACTTCAACATTTCCTTCATACTGTTGTCTGCCTACATCAGAATAGTTAGCATTCCTGTTCATCCACTTCAGCACCTCTTGCTCTAAGTCAATATAACTCAGTTCTTCACTGCAATGATTCTCGAACTCAATCAATTGGTGTTTCTCATCCATTATATATGGTGCCAGCACTGGCCTTTCTAAGGATGAATTTGACATTTTCAGTGAAGATGATTCCCCCCTTCCATCATTCCTGAGGGACAGCAGAATAACTGCTTCTTCCAACCATTTTTCTGCCACCTCACCATTTTCCTGCAAATGCGAGTCAGAAAGTGCCCTTTCCATAATCGCAGGCCAGTCCGAATTCATAGAATTTTGAGGACGTTGTTGATAAGAAAGGAAATCTCCGCTCTGGCTACGATTATGAAGATGCATTTCAAGTTGTTTGCTAGTCTGATCAGTTCCCCCTGGATATTGTTGATAACAAACTTGATTCACCGATGGAATCGGCCCATGAGGAAGATTATTATAAAATGCAGTGTCAAATGGAAATTTGTCCGCAGCAAAAGTACCGATATTTTTATTATTGTCAGGGAAAGGTTGATCAACATAAAATAAGCTTTTAGAATTCTTATGATCTCTGTACTGAATGTCAACTGGACTCACAGGAGGAGATTGATTCTTATAATCTGAAGCAGTTCCTAGTTGGCTCGCAGAACTCTGTCCACTAGAGCTCTTCTGGGGACTGTGGTCCAGCATGCCATTAACAGCAACAACATACTGACAATCAGCATTACACTGTTGGGAGGTCTTACCTTCAAAAGAATTTGGGCTGTCAGGTTCACTGGAAGAAACAAGAAATATACGCAGTCTTTGTGAGCCTCCATTTTTTTCAAGCCCTTGATATTCCTCTATCATGTGATGAAGATCTTCATCAGAAGAAACAGAAATAAGTGCATCAAGATCCTCACCAGGGAGCTGGTACTTGATCGTATGAGGTTGGTCACAAATCACCAAAGTTTTCTTTGCAATCTCCTCCCATGTAACATTTTTTCTGATGGATATGATCCTTGTCTCTCCACCAACATATCTAAGCTTCCCATCATTTGGCCTTGGCAATATCCTCCCCCCAAAGCTGCAAAGAAATTTCATTTTTCCAGAGAAAGCACTTTCTGGAACTCTAGTTCCAAAAGGCTGATATGGCCAAGGGGTTTCCGGAACACAGTTAGGTGAACTGGTCGGACATAAGGTTACTCGACCAGAATTATTTGTTTCGTCAACATAGTTACTTGGTTTTAGTGCATTGGGAACATACTCCCAGTGGTATCTGCTTGCATTATCAGCATAAGCCCTATTTTCTAGTTCAGCGGCAAGTCCTGTGGCTTCTATCCTGGAAACATGATCTGAAGCATCACAATCAGAATCCTTTCTCCTTACCCCATGAGCGCCGGCATAATTTTCAGAACCCATCGGATTGTTCTGATTATAATTGAATCCCATTTGCCCTGGCTGGTTATGATCCAGCACTCTTCTTCGAGCAAATTGGGGAGAAAATTCCTCACCGGTCTGTACAGAAATATTCTGTACATTACTATCTGCAGGAATTCCGTCCCTAGTCACAACTCTCATTTTATCTCCAAAGAACTGCTGGCCTGAGCTACCAGGCGTCTCATGTGTCATGGTCTATAAAAGAAAATTCACTTTAAATACAGCTGCATATGAACATTCACTAGCCTGTCGAAGACTGGTGAGGAGTTTTCTTTTACAATTCCTGCTAAATCCATTGAACACACACAACTTTGCTTCAAAAGAATAATAAAAATAATTGCAATGCCACAATTCACTTTGATCTTTTATGCACAATCATCCATCAAACAGTTTATGGAAACTAAAAGTTCAACCTTAATTTTATGAATCAACCAATGAAACAATGAACCAGGTTCAATCCATACAACAACCAAAGGATCAAGATATACCATCAACAATGCATTATTCACATTGCAAAGTGAAGGGCAAGGAACAAAAACAAAATTAAGAATTTCCTATATAGAAGAATGATTAGATGTGGCAAAGATATTAAACTATGTACACGAAATAGAGTAGAACATGTACTGAGATGGGTACCTTCTTGTTTGTTGAAATTTGCAGTTTTACGTGAACATGTAAAGAATTGAAGATTGTTCCATTGAAGAAGAGGAGAAAGCCAAAAGAGGAAAATTGAGTATGAGATTAAGTTTTGTTAGAGTCTGGAGGATTTGATGGAGAAAGAGAGAGCGTTGCATGAGAGACGGAGTTTAAAAAGGGAGAGCTTAAAATAACGTGGACAAAAATACGAGGAGAGCGCGAACATAACTGTAAACTACAACCAGCTTAAACTCTCTCACTTTATTATAGTTGGATCCGATACCCGCCAATCCTGTCTATTAGGTCAGGCCGAGTGTAAATAAAAGTTAATTTAATTTGACTCGGTCCCTTGTCAGGTAAATGAGTTAAGTAATCCACTTAACTCGATTAAAATTTGATTTTTTTTTATTAACTTAGGTTAACTTATGACATGTACATTGCTCCAAGTTGACCCGAAGTTTATTTTTGTATTCAACTGAATAAATTTACTCGTATAAGTTTTTAAATTAATCATTGTTAGAATTACAAAATTAAAAAAAAAATCTCGATCGTTCGTGCATGCCTAAATTTGAAAAACCTATAGACGTTCACTTTCTACATTTGTAACGACTCTCTCTCTCTCTCTCTCTCTCATCATTTCCGCAAACTGTTCTTGATAACCTGTTGTCAAGAACAGCGATTTGGAATGCAAAGACATTGCGGGCAGTAAAAATTGTCTTTGCATTCCAAATTGCTGTTCTTGACAACAGATTATCGACCCACAAAAGGGAAAGCAGCGAAACCTCGCACAGTGCCGGCTACTTGAATTACAGTGGCTTCAACAAAGCGGGGAAAAGAGCTTGAGCTTCGTGAAATGATGCTTGTAGAAGCTAGCATCCATAGCTGTTGAAACGGATGACTCTGTGAAATGACGCTTCTTGACGGTTTCTATTGTGTTGCCATTCAAATGGCTCCGACGGACAACACAACTGATAATGTTCAAGTTTCTTGCAAGCAGCCAACGATCAGTAGCAACACATGAAAGAGGTGAAATATCCAGAACCGATAATACCTTGATACCGGTAATGGCTCAGATTATGAAGTACAGATTCATCGCTCATCAAGGCAGGAAACAGTTCGTTTCCCCCGAGCAAGAACAAGGGTAAATTGCATCGATCTTTTGCCTCGTGTCTCCCAGAACTGAGAACTTCTAATGGCTTCTTCTGCTATAGATTTTGTGGCTGTGTATGTATACTTGAGATTCACCCAGTTCATCAGCAATCGGCTTCAATCCATTGACCTTCTTTAGCACATCATCAACCAATGACCGGCTAGCAAGATTCTGGAAGTCATAATACAGTAGTTTAAAAATGTACCCAAGAAAAATTAGAAAAAAACAAAGAAACATGTTCATCAAGACAGCTACTGCATTTCAAGATGAAAGTTAGAAACAGAAACATCATGATTTATGCATATGCAATTTTTTAAAATTAAGGTGATGGTATGGAGTCGTTTTTTCTCATAGGAAGTTGAGAATCAAGGGAGAAAAAAGGGACGCACCAAATGAGGCTGTAGAACAGAGAAACACATGCAAGCAGGCTTCAGTGAATGATTTTATTTAGGAAAGCATTCCTCTCAATTTCATGTCATCTCTCTTGAGCACTAGTCAACTAATTAAGGGGTGGATTTATTTCAAACACATCTAAATCTTCTTCAAACTTCAAGTTTAAGATAAAATTCCTTCGAAAGAGAACCTGCAAAACAGCCAAGACACAAAGTGATTCTGCCTTGGACACAGGTACACCTGCTCTTATGCTTAGAAATTTAGTTTTTTAATGATTGAATAATGAGTTTATCAGGTATTTATGCTATTAGATACATTTTTCATAACAAAGAAATCTGGTAGCTTGATGTAAAATCTTAAGACCTGCAAAACAATTTTTTTAGGTGGATTTGAGTATCTTTAGATACTTAAATTAGTATATTTGTAGATTAAAAAAATATAATAAATATGTAAAAAAACATTAAATTCTAAAAATAAGGTTATTTGTTTTTATTTTGGTATAAAAATAAATAAGAATGAAAATCATCCACCTCTTACTAAATCTTGTCAGAAAAAAATGTAATTCCACCTTAATACTATTAATAAAAAGTAAATATTCCTAAAGTTAGGGATTTTCTTTACTATTTAAATCAATCCTTCTCTAGTGATTTGAATCAAATGATCGCTGGCGAAGAAATAATCATTTATTTAAATCAATCCTTCTCTAGTGTTTTGAATCAAATGATCGCTGGGGAAGAAATAATCATTTAAATAATCTTTTCCACTTATTAGAAGAAAGAGTCTCCCTCTCACATATTCGTCAATGAATTTGATAGCAATTCAGTAAAAAACAAAAAGCAAAATTATTAGTATCTAAATTGAATTCAATTTAGAAAATATATCAAGTAAATCATATTACTAAAAACACGATTAGTTCAAACATTAATATCTTTCTTGATTTAACTTAAAACCCAACAGGCATCATGTCTCGAGTTGCAGATTCCTGAGGTTACTCCGTCACTGTAAGCTGGGTCTGACAATTATCGTTGAGATTAAAAAACAGAAAAGATTTCTCCAAAGAAAAAAGAAAAGGGAAAAAATAGGAAAGGAAAAGAAATGGTAGGGGAAGGCTGGAGTGTAACGAGTAAAATGGTAAAGTGTTACTATGAGCACCTACCTAGGTAGGTGGCAAAAGAGATCCTATGTGGCAGAGTTTAAAACTGAATTGGGGACGAAAACCTGTAAAAGAGAGAGAGAGAAAAAATCGTTTGTCACGTGACCTGAAGACAGGCTTTACTTTTCATGATGCTCTTCGGCTTCAGCCACTCGGCAGGGAATAAAAAGCCATTCATGTTTAAAAAAAAAAATTATTTTATTTATTTTATTTTAAATTAATATTTTCAAATCAATTATACTAATATCAAAAATAATTTTTAAAAAATAAAAAATATTATTTTAATATATTTTAAAATAAAAAATATTTTTAAAAATAACTATAATGATGCTTTAATTACGTCCTTACATTGTCCAGCTCACGTGACCACATTTACAATGACGCGGCCGGTTGATACAATTTTTATTTTAATATTACTCGTAAAGAATTCTCAATAAAGAAATCCTGTTTGTTTTTAAGCTTTCGATCATCTTTTAATTCTGTAAAAAAACATCATCTTACAAAGAATTTTGCAGCTTTCGTTAAGTATTTTAATACAAGTCATAATTAAGAGGCAAATAAAAAATCTATAAAGATGTGTACTACGAGGTTACACCTACCCAACCCATGAAAAAAATCCAAACACTAACATTTTTTTTTTTTTTTATTCAAGAAAACCCTATCTTTCGGAAAACGTACTTTGTGGGCCTAGATAAATGAGTAATTTTTTGAAAAGCGCATTTTATAAGTCCAGGTAAATGAGTAAAACCCCAATTGTCCCAAACTCTTACAAGAGGTGCATGCCCTGACTCGAACTCGAGACTTGACATGCAAATTTCAAGCCCTTTGCCACCACCTTTGAGGACCCAAACACTAACACGTTTTCCCAAAGGAAGTGTTTCTGTAGCATGCATACATTGGTCTGCAATCTGAATCAGTGGAGCGGTGTGTAAGAATACGACAATGATACCATGTTTATTCAAATCTTTTTATCTTCTAGATATTATATATATTTTCATGAATTCAAAAATCAGATGATTCCCTCTGATCAACTCCCGAGGATGTTTCTGGCAATCACAAGCAGTGACCATGAACTTGTGCTTCTGTAACGTAAATACACTGGTCTGCATTATCGGAGCTGTGTGTGACAAGATGGCAGTGAGTAAAGTGCTTATGGTGTTAACGAGGAGCAATGCATGATCCTGAAGTAAAGGGGTTGTTATATATCAGTAGAATGATGTCCAAATAACTGCAACTGTGAGCATTTCTATCGATGCGGCGAACCACGTCCATCTAGCTAACAAATCAGCAGCTTCATTTGTTAGACCTCCTCCGTCTTCAGGCTTGCCACCTCCCTATTGCATAGATTAAAAAACAAAATGGGAAAGTCAAATCCTAATGATGATGCAGTTTGGAGTTAAATCTTAAGTTAGGAAATCACTTCTAAAGTTGAAGAGATGCACAATTCCGGCTGCCGCACAACATATATTTGGTCACCGTGACTATCGTCCTCGTAAATATCCTGGTTTCTGTGCCAAGTCCACAATGCATATGTGGAATTCACAACCTGCGTTAAGAACAAGAGGATAATATTCAAGAAATAGAAAGATTCAAACTGCAACTAAATGAAGCCACTCTAGCTTCTTGCAGGTCTTAATTGGTCTAAAAAGATCAGCAAATACGAACTCCAGATGCACATACACTGATACTCATGGATATGTGTGTGCGTATATGTATTTGTGCATGCAATTCTGCTGTCGGATGTCCATAAACCTGCACCTATTAACAAATTTTTGAATGAAAAGACATGGAAGAAAACAAACAGCGGAACAAATGGTTCGATCTTGAATTTTCATATGGGAAAACAACTGGTGTCACCAAAGGTTCTGGAGAGGCAAAAGATCCTTCTACAGAGAGATTTATTTGAAGCCAAGTCTAAACTTCAGGCTCGATGCCTTGACTTTGGTCAACCGTTGCCCGGCCAATCGATGAAATGAGGCTGACGTGACCAAGCAAGCATCTGGAACTTCAAGGTTTATATTATGTACATGAAAATACACCCAATGTATCACATGATAGAAAATTCAAGAATCAAAGCACTCCCAAGTTCTGAAACAAACTGACAGGAAAAACTACATAAAAGGAGTTCATGACACCTTAGGCTTAAGACCATACCTCAAGTATTCCATGCCCAAAGCTGCTCTCCCTAAATGCACTCCACTCAGGCTGCTTGTCCCAACAAAATTTGCCCTCAGCCGGACCAGAAGAAAAATTAATATGACACACCCCTCCAAATTCTGGTATGTTATCCCCAGCTGATGGACAGTTTCCAGGTTCATCAGCATGATCGACATCAACTTTCTCAATATTTCCACCATCGCCAACTGTTATGTAAACGGGGCCACATGGATCTAATGTATAGTTATAAACTCTGTTCATCCGCTCATAAGCATGCACCTGTAAAGTAGATAGTATTTGATGTTCATTTATAAAATAGATGATAATCTTGGCAATAATTTATAGTTAATTCATTTGTATATCCATGTGCTTCCTCCCATGCCTCCAAAACATCTCCATATAAAATATAATGTAAACAAAAGATATAACTAGAATATCTATAAATAGCTCATCTGTCTTTGAGAAGGGAAGGGAGCTCTTAAATTGATAGGGAACAAGAGTAAGAATGCTATGCAACTGAGATATCCAACTACTTGACGCATCTGTTTCTGAGGCATCATATAAATTTTGTGAACACGATGTGAGAACTCCCAGCAACAATTACTAGACTTGAATTCTGCCTTTGGTGGAAAGGGTTTTTAAAAGACTCTTAAATGAAGTTTTATTTGGGAACATAATTCCTTTTAACCAGCAAGCTATTCTGTAAAACAGAATGTTGTCAACCTTGATGCTTGAGAAAGTGTGTTTGAACTTTAGTAACAGGCATCGAAACAGTCTTATTCACCAATTATCATTCTTTATCTGATTTGATTAGTAACAGAATTTGCAAGTAGATATCCATCCCTGAGAGCTAAATATGCAGATCCCAACTTACATGACCAGAAAAGACAATGTCAACACGGTATTGATAGAGAAGCGCTTCCATTTCCTGCCTCATGCATTCAAATTCCTGATAGTGAGAGGAATAGCTATTATACCATGGTGGATGCCAGGCAGCTACCAGCCAAGGGGTCTTAGCACGGTCTACTTGATTTAGATCTTGCTTTAACCAGGAATACTGAGCACCTGAATTGAGATTGATAGAATTTACCAATTTTGTGGTGCTTCAATCTCAGAAAAGAGATAGCATCCTAGGATTGCAATGGCCCTGAAAGTTTAAATATGTTGGGGATTATTTTGATCAAGAAAAGGAATCTCTCATACCTGTGCTGTTGTAGTCAACATATGCTCCTAACATTACAAAATGTATGCCCCCAGCATCAAATGAATAATAGAAGTTACTGTTAGAGCCAGACTCTTCCGATGGAACTGCGTATCTAGTCAAATATGATTTGAAAGTTATCCCAGAAACTTGAGGTTCAATCTCATGATTCCCTTCAATGACCATCATAGGACTGCTTGAGATAAGTGGCTCCATGAATCTGAACTCCAATTAAAACAGTTTCAATCATAAGACCATGAAACCTTGTTGTAATAACACAAAAGGGAAACACTTTATAGAATACTTAATGGACATTATAAGCCTTTTACTTGTGCTTTTCTACTTTGGAAGGCTCTAGTAATTCCAAGTATTTGTCCATGCAGTTAAACCATTAATTAACAGTGGATGACTCAGTACATATGAGAAATTTTAGTTTAATGGAATGCAAGAAAAGGCTAGGAAAATAGAAGATGGGCTTATGCACAATAGAGAAACAAGCAAAAGTACAACTGCTTGAAGGCAAACAAAATCTCCTCACAGCAGGGAGAACACAGTCAATTTGTTCCAGCCCAGCTTAGCTACCAAAGTACCGATAGCCTGACAATTGTACACTGTTTTGGGATCTGGGTTGCAATTGGTGATTCCAATCCGTCGAAAACATGAGGTAGACTTGCAAATGAAGAAAACAGCTGATCTTAGATAATCTAAAATCAGATCAGACAGGATGCCTTTCATAATAAAAGAAAACACTATAAGCATTCACATCTCTGATGGCTTCCATGCTGCGGTTTTAGTAAAACTACTTTTCTTTGTCAAAACCATCCACTTACTCAGGCATAGCAGAAAGGTTACCTTCCCCAGCCATCCCAGCGGGGTTGATACGTCTCTCTTATAGGCGCATCAGGGAATGCACAGGAGTAGCATGAAGCTCCCTTTCCACCGGTTGTAAGGTATTGATTTGCATAAGTTAGGTCTCCAACCATTAGAATCATTGATGGATCATTCACGATCACATGGTCTATGGTTGTTGATGAGTTGCTTGTGAGTCCCAGATCTCCAATAATGGCTATTCGATGAGGGTATGCATTTGGACTGGGCAAAGGTAATGTTTCAAAGACATGCTCTTCACTCATAGCTGGGATAGAGCTATCTCCACACTTATAAAAGTACTTCGTCCCAGGTTCAAGACCTGCAAGGAAAAAAGAAAAACTCCAACAAATTATGATAAAACTCTTTTGTGTGGTCATCTAGGTGCGAGAATCTCACTGAAAAACAATGCCAGATTCAAAGAGACCTAGTCTGCATTGATGTTCATGGATGATGCGTAAAGAAACTAGGCATACTTGGACTGCCAGTGGCTATATTCTAAGTCATTTTGTTGATAATTTGCTGACTTCTGATCACCACGTTCATCATTATTAACCAACAGCTCACACATAAATGGATCAAAGAAATCGCTAAAATGGTTAGAGATTAGACATAATCTAGTTAACATGGATGGCCAAAAAAATTACTTACCGTATTGAAGTTTCCCAAAGAAACAATGTCACTGCACACACGCATCAATTTATTACAGGGCAAGGCGGCAAGCCATTCCTATCCACAATGAACTTATGACACAAACGAGTATTCTATAATTCATTCTATCCCACCTTCACTAAATCCCAGTTTAAAATTTGAAACATTGAAACTCAACAATTTAAAGAACTATAAAGGATTTTTTTTTTTTAATTTACCATCAATTCTCACATGGTGAATGATGCCAGAGGTGTAATTCGAAAGTCCTTCAAACGGATACAATTGAGTATAAACAGTTGAATTTCCTTTTCCTCTACTTACGTACTTTCCACTCTCTTTTCCATACCAAACCTCGCTTGCCACAGAAGCAGGATCAAGAGGAATCACATCAGAACCAATCTGTGCTTCCCCTGCACCATTTATAATCCAAGAAAACCAAACCAGAACCCATAAATCAAGCCACATCAAACCAAATAAAACATCACAAAAACTCAAGAAGAAAAAATTCAAGAAAATCAATAAACAATAATTAAAAAGAAAGATACCAGTGACCCAAGAAACCCACATTGAAGTTGGTGAGGAGATGGCAAGTGATATCTGATCAGGGAAGTTTGAAGTTGCGTTCTTTTTAAGTCTTGGATGGTTCATTGGCAAGTCATCACTTCCTCTACGCAATGAAGGATCAAACCTGCGAGTTACTGGTTTAAAAGGGCCATCGAGAGTTGTTGGTATCTGGTTTTGAGCAAGTAACGTCTGTGTTGTTATTATAGTAATGAAGAAAGTGTTTATGAGTAGCCATAGTTTAAGGCGATTCATGTCTATGAGTTTTACTGTTTTTTTCTTGATGATCTTGGTATTGTAAGATTGAGAATTATGAGTATAGAGTGATGAGGTTCACCATGGTGGGTTCTGACAGCTCCCTTGGCTGCTTGGAGAAGTACAGAGGATTACTGTTACGTTAAATTATAGAGAGAATTTTAATTTTGATGAACTCTTAATGCCAGTAATTCCTTTCCAACAGTGAACAAAATTGTTTTAAATAGTCAGTTAAATTGATTTATTTAGTAAGATCTAAATTAAATAAATACTACAAATTTAATGAGAAATATTTTTGAAAATAACAAAGAAAATAAAATAAAAAATCTAAAACAACAATCTTTATAAACATTTTGGATGAAAAGGTTTTAAACTTTAGTCCAATACAATAAATCAAGTTAGAAGCTATATCATTTTTTTTTCTTAATAAACTCATTTGATTTATCTTGACTTTTTTTAAAATTTAAATATGTCCTATAAACTATTAATTAAATTAAGTGGTTAAAACAATTATGGATTATAAACGAAGTTTGGTATCTCAAAAAAGGGTGGTAGAATATGCTTCTTCGAGGTTTCGTGATGTGATGGCCTACCAGAAAAGGAAACCATGTTAGGAAAATGGTTCAAGGGGGTCTCTTTCATGCACAAGGATTCGGATCAAATGAAAGATTGAGAAGAGAAAAAAAGGGTTAAATCCGGTCCACTCGTGGCTGGGGTGATCCTATAAAATCTAGCAGAGACTCATTTTTAAATTTTTTTTTTTTTTTAAGTTAGAAATACCTCTTTTTTATATATAATTTTTAGTTATTATTAATTATTTTCAAAATTCATTATACAAGTATAAATAGTAAAAGAATATTTTATTTTTTCAATGTGAAATTTAAAAATTTTTAATATATACACTTTGTGTTCATAAAAAAAATTTAAATTTTTTATAAAAAAAAAATTTTGATTTAAATTTTTTGAGTTAAAAGGATAATATGGTTTTTTTTTAATGTGAGATGAAAAACATTATGAAATATTATTTTTTAATTTTATTATTTGTAACATGTATAATCTATATTCACATGAATTGTTTTTTATTATTTTTTTATAAAATATTAAAATTTTAAATATTTTTTTATTTTTCTAAGTTGATTCGAGCTAACCCGAGTCAACTTGTGGAACTCAAAACCCAATCCTTTAATTAGGGCAATCTCAAATCAAGTTTAATAAGTATGATTTTAAGCAACTGGAAGGTTAATTGGTAGAGATAAAGATAAAAAAAAATTACAAGTATAATTTTTTAAACTTTTAGATATATTAAGTTAACTTGAATTTAAAAAATAATTGAGTCTGACCCAAATCTTGTTTTGTCTGACACTAACCAGACAGACATGGGAGATGACTCTCATGATATATATATATATATATATAGTGTGTTTGACATATTTAGTATAGGAGATAGGATAATTTTTTAATAATAGCGAAGAGAAATTACTTATTTTTTATAATTAATTAAAATAGTATTTCGTCACTATATCAAAAATAAATAAATAAATAAATTGAAATTAAAAACATGTTTAATTGAAAAATAAAAAAAATATATAAATATATATTTCCTACCTTATTTAATTAATTTAACTAAAGACACAATTGACATTAACTAATAACTTGAAGATTGGAAAAAACAAGAAGCACTCTGTATTTAGTTATTTATATGTTGTTTTTTCATTTGCATGAATATATTGATTTTTTATGACACGTATTAATTGGAACTTTTCCAGCAATACATCAAATTTGATTGGGAGAATAATATTAAGAAAACTCTGAGAACAATCAAAATGAAAGTGAAGAGAGAGAGATAGAGAGAGAGAGAGAAGCCATATGAGATCTGTTATTAAGAGTTGGGTCGAAAGCAATCCTCACGAATGGACTCCATGTTGAAAACTCATGAAGTCAATGGGGCTTTTTGATACTGTTCGGACCATACATAAAGCCCTTATTACGGGGCTTTCATGTTTAATGGGCCCTCAATCTGCCTTGGACCATTGCCATGTCGCCGGGTTTAAGTAGACCGAAGGGTTGGCTGCAGCTGGCTCGTGACATTTTTGCACAGCCGACTCTTATCAATTGTAAGTTGCCCCACGAGCCCAGGAGAAAATAAACAACGAAAAAAATCTAATCGCTACAAAAAATTCGAATACATTTTATGACTGGTAACGCTAAATAAGCAGGAGAGATATTAACACATTAAAATTATTAAAAAATATTAAAAAAATAATTAAAAAAAATAAAAAAATTAGTTGAACCACAATAACAAACATAACGAATCATGTGCTATAACTTTCTCCACTCTTTAACCCTACTCCTAACCCCTTGTAAGCGGAAGCCACATTCAATTTTATTTGACTAATTCACAAATGACGAATGAATTTATTACATTAGGCAGCACCTCCATTGCCTATTCTCATTAGAGACTATAATCCTGCCGAAGCTTCTTACCGTAGCTGAAGGAGTGATTAAAGAGAATAATTAGTCGCGTTATGGTACATTGAGCTCTAGGTCAAGTGTTAATCTCGATTTGTTGGTAGAGCCATAGGGTACCTATTTTTAAACCTAATTGATGCCTGCAGGGCCATGTATAACCACGTCTCTTTTTTTCCTCTTTTTTTTATATATATAATTAAGTATTAATGTCTTCTGAGAATCACAAAACAGATAATTCGGTGGAGACAACTCAAGTACATGAAATGAAATCATACTCCTAACCTAACTACACGGCAAAAACCTTCCACAAGCCCCCATTTATCCAGGTCTATACCTAACATAACTCTTGCCGATAAGATATGAGGTGGGAGATTAGTGGGGCGAGGAAGCCACTGATCCAAAATGTGATGCATATGGAAATTAGGCGTATGAGACCGTATAATTTGGAATATTCGAGTATTTCTACGTGGGAGCAAGTAACCCTAGCTAGGAACAAGGACTCGACTCTGTGTGTGGCGATGACATTCCTGCATGTTCCAGCCAACAATCAAGGCCAGTGGAGTTGCGCTGTGTGCTTTAATTTCTGAGTGCACATGGGCTCATGTGGGTTGACTTACGTGGGCCTAACTTCTCTTTTTCTTTTTTGATTTTTCAGGATAGTAGGTTGTGACTTGTGAGACCAATAAACTAAATATTCTGCAGAAGAAAAAAATGACAGCAGAATGGATTGGCATGCCAGCAGTCACACACCATGATCTTTTAGGACAGGGAAGCAGAAGCCCTTCTTTATTTGCCTAATCCGATTGCTTCTATGTCCGCATCAGCACCTGGAAAGTGTGCACGCGGACATAAAGTAGACACAGTTAAGATCGATATAAAGAGCTCCTGTTCATCATTTAATGGTTCTGACCGGTGATGTCCAGATTCTGTGGTGTATAACCATGTATGAACTGGATCGGGACGTCGACTAGCCCAGCAAGGTTTCCTTTTCCTTTTTATCTTGGAACTACGTGAAGAGCCCTCCAAGCTTAGATCAAAATTCAGGATCAGAAGGTGTGCGATATACTGTCTTTGGAATCTCCTCGACGTTAGATATCTTTGTTTTTATGTGGAGACTATACAGAGAACAACCTAGCCAACGCCGACACACCCCACATGTCACTGTGCGTAGACATATTATTTAATTCTTTGATTAACCTAATTTACGTTTGGAATCACATGACCAATCATCAGCAACTCGTTGTAGATTTCGAAACTCCATACCATATTTTATCCAGATCCCGTTACGATATCTCGAGAGATAACATCCACTGCAAACTGCATGCACCTTTAAGCAGAGATGGACACTTGTTGCAGAGTTTTTCTTTTCTTTTTCTGGGTACAGATTCGTAAGGAGTTAGGTGGGTGATAAAATGATTTGCTGGTTGTTGGGAGCTAGAATTTATTTTTATTTCTCTCTATAGACAGGGAATGAATTATAGAGGGCGAGAATTAATATTATAGTCGTGTAAGATTTTTGGCTGAGAATTAAACTTAGATCACGAAGACACCAAACCTACCACATGTGAAAGGATCTGGCTTTTCTAACTGGAACAATACGGGCTTAATTAATAGGAGAGGCTATATAAATTAATTATTTACTATTGATTTTGCAAGCTTCTTTTACACATTTAATAGGAAGGTGAGGGTTGCTTCGAAAGGTGAGAGAATAGGGTTGGCTGGCTTTAGTGATGTCCACCGCCCAGTAGCACACCTTTGGGTTCGAGTGGCTCTAGGAATTTGAAAATCTTGTTCACATTGAAGAGGGCTGTGATTTAATTTGATCTGAAAGTAGGAGGTTGTGGATTTATGGGGCTGTCGAATTCATTTGTAGTATTCGAAGTTCAATGAAATATAGGCCTAACTATCTAGTCAAATAAGCACAAATCCTCTCCTGGGATTTAAAAAAAAAAAAATAGTATAGCTTGCTAGAAGTTTTGGAAAAATAAAATAAAATAAAAATTATTTAAAAATTAATACAGTTTGAACACAACCGTGTTTTAAAATATTATTTTTATATACGATCACTATTTAAAATAAATTGTTGTCTAGTGAATGTTTCAAAACATCTTCTCTTTTTAAGATGATCCAATGCTAAAAAAAATAGGATTGAAGATTCAATGGTCAAGAAAAAAAAAAAGCAAATAAAGTGATCTAATAGGATAGAAAAATAAGAAAAGTAAAAAAAAATAAAAATGGGTCATCAGGAACACATCAAGACTTTGTTTTCTACATCCCCAGTACTATTAGAAAGATCTCGACGGAATGATTCTAGCTCCACCTTAAAAAACACAAAATAAGGTCATAATTAATCCTAAATTAACCTCGAACAAAACCTCTAACAAATTATTATCATATTTGGTGGTCTTTTAGGGTGTGGTTAAAATCCTTTCATTGAGGTCCTTCTAATGATACTAGACGTGTAAAAAATGAAGCTCCTGTATATTCCCAATGACCTATTATTTTTTGGTAATTGAGACTTAAAATCTCATTTCTTAATCATTGGATATTCATAAAATTTTGAGTTGATTTTTATACGTGTTAATTGAATTGAAAAAGATATAATTTTAGGAACAACTGTTATTTTGAATAACAATTGTGTTCAAATCATATTATTTTCTTAATATTTTTCTACATATATTACTTTTCCAAAAAAGTTACTTATCTGTGTTAGATTTCTAGAATACCCCTGGAATTGCTACTTTGAAATGAGTAAAAATTATTCCTGCATAAAATGAAAAAATGGACAAGTAATGGATTTATTACCTTGAAAGGTGAAAGGATAGGTTAGGCTTTGCTAACCTCTCACCAAATTCATCATAAACATCATAGTTTTAAAATATATATATAGACTCAGCGATTCAATTAATTGAGGTTTATATTAGATTGAAGAAAAAAAAACCGATACGATTAAATACTCTATTGATTCACAATCCAACCCAAGTAAAATGTAATTTATCAAAACAACATCAATTTTATCATTTAAAAAAAATTCTTTGAAATTAACTCAAACTAACTCACGGTTAACCACGAACCTAACCTTATCTGGATTAGTTTTTAAAATTATTATATATCTAAAGAGGACGTCCCAGTGAAAAATTATAATGGTTTTGACCTTTTGAATTTATATATGTGAAGGGAGAGTATTTTAAAATGGATATCATCACAAAAGGAGCAATGAGTAGGCTGATCTTTAGCATAATGGCTGCTGAGACAAAATCAGTGATTAGATGTGAAGAATGTGTATGTAATCATAATCAATTATCTGTGTTATGAGGATTTCCAAGATTTAGGAAAAAAGGCAGATCACCACGAATTCCCTTCTTGTACACTAAAGATCACCAGGAATCAAGGTGGAGACAAAGGATGATTAACCCATGTGGCTGTGGGGTTAACCGAGAGGCAGTGAGCTGGTTCACTTTTACTGCCTTGGCTAGGCACGATCCCTTGTAAGGTAGGCAAATGACATCACACTCATGATCAGTTGGACACTAGCTAGATGAACAGCAGATTAATTCCATTTGAATCAGGGGAGCTTGTTTTGATTTTGACAGTGCCTGGGAAAGCAAGAGCCCGTGAAGGATGTGAGGGTGGAATTGGTTTGCAGAAAGAAAAAAAAAAACACATTTGTTTTGTTTCAATGATTTGTCTTGATGGGAGATTGCCTTAAAAAATCAACTTTGCATTTCAATAATTTAATTTAGGCTCCAGTAATCTGTTGTGCATAATTAAAGACATTAACTGAATTCTAGCAGCGAATTGCGCCATATCCTTTCAAGCCCTTTCGAATTTACGAGCAAAATTACACAAAGTCTTTGATCTAGTTTTTTATAAAAATATTGTGATGCAGTATATTTTTAAAAAATATTTTTTTATTTAAAAATATTTTAGAATAATTTTTTTTATATTTTTTATATAGTACATTAAAATCTTCAAAAAATATTTAAAATAATTGTTATATATTTTTTTATACGAGATTGTCAAAACTTTCATCGCATTGACTAGTCATTTCAATTAGATCCATAGGATCAGAATGCGTGAGCTGGACTTTATACTAAAATCCTCGTGAAACAGAGGGGCGTACCAAAAGCAATTGGAATTCATTTTATGGTGGGGATATTGAAGTTAATTGTAAGGGTGAAACCAACCATATATCAATTATTAAGGCTTAATTGAGTAGGTTATACACCTAACACTCCATGTCTATAAACAACCACACATTTGTTTTCTTTTTTGTTATTCTTTTGGATAAACTAAAGATAACAATATGCATAGAAATAAGGTTGTTAAGAATATTATTTTAACATAATATAAAAAATATAATATAAACTCAGATCATAAAATTATAAAATCTAAAGTAAGACTTCTTTACAAATTATAATAAAAGTTCATACATGGTTTAGCTTAAAAAACCCCTTACAATACAATTATTTACATAGAACTTTATTAACTATTATGAAATCTTCATATACTATAACTTTTACTTTTCATCGTTAGAATTAATTGTAAATCAAAGACGCAACAAGACCAGTGTCTTGTCTTTCCTATTAAGTGTTAAATTGATGGCTATATGTATGTATGTATATATATATATATATAGACACGCACACTACAATGAAGTCAAGAAATCATACACTATTAGACTTTAGTGAATATTATCCAATATCATTTGTTATTGATCAACACGAAAACATTAATATGAAAAAAAAAGGACACAAAGGAAAGGAAAGCAACACGATAAGAAACAAGAATAATTAGAATTATTATGAATTATCAGTGAATTTTAAAAAAAATACATGATAACTGGCACTATATATGTATATAATGAAATTAGTAAGCATATAGATGTTTTCAAATAAGTCAATTATCAAATCATAAAGTGGCTAATTATAACGGAGAAAAACAAATTATGTGCATAATTATTTGTATAATGTACTCTCTTTTTTTCCACTTCGTTGAGCTGGTTAGGAGAGGGTGGATTGCAGTGAGCGGGGAAAGGATAATCATCAGTGGTTAAGAGTTGGGTTTAGTTGTGATGTTGTTGTTGTTGATTTATTTAGAAATGCGATTTAACAACTTTTCCAATAAACAAGAAATAAAGAAGAGAAAAAAAGGAGACGAAGTAAAAAAGAAGAAAAAGGTATTTTGAGAGAGATATATGGAAGTATCGGTAAAATCATGATTTTTCGTGAGTTTATTGATTTTACATTAGTTGAGTCTCATCTTGTTGATTTTCAAGTTTTTAACTTAATTTTGCATGTAAGATATATTTTAAATCGTAAAACATCATATGATTTTATAAATTAACTCGTAATTTTAACAACTATGTATAGAAACTCACCTGACTCTGTTGAAAAATATTGAAAATCATAGTTATTAGACTTAGTTTGGGGTTTAATCTAGATAAAAACACAAGTCTTTAGATAAGTGGATTAAATTTAAATAGATGTTTTTTTATTAAAAAAATAATATTATTTTGGATAAAATTTTAAAAAATAAAATAGTATTGTGTTGGATAAAAATATTTCGAGGTTTAGTCTCATCAGGAATTGGAAAGGTCAATCGAAATATGCTGACTAATTCAAATTTAAATTCATCAATATCAAGATTAATAAAAAATTAAACCCGACTTGAACCAGTTTCTAGGTTAATAAGCTAAAGGATCAATTCATAAAAGTCGTGCGGAGTTTGGTGGGGGGGTTTGTACTGAAAAAAAGAAGAAAGAAGAGGAAGAGGAAGAGGACGAGAAGAAAAGCACAGATTTCTGAAGACAACCTCAAACACGCGCACCAGTAAAGTGTTCAAACGTGCGTACATTACTTGACAGGAAAATTTCGGGGACCAAGGAAATGGAGGCAGTGATCTAGAAGGCCAGAAACACCTCTTTTTTTATGCGATGCTGCTACATTTCCTGTAGGAGGTGGGGACTTTTACACCTTTTTGTTCTTGTAAATCACACAAATAAAGACTTTACCACCTTCATAATTACAATTTGGAATCCCCCTCTTTCTTATTCTATATATATCCCCACCTAACGGAAAATTAGTTGCAAGAAAGGAAGCCATTGCCCTTTTTTCCCCTGTCAACCACCCAACTCAAAAAGAAAAAAAAAAAGAAGAAGAAGAAGAAGGAGAGAGAGAGAGAGAGAGAGTTTCTCTCCCTAGGTATGGATAAGACGTTTAGACATCCATTGTTGTTCTAGAGAGAAGATTCTTCCGTTAGTATTGTTGCACCAAGGCCACCAACCAAACAGACCGGACACCAACGTGGCCGCCTCTGTCACATGCTCTTTATTATTACTCCAAGATTCTAAGTTAAAATAAAGAAACATGATGAAGGGTTCTGACGTGGCATAAAAAAACCCCGCAAATCACTCCGCAAGCAAAGATTAGAGACTCTCTCCTCCTTCTATAAAATATAAGTATTAAATTTGGTACAATCTAAGAATTTGACGCGAGGGTCAAATCTCAATTTAAAATTTTTAAAAAATATTTATTAGATGAAGCACGAGTTGATATTATTTTTCTATAGAGAGATAAATAATGTTATTCTAATAAAAAAATGATTGGTTGAACATGATAATTTAATATAAGGAATAAAAAATGAAGAAATCTATTTGCTGGATTGAAAGAAATGAGGAATAAAAGTTGAAAGTTGTCATCCAATCAAGAGGGAGGGGGGAGGATGTAATTGGATTGCGTTGGAGTATTGATTTGATTTTTGGGTACTGAGTTGAGTGGTGAGTGGGGCACGCGAGGGAGACATTAGCAATCCTGCATGCATGTGTGGTCGGTGATTGTGGTCGTTGCTTCATCATTTGTGTAAAAAATTATGGGTCCCTTTCACTTTCCTGGACTGCCTGGCTTCAATGCTTAAGAGTTGGGTGAATGAACTGAGTTATTCGGAATGTTTGTAAGAAAATGAGTTGGAGTTAATTAAATCGAACGGTTTTTAAATTTGTTCAATAATATTGGTTAGCGAATAGAAAAACATCCAGTTGAGTTTGATTTTATTTTATTTTTATATTTTAAAAATAAAAATATTTATTTAAATCTAACTAGAATGAAAAAACTAAACCGAATAAAAATAATTTATTACAAATTAAAAATTTATTAAATCAAAACCTATAAAAAAAAGCTCGAACAAAAATTTATTAATTTAACAAATATAAAATCAAACTAAATCGATAAAATTTAATTTTTTTATTTAGTTTAGTTTAAAAAATTTAAAATTTAAAATGAAAAATGATTTAATTAAATTTTATTATTCAACCTTGATGTTGGTTTTTTTGTAAATATTATCACTTGCTGGCCATATTTCTACAACAATAAGTTTAGGGTAATGGGGAACAATACTTTACGTTTGCTAAAATTTAAATGAAACCTTACCCAAATCACATGGATGAAATTAAAGAGGGAATGACTCATAAGAAATACAAATTAAAAATCTTCATTGTTAATCTATGAGAACATTCTTTATTTTTTTTATTACCCCAGATGATGGGCTGGAAAAAAAGAAAGAATTGGAGATTGAATGCACCAAGCCTCTGCTCGTCCATAATATTCAAACCGTGGTATGTTGCATGTACACATAGGTAAGGTGCACTTGTATATGTACGGATCATAATTGGCATTGGCCATGTATTTTATTCGTAGTTATATATATATGTGTGTGTGTGTGTGTGTGTGGCTAATTTTGTGCTGTGCATTAGTGCGTGGGTCGAACTGCGCTAAATGATCAATGATTTCTTGCTAGCTATATGAGCCATGGAGATTCTATAGATAACGTGTCTGCATGTTGCACTAAATTAAGAGCATGAATCTGCTTTTTAATAATGGTAAACGCAGCAATTATAATCACAAGTATATACAATGAAGAATTCAATTACGATTTTTTTTATATATAAAAAACAATCTTACTCTTTGAGCAATTTGATCATTAACTAACGGTGAATAAAAACGAATTCCCCTTCTAATTAATTCCCATGAATACTCGACCGATGTTTCTAATAATTGTTCATATTGATTAATTATAATTCAGTTGACAAAATTAGACAAAATTATTTGATTAAATACCTATATCTTATTCTAAATTCATGAATCGAACCAGAAGTTGAATGAGTTTACTTGTTTAGAAAGATCAACTATATATATATATATATATATATATATATATATATATATATATATATATATATATATAAGAATAAATACCTTTTCCACTGATATTCAATTATCTGTCAATGTGCGAAAACTCCTGGAACGAATATTCTCATATTGGTCTAGCTGTGATGCGTTGCCGTATTCCATCCACGCTTGACATCCATGTAAAAGCATATAACGAAATATATATATATATATATATATATATATATATATATCGATGTGAATTGTGAAAAGATTAAATGAAACTATGCAAATTAAATGCAAGCACCAAGAAAAACTCTACGATCAATTCATGTCCATGTCGTGGCTTATAAATCCTCATAGGAAGAGTTTAATTAGTGACGATGACACATTGACAATTTGCGTGTGGAAAGCCAGTTTCAAGATACTTTTCCTTTGACTGAAGTTTCACCTTTTCAATGTCCATGTTGTATTTGACACGAGTGCATTTATTTCACACCATCCTCCCTAGTCCCCAGCACTCCTTTGGAAAAATAATAATAATAATAATAATTCTTAGTCAAGCTGTGGACTAGCTAGTTATATGCATCCTTAAATTCTTTTTTTTTTTTTTTTTTATCTTATTGCAAAGAAAAGCTACGAATAGAGAAAATCTAGAAGGGAGATCACAAATCAAGGTTGAAGCGGCCTTTAGTAATGATTTGGGAGCATTCTCGTCAAGAATTGTGGATGGTAAAATCCTCGACGATGACATCTTTTTATAAAGGTTTTTTCCATGGTCTTGAGATAATAAATTCAGACTTACTATTTAATTAATTAGTATATGGTTGTCTTTTATTATATAAACTTGTTATGTCAATTTAACGCTAGTAGTTTATATAATTCATGCTTGAAAACAATTAATTAATGAACATTTTGAATGGCTGATTTAATAATTTTTTATCAGTGAAAAAGATTTAATTTCTTAATCTAATGATAGATAATTTTTCTGTTTCGATTTAAAAACTTTATGATTTTTTAAGATAGATTCTGAATTTCTTAAACCAAAACTATAAAACCACCTTTTTTCTTACTGAAACGAAAAGGAAAAGGCAAGCGATGGAGTTCTAGGTTAAGTTATGGAAAAGCTAGGAATTATGACGTTGTTAATAAATTTCTAAATTTTAGGGAACCATGGATATTGAAATAAACGTATTATTCTTTGTTTAAGCTTATAAATACTTACTTTTGTGCAAGCAAAGTTGTAAAAGAATAACTAAAAATTAACCAAATTGTAACAAAATCCCCCATGAACTTGAGAAAAAACAATACCTTAAAAAATATATATTTTTTCATCCTAGTGTGTGATGTAAGGTGTTTTTTATTTTTTAAAAAAAAATTCATCAAAAATATTAATTATAAATATTAAGATAATATAAGAATAAAAAAATTTATTAATTTAATATTTTTCAAATAAAATATATTTTTAAAATACATTAAAAAAACAAAAGGTATTGTCACTTGCAAACTACAAACAATTTTAGAATGCAGTGCTACTACTGTCGTTGGTCAAAGATTCAAAATGGGATTTCCTTAAGAAATTAACGTAAGAACATCTGATTTTGAATATATACTGGGTTTAAATATAATAATTATAGTATGAAAACAAAAACATTTTTTTTTAAAATATTGCTACCCAAATATCATCATAACAACAGCCCATATCAAATTCAATCAACTCCAGCAATAGGATGAACAAATCCATTCAACCGACACAACAATGGAACAATCAGATCTTTGACGGGTCAAAATTATCAATATCATCTCAAACCACCACCACTGTCAAACTACTAATTGAAATTTGAAACAACCACTTCACCATTGCAACCACCAATGCAAACAACTAATACTACAGTGAACTATCTAGGTGGTGGCCCAGTGATAAAAACTTGAAACTAAGATGTTTGCTTTTTATGTGGTCTCAGGTTCGAGCTCTGGGTTGTTTATATGATGACCACTGGAGGCTTACATGGTTGTTAACTTCAGGACTCGTGGGATTAGTTGAGGTGCACGCAAGCTGGCCCGGATACCTACGTTAAACTTAAAAAAAAAAAACTAATGCCACAGTGACACAAACAACCACCACCATCGCTTTACCTTTTTCTGTGAACTATTCCCTAGATCATGACCTGTTCTAATCTCATGTTATAGGATGATAAGTTTTACGAGTCAATTTGAGCTTAATTTTTTTAATAGGGTCATTTTTATCGGGAAAAAAAAATCAACAATATATATAGATAGATATATGTTCCTTAATTGTTGATTTTTCTTCCTTTTTAATATGAGCTTGTGGTCCTGAAAATAATTTTTAATGCAAAATAAATAATCTGGCCCCGCATCACCCTTAATGAGCTATATTATTGTTCTTTTTAATGTTAAGTCACTATCATAAATTGTTTTGTAGTTGGTATTATTAAATATCATTGAAGGTATATTTATATATGTTCCCTAACAAACAAATATTAACTGGCTTCCAACTCTACAGTACTGGATATATATTTTTTAAAAAATATCAACTCCATCATATGATTCATCTAATTCCATCCAAGAAAATTGTTCATAATAAATAATGATGTTAACTGTCTGACTCTATCAAAGAAAAATTCTGGCTATGCCATCGATCGACAACAACATTCTTAATAATTCAAGTTTATGTTTTATTGTGATAAATAACATCTCAGCAACTTTATCAAGCGATCTCTTCTACTACAAGTTATTTCCCCCTTCTCATGCGTTCAAAAAAACTTAAACGGATGATCAATCCACGAATCCAGTGAAATTAAGGCCCGAACTTTATGAATCAAAATATATATTTTAGCTTCGACGAGGGCCAATGCATGCAGATTTGGAAAATCTTGGAACGTCAAAGGGACCATGACCCGTGCTGGCTCCTCTAATCCCGTCCCTGCATGAGCCTACAAGGAATAATTCGGTATGTCCACCATGAAATTTGACCATATGATAGAGATATCGAACAAGTTCACTTCACGGATAAGCAAACTATCTGCAGACCTTTTTTTTTTTAATGAACGGACGTCAAGACTTGGTGCCCGTGAGGATCCAAGATTGCCACCGGTGACTTATAATGATGCAATCACTCTCTGGCTCGCATCCGGGATTCTTGCTCAATCATAAGTTGTTGCTTTACATTACAAAAACATTAATTGTAGCACATTTTGAGGTCTGGTCAAGAGACTCCCGGGTCTATGCTGCGCCTCGCTTTGGACACAGATGCAAAGATAAAATCCATGTTTTTGCCTTGACGAAATCTATAGCTTTTCCTTTTCATTATGTAAAAGATGCCATGGAGCAAAAAGTGATATATCCACCACATACGATGTCTTTCTTGCGTGTAAATCTACGTATGAAATTGGATTTTGCTCTGATTGGTATTGCGGGCTTTATATATCTTTGATCAATGAAACCAATTAGGCAAGAAGGGACGGTGATTAAAGCAATAGGCTTGAAAATTCTAGGCATTGGTTAGGTGAAATTTCGTCTTAAATCTAGAAATTTGATAAAGCCTTTTGTCCAAATCCAACTAATAATTTCAACTATATAGTATGATAGTTGTTAGACTTTTGTGTCATTAAGTTAATCATTGTTATTAAAACGAAATCATTTCACTCTTTTCTTATTTATATACTAAAAAACACTCTTAATATTAACTTTAAATCAATCAAATTTATTCAGCTGAATATATTTTTTTACTAGTTAAATTAAGATTTGATTCGAGTTAAGTGTTTTATCGCAAGTGACCCATATGTCATTGCATGGATCAATTACTAAGCTATGTTTTTCATAACTAATTTGCTTTGATAAAAAAATATAATAATAATCAGTGCTTGGAGATTAAAATGCTTTATAACAAGCTTGTCATAATAATTAACTTAAATTTTCGTTCGCTACCCAGACAATCCCCTCACTCAACAGTTGACGACAACCGTTTGATTGAGGGACAGATGGGTCCATGCAATGATTAAAGATTAGTTACGAGTTGATTATGGAATTTAACTTCAAGAACTCAAAAGTCAAAACAAATAATAACCCCGTTTTAACTCGTGGTAGATTGGTCCACATAATCGATGGTCCACATTCTGCTAAGTAGATCATAATTCTGTGTGTACCTTTTTGTACATGATGATCGATGGTCGAGCTGTAATAAAATCTTGTACAAGCGTGAGAAATAGCCATGATGGGAACCACTCGGATTGATGCACGACAACATGATCTTGCCCCCGGAAAGGTAATAGTGAAGGTCTCGAAAAAATTAAATGGAAAAACTGGCCTCAAACATGTACGGAGTGCTAGAATATATAATTAAATTGCTGTAAAAAAAATTAAATAAATTCGGTGCCTCCTCGGATTTCTGGGCACGGATAATTTATTTTAATAAATCATCATCGATTAAGAGGAACAGTACTTGTTTAAATTCTTGTTTGAGTACCCGCGCGCCTCAATATACTTTTTAGATTGTGCTTGGTTTATATCTTAAAATACAAGAAATTTATATATAAAGAATATAAATATATTCGGTTAAAATGATAAAAATAAATTTATTTTTTAAATTATTGCTCGATAAATTTTTATCATTTCAAAATAAAAAAAATATTTATTTTATATCAATTATTATTTTTTATTATTATTATTATTATCTGAAGTTAATGATTATATAAGTTTTTAGTGGCCCTGAATCTTATGGCATCAAACTGGTAACAGTGAAAAACAAATTTTAAACTTAATTAGTTTAACTATACCTCTTAAAAATAATAATTGAACTGATAATTGAAAATTTTGTTAATATCTCGAAGTGTTAAAAATATAGTTATCCAACCGTTTAATAAGTGGCCTAGTGATAAAAGCTTGGGATCAAAGAGTTTGTTTTTCCTATGATCTTAGGTTCGAGTCCTGTGATTGCTAATATGATGGTTACTTGAGGCTTATATAATCGTCAATTTCAAGGTTTATGGAATTAATCGAGGTACACGCAAGTTCACCCGAACACTTAAATTAATTTAAAAAAAAAAAAGTAGCTATCCTGTGGAGTCCATTAGGCACTGGGCACTTCCTGAATTTAACATGGCTAGTTGATAGGATCATCAGTCCCTTCTGTCTCAATCCGCTTTTTTCTTTTTTTCCATCTTAAATATAAAGTAGCCAATCACTATCTATCAATTACAATATAAAATGTTAATATGAATCTAAACCATTTTTTTTTATAAAAAAAAATCAGAACCTGAGCCGAGAGAAGTAACTCTCAAAAAAGGCTACAGTCAAAAGCTGCCAACGTAATGCTATTGAGAGTCCAGACCAAATCTCTTGATTTATCAGTTTTACTCTAAAAAGATTAGGTTATTCGTTTCATTTTTAATCTCCTTATATTATTGTAGATGTGACGTGTGTAAAATTTTATGTTTTTTTAATTTGATTCTTAAAAAAAAATTTCTCGTGATTTAATTATAATTAAAAACTAATTAATCTTAATTTGTTATGAAAAAATGGGATTAAAAGAGTTTTTTTCTATTTTTAAAAAATTAAAGATTTTTTTTATGGTTTTTTTTATCTATTTTTTAATTTATATTTAAACTAGTACTTTTTATATCTTTCATTTTGTTTAAAAAGTCTCTTTTAAATGGAGATTATTTTTTTAGTTATGTATTTAAATTTTAAAAGTTTTTATATTCATCTATATTTTTTATTTTTTTTATAGATGAAGTTTATTTCAAAAAAAAATATTTTCGAATAATATTTATAATATGTACAATCTTGCATAATAATTTTTTTCTTTTATTTTATTCGATCAATTTAATTTGTGTCTCTATTTCTATTATTGTTTGCTTAAACAAAAAAAAAATTAATAAATAAATTTAGTAAATACAACCGGGTGAACGTCATATCTTTCGAGATTAAGTATCTTGATCTACAACTATATCTTGATTTTTCAAGTTTTATTTTTAGATATTATTAATGATTTTTTATTTATTTATTCGCACATATAATTTTTAATTTATTTGATTATATATATACATAAAAAAAAAGTTTATTTGAGCTTATATTTTGTAAATCAAAAAAACGTGTTAAAAAAAATCTACATATATAACTTTTTTAAAAAAATAAAAATATCTAACTTATGGCAAAACAAGAATCATGTAACATGTAATTCTAAATGATGTAGTTAAACTGGTGGTCCTGAGTTTGCTTCTCAGAAGTCATCAGTTTAAGTACTACAAATCTTAGGGTCATTGAAGACTTTTTATATCTTTCATTTTGTTTAAAAAGTCTCTTTTAAATGGAGATTATTTTTTTAGTTATGTATTTAAATTTTAAAAGTTTTTATATTCATCTATATTTTTTATTTTTTTTTATAGATGAAGTTTATTTCAAAAAAAAATATTTTCGAATAATATTTATAATATGTACAGTATTACATAATATATTTTTTTTCTTTTATTTTATTCGATCAATTTAATTTGTGTCTCTATTTCTATTATTGTTTGCTTAAATAAAAAAAATATTTTAATAAATAAATTTAGTAAATACAACCGGGTGAACGTCATATCTTTCGAGATTAAGTATCTTGATCTACAATTATATCTTGATTTTTCAAGTTTTATTTTTAGATATTATTAATGACTTTTTATTTATTTATTCGCACACATAATTTTCAATTTATTTGATTATATATATACATAAAAAAAAGTTTATTTGAGCTTATATTTTGTAAATCACAAAAACGTGTTAAAAAAATCTACATATATAACTTTTTTTTTTAAATAAAAATATCTAACTTATGGCAAAGCAAGAATCATGTAACATGTAATTCTAAATGATGTAGTTAAACTGGTCAGGTCTTGAGTTTGCTTCTCAGAAGTCATCAGTTTAAGTACTACAAATTTTAGGGTCATTGAAAACTAATATGTTTGTTAATTTTAAAGTATTGAGAGATTACTTAAAATACGTGTAAGTTAGCTCACAATAAAATAAAAAAACAAAAAAAAATCACATAACATGTCTAGTTTTGACTAAATTACATGATCATTATAAATAAAAATCCATTTTCGTAAACCATGGACAGTACTTGAGGTCAACACTCATGATCTCTACGTTCATCTTTATTCCTTCACCTTAATTTGAAAACAGAGGTCTACACGAAATGCACAACATGGCATCGTCAGGGTCTCCGTCAAAGGTTGTAAAACTCACATGCACCCAAAATTAATATACCCAATTAATAATTAGATGTGACGCAATGGATTCGTATTCCAAGATTTTTCAATTTATCGATATTTTGATTCAATTTGGAATTTTTAAAAATATTTTTTTATTAGAAAATATATTTCAATAATTTTTTTATTTTAAAAAAATATATTTGATATCAACACATTAAAAAAATTAAAAAACCAATAAATAAAAATAAATCTTCAATTTCTTTTTGAAAACCACCCTAAAAACAATAAGAACTAATAAAAAACGTGGAGACCGCTCTGGAGACTGGCTTTTGCTCTTCTAGTTTTGAAGCGGGTGATGAATTCGGTTGGTCAATGGAATGGGCTTTAAATGCCGCGATTGGCGCCTGAGAAAACATAATAGAGAGGAAAGGGAAATAAATAAATAAATTAAAGACACATTTTCTCGGAATATTTTATTTGTAAACACGCAATTGACTTTGCTTTTATCCAACCACCGCAAAATCAGCAGGAAACCGTGACAATCTCCCCGTTCTGTACGGACACCGTTGATGCCCTTGCTGATGTGGCATCTCCACGGTTAAATCGTCATCGTTATGACTTCCCACGGCAGGTAACTAAATATGGAGAGGGAGAGAAAGGGAGATGGGAGCTTGGAAGAGAATTTCAAAATGCCTTTGGAAGCTATTCTAATGGTGTAAAATGGAGATTAGAGACACTGTAGGATAATTTTGTTTAGCTCTTGAAAGTGCTTTTTTATATTATTTTGGTAGAAAATATTTTGCAAATTATATTCCAATTCCTTCTGTTTTTTCTCTCTTTAGAGTATAGACAGTGTAGTCAAATTTGTTGATTTTGCAATTATAATATATGATATCCTGTGGTGGACTTGCCTATGATATGCCAATATTAAGTTTGTATTTGGTATTGTATTTTTAATAATTATTTTTTAATAAAAAAATATTTTTTATGTATTTTTTTTATATTAATGTATTAAAATTATTAATTTATTTTTTTTTAATTAAAAATACTTTGAAGAGCAATCCAATAAAAAAATAATAAATAAATATACTTCTTTGATTAGATAGAGAGAGAAGAAAAAAACAATTCTCATTCACGGGACAATATCTCATATTCTAACGAGAATTCATTGAATTTGAATCCATGTTATAAATGCTAATCGACACGAGATATGATTTGTTTTCGGACAAATTTCATAGAAGTCACCTTTAAAGGTAGTCTCAATTTAATCCCCAGACTACAATGATTATTCTTGTTTTTGTTGTTGTTTTTATCTTCGCTAGATCTTTAATTATAAATTCTTAATTCACCTTTAGTGACAAAGCTGTTTAGTAGTCGTATGAAATTCATATTATTTTTCTTTCTGTTTTCCTTTTTTTTAAAAAAAAAAAAACCAATGAATTCTTTAAAATCTTTGTTTTGAATAATACGAAACTCATGAGATATACCGAACTATATATATAAAAAAAATTCAAAACTCTTACCTTACTTTCTACTATCTATTTGACTCATGCTTCGTCATGGGTTAGATAATTTTTTTCCTCAAGACGACAACATTTTTTAAATGTTTTTTAATATAATTTTTTTTAATCACAAATAAAAAAGTCCAGGTGTGCCTTTAATTAAATAAATCTATAACTATTCATGCAACCAAAAGATCATAAAATTCAATTCCTAACCAGTCAAGGTTGATCAATTAAACTCATCTCCTAGGTTATAGACTTAATTGGGCTAAAGATTTTTTTTTTCAATAATTTCTTTATAAAAAATAGACATTTATAAAATTGAGAACCAGTCAAATACTGAGACAACTGGATAAAAATAATAAATCAAAACAAATCACATTGCTCAATTAATAATCAACAAGATATCACAATCAACCAAAAACCAAAATTATTTGCATGTTCAGATCTTCCATATAAGACAATTTCAAGGAAAAAAATACATATAGGATAAACTCTCGTCATCAAAAGAAATTCAGTAACATTAAAATAAACCTTTTTCATGGCATTGATTGATGTAAATAATGATTGTTTTTTTTATCTATTGTTGGAATTCAATCACTTTCCCTATCTTCTCTCAAATAAAGGGCTGAAAAGAAAGGAAAATAAAGTTTGGGACCCAAATTGACCTTGTTCTTAATCTTTGAAAATTGAAGGGACCATATATTATAATTGGGAAAGCTTTGGGATTAAAATGTACATTTCTCACAAACTTTGTTAAAGCCGTTTATTTTCTTTGTGTTTTTCACCTTGATCCCCTCTCTTTTAATCTCAGTACTTTTTAAGAAATTAACTCAAATTGGCCTCTAATTTGACAATTTAATGGTAAAAATTTTAAAAAAGTTTTAGAAAAAAAAATAATAATTGTGAAGGTATATAGTGAATTGCGAATGAAACTACAACGCGTGAATGAACAATAACCCCCCTCGCACCTTATAGTTTTTAGAGCAATAATCTGTTGTATCATGTGATGTAAAATATTTTAGTAATTAATTGATTTTTAATGAGATAAAAAAAAATATCACATGGTTTTCACATGAATACCTAACTACTGTATTAACTTAAAGCAGCAAATGAATCCAATTAAGAATCCGTTGATACATTGGGAATATAATCAGGAAAAAAAGAGAGGTTCGGGACTTATTTGAAATTGTCTTCGTAGATTGGAGACTTTCTCAATTTTTGCACTTTGTTTTTATTAAGTCCAAGAAAAAATTCCTACTTAATGCTTCACCTATTCAACCGATCTAAGTTAACCATTCAGTATGTGGCCAGTAATAAAAACTTGAAATTAAAATATTTGTTTTTCTTGTAGTATTATGCTCGAATTTTATGGTTGTTAATATAATAATTACTGAAGATTTACATGATCGTTAATTTCAAATTCAATATAATTAATTAAAATACATGTAAATTAGCTGGAATATTTACGTTAATAAATAAAAAATTACTTTAAAAAACACTTATAACTTGAGTAAGTATCATGTGTACTAGCACTTGATAACTTACTTAAATAATTTTTATTTACTATCAAGCATGCATGGAGTTACTACCTTCCTAGAAATTTATGATAGACTCTCTCTTATTAAAGAGGTTGTTGACATGACCCCAATAAATTCCAAGATGCCGAGAGTTAGTTTTTGACATGAAAAACCCATAAATACCCCTATACCTGTAAATATCAAAACAACTAAAATTGGAAGGTTAAAACATTGTGGTTTGAAGACTCAGTTTATTACACGTCGTTATAATGTAATGATATTTTAGTAAAAAAAAAAAAACATGCTTGTCTTAAAGGGTAATATAATATCTGCGCATTGTTCATTGGTCATTGTGAAATTAACCGGGGGCAACTTTGATTGTTTGCTATGTTTGCATTGTTAAATTACATAAATACCTTTAGAAAGTAAAAAATAATCAATTATCATCCAAGGTCATTTATGTCTTTTTATTTGCATAGTAAAAAGACATGTATACCCTTAAAAGCACAAAATACTAAGCTATCACAAGGGACTATATTGTCTTTTCACTCTTTTGTGTTTATATTTATGCTTGCTCCGGAGTGTTTTTATTTTTTAATAAATAAGAAATGTACTAAAAAAAAACTATTGATACATAAGTAGTAGACGTCAACACATCAAGAACTCCTTCACCATTAACAACAAGCTTCTTTGGTGTGGTCAAATACGTTTCAACAACCCATTTCTTTCTAGGTGGTGTGTGTGGCATTCTTAGCTCCAGTTTGGTGTTGGTGAGTTTTTTTTTTCTTTTTCTCAGCCTCGGTTTTCTTGCGTGTCTGTTCAAAATTTAAAATCATTCATTTAATTTGTTTTTTCTTCAAATTTGATCCATGTTTTTTTAATTATTATTTTTTTTGTTTTTTAAATAATTTATTAAATTGAAATTTCTTTTTAATTTCATCATCCTTTAATTTTTTATCTATCAGATTTTATTCCTGTTTTTTTATTGTTATTTACTCGATTTGGATAATTTTTTTAATTGAATTTTTTTTATGATTTCATCCTCCTTGATTTCCTTTTTTTTTTTTTTCAATTCTCTTTGCTTTGACACTTTTTTTTTTGTCTCATCCCTCCCCCAGCATTAATTTGTTAGGAATTGAACTTCTTGATTAAACCAATATCTAGGATTCCGCGGGTTGCAAATTTGAGGGATTAACTCAAGTCCAGGAGATTCACATGGGTTTGTTTAGTTTTTTTTAAAAAATTAATATTTTTTCAATTTCATCGTTCAACGTTTATTTATTTTTTTCCTTTCTTTTTCAAAATTAATATTTTTTCAATTTCATCCTTCTAACATTTATTTATTTTTTAAATTTCATCTCCATTATTTAATTGAACTCGAGGTTAGTTGAGCTTTGGTTAAGGCTTAATCAAGAGAAGAATAAGAGAAGGAAAAAAAGAAGAAGCATATTGACCAAGTGGGTTAATTCATTATGGTTATATCCATTGCTTGGATCATTAATTTTACGGGTTAGCGAGAGTCAATACAATATGTCATTATTTTTTTATTTATAGATTTTGTTGTGATTTAATTCATTGATAACTCTTTGTTTCATATTTAAGGTAGGGTTAAGTAAATGTTAAAATAATGGTGATTTTAATTTATTTTTAATCTTGTCTCATTATGTTGAACAAGCAATTTTGGCTTTTTTTTATTTATTAATGCACATGAAGGTTGAGTTTCTCAAGTTTATAATATATTTATCAAGATTTTAATCATCATTTTAAATATTTTATTATATTTTAAAAAATAACAACAATTTACATTTTTTATTTCAAATATTTTATCACATGTAAAAAAAATAACAACACTTACATTTTTTTTTTTTGAAGTATTCATTTGATTTTGATATGACTCGTAGCTGGAACAAATATAAACGTAAAAAAGAAGACAAATTCTCGTGTATGTGTGTGAGTGGCACGTGGGAGAATGGTTACCTGGTTAGAGGTTAAGAGGAAGAGCAGGGTGTTGTGTTGGGTTGGGTTAGGTTAAATGGAACCTAACAGCTAACCAATAACCAGCAGGCAATGTCAATCGTCAAAGCTCAAAAAGAAAAAGGAAAAAGGAAAACGTTATATGGGTTATATTAGCTAGTTAACGGCGTTAAATGTACTGTTTAGAGACTTTTATGTTGTAAGGTACTGTTGTTACTGCATGGGTGGGTCTATAAGAAGGCCGTTATGTTGGAGCTCTAAACTCTGACTCTATACTTTAGGTTCTTTTCTCTCTCCCTGCCCTTTACGTTTTCTTTTATTTCTCTCCATTCTCAAATCTTTCCACGCAGAGAGAGAAAGAAGCAGAGAGAGAATGACAATGGCGGTGCCTCAGAAATGGGTTTGTGTGTTTTCTGCTGTGATTGTATTGTTGTTCGTTGGTGTCGTGGCTACTTCAAGACCCGATGTTGTTGGGATCTCTGCTCTTACCAGGTAAACATATAAACACACAAAATGTATATGTTTACGCATATGCGTCTCTCTCTTGTCAAGACACAGAATTAGCTGCTCAACTTCTCTGTCTCTGTGCTTGCTTTGTGTGCGTTTTGGGTTAACAGAAACAGAGCTTTCTCTGATTTGCATTTTTATTTTTTGTTCTCCCAGCTTCTGCCAAAATAGAAATTATGTTAACTGTTATGAAATGAGCTTCTTTTGAGGTTGTAATTGAAATATTTTTGACGTCCTTGATTTTTTATTTTGGGTTGAAAATCTCATGATCGTTAGAAAATAAAGCTACAATCTATGGCGTTTTAATGAAAATCTGTAAAACCAAGATTTCGGTTCTCTGCTTGTTGATACAACTCCATTAATGCCCGTTTTCACAAAACTAAGGGGAGTTGCATTCTCTTCATCAATGGAGCACACAAACTTAACAGAGAGATTGAAGGAGAAAAAAACAGAGAGAGACCGTACAATTCCACTACTTTTTTTCCTAAAATGTTTACATTTTGGGTGTTTGTTGTATTCTCAGGAATGTAGAAGCAGAGAAGGAACAGAGCTCAAGCAACTCAACTATGGCGGCCAGGTATAACGTTAATTTTAACGGTTAATCTGAGCCGTTGTTTATATGTACTGTCTTTTTTTGGTCAGGTAGATGTCTCTTATTTATCCAAAGTAACCGTAGGAATCTTGGCCGTTGAGATCATTAGATCTGGATCGTTTATTCTGTTATTTGCTGCTGCTACTACCAACTTAGGATTCCTCGGTTAAGATTAACGAGAAACCCCAAGAGTTCTGCTTTCCAATACTACCCTCACTGCTCACTCGGGGACAAAATAAGGGTAGTTTAGTCATAATATATGTTCTCGCCCTCGAGTCTCCTCGACCCTGTGGTTTTACTTTACTGGAGAAACGCGTTTTAACGGTGTCACTTAGCAGTCAGTGACCGACGCCTTGAGCAATGCACACACTCCACTCTCCTCTCTGTACATATTACTTTCGCTGTGTGTCCCACATGTTGTCCACTCCCTTCCTGGGATTCACACCTTTCCACCAGTCCTTAATTGGGTTTGGTTTATTTAACGTAATACTCGAAGGTTGTTGATTTTTGGGTGGTTGTTTTAGGTCTCAAGAAGAGGCTGATGCATTTAACGAGAAAGCAGTTGCTGCTGATCCTGAAGAGGTGGTTTCAATGGTTGAGATGTATGTCACTTTCTCTACCCTCTCGCTGATGTTTTAGGAGCATTTAATTAATAATTTTGCTATTGCCCTTTAATTACATTTCCACTTAGCTCTTGAAATCCATCTGAATCCACTACTAGAGCGAGGATTTGGTGCTTATGGTAGGTGTTTAGAAAATGCTACTCTCGTAATTACTTACTACCACTAGACCAGTTAATGTTTTTTTAAAAATAATAATAAAAAAAAGAAATTTCCCTTGATGCCTTAATCTTTCTTGTGGGATTTGCACTTTAATAAAAGGGACAATGGGAATAGGTGGAATCAGCCTCCTTGCACGTTCCTCTCCTAAATCTGATATGCTGTTCATATTTTGACCTTTTTCACGTTGTTTCTCTCCACTACCTGCCAGCAACTGTAGTTGTTGTAGTAGTAGGGGCAGTGAATGAGTGAGATCTGTGTTTCAAGAATATCATTCTTTTGTATATTTTCTTTATTCATGTAAATTAAATTATACTTATACTTGAGAGGTACAGATTTTGATTTCTTAAGAACACAATGTATACTTAATATCTCTATCGGTCACTGTATTTTACTTAACATGGGACTGATTTAGAAACCTCCTTTTCACATAATTTAACCATTGATTTAGCCAATGGAATGATGTCTTAGTCGGATGCTTTTTTATAGCTGTGATTTAATTGATCGTGACCTACCAGTATGGATTTTATAAAATTATATATATAAAAAGAATGGCTTTTATAAAGGGTGAGACCCGATTTTCTACTTTTTGTCATTTTTCCATTTTTTGTTGATAGGCCTTTTAAAATCTCAGCTGCAGATCAATTTATTTAATTGGGTTTTTTCCAAGTAGCTGAAGATGGGTTTGTGAAATTTCTTGGAGTTTATTGCAGAGAGCATGTGGGTTCTTAATTCGCATTGTCTATCTGAGGTGACAGCTTCATTCATGTATGAAGCTGGACAAACACAACGTACATGTCATGTACACCAAGCCAAGATAATTCTATCCGTTAAAACTGAAAAGACCTGATGGTCCTCACAATATGACAAATTGTTTGTTTCCTGGTGCCATTAATCATATGTCCGAGTGAGCTGTGGCCTTTTTTCCACCGACACAAAAGGCAGCAGATTTTAGTGTTGAAATGAAATCGGTAATAATTATCTGATTCAAAATAGTAATTAAAATGTTAAGGATTAAAATTAGAAAATTATTTGGAAATGGGAAACGGAGTTGAAGTTCAAAAATTGGATTGTAATTATCAAAGATGAGCTTTATTTTATGGTTGAGTAGCCTTCATGATATTAAAGTTGATACTGATAGCATTGAATTTGAGATTGCAGGAACATCCGCAACAGTACTGAAAGGAGGAGGTTGGGTTACTTCTCTTGTGGAACAGGCAATCCTATTGATGATTGCTGGCGTTGTGACCCCAACTGGCACAAGAACCGCAAGCGCCTTGCTGACTGTGGCATTGGTTTTGGCAGAAACGCCATTGGTGGCCGTGATGGTCGCTTCTATGTTGTTACTGATTCTAGCGACCATGACCCTGTGAACCCAAGGCCTGGAACTTTGCGCCATGCCGTGATCCAGGACGCTCCTCTATGGATCGTGTTCAAAAGGGACATGGTGATTCAATTGAAGCAGGAACTTATCATGAACAGCTTTAAGACCATAGATGGCCGTGGGGTCAATGTTCACATTGCTAATGGCGGGTGCGTCACTATCCAATTTGTTACCAATGTGATCATTCATGGTCTCCACATTCATGACTGCAAGCCCACTGGCAACGCTATGGTGCGTAGCTCACCATCTCATTACGGATGGAGGACAATGGCTGATGGCGATGCCATCTCTATTTTTGGATCAAGTCATATTTGGGTGGATCACAATTCCCTCTCTAACTGCGCTGATGGCCTGGTTGATGCTGTTATGGGTTCTACTGCCATCACCGTCTCCAACAATCACTTCACCCACCATAATGAGGTTAGCTTGCTGATCCTTTTGGTACTCTCAATGTTACTTATTTATCTTGTTGATGGAAGCTAATATTGTTTTGCATTCCATTTAATACAGGTAATGCTCCTGGGCCACAGTGACTCTTATACCAGAGACAAGCAAATGCAGGTGACCATTGCTTACAACCATTTTGGAGAGGGACTGATCCAGAGAATGCCAAGGTAACATTTAATTATATCTTTCTTATTGGAAGGACTTTGGCTTCCCGAAATTACCTCTTATTACTATAAACTTGCCCTGTAAAATTAACATGACGGGAATTAGACCCCTGTAAATGATCAATAGTGATTATATAGAAATAGTTTCTTTAACTTGACCAAGGGAGAAAATTGCCTAATTCATGAAATTAAACCATCTTTTGCTTGAATTCATGAATTATGCAGGTGTAGACATGGGTACTTCCATGTGGTAAACAATGACTACACTCACTGGGAAATGTATGCCATCGGTGGCAGTGCAGAACCCACCATCAACAGCCAGGGCAACAGATATAATGCTCCAGCCAACCCTTTTGCAAAGGAGGTATTATACGACTACTTAACTCTTCTCATTCTCTGTCTCCTTGCTTTTATGTTTGCGGTGAAATGCACCTTGCATAGGCTGGTTATTGATGATTCATTGCTTTGACCAGGTGACAAAGAGGGTGGATACAGCTCCAGGCAATTGGAAAAACTGGAATTGGAGGTCAGAAGGAGACCTGTTGGCGAATGGAGCTTACTTCACTCCATCCGGGGCTGGAGCTTCAGCTAGCTATGCTCGCGCTTCAAGCTTGGGTGCCAAGTCTTCTTCCATGGTCGGAGCAATGACTGCTAATTCCGGTGTTCTTGGCTGCCGCAGGGGCCATCAGTGCTAGTCTTTTCAGTCAAATTTAAGTGGTCAAAAAGAGGCCACTCGGTTTTCTCTCTTTTTTTTCCTTCAATTTTTTCTTACAACTATATAGTCCTGCTACTTCTGCCTGTCACTCGTGTCTCAGCCATTGTTTCTGTCATATCTATCTGCATTCATCACATATATTGGCAAGTGTGCAATTTTTACACATGTCATACCTATACCATCTCCATTCCAGTTTGTCTCTGTTATTTCTCAACCTCGGCCTGCTTCAGATGAAAACCAATACCTTATACCATTATCCAGAAGAGTAGGCGCAGAAGCGTTGTTCATTTTATTTCTTTCACCTCTTTCCTTCCATTTCTTTTGCCCTTTCCAGTTTCACATCTCCTTTACTTCTAGCTACCAGTCATGCATCTATATATATCTACAGAGTCAGTCTTGGTCGATCTCCACATACTGTCTAGGCTTTTGAGTCTAGGATTTGAATGATTTGTGATCTTTCTTTCTTTCTTTCCTTTTCCTTTTCCTTTTTAATTTTATCTGTCTAGTGATACAAGCAAGAAGTACCATGGATTTCAAATCTGAGTCGATGGAAAAACTTTGTTACAGAGTGCAAAGAAATAGCAATGAAGTTCTTTACCTCTTACCTTTTTTTCTGCTTTTTCTTTGGCAATGGAAGCTTTGCGTATCTTTACTTTTTCTTGTGCAATTTACAAATGATCCCTTGTTTGTTCTTTCTATGGTAGAAATGATTTTATCATGTGAGCACCAGCTGCCTACACATGATATAAAGCTATTAACCAACTAATAACTAACATCATCACCTGTCCAGTGGAATCCCTTGTGATTCATTGCTGGCCAGGGCCTTGAGGAGCGAGGACTTCTTACTTCAGTAAATATATCTTGAATCTAAATCAACAGAGCATCTATGTTAATAAGATCACTCATGAGCTTGAAACCGTAATGTAAATGCTATAAATTTCCCTACTTCCAAATGGTAGATTGAATAAGCAAAACTTTAAGGTTGAACCACCACCAGAACGGCACATTCTGCCTTGCTGCTTTGGGTAGAATTTCAGAGCATATAGATTTTCTCAATACAGCTAATTAAACCCCTTATAAATCATTTCAAGAAACAGTAACTGGTCATTTGACGCCCCTCCACTCACAATGGCGTGGTGAACTCTCCCCTTCCATGTGGTTCACAAGCATCACCACCACCATGGTTTTTGGGCAATAATGGAACTGTTGATTTATGCACAAGTCCCTCAACATGTGATGCTTCTTAGCCGATGGCTACAGAAGGATGAGGATAACCTGAAGGAGAGATGGTTAACAGGCATGATTCACATGGAAAGATGATAAAAACGCATGGATTTGCTGTGAGTCAGGGTCCCATATGGCATGTGAGAAGTTCTGTACCTGTAAGAAATGGGGCCAATTTAATTTTTTAGCCAAGTTGTACATGTAACAACAATACATGGTTTTCATGTGAACGTTGGCTAGCGCTGTCATCTCAGACCCTTCTCCAGAATTAGCCATTTACATTTAGCATCGTTCGTTGCTCTGCTTCATTAATTCCCCGTATGGCTTTATTGTTTTCACACTAAAATGTACAGATTCCACCATTGGAGTGAATTCCTTTCAAAATACAATGAAATGTTATGGACAAACTGGAAAATGACAAATTGTTGAAATGTTATAGGAAGTTTTCTAGGTGTCGAATGGATTCTACCAAAGAAACCATGAACAGAGTTGTATGGGGGCATCTTTCTGCTTGTTCATTATTCTTGGGAATCCTAAGATTCTCGTTAGTTCAGAATCTTAGGACAACAAATCTAGGAGATGAATACCAGAAAGGATAGCAAGTTGTCCGTTTATGATTGTGGGGAAGACTATCTTAATATCTTTGTCAATTGTCATGATCGTCATCCACAAAATCTAAAAGAAATCCCAAGAGTTAAGGCAGGCGAACTTCTCTATTATGAAAAAGATGATTGATGGCTACAACTTGGACGAGTAGGGTAAGAATAGTAGGATTGAATGCTGCTTGTCACAGAGAAGTGCCCAGCAATTGAACCAAAACTGTTTCACAATTTTCTTAGACATAAACATAGACTTACAATTGCTACTACAACATTATAATAGACTACTTCTATTTATGCTGGAACATTCACATGAAGTAGCGAAATGTGTGCAATGGATATGTTGTTTGTGCCCTTTGTTTTTTTAAGCACACATAGAAGGATCCCAAACTCTGGATTTCACCTACATATGGTGCCTGACTTGTCTGGGCAGAAAAAGGTGGCATATGGTTCAAGGAATGGAAAATTTATCACCTGTTTTTTGGTACAAGCCGCTAGGCTGGTGATATCTGCTCACATAGAGAATCTCTGCTTAAAGAGGTGAAAGCTAAAGAGTTCAAACGCTAGCGCTAACAATTCAATGTCAAAGCTGAACTCGTCCAGGGTCTTAAAACACTGGTACAACAAACAAGATATTAACCTGGTATGATCCAATTAACCAGACCAGGTTTTTAGTGCCTCGGTTGACCCGACCAGCCTTATCAAAAACATTGATCATAATTAAAAGGTAACAAACATGCAATAACATAATCAGCACACTTGCAATGAGATATCAAAAGATTCATATTAACTATTAACCAGAGCATCCTTTCCTGGTAAAACAGATGATCATCCAAGAGAGTCAGAGGTCAAATTTCGCTTTTCAATTAAGGTTTTAACATTTGCTTTTCCACCTCAGTTCAGAGGGAAATCATTCATATATGTTAAAAAGATACTTTGACTTTTTCTAAGCAGCAGAATAGTAGTACAGTTGTCTGAAATCCTTCTTCTTGACCCCCCTCTAAAAGAACCCTTCTCTATTCCTCGTCCTTTTTTCCTGACATAAGACAATCATGGAAATAAACAAGTGTGGATCCTGCAGCACAAGTAAATCTTTTTTAACTGCCAAAAATCTACTATAGCTCACTCTTTTTAGAGTCATTTGTCTCGAAAATGTATCCAGCTTCAGCAAAGTGGGATTTAACCAAATCAAGAGCCCTGGAACGGTGAGAAATCTTGTTCTTTTCATCCTTTGGCATCTCTGCATAACTTTAAAAGAAGAAAATTAATATAATCTAGCTGCCTCTTGGTTCAATTATTAAGCAAGACTGGGCCAAAACAGCAGGAATCAAAGCGGAAAATTACGTTTGCTCGTAGCCATCAGGTTGAAAGATTGGATCCCATCCAAAATCATTAGGTCCCCTCGCTGCAACTATCTTCCCCTAAAAAATAAAGCCACGGATTGTATGTCGTTAATTTTAAACTTTCAACTAGTCTTTGTCAGTTTTCCTGAAAAATAGCTGTATCTGAAATTATATATTTTTGGTTCTTTAAAATAATTATGATTTCTCAACTTAAGCATACAGCAGAAAATCGTTTTCCTGATTTGAGTTTAATAATCTTGACAGAAAAGGACAAAGCAATGAGTCAATGACTCCTAAATCCTATTTTATGGAATTTTCCTTAGTCATCTATTTGTCTGGATTGTAAATAATTACGCAGCTTCTTCCATGAATTTTTTTATTCTTATGATAGACTATTGCATTGTTCAACCAAGAACTTCAGCAAGATTATCATCCATCCAGAAGTATTCAGATGACTAAGAATGGGATGTAGGCCTTGACTAAGAGAAAAAAACGAAAAGAAAAGGGAAAAAAAGAAATAACTCAATAGCAAACGTAATTGGAGTAAATATAAGTAATCTAGATACATGTTCCCAATGCAATTAATCCTTCAACTCTTCGTAACATTTTCAAGTGTTATGGAAAAGGTGGAGCCAGAAGTATCTGTTTTGATATTTGAAAATTTTGATTAACTGACCAGGAAATTATATGATACAAAAGGGTCAAGGCAGCATGTGTGTGCTCTTTTTCTTGAAATAGCCACCAACAAAGTTATCTTATTCATTTTTAATAGACAGTTCTTACACGCATCACTGACACAGCATAAAATTCATAGGATAAGTTACTGCAAAGAGAAAGATCGTAGTCAAGGTTCGGTCATAATTCCCTTCAAATTAAAATGGCAAAGTGGCCTCCTAAATAACAAAGGCTAGAAATTATTTAGCATAAGAGATTCAGGAACAGTTATTTGCATTATAGATGCATTAAATCTTAAAAGAAAAGAGACTCAGGGTAGGAATATTTGTTACATTCTTGTAAGTTTTGAAAATGTACCAGAGTTTTTCCAAGAAATGTAATCGGTTCAGCATCAGGCCCAAGAGCAAAAGAAAATGCACATAAAGCATAGGCTGATTTGTCCTCATATGCCATCAGCAAGTTGTTCAGACCTAGGAAAGGAGAAAAGACATAAGGTGCTTTGTACAAGAAACCAACAAAAATGACAACATAAAAACGATAGGAACAAAAGACTATGAAAAGAAAAACCTTCATGACCAATCTTTTGCAGAAACCACTTGCTGCGTGAATTGATAATCTTGTTAGATGATGGCAGAGAAAAACCACAAAACAAGATCATTACAACTAAATTCTTGAAAATAATACCAAAAAACTACTAGATGAACGCTTTACTGTCTGATGATACTGAACTGTCGACTCTTTTAAAAGTCAAGGTTGAGCTTGATAAAATTAATAATTTTTAATTTTCAAAGGAATAGAGGAGATAGGAACCTTGCCAATATCATTACAAAGAAATACAAACAAAAATGGTAGACCTCATTAATCTTCCTTTGAAAAGAAGAAAAAAAAGAAGGGAAGAGGTAGAATCATGCAAGATCTTCTAAGTCATCAGGCACAAAAGGATAAAAAAAACGAAAGATGAGGTGTGCAAAAAGCATAAGGCAAGATGAGCATCAAACACCTTTATCTCCTATGTCATTTAGATATTCTGGAGGAGTTAATGTGGCAAGGGCAATGCAGTATTAGGAAACAACGACCCCCTCCAGTTCTTTCTATTCTACCTCAATGAACAGATCAAGGTTAGAATTGCATATAAAATGACAAGATGGAACCTTTGTGATCATGAACATTCTAAGCAGGTGAAGAGATGAGTTATATCTGTTGACAGAGTCGATTATCATGTCAACACTGTTACCTCAGCCTATTTGCATGTTATTATGATGGATAAATCGTACTTCTTTAGCAAAAGATTAAACAACTTAACAGAACATCTTTTGAGAAGAAAAGGTAACTGACAGCTTAATCCAGGCGCTTGAGAAGATCCAAGAAATCTTAATCCTGAACTGTTAACCAATGAAATATTCCTCGCGACTGTATTTTCTTTTCAAAATCACATTCCTTCTAATATTTTAAAGATGGGATGGTTCATGGCTCTGGTGAAGTGTTCTGAATACAGTCATGGTGATAATCCATGCTAACCACTGAAAACTCAGCTTAACACGGGAGTATGATTTGGGCATCATGTTTGGCCTTCTTTCATCAAGTTGGAATTTCCCTAGATCCTATTATCCCTCCCATAAAAAATCATTCTAAAACTCCTCTGATCGAGATTTAGGAAAGTAGACAATAAAAGAAATGCAATCCGATATGTATTCCATAATTAGAAGGCCTGTTAAAAGAACGAAACTTCACCTTGATAATAGAAGAAAAAAATATCACAACTTACATGTATGGCCCTGCAAACAAATGCACAAAAAATCATAAACTGGAAAAAAAATCATACAAAAATAAATAAATACGAACAAGTTATCAAACAAACAAGATCATTAGTACCTGGAAGACCCTTTAAGGCATTGAAGCAAAGACAAGTATCCTCCACAAAAACAGGTCCTTTCACCTTCAATTTCCAATAGAAATACAAACATTATATATTTATTTACACATAACAAGAAATAAATTGCACACACAGAGATAGTACATGTTGTACCTCTACGGCAGCTAAACGAGCTTTCTCTTTAGAGATTTCTTCAGGTTCTCCTTGCAGCTCGGGTACTGTAAACGCCAACAACAATCAACCCCAGAAGCATAAATTTTATATTTTCCACAGGGAGACAGAGATATGTATATAGAGAGAGATTGTACGGTCAAGTTTGAGAGATTGGAAAGGAACGGTCTGGCCCAAGATTGCACGGACTTCTTCAAGCTTCTTTGCGTTTCCGGTCACGAATGTCACCGGCCGTGACACCACCACCCCAGACGCTGCTTTTGCCGCCGCCAGTTCCATTGCTTTTCCGAAGTAAGAAACGACAGGGAGAAATGGATTCGTTAATTGAACAGAGAGGGAAAAAAATAGGCCCAATAATCGAGTCCAAAGATGCTTAATGGACTAAGAACATGGCAAAAGGATCCACGAAGTTGCAGCGGTGCCGTAGCATGTATTTGTGTAAAAAATAAAAAAAGAGGAGGAGGAGGAGGTCACAGAAATCAATGTTCTAATCTATTCCAATAGGCCCAAGAGGCCTTCACAAACCCAAAAATAATAAACCAGGTCATTAAGTCATTAACAAATCATTGACCCAGCCCAGGCTCACCTGTAATAGAAGGCCTTGGTGATACGCCGGACCTCGTCAAGTTTATCACATCACCAGAAAAAAGAAAACAAGAGAAAAATAAAATAAAAACGTAATCCAACGGTGACGTCTCAGACCAGATATAGAATTGTTTTAAGAACAGGCAGGTTGATCCATGAACCGGTCGATTTAGAGTCGAAACCAAGTTGAGTTTAAGAGAAAATAGGAAAAGATAAAAATCTGAGTTGACTTGGTCAAAAACCCGGTCATAATCTGTTAACTATTTAATTTTTTAACAAAAATAATATTATTTTATTTCATAAAAAAGATTGGGGGTCGACCTAGGATGACCCGGTGACTCGGGCCTTGGGCTAGGTCAACCACTAGCTCGGGCCTTGGGCTAGGTCAACCACTAGCGTGAGTGCTCTCTTTGTAGCATGTTTTCCAGCTAGGCTTGATCATTTTCAATTCGATTTGGTTTTTATTTAAAAACAACTAAATTGAAATTTTATAAAATACAAAAAATAAAACCTAAACTGGTTCAAACTTATCAGTTTCGGTTCAATTTTAATGCGATTCAATTTTGATTTCGGTTCGGTTATTTTTTATTAAAAACTAAAAACTATATTGCTTTTGGGTTTTTTTTTTTTTACTTTTTAATGAGCTTAATTTCAGTTTGGTTTGGTTTTTTCAATTTGTTTTTTATTTTATTTTTTTTGGTTTGGTTAAGTTTTTTGATTTCAGTTTTATGAAACCGAACCAAAACGAATATTTTTTTAAATATTCTAATTGATTTTTATTCATTGTTAATTTTTTTTTTTTTTTTTTTTGCAGTTTTTTCAATTTAATTAATTTTTTAATTTTCTTACTCACCCTTGTTTCCAGCTATATTATTTATACCCATATCCAACCATTTTCGAAAGTTAACACTGGCCATCTGTGTCGGGCTAACTTGTGAGGTGAGGTTTGTGACAGAAACAAAAACGTGTATAGATTCCCATTGGGGGATTTCCCGAGGCCACGACCCTTGAAACAGGGGGCTTGAAGCTGCGCCGTTTAGCTTTATTTTTTTGGCCCTTTATGGTCCTAGATAAAGTAAAGTAAACAATCCGAGGGGGCATCAAGGCTTACATGGAACAAAATAATTTGCTTTATCTATTTAATAACAATATACTATAATTCTACAGTATAGTTTATATCATATAATAATGTAAGATTGTGAAACAGGATTTGGTTTTGGTCAGGCAATTAGTGGGCTACAGAATTTGGATTCCCTTCCTCACGTGATATTGCCTCAAAATCAGGGATGTGCTGATGTTAAAGCTAAAATCCCCAATCGACTCCCGTGCTCCAAGTTCATGTCATGATTTTAAATTATTTTACTCACAAATAAGGTTGCCTCCTCCTTCTTCTTCCTCCTTTCTGTTTCCTTCCCCTTTCCCCTCCTTTTGATGATTGTGGGGTGTAAGATTGACCCACTTGTCGCTTGTTGAAGCTCCCTGGCCTCATGATGGCCAGCCCTTGGCTTGTTCTTGTGATCACAGTCAACATTTACATGGATCATGAACTTTGAGCTAAAAATTATGGGGGATCCTCTGCTATCAAGATAGATCATTATCAAATTTAATTTTTTTTATTAATATAAATATTTAAGTTAATTTATGTATATCTCAACTAATTTCACGAGTTTTGAAGTTAACAACCATATAAACTTTTAATAATCTTGAAATTTATGAGATTTGAACTAGTAATATTTAAATAACTAACTTAGAGCTTCACTAATTAATCTAAGTATCAGAATTATCAAATTAAATCTCTTAATCTATGTCTTAATTGCATCAAGCCCTCCGTCCATGTTTTTTCATGAGGTTAATCACTGAGATTAGTTCACTAAACCAGTCCCTCCTTGTTTATAACACACGGATACGTCATGATTCTTCTGTGTTATAACTTATACGTACAAATCTGAACTCCCCACCCTCAAATTAACAATGAAAATTGTTTACAAGTAGCCAATTAAACTACACAAATAAAGTGGGTTCGTACACAACTTAAAAAAAAAAAAGAGGGTAGCAAGTGGCTATAGAGAGGATTGTTCTGACTATCAATTAAAATCATGTCTGTTGGTAGACTCTTGTGCTTAGAGCATCTTAAGGGGAAATGATATCTAGAAAGACGTGAATTAATTAGTAATATGGTTTTTTAAATAGTATAAATATTATTTTTTATTTATTTGCACTTTAATGGAAAAAAAATATTTAGAAGAATCAATTATATTTTAATATATTTGATATATAACTATTTTAACAATTTAATATGACTTAGTTGACTTTGTAGTTATAAAAATAACTAGAATGATTCTCGATCAATTTAATATTAAAAGATAAAATTAAAAAAGTTTAATTAAAAAAAATAAAAATAAAATTCAGTCAATTCAAGTGAACTCTTCAAACATAAAACCAGGATAATCTCATAAAAAAATAAATTAAAAAAGTATAGATTAAAATAAAACTAGTGAAAAAAACACTAATACAATTAATATGTTTTATAAGATTTTGATGTTTTTATAAGAAAAATAGTATTTAACATTTTATTTAGTATTTCTCCTGAAATATGTAAATTAAACATTGAAAAATTAATTTAATATTTTTTTTGGCTTTTTATTTAGCGCATCCCTGCCCTTAAATTAACTATGAAAATTGTTTAAATGTAGCCGTTTAAGCTACGCATATATTCGTGGGTAGGTACACCAAAAAGAAAAAAAGAAAAAAGGGTATCAAGTGGCAATAAATAAAAGAGGATTGTCTTGACTATCAATCAAAGTTGACTACACTGATTACTTAAATATTTTTCAAGTCCCTCATTAAATTCAATATATTACTTTATTGGCGACTCGCAGTACTGAAGATGTCAGTGCAGCAGATTTTGATTTTTTTTTTATCAAGTATTTTTTATTTTAAAATATATTAAAATAATATTTTTTTTATTTTTTTAAAAATTATTATTGATATGAAACATAAAACAACTTAAAAATTAATTAAAAATTTAAAACATAAAAATAAACTATTTCTTCTAAAAGTCTTTATTCTTCGTATGAACTCAATTTGATTATTCCTCCTTCGGCGGTGTCTTAAAATATTGTTGTACTTGTGTTTTTAAATAAATTGATTTTTTGTTTTGTTAAAAATTATTTTTTTTATATTTTGAATCATTTTGATGCGTTGATTTCAAAAATAATTTTTAAAAATAAAAAAAATATATTTTTAATACATTTCAACACAAAAAAAACTTTAAAAAACAACTACAACTAGACTACCGAGTAAGCCTAATTAGAATGAACCGTGAGTTTTTTTATAAGTACTCCAATGGATGAATATTTTGAAAGAAGAAAGTATAAAATAAAAAAAGTACATGGTAGTATATTAAAATTTAAAAACACAGAAATTAATAACATTGGATCTGATTGTGATCTCTACCTAATCTCTTTGTTCGAAGGATGCTCCTGCATATTAAATATATGTTTGTCAGGTCATTTATTTTTTTAAGCAAAAACATTGCAACCATGTAGCTTCTCAATTAGAGCGTGACTGGACACAGTAAAATGCACATAAATCAAACTTAAAATAAGGTTAATATTTGTAAAATTGCTTAATTAATGTAGATTCCTTACTTACCCACGCTTACTGCGCATGATCTTACACTATTCAAGCTTGTAGAACAAGTGATCATCGTGCCATCATCTTGATCCCACTTTGTTACTTTCAGCACAAGTTAAAGATGACTGTTTGCATGTCCAAGGAAGCCATGAGATGTTATTTTAACAAGTTTTTTTTTAATTTTTTTATATTTTTAAATTGTTTTGATGCACTAACATCAAAAATAAATTTTAAAAAATAAATAAAAATATTATTTTGATGTGTTTTCAAGCAAAAAATACTTTGAAAAACAACCGCTATCGAAAATGTGTTGAATATTACTTTTCAAAGTGTTTTTCATTTGAAAACATATCATAATAATATTTTTTTTATTTTTTAGAATTTATTTTTAATATTAACACATTAAAACAATTCAAAAAAATAAAAATATATTACAAAAATACTAGGAAGAACAAAGACAAGAATGAAGGAAAAAGACAAGTGTTCTCATGTCTATCACAAGAGGATGCTAGAAAGAAAGTTTTCTCATCCTTCCCTACGTTGTTCTACACATTTCATGGCGCGCATAAACTTCCAATAAGCAGCACAAATTGATGGAGCTTCCATTAATTGCCATTAATAAAGAACTAAATGCACTTAATCTTTTTTTTGTCATCAAAACCAACACAGGAGCCGTGAGCTGGTTGCAATATTGTTAATTATTTTTTTTTTACCAGTTCTAGTTTGATAATATAATTACGGTTACTTTTCAAATAATTTTTCGTGTTAAAATATTAATGATATTTTTTATTTTTTAAAAATTATCTTTAATATCATCACATTAAAATGATTTGAAAATACTAAAAATATATTAATTTAAAGTTAATAAAAAATAAAAACAATTCAATTTTTTTAAAAAATTCTTTTAAAATACAGAAACAAACATGCAAAGAATTGAATTATTTATATGTATATTTACTAGGCATCCATCATCAAGAATGCTGGAACGACACTATAATTGCTCCCTTTTCTTATTCTGCTGTATTCTAGAGGATTTAGTTGATGATTTAAGATGCCGATAGCCCCAGTTTATACGTGTTAGAGTGATCAGACGCAACTAGAAATATATATGCCACTTCCGGCAATATATATATATATATATATAAAACCCAACACGATTGCTCGAATGGCCATGTCCACGGTTCCAAGGTCACTTTCCATGTTTCAGGAAAGTGCATTGATGAGACATCCTCAGTAGCAACTATTTCTCACTGGGAGGACAGGTTTCTTTGTAACACCCTGTACTAAGCTTTCTGTCTTGACGAGAATTCGAAATCAAAATATGTATTTAGCACACTCTCTATCCTCAAAGAAATTCTTGGCACTAGAGAACTAATTAATATTAAGTGGTCCATAATGCATCATATATCTTACAATCTTGGTGGTGACAGAACTAAATACTTTATCAAGCCCCCCTGTTCAGCTGGTCGGGAACTTTTTGACAAGCACTTTTTAGGTCATAGGTGCTTTGGTAATTACCTTTCAATTAATGATATTCTAGCATGGATTGATCGATTTTATCTGTGATTTACTGTGCCGTTCCTTAAGTATGTTTCCCGTTCAGACGATAGGAGGTTCTTCAATCTCCATCGCTTCTTCCCCCGATCAAGAGTTGATCCTTACTATTCAGAAGTTTTCTATTCTGCCTGAAGCTTTCTTAACAGTTTTGATGTTGACCGTCCACCACTAAAACCGTTTGAAACCTCACATGATATTCAAAAATAGAGTTGGTCTGAAACCATCGGGAAAGTCCCAAGCTAAGAGACGTTGAAAGTTCTTGAACTCTGAAACTAAATTGAAAGCGTCTCTAGTAGTTCAGGGCCACATTTATAATTTGCCTCTAAAGGTTAATGACATGCACATCCATCCAATTGATTTCAAAAGGAATATTTGCCACAGCATTTTCTTTTTATTATCAAATAATGTTATTTGTTTCCACAGTAACTCAATTAAAAAAGTATAGTTCTTAAACTTGATATTTTTAATTTTTAAAAAACTTTTATCCAAAACTCCGTCATTTAGTTAAAAAAATTCGCAACAATATCATTTTGGATTAATTAATTTAAGCTGATGTAATAATCCAACAATCTAAGCTATAATAGTGTTAAATCTTAGACAGATTTAACAATTATGATAATAATTACAATAAAAAATCAATATACAAAAAGAAAGAAAAAAAAGAAAATTATTAATTTACACAGTATATAATATTGAGGGTTAATATACGAGAATTTCCCCATAGATACCCTAGATTAGCTATTTTAAAAATGCATGTTCAATGTAAGATTCATGTTATACATAGTATTATTCAAATTCAGTTGCCACTCATGTACTTATCCTTCCTAACCTTAAAATGTACATTAAAGTAGTCACTTGCCAAAATAAAGTGACACAATATTATATACTTTTAAATATTGATCATCAGACAATACAAAAAAAACAGGATTTTCTTATTGAAAAAAATGGTAACTATTGCATCTTAATTTTACACACACACAACGCATGTACAATATGTGTTTGAGTTTGTTTGACAGTGTGATTATAGTTGCTTTTCAAATAATTTTTCATATTAAAATATATATAAATAATGTTTTTTTATTTTTTAAAAATTATTTTTGACATTAATACATCAAAATGATTTAAAAATATTAAAAATATATTAATTTGAAGTTAATAAAAAAATAAAAAAATTTAATTTTTTTTAAAAATATTTTTAAAACACAAAAAAAAAATATGTTTCTCTTTTCAAAATCCCTAAAGAGATGGTGATAACATGTACACACTTTCATTTCTTTACTACAGTTTCTAGGTGTATATACTTAAGTGTAATGGAGTCTAAGAAACTAGACTAGAATAAAGCCAAACCTGTTTTTCTGCTGAACAATACAAATTAAACAATTCTCTGCAAATAAACAAAGAAAGATATTAAAAGTCATGTGCCCATGTGGTGCCTCTCTTCTCTGCGCGTGAGCCCTCCTTGCAAAATCCTTATTTATTTTTTTGTATGTCAGAAAGAGGGTGAGACATCAGTGGGATCCTATAGGTGAGGGTGTGTGGTGGTGGTGGAGGTGGAGGTGGCGCAGCAGTTTGTTGATCTCTAGGCATTGGTTTTTCACTTTGTTTAATGACATCTTAGAGGGTTGTTTTTTCTTTTGTTTACGGTTTTGTTTGTGCTTTGGTTTTGCATCACTAGGCAAAGGTGCTAAACACTATAGTACTTGTTTTGAGTTTGAGTTCGAAGCAAGAGAAAGAAAGATAATGTTTCAGAGAGAGAGAGAAGTAGAAGTAGCAAAACCCAATGATGCAAACCCGAGGAGAAAGTTTTGGAAATTGAGGCAAATGTCGATACCCAGCTCGAGGCAAAACCTCCTCTTCTCCTCTCCTCCTCCTCCTCCTACTTCATTATCTTTCTTTATCCTTAACACTCTTCTCTCAGCTCTTCTTTTCGCTTCTGCTGCTGCAATACCAAATCATGAAGCCTCTATTCTCTTTTCTTGGCTACATTCCTCTCCTTCAATACCTTCTTCTTTATCTAATTGGAACAATCTTGATTCCACACCGTGCAAGTGGACCTCCATAACTTGCTCTCCACACGGTTTTGTCACTGAGATAAACATTCAGTCAGTTCCTCTTCAGATTCCTTTCTCATTGAACCTCTCTTCATTTCACTTTCTTAGTAAACTTGTCATTTCTGATGCTAATATCACTGGAACTATCCCAGTTGATATTGGTGACTGTCTCTCACTCAAGTTTATTGATCTTAGCTCTAATAGTCTTGTTGGAACCATACCTGCTAGTATTGGCAAGCTTCAAAATCTTGAGAACTTGACTTTGAACTCAAATCAGTTAACTGGAAAAATCCCAGTTGAGCTATGCAGCTGCTTTCGACTCAAGAATCTGCTTCTTTTCGATAATCGTCTTGCTGGATATATTCCACCTGAGCTAGGCAAGCTGTCCAGTCTTGAAGTCCTTAGAGCTGGAGGCAACAAAGACATCATCGGAAAAGTTCCTGATGAGCTTGCAGATTGCAGCAAATTGACTGTTTTGGGACTGGCTGATACAAGAATTTCAGGTTCTTTGCCTGTTTCATTGGGAAAGCTAAGCAAGCTGCAAACACTGTCCATTTATACGACAAAGCTTTCTGGTGAGATTCCTCCTGATTTAGGTAACTGCTCTGAGCTTGTAAACTTGTTTCTTTACGAAAATAGTCTCTCTGGATCCATTCCTCCGGAGATTGGTAAACTTCATAAGCTTGAACAACTGTTGTTGTGGCAAAATAGTCTTATTGGAGCTATCCCCGAAGAGATCGGTAACTGTACTAGCTTGAAAATGATTGATCTTTCTTTGAATTCTCTTTCCGGGACTATACCTATTTCCATAGGAGGCCTTTTTCAGCTTGAAGATTTTATGATTAGTGATAACAACGTCTCTGGTTCCATACCATCCGATCTTTCAAATGCTACCAACCTTTTGCAACTGCAACTTGACACAAATCAGATCTCAGGTTTGATCCCACCTGAACTTGGAATGTTGTCGAAGCTCACCGTGTTCTTTGCCTGGCAAAACCAGCTTGAAGGAAGCATTCCTTCAAGTCTGGCTAGTTGCAGTAGCCTCCAAGCACTAGACTTGTCCCACAATTCACTCACCGGTAGCATTCCTCCTGGCCTGTTTCAGCTTCAAAACCTCACAAAACTTCTCATGATATCCAATGACATTTCTGGTGCTTTACCACCAGAAATTGGTAGCTGTAGCTCTCTAGTGCGTTTAAGGCTTGGTAACAACAGGATTGCTGGTACCATTCCTAAGGAAATCGGAGGTCTTGGGATCTTGAACTTTCTTGATCTCTCCAGCAATCGCCTTTCTGGGCCAGTGCCTGATGAGATTGGAAGCTGCACAGAACTGCAAATGATAGACCTTAGCAACAACATCTTACAGGGTCCTCTGCCCATTTCATTGTCTTCTTTAACCGGCCTCCAGGTCCTGGATGTTTCAGATAATCAATTTACGGGTCAGATACCAGCAAGTTTTGGTCGTCTCACATCACTGAACAAGCTCATGTTGAGTAGGAACTCATTCTCTGGATCAATACCTTTGTCTCTTGGCTTATCATCTAGTCTTCAATTGCTTGATCTCAGCAGCAATGGGCTCACTGGAGGCATCCCAATGGAACTGGGTCAAATTGAAACTCTTGAAATTGCCCTCAATCTCAGCTGCAATCGACTTACAGGGCCAATCCCACCTCAGATATCTTCACTGACTATGCTCTCAATATTGGACCTTTCGCATAATAAGCTTGAGGGACATTTAAGTCCACTTGCAGAGCTTGACAACCTTGTTTCTCTCAACATATCTTACAATGCCTTCACCGGTTATCTCCCTGATAATAAGCTGTTTAGACAGTTATCTCCGACAGACTTGGTAGGTAACCAAGGATTATGTTCTTCAATCCGGGACTCGTGTTTCTTGAAGGATGCTGACAGGACAGGGCTACCAAGAAATGAGAATGACACAAGGCAATCACGAAAGCTTAAGCTAGCTCTTGCTTTGTTGATCACATTGACTGTAGCAATGGTGATTATGGGAGCAATTGCAATTATGCGGGCACGAAGAACAATCAGAGATGATGATTCTGAGCTGGGCGATTCATGGCCCTGGCAATTCACTCCATTCCAGAAATTGAATTTCTCGGTCGATCAAGTACTGCGATGCCTGGTGGATACCAACGTAATTGGGAAAGGATGTTCCGGGGTTGTTTATCGTGCTGATATGGACAACGGTGAAGTAATTGCAGTGAAGAAACTTTGGCCAAATACAATGGCTGCATCCAACGGATGCAATGATGAAAAATGTAGTGTCCGTGATTCCTTCTCGACAGAGGTGAAAACACTTGGTTCCATCAGGCACAAGAACATTGTTAGGTTCTTGGGTTGTTGTTGGAATCGAAATACAAGATTGCTTATGTATGATTATATGCCTAATGGAAGCTTGGGTAGTCTCCTCCATGAAAAAACAGGAAATGCATTGGAATGGGAACTTAGATACCAAATTTTGCTGGGAGCAGCTCAAGGTCTTGCTTATTTGCATCATGATTGTGTCCCTCCAATTGTTCATAGGGATATCAAGGCTAATAACATCCTCGTTGGCCTTGAATTTGAGCCTTACATTGCTGATTTTGGCCTAGCCAAGCTTGTTGATGATGGTGACTTTGCCCGGTCATCCAATACAGTTGCTGGATCTTACGGATATATTGCTCCTGGTAAGTCCTCTTGCTACAGTTCAGTTCTCATATGTCCTTTTTGATATATACAATCCTGCACTAATATTTCTCGGTTGTACGCAGAATATGGATACATGATGAAGATCACAGAAAAGAGTGATGTTTATAGCTATGGTGTGGTGGTATTAGAAGTCTTGACAGGCAAGCAACCGATTGATCCAACAATACCAGATGGACTGCATGTCGTGGATTGGGTGAGACAGAAGAGGGGAGGAATTGAAGTGTTAGATCCAAGCCTACTCTCTCGACCGGCGTCAGAAACTGAAGAAATGATGCAAGCATTAGGCATCGCCTTGCTGTGTGTAAATTCATCCCCTGATGAAAGGCCAAATATGAAAGACGTGGCTGCAATGCTTAAGGAGATCAAACATGAAAGAGAGGAGTATGCAAAGGTTGACGTGCTCCTTAAGGGATCACCGGCAACTGATAATCAAGAAAATAAGAAATCGAGTGGAGTAGTTCCAGCAACATCATCATCAAAGCCAGTAACGCAAAGTCTGTATCCAAAGAGCAAAAACTCAAGTTTCTCTGTTTCCTCGTTACTATACTCGTCGTCTTCTAACTCCAAAACAGGTTTCAAGTGAGAAATTTGAATGGTCACAAAACTATGTAGAGGAGAAGCTTGTTTCTTATATGTTTCGTCAGTTTGAAACTCTTTGTTCTTTATAATGTAAAGATGGAAACGTCAATAGCATTCGTTATTACTACATGAAGTACAACGAATAGAGCCAATATAATAGCAGGCTTTAGCTTTTGGTACTGTAATGCTCCACAAGGGTCAGGTTGACACTGAATAACTTCTGCTTTCTTACAAATCTCAAGTCCCAATTTATAGATAGCATTGACAGTGATAGAATAAAGATCAATACAATTACAGGATAAGTGATCAGCTTCTTGGAAAACCAGATGGATAAACATTACATCGTATCATTGGTGGGTTTAAGGCCATGTCTATTGGATCCCAGCACCAAGCTAGCATCTCTTCATAGTTGCTCAGGTTTCTCCCAGGGGCCCTGCTGCTGGCTGAGCAAAGAGTCGGGACTGCTTTCTGGTTCACTGGAGAGAGTATAGAAAGCTGAGTAGTGAGAAGAGTATTCAAATTAAGACGAATTATCAAGTGGAAAGCTCACAAAAGATTGACTGACTCAAACATCAAGACATTGGATTGAACATTAAACTCCAATGGGGTGGGTCTCATGATGGGTTGGGTCTCTGATTCCCTTCATGACCAGGCACCCTGTCCGTGCATAAACGGGGTCTGGGTTTAACCTTTTTCTCATTTCCTAGTTGGGCAATTAACATCGAAGAATTAGATTCCAAATTCGCACACAGTCCATTTGTACTTGTCCAAAGATCATAGACTGCTGAGCTACTTTAGCAAAGGCACAACTTCACGCCTGGAAAGGACAGCACTATCATCAGCAGTGAAGACTGTAGTTTGTGTCTTGCACTATCATATGCAACCACGTGGCCCAATGCATGGCCTCATAATTTCATCTTATGCACTATCATCAGCAGTGAAGACTCAGAAAAGGACGATGTACGCGCAAGGAACTGAAAGTACTCCTCTTCATCCTTATCCACCTCTGTTCTTCATTTGCTGCTCTTGCCTAAACCATACACGACCAAGCATAACTACATGTGACTGTGAAAGTTGATACTTGTGGTAAAGAGGGGCGCACAGGGCTGTAACACGTTTTTTAAGTTGTTGAACAAGCTTGACTCATCACGAAAGTGGCTCGAACCTTGTTTCTTGGTATTCTAGGTTGTGTGGCTCTTCATATTTTCTTGGTCTTCAGTAGGTTCCAAAAAATAGTTTCAAGTTCAAGCCCTTTTAAGATCTCTGACAGGAGCCCCATCGTAGCATGGTAGTAATCCCACTAAAAGTTTTTCTTTTCCTCCTGATCATGACCTTATATATGAAATTTAAGATGGTAGTACCATAACAGCGTGTCGTTTGACATGGACCCTGGCGAAGTTGAGCTAGAAGATCATGGAAATCAGATGCATTTCTGGCATAATTTTCTACAAGATGGTTAAAATCATTACTACACTCAGCAAAGATTAGTGTGACCGAGTCGCCATCTTTTAAACGAATTTCAGGCTTGCTGGAATTGGAAGGGAATGCCAAGTTTCCAGCCAAGGGAAGAAGTGTTCGAGAGTGACAGAAAGTGTAATGCTTAAGGGTTGGAATGACATATTGATGAAAATGATCCTCAGAAATGGGGATTCAAAAAAGAAGAGTTGTTGGATAGGAAAAATATGCAAATACATAAGATCAAAAAAGGTTGAAGGTAGTGACTTCTCAAAGACGGTGCCAGGCAGTGGGGAGACTTTGCAATGCTGAAGCGCGCGCACCATCTTGTATATTGCCACATAATGTAACTCGTCTGTTCTATATATTGCAGGGTTACTTTGTCTTTATATGGTGTTTCTAATGACAGATGGTAATAGCTCTCAACTCAATCACTTAATTGGGCATGGACGTCAGGTTAGACGATGCAGTGTCTGCCCGTTCACAGAATTCCTACCTAGGATCACTTAATTAGCCATGTCCTGGTGCCTCTGAACGTTGCCGGCCCATGCATGTTTATTGCAGCAACTTCAGTTCTAGGTATAATATGAAATTGTTGATGATACAGCCATAGCTCACCTGGCCCTAATATATTTTGAAGCAGAAGCAGGGCATCTAAACCCAAGATCATGCGCTGACGTCCCAAGAGGCGTTGCATCTAGCTTAAGGTCTTTAGTTTATTATAATGTCTACGTTAGTATTGCAGAGAAAATTAAATTAAGAAGGTAAAAAACAGAGAAAATCGAACATTTATCAACTTGCGAAAAGGCAAGTTACAAAAAGTTGAAGGAATTAAGAAACTAATAGAAATGAAAATATTAGTCTCTTCGTGTTCTTGATCATGACTGCAAGCATCAATCTACTTGCCAACTAGTTTTTCCTTGATAATTGAAGCAGTCTTGTCTGTGATGACTTCCGCAGTTTCAGATACTTTTTTTGTCACCTCCTTACTCATATTTGTCACCTGATCATCTCGCACAAAACAATAACAGATTTATCAATATTCTCTATAATTTATGCACAATTAATACGTTCTTTTGATTGAAGTTTATCTATCTATATATATATACTGCTCTTACAGTTTCAGCAGCTTTCTTCACTGATCTTGCACCATCTTTAACTGATTCTGATGCCTCTGTTACACTCTGACATGCCTCTGCTGTCAGTTTATCCTTTTTGTCCTGTAGATCTTGTTAAGTTTTTTGGAGAAAAAAAGCGCTATATGCTCCGAATCTTTCATACAAGAGTTATAAAAATGAATGATCGATCACGATGTGTTTTAATTAGTTAATCAAAAGCCTGGCCTGTTTGTTTAATTAGTAATTTTCAGTGAAAAAAGTGGATGGATTTCAGGATTTGAATTGGTTAGAGACCACACACATTGTCTTCTCTACGGGTTTAGTGGAACACGCCATTGTTGTACCAATGTATCGAAATCCAGGAATGTTATTGAATTGAAGAAAATTTGTACGAGAAAACTAATCTCTTTCTTACATGTTTTTAAGGTATAAAATATGAATGACTGTGAACAAAAAAATAGAACAAAATCGTCCAGACACACAGGTACACACAAACACGTTTATATATGCCAGAAATTACAGGCAACTCACTTGCAGTGGTCTAGGAGTGGCAGTGACAAAAACACGATGGCTCGGGCTCCCAATGCTTGTCGTTTTCCCTCTGGCAGTAAGGAATTTGGAAAGCATCGAAGTAGTCTTCAGGGTTGACATCTTCTTGGTATGCTAAAAATGCTAAGCTAGTTTTTGATTGTTGTTCTCCTTTTCAAGTGAAAACCAGCAAGGTTAAATTACTTCACAGGTCCTAATGAACCACTTCCACTTGTCAGTCTCTGGAATGCTTCTCTGCCCTCTGGTCGGTTACCTCCATTGTGGCGATCCATCTTTCGCGGGTCATTCTTTGTTTAATTTCCGGGATAATTGGATCACATTCTGTGCTCCTTTTTCTCCATGCTTCCCATAGCTTATCAATTCATCCTTGGAGGCTTAACCTGAATAGTAAGTAAGATGAGCAGTGCCAGGTCAAATTGTTTGGACATCTCTCCTCCATGGCTCGGTCCATACCTTCTCATCATAACTTCGTTTGTGGGGGACTTGATGACAAGGGTTCAAAAAGAAAAATATATAATGAGTAGTTTTAGCTTGTCAAACCGAACCCAACATTTCAGAATCTGTTAATCCGTACTCTGTCCCAGCGGACAAAAATATATGTATCTGGCACTGTTTAATGAGGCTTAACACCACAGACAAACCTGGCAATTCACTTGGATGACATGGCACATGACTTCCTTAAATTTCACTACTTTTGATTCACCTAATTAACTCTCTGGTTCTAATTTCAAAGAATTTCCCTTTTCGAGATTACGAGAGCTATGTCTCATTGTCATTTACTATAACCCCTTTATTATCCTCAACCGTTACCCACCCTTCAAATCCTTATAAAATCCACATCCATGCAACAACACTAGCTCAAGTATTGCTTCAGAAGTATATCAGAGAGGAAGAGAGAGGGCGATGGCTAGACGGGTTGTGATTTTTGTGCTTGTTTTAGCATTTGTGCATGCAACTGCTGCACGTAATGTTCCAAATGATGCTGATCTTGATAACAATAATGTTGTCCCTAATGAAGAGCAAGTATTGCATGCTAGTGCACCAGCTGCAGATTCACCTAGCAGCACTGGCCTTAAAGACAAAAAGAATTTCATCTATGGTGGTGTTGGTGGCTTTGCCGGAATGGGAGGTTACGCTGGTATCATTGGTGGTCTGCCAGTTATCGGTGGCCTTGGTGGAATTGGCAAGTATGGAGGGGTTGGAGGGGTTGGTGGAATAGGAGGTGTTGCTGGCCTTGGCACTGGTGGTCTTGGTGGTGTAGGAGGTGCAGCTGGTGGTGCTGGTGGTTCGACTCTACCATCCCCTTAAGTCAATAATTAGCTTAATGTTTTTGCTTGGTGTGTTGTTTTAGTGAACTATCTGAGACAGGTCGTTGTGTTAAGTGCGAGTTATTATCCTTGTCAAATAGTTGTTTCCTTGGACATATCTTATGTTGTATGTGTTGTTATCTTTATGTTTCAATGATAATTGCAGTTGTTGCCTTCGTGTTTTAGCAAAACCTCGTGTTTTAGCAGACATGATCATGTTTTCCTTATTTCAATTTTATTCTATTCTCAAACTAGTTCAAGAATATCCAGATACCCAATTAATCAAATACTCTAAGCAATGTATTGCCTTAAGATTTTCCTCATTAATTCATCATTTATTTGGTAAGGGCATACATACAAAAAAAAAATACATAAAACAAAAACATTCAACTTTTCTATCGATTTTCCCTTTCATTTCTCCTATAACGAACCCTCAAAAACATCCAAAAGCACTCTTAAATCACCTATAAAATACTAAAACGCCCTTCCATTAGTCTACTTGGAACCGCCATCACATGTCCTTAAACAACTACTTGAATTGCCAACCCTAACCCTAAAACTTCATTCGCTAGATCCATCAACGAGCATCTAAAATCTAACAACAACTATTAAAGAAATTATTTATGATGAAAACAAATACAAAGTTGATTTAGAAACATGAAAATACTATTTTTGATGTGTTTATTTGTTTCACATAAAGATAATACCTTCAAGATACAATTAAATCATCTAAATCTCTAAATTAATAAGAAGAAAAGATAGAAGAAAATAAAATATGTTTTTTTTTCATATATATGTTCTTTGTGTAATAATTGGTTTTATTAGATTTGAAAAAATTATAATGAAATATTATGTTTTTTAATATTATGATTGTATATGACTATTAATGAAATAATTATATTTTAAATTAAAGTTATTTAATTTTATCTCGACAGTCACAAATATTAAAATTAATTTAAAAATAAATTAATCTCAGTTATATATTATCATAGAATAATACTAGAAACCCACTAAAAAACCTATCTAAATAAATATTTGTACCTAGTAACAAACCAGCTCGAGACACCATCCAAATCATGTCATTTCCATACCCACGACTCAACAGCCACCACTGACATAACCGTAGTGACGCAAACCAAGGAAAAACACGCCTAGCTAGATCTCCCTCGTTGGTTGACAGCGAACACCACCACCTCCATTAACGAATAGATATATATATATATAAGATCAAGCCACTCCCAATTTGTCCCAGCCAACTCCTTTCAATCCACCACCACCAACACATCGTCTACCTTCCAACTGATTTTTCAACAGCTTGCAAGGTGCGTCACCCCCCCCCCCCCTCTTTTATCATGTTTTCGTCCATTTATTGAATACGTTGATAACATTTGTATATGTTTGAAGTGAATTTATCATGCTCGATTCATAATATCCCAGGAGTTAGTGATTGTCAAGGACTTTTACAGAGAAATAAAAGGGTGATCGATGCCTTGCAATAAGGCTGGGAGGTGGAATGCGTGCCATATTGTATTATCCAAGATGTAATGGTTGGTCTTGGTATTTGAACTTGATTGCGGATTTATGTCTTATGCTTCGCTTGTTTGTTTATAATAACTTGTTCAATTCTTGCGTGCATGTGTTTTTTTTGGATAATGATAGAGGATTCAATTAAACGAACACTGACCGCAAAAGAAAAAATATATAAATTAAAGGAAAAGATAAGATAAAAGTACATCAACAAAAAAGTAAAGGATCCTTTCACTCCTATTACAAACACAAAAATATATAAAAGAAATTCTCATGACTCGTAAATAGATGCATCAACAACCCCAAAAAGTCTTCACTTCCGTAATTAAGTACCAAAAAATTAATAATCAGGTTAAATTTTAAGTTTATTTTTTAATTATCACAAATTTAATTATTTTCAGAACCATTAAAAATTTATATAGTTATTAATTTTAAAATTTGTAAAATTAATTAAAATACACACAAGTTAGCCTAAACATATATTAATCTAAAAAACCCAAAAAATTAATAAATCAAACTACGAGATCCTCACTCTTTCATTGTTAGTACAAAGTGAAATACTCTTAGCATTACAAACTAAATATATGCATTGCGTGTTTATATTTTTATATATATATATACTTGTTTTCTTAAGATATTATATTATTTGATGATTAAACTTTAAATAAAAAACTTAGAATTGAAGGATGGATAAGAAAATAATTGATTTTAATTTGGGTGTAAAATATATAAATTAAAGAATATAATTAAACATGTTCAAAATTCTAACACTAAAATGTAAGATCTTCAACGTAGTTTCGCGAATTGATGAAACACAGTTTAAAATCATATATAAGAGAGCCGAATCATACGTTCTCTCTCTCTAAAAGGATAAAATTTGCATGCAGTGTCAGCTTCTATTATTTAATCTTTCAAAGAAGTTGTTCTTCGATTCGACTATTACGTGTCAGATAAAATCAGAACTTGAATTTTGCATGTAAACCACCTGTACAGGCAGTGTCATGCAGGAGTTCAGATCAGTCTAATGTGCATTTATTGACAATAAATCCCAGACAGAAGAAGTATATATACATTAACTCCAAATTAAAGAAAAGCCAAAGTCAAAATGGTGGAGACAGGCATTGCCTTTGTTGCTGTCACAGGCCTGACTGTGTCTAGCTACCTAGTCAAATGCTATGAAAGCAACTAATACAACCCTTTGAAAGCAGAATTCAGACAGTGTAAGATAATTAAGTCAGTAGCAATCACATATATAATTATTGCGTATTTATTCAAGACACTGTCATCTACTACAAGATAAACATTACTAGAATTAATGTAGCTAGCATTGGCCACCACCAGCATCTCCTCCTCCTCCTCCTCCTCCTCCTCCTCCTCCATAACTGCCATGCACCTCCAAAACCAAAACCACTGCCAAATCCACCCGACCCTCCTCCACCCTCCCATTTGGCCACCACCACATTGATCTTGTCCACCGTCAAAGTCCCCGCCATTATCATCACAATTGCAACCACCCGCATCATTGCTTCATGAGCCACCATAACCAGGATCACAACCATCAACCCTACAATATAAAATGTACAGCACAGAGAGGACGATAAAAAAAATAATAGAATTGCTTCATATTTAATTTAGTTCTGATATAAAATATTTTTTGGTTATGCTTGAAATTCAAGTTCATTATATAGAAAGCAAGCCAAAGAGAGAAGGCACATCAATCCATTACGTGGCACATGTGTATCTCTGAAAAGTAATGTTACATGAATCCATCCCCGTGAGAACAACTTGTGAAAGACTTCGGTCCTTGTTTTTACCTCAGGTCATCAGGGACATAAATCCAAGGTAAATTTGCCCATACATTACCTGCATGCAGTTTTCTACCAATTATATGCAGGCATCAGTAGGGGCATAATGAACATGCATACATACTCCCAGATGCCCTAACTTCTGCTTTCCAATCTGAAGCGAATTCGAGGAAAAACATTGCATTTGTCATACATGTAAATATAGAATCCACTAGCAAGAAGGACTCTAATACATGTGCAAACTGATGACTGTCAATGCATAACAGAGGGAAAAGGTAATATACTAATATCATGAATCATGATCATGTACTGCATAATGCAGGATTATGTCCTCTAAATCAACGGGAACTTTGCCAATAAAAAACCAGCTCATCAGTTTTTTCAGACTGAGAGTTCCGATCCATGAACTTGCTAGCTAGTTTTCAAAAGGAAAACCAACTAGCCAGTCCATGGATCAGAACTTGAGTCTAAAAAACTCTCTAAGAATAACTCTCTGCATCTCTGTGTAAAATCTCTCTCTACGATGGTCATGGCACTTGAGTGGTGAAAGAATGTGTGCTTTCCAGGAATGATTGCACAATGACAATGTAAGCACGTGGAATAACAAAGATCCTGGAGCTTCCACAAACTCAACAGCTTGGAGTAGAGGTACACTCCCTGATCTAATTTTGGTTTCCCCGCATGACTGAAAGTTGTGTTAGAATTTTTAAATAATGCAAGAAGCTGAAATGAGCGTTTAGGAAAAAATTGACGATTTTGACAGTTCAGAATTCTAATTAGCTGCGTATTTACGTAAAATGATAATTCTTTAATATAACCATCTCTGCCCCGATTGCATTTCATTGTTGCAATGGACAGGTACACCTCTGCCCTCATTAGCTGACCTTCGAGTTCCCAAACCTGAGTCCCTGGCACCAGCCATCTACCATCATAGCAAAAAGAACACTAAAGCAATTGAAGATTGTTCTCGCATATATGGCAAGCGATAAAAATAAAACAGGACTAAAAATAAATGAAAACAAAATCAAGGACAAAAATGATGTTCTACAAGCAGCAAGGCATCGTTCAGTATCTTACTCAAAACTTCCACTACCTCCCTGGCTTTTCTCATGATTTTCCAGTGGCTCCAAGGCAATTTTCCCTTTGGGATCTATCCTTCTCTTTGATAAAACTAGCACTCAGCAGACATATGCTCCTTGCTCCAAGTAAATGCAATTCTATTTAGTTATAGCGCAGCCACTTTCAAACATTTTGGCAAGGAAGACTGGACAGTCAGATGATCATCTTCAAACAAAAGGATTGTTGTACAAAAGAAATGAAACGATGTCAATTTTTATTTACAAAACAACATATGAAATCAAAATGGCAATCAAAATTGTTTAGCTTTTCTCCCTAATAAAAGCAGCAAATGAAAAAAAGATTTGTGGATGGATAGATCGAGGTTTGTACATGGCCAATTGCTCTTCTATTGTATCTGATACAGAAAACACATGATTCTAGATTGAAACCATCATCGTCCACATATGGCACTTCTTAGGCCGTTGTTTCATTTTGCAGTAAGTTTTCACTGTACCGAAACCATTTTCATCTACTGGAAGTTCCTAAATCCAATGCCCACGGAATTTGTTAATATCTCAGGTTAAACCTGGCAAAATGGGGAAGATGAAACGTCACAATAAAAACTCATCTGCTGGATTGGAAACATCTGCTAGTTTAATTTGATCCCATTACTCAAAATCACATCCTCATGACTCCAAAATGCAAAGAAGGAACTAAAACACACACACAGGAAAGCTAACTGTAAGAAAAGCATATTAGACTAACTTGTGCAAGCATTTATTCAACCTGCAAAAGCTTAACTTTGCTTGTCCAGCACTCCTGGCACCAAGATAACTACCGGCATGATGACCGATTAGAAGGGGAAAAAAGGCTCGTTTTAATGTAAAAAAGTATGAACAAAACCCCACAAAAAGAAAGGCTATTAAGATAAACAATCATTAAGTAAAGTTTTAATACCATCAGAAGATTCAGAACTGCCCACTTTTATGTATCCATCAGGCAAGAACATTTACTAGAGATTTTCGTACCAGAGTGCTCTCTTCGAATATTGGTTTTGTATAACTGTCTCTGTGGCTCTTGTCATCCCATCATGTGCCCTAATATTTCAGAACTCACACCTTGGCGTGCAGTTTTATTTCCCTAAAATTCCTTTCAGATACAAACATTGCAAGTCTTCACAATTATCAATTCTTCTTAACTGGAATAATATCAAATAAGCTGTGTACTTGGTTCTGCTTGATTTGCTTCTTTTAGCTACTTCGGCTGATTTGTTATTGTGCATGCCCATATCTAATTCAAATGTGCCCTTGATCAATAGCATTGCATCCAACCTTAAAACAATTCCTTTGTAGTCACAACAACTTCAATAGTTCTTATCAGCAAGAGGGACCAAAATTTTTGTTTGAAGATTTATGCTTGCAGTTTTCTCATTCTACTGAAACGATTAATTCAACTTAACAATCCCATCCCATCACTTTCTCAGCAATCAAGTATTCTATGACAAACTATCCAATTTAACGGCATGCGTTACCATAACACCAATTTGCTGTTTAATTACCGAGAAATCAAAGGAAAGTAGGAGATACCTTCTCTTGATGGTATGAGCATGACAATCGCAATTCAAACGTTTTACTTGCCTTCTTGAGATAACCCACCAACAAATATGCCTCTGCCGCAAATTTGTTTTACTGGAACCCCAATTGGGAGCCTCTTAAATTTACCTACACTGCTTCCTATAGCAGCTTTATTAGCTTAAACAAGACAGTCGTTTAACAGCTTTAGCCCCTACATGACCAACATGGCCTTGATCTTGACAGCAAGATCGCCACCTTCTAGCCAAAAACCAGTGATTCTGCTTCATTTATCTGGAAGGCAACCAAAAGAGTGAAATTCTCTTTTTATTTGTGCAATTTGCAAGTGAGAAAAACTGCCGGTTCTTGGTTTTTCTTACAAGTTACAAGCCATTTAATGCGTTTCGATAGTCCCACATCGGCTAAAGAGACTATATAAGCGAGACGAGTCGCGTATATAAACGAAAGCTGAACCCTGAACAAGTCATACCTTTCTCGGCCTTTTGGCTAAGATCAAGTGTAGTATCTGTTCTTATCAGTTTAATATCTGATACGTGGGCCATTGGTCCACACGATATTAAATTAATTTTTTAAGGGGGAGAGTCCATAACGGTAGCTTGCTACCGGGGCTCTCAGGCATCGCTCATGCGTTGCACTATTGCACGAGCCTGGCGCGCCCCACCAATTCTAGTATAAACTTTCTCTCGTTCTCGACAGGAACTAAGGCATGACTCCTGCAATGGATAACAAACGTTTGGTTATCAGACCAAGGATTAGCCATGACAACTCCCTAGCTAGACCAAGGTTGGGTGCGTTGGTCAATCTTAAAACCAGTCCCTTTTAGTGGGCTGCCTGCAATGTTAAATATGATCCGTCTTGTTTCCTGTTCTTTCCTTTTCTTTGAGAACGAGAAAAATCAAACTTCTAAGACGAGCTTGTGACCCATTTTATAAAAAACTAAACGAGTTTCCATACGAGTATTGTATTGTAATTATATATATATATATATATATATATATATATATATATATATATATAAACATTAAAAATGATATGAGGTGAAAACACTGTTCTTAAAAACAGCAAACCACCTTGAATCCTTTTTTTTTCTTTTAGATCGTTTTCTTTTACTGGATCTTGGCATCTTTTTTTATTGGATCATTTTGTTTATTATCTAATAATTATAATTTAATTTTATAAAATTGACTTTGTAATCCATAAAAAAAGTGTTTGAATTATAAAAATAATAAACCATCTCAATTCTTTTTTTCATTAACATTCTTCTTCTTTTTTTTGCATCCATTTTTTATTCATTTTACTTCCCATTTAACATTTTTTTTTGTCCTTTTTTTTATTTGTATTTTTTTATTGAGTCATTTTGCTTTTAATTTAACAATTATGCTTTGATTTTATGAAATTTGCATTTAGTAAAGCATGAAATTTTGTTTTGAGTGTCAACAATGAACCAACTCAGTTTTTTTTCTTTCTCATTCACATCTTTTTTTAACTGGATCCCTTTTTCATTTACATCATTCTTTGTGTCAGTCCTTTTGCTTCTCATTTAATTATTGTAGTTTGATTTTATAAAATTAATACTAGGTAAATCATGAATAACTTGAGGTAATGTGAAATGAAAGAAATATAAAAATGTAATAGAAATGCTTTATTTGGTTCCGGTAATTATTCATAATGTTTTTTTTTTTGTCACTTGAGTTTTTTTATTTCTAATTTACTCCTTTTATATTAAGGGTTTGCTTAAGATTGTGGTAGCAGTAACGGTTTAAAATATTTTTTACTTAGAAATATATCAAAATAAAATTATTTTTAACATTAGCACATCAAAACAATCTAAAAATATAATTTTTTATTTATTTAAAGCAAAAATAATTTAAAATTTTTGGGAACGTGGTTCGCGTGTTCCCAAACACTTCCTAAGTTGACCTGAGATAGATTTTATTTTTGAAAGTTTTATATTTATCTTTTATGATATTAAAAATATTCCCATTCAATTATTAACAACAAGTATAATTTTAATTGAATGTATATATAAACCTTTTTAAGTATAATTAAAAATTTTCTTAGTGAGAAATCCATTAATAACCGTGAAACACCACAATTTTTTCTTTTTGTGTTGAGGAAAAAAAAAACTCTATCCCACAGCGTCAACACAAGGAATCAAACTAGCAAAGATGAAAACAATAAACTAAGGAATGCTAATAGCTTTTCATCATGGATGATTCTAGTGTGTGTGTGTGTGAGAAGATAGATTTAATTTAATAATAGGGTCAATTGCGCCAAAAAAACTGAAAAAAGGACCCAATTGTAAATGCAACTTCGACAAGCCCTTTTCCACTTCAATTTTTATTGAAGGCGGGAAAACAAAATAGCAAAATAACAAAAAACAAAAAACCAAACTCAAACAGGGAAACAAAGAAAGCGAAAAATGGAGAGAAAAAGCTCCAGCAAGGAGTTGCAGGATCTTCTGCAAGCCATCAAATCTTCAGATGTAAGCTAGCTCCTTCAATTTCTTTATTTCTTGCCTTCTTATTTTTTGTTGTTGTTTGGCTACCAAAATCGAAATTAGATCTCTCAAAAACAGCAACGAAATGATTCATCTCATTTATGATTTTGTGTATTTTGTAATCTGAGAGGTTTCGAATGCTAATAATACAGGTTGTTGAGAGCCGGATTGAACTGGTTAACAAGCTTCGGGATTTTGATTTCCTGGAGATATCGGATTTGGCTTCTCTTCTTGAATTCCTCACAGTATCCTCCATTTTACTTGTTTCTATTTTTTTTACTTTTTATTTATTCGGAAAAAGCATCACTGATGTAAAATAAAAAATTAGGGTTTGGGGATTGGTTTGGATTCCTATGATCTTGGATGCTTACGATAGATGTTCTGAATATCTTTGTTGTTAGATTTTATTATTATTATTATTATTATTTTGCCTTAACAAGAAGCTGGACATTTTGGGAGGACTTTACTTGCTTGGATATATCTCAATGCATGTTAAACAAGACTATTTTGAGCGTGGCTGCGAAATATGTAGATTCAGATGTGTCTGGATGTTCCGTACAGTTTCTTGCTCTTGGGACAAAGGTAGAGTTTCACTTTAGCTTGATTCTGTTTGTTGGTATTCTTGTTAGACATTCTGTTGAGTGGTATGTCTGTTCTTGACCTATTGAGACCGTGTGTGCATTAGGCAAGTGGGTGGTGTGGAAAACATCTGAAGATGACTGCGATGTCAACTGAAGAATCTCAAGAAGAACATTCAAATTTATTCTTTCAGGTATATACTGATCTCTGCAGCGCCATTGGGTGTAGATTGTTCTGTTTAGGATAGTATTCTTAGGTTTTTCTCCATGATTAGCATGTGGTTTCCCACTCTTGATCTGTGTTTTTTTTAGCAAAGAGGCTTCCTGGAACGAGCTGGATTGGAGCCAACATGACTTTGATGGTCTTTGTTTATTGTTATAGAAACTAAAATGACACTGGCAGTCTTTAATTGTATGTTTTCTGAACTTTTAGAAACCATTAGTGTGTTATTACTTAGTAAGGACAACTTTTGCAGAATATAATAATATTTGAATGCACTCAATCAGCTGCAGGCCTATGTAAATGTTAGTTTTCTCAATGCTTAACCATGCTATATCATTAGCTATACATTGAATGACAATCTTGCATATTAAGTTGTGCATATCCCCAATGGGAATTTGTAAAGAAGAAAGTCGTTCGCTATAATGTCTGTCTCCTTGCTAAAAGCTTTGGGAAAATTATTTAACTTGCATCAACCAACATCTTTTGAACTACTGGTTACCAAGATGAAAAAGGTCATGGACTTATCTTGGAGTTGCTGCAAAGCAGCCAACCATAGAAGTGCATATTTAGTATGTGAGAAAATTACTAATGCTAATCTGATGTGTCTAATAAGAAACTGGTCATAACTACTTCTTGAGTGATTCATATCGTTTTTATGTGCTTAATTTGTGCTGTATTAGTTAACTTTCCTTTTGTGCAATATATTTACAAGTTCTCCAATGATGAACATCCTCTCTTCTTGACAATAATATTGGGTTTTATGCTTTTGTAAAATATGGGCCTTTTGAGCTGAAATGTGATTTTTGTGATAAGATCCCAGTGATTATTATCATATATTTTCTGAATAACGAGTAGTAGCTTTTGGTTTTGTTTTTTGACGTCTTAAATTTATCTTTTGCAGCTTCTTTTGGATTTATTTAGTCTCTCCGCTGCCAGTATGGTTGCTTTGAAAAGACACCCTGTTTTTGTTGACAATGCATCAGCAGCTATTGTTGAGAAATTCATTTTGGAACAGCTAAATTTGATAAAAGACGTAGTATCAGAGATTAAGGTACCAGGTCTTTTTTTTTCTTCTGTGCTTTTACATCATCGAATTGCTTGTGACTTCGATCAGGCTGCTTGCTTGAAATACCTGTTGCCCATAACCTCATTAACAATTTTTACATGCAACAATTGTACTTGCGGTGAAAGTCAATGGTAGATTATCTGTTTTCAGGCTTATAGGAAATCATAATATTTAACATCTTCAACGATTCTGTCTTTTAGTGAAGATCTTTAGGGAAATCCTAAAACCGCGATCCAAATCAGTGAGTCCTTTTCATCTCCATCCCACTCTAATTTTTGCTTCTGAGTAAATTCCATCATGCATGGCCTTTGTGACATCCATAGCTGTCTACAACCATGAAACATAATTGTACTCTGAGCCTTCGAGGCATTTAATTACATCTTTACGACCATAATGATCATACCAAGGCTATCATCAGGTGGTCCATTTGAATTGCATTTTAGGTGAAATTTCGTTATCCTGTTTATGTTATTAATTCATTGCTTAGAGGATTTAGTTAGTATCTCTTTCTAAGAATATTCTGTTACCGTTCTCAAGCAGAGGATCAACTCCTTTGGTTCAGAAGCATTAAAGGCTGCACAGACTGTGATTGATACTGTAGTGAGACTATGCAAAGGATATTTTGATGCTGTGAATTGGGATCTTTGTGATGCAAGACCTGAGAAGGATGAAAACAATACAGATTCAGAGAGAGCCAATATAATGAATCATGTTACGAACATAACAAAATGTACAACAGAGAAATTGTGTGAACTAGGGATCCTTGCAGCAAATGATGGGGGGAGTCTGGTAACCATTCTCAATGTGTCATGGAAAGGTGTGATTACCTTGCTTCAGCAAGGCAAGAGGGTGTTAAGAGAGATGTTAAGCGTGCATGATATTATTCTAACCCTAATTTCACTGGTGAATGAACCTCTCAGGTGTGCAGCCGGGGCTTGGTCTTCTTTATTGAAGGAAACCATTTCTTTAACTGAAGCCAGGAGGACATTTCTTCCATCTAAGTTTTACCTTACCAACGCAGTGAAAATATCTTCCCTCTATCCATGCCAAGCATATTTGGTGTACAAGGAGGTGACCCTCTGTGTCATAATGATCTCATCCTTTAGAATTTTACTGAGCTATGAAAAACTTTTGAACACAGCTAGTGAAGTGTTGTCAGAACTTTTGGAGAAGACATCAATAGATTTGCTGAATTCTTTACTCAATTCAGCTGAAGTGAAACAAGAGCTCAAGTTTGAACTTCTGGACTGGTTGTTCAATGATGATTTCTGCTCAAATTCTATGCATGGAGATTCAAGTAGTTTTTATCACATGACTTCAATGGTTGAAATCTTTTCTGTGAGCTGTGAAACTATGTCTGAAGCAAGATTATTGTTGCTTGGCAGGATTGCATTGTTTCATAATTTACTAAGATATTCTATGGATCTTGAAGATGACATAAAGATCAAGATCACTAGAAAACTCAGATGGTTTCTGGATATGTTAGTTGTTGAAGATGTATACTCCTTCGTTCTTGATTTGCAGATTCCTGTGCCATATGGTTCAGGGAAAACACTGGAATTGATTTGGCAACCTATGTTTTCAGCTCTTTTGCATGCACTAAAAACCTTCATGATTGTGGTGTCTTCAAGTTTTGCCTGGGCAGAATTTGAGGCTTTCCTGCTTGAAAATCTTTTCCATCCACATTTTCTTTGCTGGGAGATTGTAATGGAACTTTGGTGCTTCTTAGTGCGTTATGCTGAAATGGACATGGTGAAAGGCATCATTTATAAACTTTGCTCATTAATGAAGCTACTGGAATCACCAGAATCAGTTCTTATTCCAGGTTCTCCTCTGAGGAAAGTGGCAAGGATAATCTGCTTGCTTGCTAAAAGTACACCACCTATGGCAGACCATGTTTACAGCTCTGTTGTTGGTGATGGAAGATCTCAATTGTCATCAGTTCTGTATGCAGCCTTGCTCTTGGAAGGGTTCCCTCTAAATTCACTATCAGATAACATCAGAAGTGCTGCAAAACAGAAGATCATTACTGACTACTTTGGCTTCATAGGGAGTTTTGATGACAAAGTGTTGACTACTTGTAGTTCTGGTGCATTTGGGATTCCAGTTCATGCTCTATCTGCTTCCTTGCAGGCACAGTGAGTAGCCAGTTTCTTTTATTTACATACAACATATAAGCTGTTCTGATAAAATGGAAAAGGAACTCTCTCAGTTACATTTTGCAATCCTGACCAAACTACGAAGCTTGTACATTGCCTCTAACATTTATAGCTCTCAAGTAGTTTTTCATATATAGGATTAAAATCAGAGCTTCACCATCCCCTTTTTGCTGCTGCAGCGCTTCTCTCACTCATATGTGATGATTGATTCCTTTTATTTTCAAACCATTTTATCTTATCCTTAGCGTACTCTTGCTAATGGTATCACCAAACTTTTCTGAATGATCCTCTAGTTTAAAATCGTAAATGCGTGAGAGAAACCCTAAACAGATTTATCCTCATACCTTTTTTTTTATTAGTTAAAATTATATGATGGAACTTTATGTTTTCTAGGCAGGTTAGCATATCTGATGTTGATGTGAAGACCCTGAAGTTTTTAGTTGCTATAATTCGTAACTTCAGAAACCCTGTCGAGAAAATAATGAAGGAACACTGTCATGGGCTTTTAAGTGAAATGTTGGGAATTGTTTCAAATATGAAGCATCTATACAAATCTGATGAGATGGAGGGAGTCCTATTGGAGCTTCAAAACCTGTTTGTCTCAGGGCCAGCAGCATCAAATACCCAATTGTATCAATCCAAACCATATCTTGCTCTTTTTATGGGAGGACTTGGAGACATGGAGATGAGAGAGAGTGATAATTGTGCAAAAAGCTCTGCTGTGTGGGAGTTGTATCACATGCTATTCAGGGAGCAGCATTGGGCACTTGTCCATCTTGCAATTGCAGCATTTGGATATTTTGCTGCTCGTACTACTTGCAATCAGCTATGGAGATTTGTGCCACAAAATGCATCGCTATCTTATGATCTGGTGTCAGGGAATGAAGCAAGCGAGGAGAGGTTTATGTCTGAGTTGAAGGCATTTCTGGATAAGGAAGCAGCTCTTCTTACCACTACACCTAGCATTGAGCAGCTTGAGTTGCTTGTGAAGGAAGGTATGATGCTGAAAGAAATGGTTCAGAAGATTTCAGGTATAGATGCTATGGAATGTCAAAGTATGGAGATTGATGTTGACAACGTATCAAACAAGAGAAGGAGACTCCCTGATGGAATCAGCAAGGGATTGGAATTACTCAAGAATGGTCTGAAGGTTATTGGTGATAGTATTTCTCAGTGGCAGGAAAATCACTGTGAATCCGCCGAACTTCCTGACAAGTTTTCGAGCCACCTTTCTCGCCTTGAAGATGTCGTTGCTCACTTGACAGGCTTGGCTGGTAACGGTTAAGTTCCATTTTCTAGCTCTCTAGTGGAAAATTGTCTACAGAGGACGAAGGACCAAATTACTGACTTCTAATTGTACAGGTACTGCAGGAATGAATGTAAATAAAAGAATTAAGTACTGAGCAGGTATGTTTATTTGCCTCCTCCTCTTATTTTTTATAGGACAAATTTAAATTTAACGTGCTGTGAAAATGGCATCACTTCTCCCTCTCCAGTATGCGTTTGAAAGAATTAACCCATGTAGCGGACCCATAATCACAGTAATTAGAAACTCCAAGTGCTATAAATTTAACACAAACGAGTATTAATTCTTAATTATAGATTTGTCATTGCAATCATGTTTGCTTGAGGAAACCTGATGGACAAGAAATGAAGACTTCTCTATTTAGTTTTTTTTTTTTTCCTAGAACTGGATTTTTTGGGTTCACTTTCTTATTATTTAGTTATTCCTTGATTAATTACTGGAGTTTTTTTTACATGCAATAAATATGTTGGCAGCTTATGCTTTCCCATATGCTTGGAATATAGGCTGTCAGTAAATGCAATGTTTAATCTGGCTCACTAAACCTGTTCAACAAGATCTTATGATTATAATGCCCAATCCTTTAGCGAATGGAAGTAAATTACATTTGGTTACTAAAGGATTAAAAGAACAGCTTATCTTTATCTTTATCTTTCTATATATATATATATATATATATATAAACAAGAATATAGTAATAAAATGGGCCGTTAGCCCATTGTTTTTCATATTCTTGTAAAATCAAAGAGAATCAATTTTGTCCTTAGCTAGTGGCCTAGCTCATCCTACAACACTAGGCATGCTTTCCTAGGTCAGTGGGCTTAGCTTAGCTTTTCCTTGTTTCAGCACTGGGTTTCTGTGTGTCAATCTAATGGATATTTATAGCGCATTAGCTTTTGCGAAGCCATGGGTTAATCTAGGGGCAGTGGCGAAGCCGGTTTATTTATTTGGATGAAAGGAGGCAAATCTGTTTTAACTTTAAGGGAAAAAGAACCCGAAAAAGCTTCCTCTCTCGCGCAAACACAAATGTGTTATTAATTTTTGACTTGTTATTTCAATTACAAGTCATATTTTATTCAAACAAAAAAAATAATATTTTTCTATACTGATTCTATTTCCAATTATACTTCTCAATTCAGTATAATTGAGTTGATTAATATATCAATCATGGATAATATATCTTTTTTTTTAACTTATGATTATTTTTAAAAAAATTAATTAATACCCTTTCCTCTTTTTTTTTTCTTTTTTCTTTTCATTATTTTTTATTTAAGTTTTAATTAATATCCCATATTTAGTTTACTTTTAAAAAAATAATATTTTTTTATAATTTCAAGATGCATCGAAGCTATTGTTGTAATTTATCTTTATATTTTTCCTACTTGTATTTTATATATATATAAATTATATTTACTCTTTGCTTGTACTAAAAAAGAATAGCTTTCTACTTTAGTATTTAATTAATGTTAAGGATGAGCATAAATAATATCTTTTTGTTTCTTAATTAAAAAAAAATCATGACACCAAAAAATACATCTACAATAACAACACTTTAAAAAAAAAAAAAGATTAATTTGAAATCCTATCTATAACACAGCACAAATTTCAGAAGTAAATTAGTAAGTCACAAGGCAAATTACATTTCATTTTAAGAATAGAGAAGGGCTAAACGACCGAGCTTATGAAATTTTTTAAACCGATACAAAATTAGAGCTCAGCTCGGAACCTTGACTCTGTATTTGCTGTGCTTAGGGCGGCGCAGCCTAGATTATATGTAATTTGCATTTTTTAATTGTATATTTTATATGTGAAGGAATAAATAGTACTAGGCCAAGGAACATATAGACATGTACCAACAAATAAATAAATGTTATTTAACCTTAAAACCAATCATTATCATGGTAACGCATACTTTTTTAAATTATAGAAAAGTCTATAGATACCAAAAAAATATGTATCAGAAAAGGGAAATAAATCTCTATTCTGATACGAAGAGATTTCATCGACAATTAATCAGGCTTTCCAAATACAGCTCATATATGCTTTAAAACTATACCAACGGTTTTCAACTTCAAATAGTAATCTCTTGAATCAGGAGGGAGGTGGATTGGAGTCAAGTCCTGCCCTTATAATCGATCTAACAAATCTATCTGCCAGCCTATACTCAGTCTTCGAGAGTTTCATCTCACAGGTCACAAAAATGAAGGTTCTCACTAACATTTTTCTTGTAGTTAGCCTGGCCATAGGCATCATTTTCATGTCAGTATATCAACCAGAATATTTCTACGGACTAGAGTACGATGTTCGTGTCATCAATGGGTTCAAGAACAACTCATCGCTGCCGCTGGTCATATGGTGTTCATCAAACAATGATGATCTCGGCGGACGTGCCCTCCAGGAAGGTGATGATTTCAGTTGGAGCTTGAAGACCAACTTCTGGGGCACTACTCATTTCCTGTGCACCATGAAGTGGGATGCAATGAGGAGGAGATTTGATGCCTTTAAGGTTCCAAGGGATCTTCATCGTTGCAGCCTTTTCAGGAAGTGCTCCTGGTCGGTGAGAGAGGATGGGTTCTATTTCAGCAATGATGAAGTGAACTGGAAGAAAGACTTCTCATGGTTATAATTATATATATGTTTTCATTTTCTGGGCAGCATGGCTTCTTTGCTGTTGCTAAAATCATTAATCATGTACTTTCGAGGGTTTGCAAATCTAATGATGCAATAGTTATCAGCATTTGGCAATATATATGTTAGCAATATTGCAGCAGGCCCCCCCCCCCCCCCCTGTATTTTGTTACATGTTCGGATATCCAAGAGATCGTCCCAGCTTGTAGTCATGTTTATTGCAGGAGATTATTATTAATTAATTAATAGAAGTTCTCAACTTTGTTTTTCAATAATTAAATTAGTGTTTGCCTGAGTAACAAGTTTTTCTTCGATCACTTGCACCCACGAGTTTTTCTTCTGTATGAAACACTTGGATTTTGTTTGGAACGTGTTTGAAATGTATTTTTTAAAAGTTTAATTTTTTAATGTTTTTGATTGTTATGATGTGTTAATATTATCAATATTTCCAAACATCTTTTTAATGTTTCTTTAGAATTAAGATATAAAGTGTTTTTTAAAATAATTTTTTATTTATGATATTATTACATTAGAATTATCATAAAACATTAAAAAATATCAATTTATTTTTAAAATAATTAAAAACATTAAAAAAAAACGCATAAATATAACACTCTCGTACAAACTGGAATGTTGTACCATTTCTCAAATCTGCCTGATTGAAATTGTGGTAGTGGTTACAGTTTAAAATGTTTTTTGCTTAGAAATACATTAAAATAATATATATTTTTTTATTTTTAAAAAATTATTTTTGAGATCATCGTATTAAAATAATTTAAAAATATAAAAATAAATAATTTTTATCAAAAAAAAATTAAAATTTTAAAAAATATAATTTAAACCTCATTTTCAAATCCAACTCCTCCGTCCAAACACAAGACAACAGCACTTCTACTGCAAAAGACAGTAACTGGACTAAATTGATATTTCATTTTATTAATAACCGCTACACTTGTAAATAAATATCAAGGATACCGGTGATGGAGTTTTTTTGTTTTTTCCCTCTCTGTCTCCTTTCATGGTACATAAAAGGAACTTATTGCAAAAGAAGGATACTGTTTTTCATTCAACAACCTGTAAAGAGCATACTGTGTAGAGAATAATGATATAAATAAAAGAATCTAATTTCAATTCGGATAAGTTCTTGTTTAGTTTAATTTTTAGAGAATTGTATGAAAAATAATAACTAGGAAATTTTTAATTATGTTACTGGTAAAAAAAAAATTTGAGCATAAAACTAAACAATTTAAAGATTATTAGCTATATTGGTTGAATTACTAGAATCAAGATTATAGAATGTATTCCAAACATGAACTAAACATATTTTAACATAAATTTACATAATAATTATACAGTCATAAAATCAAACTAAACCTTTTTTAAAAAACATATACCTTAACAAATTGTAAAAATAATATCTAAACTAGTTTGTTAAAAACACTTGTTCATCGAAGCACTTAAAATTTAAATTAGATGAAAATTTATTGTTAATGATTAATTTTTTATTCTTAAAATTTTATTTCTTGTTTCTTAGTGCAAACCAAAAACAGCAATTAGTCTCTCATGATTTCAACATCACTTCAATAAGATGCATCCTTAAACAAGATCCACAAATTCTATAAAATATATATCAAAATCTCTCAACAATATAACAAAACCTAAACCTTAGAGTAGATGAAAAAATCCAGGAAGAAAAAAGTAATTTGACAAAAAACCTAGGGGAGAAAAGTCTATAAAATCTAAGTGAAACACTTTTCCTTCAACCCACATTTCATAGTTGATTTTAGTGTAAAAATTAATTTATAATTAATTCTGATAATTATCAGAAATAATTTGCACTATTTATCAACCTTAAGTATATGGATTAAACAAAATTAACATGAAAGTTTATGGCTTTAAAATTTAACTTTTTTATTTAAATTAAAATTATTCAAGTTAAGGAAGAAAATTATTCATATTATTTATTCGTGAACTGCATAATTAAAATATCGGTTGGCAAAAAATAATTCTATATAAGTTTAAAAATTATTTTATGTTATAAAATATGTAATGAATACTTTTAAGATCAAATTAAATGTGAGGTCCACTCATATTTGGGCTAAAACCATATTGAATTTTGTAATTTACTATGAGTACTTTAACATATAATATCAACATGTTTAAAAATCAACTAAAGATGAGTGATAAATTGTTCTCAAATAATTTTTGGATAATAAAAGTTTCAAACTCAAAATAGTTTTGTGCACTGTATAGTGGCTTGATTAATGAAAAATACTTTTATTATTAAGTTCATATTTGATTAGTAATTTTTAGTCCCTGAAATGTAGATACATGAACAAATACATTAGCTATGATATGATAAAAATGAATATATTTATGAATTTTTATTAATTATGAATATTCATGGATCATGAGTAATTAATATTTTGATTCTAAAACCAGCCAGTAAGTAGAAATCTTCGGATGTCAGGAAAGACATTCCGAAATTTCTTGTGTTCTTGGTGGACTTTATATATAAAGAAATGTGGAAATTTCAATTACTAAAGAAAGAAAATAAGAGAAAATTAAAGCGGGACTTGATAACTTTCTATAGTTGCAAGTTTTTCGATATTATATATGCTCGCTCTACGCACAGAAGATATCTACTGCATGTATTTTGATAAATAATATCTTCACACTGTCGAAAGAAATTTGCTCTCTCTTAATACATCATGGCCGCTGACTGGATCCACTTTCTTCTCTTCTTCAACTTTGCACTCTGTGTTTTGAGTGCGAGACCAGTTGAAGACGAGGCCGAGCAGATTCTACCAACCGTTCAAATCATCAATTCTTTGCCACCGCACTCACCACCGCTGAGTGTCAGCTGTTCTTCCAAGAACATCAAACTTGGTGCGCGCTCATTTTCTGTGGGTGAAACCTACGAATTTAAAGTAAAGGGAAAGGATGTATATTCCTGCGCAGCTCAATGGCAACGATACTTTGAATCGTGGCAAGGTTTTGAACGACCTAGAGATGAGAATCATGGCGCTGTATATTGGTTGGTGAAGAAAGATGGGTTCTATCGTAGCTGGGATAAAGCCAGTTGGGTGCTGGAAGATCCATGGGAAACTGAGTGATTTCTTATGTTCGTGTTTGCTGTATTGTCGGAGAAAGTGCATTAATCTAGCACATTCAATTCTATCTAATAATAATAAAAATAATATCCAAGTAAAATTAGCGGTAACCGAACCCGAAATATTATTTACATATTTATATGATTATAAATAATAAAAAATAGTTCAAATTATTAAATATTAGGCTTTAACTTATATTTTAATTTAATCTATATGAATTTTTAGTTAATATTTATTAATTAAATTTTATTTATTGAGTTTGATTAAATTCTTACTAGTTATTTTATAATAAATTTATTGCTATTGCTACTTGTATTATTTGATGTAACCGCACTGCACTGTGCATAGTATTTCGAATTGATTTTGAATGCAAGATAGGAAAGCACTGTCATTATGGATTTGTTTTTTTAATATCGTGAATTTTTTTAACTAAGAAATGGAAAGATATGTTTGTGTTTAATATAATAAATTAAAAAATTGTATTACTTGATAAATTAATTTTGAATGATAAATACATATTATTTTCGTTCTTATAAATGCATAATACAAATATAACTCCTCAATTTTAAATTTAGCAGGAAAAGAAATTATGTATAAATTACAATAAAATAAACTTTTGGAGGTACTACCCGAAAAATTTATTGCTATTTAAAAAAATAGTTAAACTAAATAATCTAAAAAATTAGAGAGAGGATATTAATTAAAAATCAAATTAAAAAACAAAAGTAAAAAAAACATGGGTTGTTGGGCCTATAAGATGCCTTGATGTTTTTTTTCAGTATATCCAAAGATCAGAACCATGAGCCATCACTTTCATTGAACTACTATATCCAATAAAAATCAATTAGCGCTAAAATCAAGCTTTTTAATATTAAGGTCATTATATTATAAGACAATACTACAATTTCGGCGATAATATTATATGATTTACAGTATAAGATCTTGGGTACCCAAAAAACTTGGTATCATGATTCATTAGAATCTGCCATCTCTACCGATTTAATGTTAAGTATGTAAAACAAATTACATAACCTGTATATCTGGAAAATAAATTAATAAGAATCTACTCAATCTAGACATTAATCTCTTACTTTTTTTATATTTATTTTTAAATAAAAAATTATATATTTTTTTTTTTTTTTACTTTTGAGGTTTTAGTAAAATAGAAAAAACATAGTAAATATAGTTATTTTAGTCTCTACATTAAATAAATAAGGAGTGAATATTGAAAGGTTGGATAGATGGTTAAGAAGATATGCTTCCTCTTTTTTTTTTTTTTCTTTAGTTCAAACCTTGAGATTAGTATCTAGAGAAATTCTCTGAATATACTAGACTGAAATGGGAATTTGCCTTTGAAATTATTAGGGAAAAGACTTGAGGCTTATTTGTTTGACGAAAAATTGTTTATTGAAAACTATTTTTTATAGTTTTGAAATCCGGTCCAGCCTGACGGGTCAACCTAGGACTCAACTGACCCAGGGCTGGAATCGGGCCGGGTTGAAGAAAAAATAGGGTAAGAAAAAACCTGGTTGACTCGGCAAGACTCGGTAAAAAACTCAATTGCGACCCGATAACTTTTGTTTTTTTAACTAAAACGACGTCGTTTTGATTTTAAAAAAAATAAATTGGATTTCATCCTTTAGAATTTGATATTTATATTAACTTTGGTCCTTATTTTTATGATTGTTATTTGCTTTTATCTTATCGTTTTTTAATTGAAATTTTTTATTTATCAAATTTAGTCCTCATTCTTTTGATTGTTACTTATTCTATTTGAAATAATTTATGAAATTATAATTATTACTATTATTTTAATTTCATCATCTTTCAATTTTTTTATTTGTTAAATTTGAAAGCTATTATTTTGATTATTATTTATTTTATTTGAGATAATTTATAAAATTATATTTTTTTTCAATTTCATTCTCATTCAACTTTTAATTTATAATATTTGTTCCTCATTATTTTAATAAACTTCAAAAAAATAAAACATTAATAAGTAATTTTTCAGGTTATTTTTCATGACATAACTAAATATTGAAAAGTATTTTCCAACTTATTTTCCATGACACTACAAAACATCGAAAAATAATTCACTTTCTCGGAATTCACTTTTCAAAATAAAACTATTTTTCAGCAAACAAACGGGGTTTTAATAAACTTTCGAGAATATTCTTTCCTGCATAATAAAAAAGAAGTAATAAAAAGATGATGATAATAAAAAAAAAACGAAAAAAAATCAACCTTTCTTTTTATTAAAAAAAAAAGTTTCAAGAGTAGCCCAAGTAACCAGAGAAAACTAACTATATCCTATTTTAAATGCATGCTTGTAACTATATTAGAGATTGTGATTTGTACATGAAAAAAATAATAAATAAATAAAACAAGAAAAGCTATTTTTTATGGGTGAAGTTTATGCACACTTAAGTTATACTTAACCTCAACCCTAACTCTGACTGCATTTCCATACACGCAATATAGCTGAGGCACAAAAACCCGCCCAGAGCAAACTCCACAACGCAGGACCAGGATCATAATTGCATATGCCTACCTTAAGAGATAATTGGTGTCTTTGCAACCCACCTCCCCAACAATCCCTGGATATTTAATTGGTGTTTCTTCGTCCCTTAAGAGATTGCTCCACTTGTTCTTCGTTGGTGTTAGCCCGTTAGGTATAACTATTTAGACTGTCATCATGGAATCATGGTTACGGTCCCTTTATCCATGAACACTTGAGTGATTCGAACCGCATGCCGGGAAAGTTTTGTCTGGGAGAATTAATATTTAATTATATAGGAATTATGATTTCAAAACGGTACTTATCCTTTAATCAACATCATACAGAGCCGCATAAAAAGAAAAGGAAATGTCTCTTTCCTTCCTTGATTCCCTTTTCATGTTGGCTGTTTTATAAAAAGAAATGGCGGAACTCAGTCTTTGTATTCTCTTGGCTCACTTCAACAATGCAGAGTCAATTGATATTGCTTTTGGTTAATGTAATTTAAAAAAAGAAAGATACACAAGATATAGAAATATGTTTGATTAGAAAGACAAGAAATGGAAATAAAATAAATATATTTTATGATGATATTTGAATGGATTTCTACCTTTTTAAGAAGAAATAAAAGATACGAAAGAAACATATCTTCTTTATCTATATTTGTCCATCTCGATTTAATAACTAAATCTTTAGTTCAAAGTTCTTATAAAAAGGATTGCAGACTAATCAGGCAGAGCACCACTCCTAACAAAATGACTTCTTGGATCAACTTTCTTCTCTTCCTTGTTCTCCAACTTTGCTTTTTGAGTGCTGCAACAACAAATGAGCATGATGACCTTCCTTTACCAACTGTTCACGTTATCAATGCCTTGCCTAAAAGCTCAAAAGCAATGAATGTCAGCTGCTCATCCAACAATATTGATATCGGAGAGCAGTCACTTGTTAATGGTGAAGTCTACAAATGGAGGGCGTCACAGAGGAAGCTACACTACTGTGTAGCTATCTGGGAAAGATTTTTTGCATCCTGGCATGCATTTCAACCTCGAAGAGATGGGAATCATGAAACTCTGTATTGGATGGTGTAAGAAGATGGGTTCTTTATTAGCTGGGATAAAGCCAAGTGGGTGAGAAAATACAGATGGGAAACTGAGTGATTTTTAGTTTCTATTCTCGTACCGAATGCATTTATATCCATAGATTACTTATGTTATTGTCGTTGAATTTGTTTGGAAAACAAGCGTGTACGTACAATATTATGAATATAGTATTTGTATCAGAGAGTTTTGATTGTCAATGAGATAGCAGTTTGATAACAAATGGTTGTGTAGTTTTTAATTTCTTTTCTATTGATTAATAATTAATATCCATCGATTTAATGACTTGCCTGGTGACCCGGCAAACAAATTGATGGTTCACTGCAAGGACAAAGGCAAGGACCTCGGAGTCCAATATCTGTCTCAGAAACAACAGTTCCACCTTAAAAGAGACGAGAACAGATGCAGCAGAAAGCATTTCATGTGGCCTGTCAGGGAGGATGGGTTCTATTCTAGCAACGGGAACAGCAATTGGAATCGGGCGTATCAGTGTTAATGGAAGTTTTCCAGTTCAATAAACAATCATAAATAACAAGGAAGACATTATTGCAATAATATTGCTTGCTTGGTTGATTGTTATTTTCTTTTTCTTTCATGGTTGCCCATTTTTGCTGTGTTATTTTCCATCTTTTCCTGTAAATCTACAGAGAAACCAAGTGATAATATGATTGAATTCATAATCTCTTAATACCTATCAAGTAGCCATTACTATTTAAACTAAAAGTCCATTCAAATTACCCATTTCTCCATTGAAGTTGGTTTACCAAGTCCACCTCTTCAATCTGGCTACAGGCATGCCCATATAAGAAATTTGGAAAGCAATGTCTAAAGAATCGCTTCTCGCATCCATATATGAAGGGACATTTAGTAAGATTTCACCATAGCAACCAACACCATCAGAAAGTTACGTTAACCTCGTAAATTATAATCAGAGGAGATAGAGAGTAACAGTAGCTACAATTCAGACTTTACAGCTATATATAGCTTAAAAAATTAAAATTAATGACAGAAGAAATAACAGGAACTGTATCCAGTGAGTACTCATGAAACTTTATCACATCAAGATCTGTAAAATACATGTATGGGGGGGGGTTGGTACTTCTATCTGTACAAAAGGTCGAGCCTATACTGATTGCAAGACAAAATACAGATTTTGAGAGTAACATCAATTACCCTCATGAGCCATAACGGAAAAGGTAAGGATCTTTTCTTATAAAAAAATGTACATGATGTAATCACTTGCTGTTGCAAATCATATCAGGAAGAATCAGCACCAAAAAACCATCACAGTTAATAAAATCTGGGAAATGGTCACCTATTTTCGTGAAATATCATCTTTCCACGGAAAATCATAAGTCGAAGACAGAGTTAAATTACCTTCTCTCTCGTTAGACTCAATAAGCATCAACACAACTTCCCGCATCGATGGCCGATCAAAAGGTGACATACTCGTGCAAAGTAGAGCAATTTTCAATGCACTAATCATGTGAGCAACAGTGCTTTGGTCTTCAAGGTCCAATCGATCATCTAGTATCCCAGATGTCAATGAATGGTCCCGAACATAATGTCTCGCCCATGTCACAAGATCACCTCCTTGATCTAGTGGCTGTACAGGAGTTTTTCCAGTTAGCAACTCCAATAGAACAACTCCATAGCTATAAATGTCACATTTTTCAGTAACTTTCATTGTGTACGCATATTCTGCAGTGAATAAGAGGCAAGCCACGAATAAGTTAGAAGCTTATAATCTCTTCTCTAACATCCATTGAGTTTGACTATGCTAAGCAGATGGTGTGTGAATGTTAAGAACATATTATAACAGAAATGAAAGTTTTCTTCTCTTATAAACAAAGTTGATATCTACTACCTTTTTCATTTAGTTAAACTATATCAGCAGCAGAGAAATATCAAGAAAATAAATAACTTATACAACCTTAAAAAGAAATAAAACCATCATTAACAAAAGAAAAATAATTTTATTAAATCTGAATTGAGGAAGGGCTCACCAGGTGCAATATACCCATATGATCCTGCAATTGCTGACATGGATTTGGACTGGGGCATGTCAATCACTTTTGCCAAACCAAAATCACCAACATGGGCTTCAAAGTTATCATCTAGTAGAATATTATTTGACTTTATGTCACGGTGAATAATAATTGGTTTGCAGTCATGATGTAAATAAGCAAGACCTTCAGCAGCTCCAAGAGCAACCATGAATCGAGTTGACCATCCCAAGCTACAAGAGGGCCCATGAAGCAGTTCACCCAAGCTCCCCCTAGCCAAGTACTCATAAAGAAGCAGATTCGAACCTTCGTGATAGCAGAAGCCATAAAGTTTCACAATATTTCGGTGCCTAATCTTTCCGAGAGTCAGAATCTCAGCCTGAAAACTGTTCTCAATGCTACTCCCCTCCCTATCAGAAGCAAGCTTTTTCACAGCAATGGTTTTCCCAGAACGCATAACTGCCTTATAGACTGTTCCACAAGCTCCCCTTCCAACAGCATAACTGTCATGAAAATTGTTGGTGGCCTGAACCAGATCTTGGAAAGTGATTCCGTCCTTTAGAGGGAAGTAGATATTTGATTCTGGAGATGGATTCTCCTTATCATGTACCGAAGAGGCTGTCGCAGTGGGATGTCTCATGAAATATAGTATCACTATAATCAGAATGAGAGAAACACCACCAACAACAGCGGCAACAATTGTGATGATCCTACCTCGAGGAGCATCCATATTTTTCTGTGGAACAGAACCAGAAGATGTATCTCCACTGCAGTAGCCAAGAGGCCCACCACAAAGCCCTTTGTTTCCAAGAAAGCTGCTGATGGCCATGTTCTGAAATAGTGATACGGAAGGCAAAGGCCCAGTGAGCTCATTGTACGAAAAGTTGCATCCCAGTAAACTCGACAGATTTTCAAATGTTTTGGGAATCTCACCGGTCAAATGATTGTTATTGAGCAGGAGAAATTCCAGTAAATTAAGATTGCCAAGCTCTGGTGGTATGCTGCCAGTAAGGCTATTATAACTGAGATTCATTGCAATCTGCAAGCTTGAAAGCAAGCCCAATGAGGGAGGAATTCGACCAGAAAATGAGTTGCCACCCATCTGCAATTCAGTCAAATGGGAGAGATTTCCTAATGCCAGGGGTATATTCCCAGAAAATTTATTTTCTGAAAGCCTAAGAAGCTCCAATTGAAGAAGGGTTCCAAGCTCATCTGGTAAAGCATCAGAAAAACTGTTGTGGCTGAGATCAAGTCGTTGAAGCATCTTGCAGTTAACAACTTCGGGTGGAATCTTTCCGGTGAGCAAATTTGATGATGCATTAAAAATCACAAGTTGAGACAGATTACCTAATTCCTTTGGCAACTCTGAAGTAAAGTAATTGTTTGCAATATGAAGTCTTTGCAACCTTCGGCAGTTCCCAATCTCTGGTGGGAGTGGACCAGTAAACATATTCTGGTTCAGTTCAATAGCAGAAAGGTTCACCAATTTGCACAACTCTGAAGGAAAGCCACCTGTAAACTTATTTCCAACAAGACGAAGTTGCACCAATGTTTGGCAGTTCAGGACCCCAGTCGGGATATTTCCATAAAGCCTGTTAGAATCCAGATTCAGCAAAATCAGATTAGAATGACGGCAAAGATGAGGAGGTATTCTTCCAGTCAGATCATTATCTGAAAAATCAACCACCCAGAGTTGGCTATAAAGTCCAAGCCCCTGAGGAATGCCACCACTCAAAGAGTTGTTAAAAAGCTGTAACTGAAGCATTTCAGTCAAATATTGAAACCCAAAAGGAATAGGACCAGTGAGGTGATTAATTGAGAGGTCAAGCTTAGTCAGGTTCCTCAAGATACTAAGCTCATTTGGTATGACACCAGTAAGTTGGTTCTGGAAGAGGTACAAAAGTCGTAGACCCTTTATCTTACTGAACTCAGTTGGGATCTTGCCAGTCAAAAAATTCTCTGAGAGATCGATTTCTGTTGCCATTGAAAGATTCCCGATTTCTCTTGGAATAGTTCCATTCAATTCATTCCAATAGAGGTACAGCTTCTTCAGAAACTTCACGTTCCCAATTTCTATTGGTATTGGTCCAGCAAGGGCATTTGCATATAGAGCAAGTGTCTCAAGGTTTGTACAGTTCCCAAGCTCTTTTGGTAGTAACCCCGAGATCTGGTTCTCCCATAAAATCAATTCGGTTAAGTTCCCAAGCATCCCAAGCTCCTTTGGCAGCTCCCCTCCAATTTTATTTTGGGCAAGACCAAGCAATTTCAAGCTTTGACAACCACTTATTTCAGCAGGAATACTACCAGAAATTTGATTCTGCCCTGCACGGATTGTTTTCAAATTCTTAAGATTCCTTATTGAACGAGGCAACGGGCCAGTCAACTTGTTGGTATAAGCCACAAGCTCAACCAATGAAGACAATCTGCCAAACTCCTCTGGAAGTGAACCAGATATCTGGTTGTTGCATATATTCAAACGTTCAAGAAAAGACAATCTACCCAGTTCAGCAGGAATTTCCCCACTCAACTGGTTGTTATTTAAATAAAAGGATTGCAACAGGGAACAATTTCTGATCGCTTTAGGTATATCTCCGGTGATTTCATTGTAAGAAAGATCTAAATATCTTAGGTTGACCAAACCACCAATACCGGGGCTCAGTGTCCCAGAAAGATTCATTGAGCTCAAATGAAGAGACCGGACCACAGGCTCATAATCTGAAGTGCAACTCACGCCAGTCCAGCTGCATGGTGTCTGATCAGTGGACTTCCAATTCTGCAGATGATTGAACTCGTCATGGAGGGTATTCTTCAGCTCTAGGAGGTGATGCCCATCAGAATTCAACCCCTCTGTGGTAAATATCAATAGGAAGGTAACAAGCAAAATTCCAGCAAGCCCCAATTCAAATACTCCACTTGATCTGAAATATGCTGACATATTGGTATCCCTCCACCTTATTGAAATTTCAGAATAATACCATCATTTAAACACCTGCCCATCAGGGGATACTTTAGAAATTTGGATCACAATTGTGAATTGTCAAACAACCAAATCTATGACAAACATCAACCAAATAGTGGAACATTTAACAACTGGAAAAAGAATGGGAACTCTAAAACGATTGTGGTATTTTTTTTTTATAATGAGAAATTGTTTAACAAACCATTCTCCTGTTAAAAGGAACTCAACTGTAAGTATGATAGAGAAAAGTAATTACTACTAGAAAGAACACCAATCGTTTCAGTATTCAAAGAATTCAAGAGCTATGATACGTCACAAACTAAATATGAATTTGGTTTGTTGAATCTCTTAATGTGGAATTTTAGTTTGTAGGAATTTTTTGAGCCTGGAAATTCAATCACATACAATTCATAGAAATCCTAATCCCGGGACAAACATAGAAGCAACAGTACTCATTTAGAAGAAACAAGGCAACGACTCTAAATATAAGAAGCCAAATTACCAAAGAGAAAATTTCTACAGGAATTCACATATCAGACAACCAGAGACGCCAATTTAAGCAAGCAAATCAACACACAGAATAAGCTAACAATTGAAGAACGAGAGATATACCTGTTAAAGCCAGATAACCAATCACTCGTCAGAGAAGAGATAGTAAGGCAACAACTGCACCAGTTCCCCGTAACTCCTTGAGACCATAAGGCTAAAAAAACCATGGAATACATGAATCAATAGAGAAAACTGCAGCCAACCCAGTTCAGCTTTCAGCATAAATGGTGGGGATCTTAGGATCAAAAGGCCTAGGATTTTGTAGCAAGAAAGATATCTTTTTTTCTTCCTTCTCCCACTCTCTTTCTTATTTGCTTTTCAAAAAAAATAAACAAGCAAAAGGAAAAGGGAGAGATCTTTTATGGTTTTCTAATGAGATATTGAAACAAAAACAGTGAAAATTGTGTAGTCTTTATGTGAATTAAAAAGGGTCGGGCCCGAGCTACGAATTGAAGCTCTAATGGCTGACAAGGCAAGCCCTCATTTCATCTCTCTCTCTCTCTCTCTAACCTATACATGGATGCAAAGGTTGTGCCTTTCGCACTCACTCACTCTCTCTGTCAGTATATGTAAGTAATGGGTGAGTCTGCTTGGCGTTATCGTTAGCTTCTCTCTCTGGGGAAGGGAGTGGAGGTGGAGGTGGAGGTGGAGGTGGAGGTGGGCTTGGCTGGCTAGCTTCTCTCTCTTTTTTAGTGCCTTCAACTGTTACTGACTTTTTGTTAGGCAACAAAAGTTCAAAGTTTTCGTGTCCAAATCCAAAAAAAAAAGTGGACTTTTTCTTGACCAGGAGGGTAGATTGGTGCTGCAGGCTCCAAATTCCACATTCTAATTCGTAAAAACTGAAAAGGGAAATTGTGAAAACCCTGATTAGTAACCATTTTCGTAATACGATGGAAGATGTTTTCAAAAATAATCCGTAACTAAAAATATTTTAAAGTAATTTTTTAAATTTTTTTTCACATTTAATACTAGCATATTAAAATTATTAAAAAAATCTAAACATGTTAATTAAAAAAAAATTTATAAACAAAAACAGTTTGGAAAATATTTTAAAAAACAGGTCTTTCCACAATTTTTTATAATTCGATCTAAACTTGAGAAACAACAATCTTCTAAACGTGTAGTAGGAAGGATGGCAACTGAAAGCAACTTTGTCCATCCAACAATTCCAAATTAAAGCTTGGTAAAGAATTTTTTGCGCTTGAATGAATATTGGAGCTTGATAGAACAAGGGATCTCCACAGTAGCAGCAGGAGCAAAACTCAGAGAAGGACAAAGGAAGGTTATTGAAGACGCCAAACCAGAGGACTTGAAAGCTCAGAATTTTAGAGATGGTGCATTGTCCTACGCAGGAGCAAGTTGCTGATATAATGACTAAACCTTTAAAGCTTGCTATGTTCCTGAAAATATGCCATTTATTGGGTGATTGTTTGGATTCTGGAGTTAACTGACTATCAAAGCATTCAGTTTAATAAAGGATGTTAAAGTATTGGTTAATTTGTTACCAATTTCTTTTTTTTTCTTTTTTTTTATAACCCGAAGTGTCCGGGTTAGTTTACATATGCTATGATTAATTCTTGTATCCACTAAACATCCTGCAAGCTCAATAAACAAATAAGGTATCACGAAGATAACAGGCATATACAAAGAGGATTGAACTCGGGTGCAGAGAAAGGAAACAAATCCCTTGCTCCGTTGAGCCACGATCTGATATGCTATTTGCATTTATTATTGATAAGAAAGGTGATGTTTAGCTAGAACTATTCTCTAGTTATAAACTTTAGGATAGTTAAATATCAATCATTTTTAGTTTTGTTTTACACATATTTATTATCACCCTTGAATTTATTTTGATGATAAAGAAAAAAATTATTTCATTTTGGATGGAAACTTCATAAATGAAGGGATAAAAAGATATTTTAAAAAATTAATCTTGAAAATGGTAAATTAACCTTGAAAACTATATTCCACTCATTTTACCAGGCAAAAAGATAAAAAGATGATGGGTCATGAAAGACTTTAATAAATCTAATGGTGTTGACGAAGTATAAATTTATTTAATTAAACCTATTTGTTGAGAAGTAAATCCTTTGAGATTTTATATAAAAATATATTGAATTGATGACATTAAATTCAAGTATTATGCTCGAATTTGTGGGTGTAACAAATCTAGTATGTCTAGTGACAAAAATCTTTGAGCTCGATACTTTCAAGAAACATGCGTGAGGCCCACCTCATTCACCTAATAGCATATCATGCCTAATTATTAGGCTTGGCAACACCGGTTAGACCTAGGTGGTGTCTTACAATATTTGTCAAACCCAACAATATATGGAACTAGTGTTGACCACACCCAGTAACCGAACAGTACTAGACCTAAACAACCTTTGGGTCTAGTAATTATTAGACTTTCAATATGTCTAGGACTTGATACATTACCAAATCTAATTATAATTGAGTTTGACTATCGTGAGATGCAGCACGCCTTCACTAGAACATGTTATGCTGGATAAATTTTTTATTACCTAATCTCTGTCACTCTTTATCATTCTTGTATGTTTTTTCTTGATTAGGTATTTATTTGGAAAAACTTATAAAGGTGTACCTATAAAATCTTGGCCCATATTAGGTAATAAACGTTTGATAACTCTTATCCATAAAAATCCTCCAAGCAATTCTTCTTTAAAAAAAAATCAACTGGGCTGGTTTATAAATTATATTTTACAGTCAATAATCATGTCATAAAAAAAGAAAGGGCAAAAAAAAAAACACCCTCCAGAGTCCAGATATGCTTGTGAAAACTAAGATCATGCTCGTACATTAACTGGATTAAGATAGAGCACGTCATGAATGATGAGACTTGCGGGGCCCTCCAGAATTATACAAATGTCCCACCAAACGCTTGGTAAGGAGTGGGGACCCACAAAAATGGCCGAGACAGCTTCAGTAGCTGTCCATCCATCATGCCGTACATCCATATCAGACGATCCATTTTTGTGGGTTCTTGTCTGACAAGTAATCATGCAATCTAGAGAGGATAATCTGTGGGTCCTAAAATAAATCTATAAAAACACTGAATTGAAGCACATGCGATGCCATCCATCACTATGGATTTGCTTGTTGACTCCCAGGATTTTTCATTTTGTGTTCGGTTCTTCTCCACTGGCATGAACCCTAATCTGTTCCGGTAGGTCAACGACCTCTTGCGCGTTAGGAAGACAAGGAAAAAATGGCAGTCGTGGTTCTGGTGCAAAAATTCTACATGATCCGGCAGGATGAGCCTTCTTTCTTTGATTTTGCACGCTGATTAATCACTAGAAGTCGGTGTTGACCCGTGTTTTGAAGATATTCAGATATGATTCATTTATTTCTTAAGGTCTTATAACGTAATCCGTGAGACTAAAATATTTGATGATGTTTCGAATTTTATTATATGAAATATAAAGTAAGAAAGGTGTCATCTATTAGCAGAACTTGAATTAGTGGATGCTTAATCAGTATTAATTTTTTATTTTGTCCTTTTTGGTAAATAATTATTTCTTCTCTATCCAAATAATATTGGTTGCTTTTGCTTTTGAATTCATTTAAAAATGTGTTTATTTCAAGAAAAAATCAAGTTAATATATATTTTTTAAAATGTTTAATGATAATTTGAATTTCTTGGTGTTAAATATAAAAAATATTATTTTAATATATTTATAAATAAAAGATAATTACTAGTTTGAAATCAAATTCTCTTCCTGACTACCTTTAATGACATATTTTTCACTTTGATCTTGATTTGGTGTGCTTAGAAACGTAAAGGTAAATTCTAGATATTAATTATTTATGTTTGAACCGGAGAAGTAAGAGAAAAGAAGCAAGCCCTTTTTGGATGTATTTGTGACCATAGTGCAAATCATTTTTTTTAAAATTTTAATTTTTTTTTATTTAAAATAATTTTTTTATATTTTCAAATTATTTTGATGTATTAATGTTAAATTTTTTTAAAAAAAAAAACTTTATTTTAATCTATTTCTAAATAAAAAACATTTTAAACCATCACCACTATCACAATATCAAATTCATTTTTTTTCTCTCAAAACTGCTTCTAGGCTTGTAATTGGCGTGAGAGTTGTAATATTTCCGAATTAATTTCCATGTTGATCTAGTTATGAGGATTTCAGTTAATATAAAAAGAAAAATTAATAGCACTTGACTAATATATATTTTTGTTTTTATTGTTCATATATCCAAATTAAATTAATTTTCAATAAAACTAGATCTCTCACTAGTAATAATGTAACCTAGCTATTAATTATCTAAACGGCTTTGCTAAGGAGGTCCAGTGTTCTTTACGGATGTTCATCAATAATTAACGCACAATACTCTACTAATAAAATTATCCTACTGTGTGCAAAATTGAGAAAATGCGCATGCCACCATAATTGATCTCATGACCTTGCCCTAGCTAAGTTATTGCAGTGTAGATTGTAAATTATTTATGCCCTTTCCAGGATTTCACATCCCTAATATGGGTCATGGTCCATTTTAGACGGCAAATATTTTAGGGTCCATGTGAATAGATTATTTTTTAAAATATTTTTTATTTAAAAATATATTAAAATAATTTTTTTAATTTTTTTAAAAGTTTTTTATAACAAATAATTATCTCAAGATGGGTCCGGGTTAATGGTTTGCTTTACCCAAAAGCTTCCTCTCGGGTTTTATACAGATTGAACATCATTTCATGACAAAAACGAGGAAAAAAGAAGAGGATTCCTTTACGTCTTTTGAATTCATTGATTGTCTCTACACAAATAAATAATCATTTTCTATCTTTTCATTACACGTAATTAAGTCACTCCCTTTTAATCTTTTTTATTAGTATTATTATTTTAAATGTGCTGGACTTGGTTTTGTCCATTAAAAAACAACTTTGAACGATTCCTTTTGTTTTATTTTTATTTTTATTTTTCATTGAAAAGTTCATTGAGTTTTAAACTAGACAATAAAAAAGTTATTTATCATTATTATATAATAATAATTAAACTTGAATCATATCATTGGAATTATTCTTCTTGTTAAAAGTAGCTTTTGTCATGGGTATGTTTGGGAGTAAGCATCCTTTGTTTTTAAGTTTTTTTTAAAAATATATTTCCCACCCAATAAATTAATGTTTTTTATAATTTAATATGTTGATATTAAAAATAAAAAATTATTTAAATATATTTTTAAATAAAAAATACTTTTAAAAAATATTATGTAATATAATATCAAACACACACTATTTTTATAAATGTGTGTTTCTTTTGCTTTATTGTACAATAGTATTTCCAAATCAACTTTTACATAAAAATGCATTTTTTTTTAAGCATGAATCATACAAGTCTTTTTAAGAATGCAGAAGTCCGCGTTCCCAAATAAAAAACATCATCAAAATATAGATGTATTTCTTTAATGGACTGGGGTGAAGTACAATGAATAAGGTATAAATATGTATATAAATATTTGTAATAACACTTGTTTTTTAAAAATAGTTTTTACTTAAAAAAATTAAAATAATATTGTTGTTTTTTAATTTTTAACATTAATATATTAAAACGATTGAAAATCATAAACTTGACTCCACTGTCAACACGCGCAAAACTTCAGCAACCTCCGTCTTCATCTTCTTTTATTAATTTTTTTCTCTCTTTATCACCAAATCCTAGTTGGCATCACGATCAAAGCATCATGCATGTTACGCTCCCTCCCGTGAACCTTGATCCATTGAGAGGGATAAATACCATGAACCATGTTCTTAATAAATGGGTCTCTTACTTTATTTATTTTGGAGCATCGGTCTCTCGCGTCCTTTATGTTATAGAAAACTTTCAACTTGTGGCATGCTGTACTAGTCTTTTAGCTCGGGTGGCAGTTGACCGAGTTGAGCTAGCTGGATCAATATATTGATTGCTACAGTTCAATTATATATATATATATCAATGGTTATGGTTTAGGTATAGAAGTTAGTTTTTTATTTATAAAAAATGGCATATCTATAGAGGCAAGTCTTCTTATTTTATGCTGAAAAGTAGCAATAAGAAAATGCTATAAAAAATATCATGTGGTTTTGTCCATTTACACTTAAGTGATCAGGTCAATGCTACAGATGATGTACTATTATATTTTTAATTTTTTTTGAATTTTTTATGTTTTTGAATTGTTTTTATATATTATATTAAATTAAAAATTAAAAAATATATTATTTCTATATATCTTTTTTTTTTTTTTTAAATCAGTAGTTATTTACATACATTAACGAATGTCTTGCAACGTCATTAATTAGGTGCAATGATAATTCCGACCTGTCAATTTTCAAGAATTATACACCAGTTAACACACACACATACACACGCATGTATACGAACTCGATGACGATGACGATGGCTCGTGGGTGCTCCGCTCACCAGCATACGCATATAGCTCCTTTTTTTTCAATTACAGATCAAGTATATCAAGACCGGCTCCCTTTCGACGTCTACATTTATCAGGCCATAAAATTCTGCAGAACACCGGCGCCGGCCCAGGTGTTTATCATAATGAGGGAGAGTTTTTTCCATATGGCCATCAACATCGAATTCATTCGTAACGTCGAGTCTAAGTCTGGATACAGTTAGGTCGATATACTCATGTTTTCGTTTTGGATCTATCAGAGGAAAGTTTTCAGAAGGAAGCTGATGCTGCTTGCTTGTTTAATATGAGCCAAAATTGGATTTAATCTAACATTAATTCAAAGCTAATCCAAAGATACTATAATCATTTTTAAAAAACACCAATATTGTGCATGGATGCATTACACTGATGTCTCCTTCTAATTAACAACAGGGATGGTATTAGTTCGATAATTAAAACTCATAATACTCTAGGAATATCTCTATTTAGCACTGCAATACCTGCTTAAATTAATTAAGTTATATAAATAAACTGACAGTCACATATGATTTTAGTGATTTGAGAAAATGAAAACATATAAAAATCATTTCATATATATGTCAGTTTGTCAATGCATCTGAATTTAATTAGCTGATACGTTAAAAGATAGATTCTCCCAGAAGAACTGAATCTCTCAAGCCAGATTTCCATTCGAACTGATAAGTTTACAAGGATGTTTTTTGCTCCTAGTTTTTGTCTAAATTCAAACAGTAAATAATAATGTAAACACAACTAGTTACAATGTAGAATTATCTTGAATATATTTTCTTAAGATTTAGGATTCTCCCTTCTAATCTAACTCTTCGTAGGGTTTGGATTGTTTCTTCAGCAATTTTAGACATATTAAACATATTTGATTTGAAAGGTGGAGACCTAGATAAAATAAATTCACATTCAAGACAGTTTTTTAATTAATCTCTGTCATTTCAAAATAATTTTTTTTTAAAAAAGACGTTTTTTTTATCTGTCTTTTCTGTATTAAAATAATAACTAAACGTAACTTTAATATAAAATTCAATTTTACTTGTAATTAATTTTATCATTTAATGAGTCTGCATGAAGTCCACTACATGCACGTGATGGTTGTTGACACCGAGAACTCTTGGACGAACAAGAAGAAGAGCCAGCTCATATAATTAAGATTTACTCTTTATTATTTTATTACAAATCATCCTAAATCACCTAAGATTATACGCTTTGATTCTTGAACATTAAATCTAAAACTTGTTCTCCTCGCATGCTTAGATTTAACACTACACAACAATATTTCTTTTCTTACTTTAAATAATTTCATTGTTAATTGACGACGTCTGTACTCTCATTCACACAAATTTTCTTCAAAAATCACATATTGTCTTTCTGCAAAACCATCTTTTTAATTTATATCCTGGAATTAATTTATCAAGTTACTAATAAAATACATAGAATTTCCAACGAGCATTATACACTATATATCTACACAACAATCCCTTGAAGAAGGGGCCAAACAAGTGAAGCAGTGGGTAGGAGAAATGAAGGCTTGGGCTCAAGAGAAAAAATTGGTATTTCTAATATTTGTATTAATTTATATAAAATTTATTCATCGATATAACACACAAAAGATCCATGTCTAAGTTCCTTGTTAAAAAAAATTCAAATCCCAAATAAAAACCACTTTTCTTAATAATAGAAAAGAACTGTCTATTAAATAATTCAATGATAAAAGTTTTAGATTAAAAAATTTATTTAGATTTTAAATTTAAACTATGTGGTTGGCCAAACTATCAAGACAACAAGATTATGATTGTAAATTAGGCCCTTAACTTGTGGTTTGTGGGACTTTGCAACACATGTGAATTAGAAAAGGCCAAATGGATTAGGCCTAACTTATGAAGAAAAAGCCCGTAGTACATTTAATAAATAAAGATAGTTTTTTCTTGTATTTTGACACATGACCAAAAACAAAATTAATAGCAATAATAATATCTTTCCTTAGTATTTTTTACTAATATAATATTAGTAATTACTATATATATATCATAAAATTTCTTGTCTTGTAAAATGTATTGGGAGTCACTACTTTCATACAAAGTTAGGAAAAACATGTTAGGTATGGACCGTGGTACTATTGTTAGGTATGGTGTGACAGCTTTCAATTAATTATTCTTAATTTGTTAGGTCTTTGTTGGGTTAATTATAGTTTTCTCAATTAATTCTTGGTCAGAAAATCCTCGAGATATATTTTTCTAGTTTTTCCAGTTCTTTCTTTCTTGATTATTATTATTTTAATATATTTTTAAGCAAAATAATATTTTAAACTGTAAATATTATTACTATAATAAAATTATAAGATTATGGATTTGCACAGGAGAGCATACACTGCAAGATTGAATGCATTAGCACTTCCAATGATTGGATGCTTACAAGAGTGGAAAACTATAATAGTCATTTGTGCTGTCCATCACAATAAGCAAATTAATATATAATTACACAAGTTTATTAAAATTAATTTTATTTTTTTGAAAAAAATCGACTGGTAATAGTTATTAGAATGAAAAGTTGATGGTTGGATTACAGTTACCTAAAATATTTATTTGAAGACTGATAATTAAGTTATGATTACTGGTTTTTCATATGTCTATACCAAAACATTATACTAACCATTGGATTTGGGTGGGATTTAATTCCAGGTTTCAAATAAATCCAAAGCCAAGCACAGACCAATCTCGTTAACCCAAATAATAATAATAAAAAAACAAACAACAAAAAAGAGAGGGAAATCCCTTATCATATCAATCCAATTCCCCTCTTAATAACCTTTTAATTGAATTTTTTCAAACACTATCACCTTATAATAATTTAATATGAATATAATAGATATTAATTTGATCTGAATTGGATAAATAAATATTTTTTAGATAATTTGATAGATAATAAGTAAGATGAATATTGTTAAATATGATCTGAAATCTAAATAAATCCTAACATGAAATGTATATTTATATTATATAGATATATTTGTAAAATATTTAATTTTTTTTAATACAATAGAATATATAAATATCTCAAAATTAACATAAAACATATATATATAACTTTGAATAAACATATTAACTATTTTATTTTTAATTGTATGATAAATAATAAATAATAATATAGATATCCAAAACCCATTTGATAATTTAAAAATATCCAAAGTTTTATATAATAAATAATAATAGAATATAAATATTAAAAAAATCCTACCCTGGAATACCCATTTCAATCCCTGCCTCCAAACCTGCCTTTCTTTGCAACTGTGTCCGCAAGAATTGGTACTCTCTCATTTCCTCTCCTTATTATGGTCGTAGCTTTATAACCCTCCATCTCAATCATCAATCATCAGTGCAAGCACAGCCCATTTGCATTTTTCATCAATTATTGTACTGAATCCAATGGTCATTGGACTGTTCACTTTTTCTGTTGATCCCATGTTCAAATCTTGTGGATTTGAACTCATCTACCTCCATGAGAGAAATGGGTCGGCTATTGTTTTAGCCACCTTCGATGTTATGCTGTTGCCGATGAAGTTTCAAATTTGAAAACTCAGAGAGCTAAGAGAAGAGAAGACGAGAGTAAAAGAAAAGAGAGAGAGAAAAGAGAGGAAAAGGAAAAAAAGTAGAAAGGTTTTTATCTTTTACAATTGACTCCGTCTGGTCTGAATTGAATCTAATCATATCACTCAAAAGATTTAAAATCTAAACAGATCGAATAAGAACTCAAATTAAAATTTTCATCAGTTCAACCAGAAACTCGAGTCAATCTCCAAGTTTTGAATTTTCCGGATCTTGCCTTGCAGGGGTAGATCATGTCACGTTACAACTTGTGATGGGAATCGACACTAGAGATTGGACAGGAGCACAACACTATAGATGAACAGCGAACCCAACAAGAGTTCCTTGCTAACTTTGTTGAAAATTCATGGCGAAAGACCAGCATAAATAAATGGATGACAAGCACAGCGAAGGACAGGCCAACAAGGCTCCCATTTGTGGCGAATCATCCGATATTTGCTTTGTGAATTGCGACAGTTGTCTCCAATCAAATCAGAACTACTACCAACTTCTACAGGCAGCAGCATCCTCCCACGTTGAGGAAAAAGGTGAACACTTTATACTGACGTTGGTGTGTGTCAAAGGCAAACCCCGTCTGAAAAGGACCTGGCTTTCCTAGTTGGAAGGAAAGGAGCCCGAGTCACCTCACAAGGTCTGCATCTATGGCAGGAAGCTTTGTGAATGGAAAAGATTCCTTTGATCACTTCATGCAAAAGAGAAGGGGCTGTGTCTACGAGGCATACGTGCCTGGTCTAAACTACAAGACCCGGAACTTCTTTCTTCCTTTTGATGTGTATATTACTCAACAAAACAAAGGATTAACGAATAAATAACAAACCTTGTAGTGCTTTTTTCCCCTTCTTACAGGTTACCAGAGAAAGGTCCTGTTGATTTCCCTCCGACACCTTAGCTCTCACTGTGAATTTGTCAATGAAACTGATATCTGCAGAGCATGATGATAGCAAGATACCCTGTAATATAAAGGGATGAACTGATTGTTAAACCAAATGCAGTTGTCTTCATCAGTCTGATGAGTGGAGTTTTGGGGACGAGCCCATCTCATTATCAAACTCAATCCAACCTCTTCGGAATGGTTTGGTTGGAAATCCTCGGTGTCTTGGATTGGTTTAGGTCCAAAATTTTAGAATTGTCATTGATAGATAGATTCTAATTTCCAAGTAATAGTGTCATCAAAACCTTGCTCTTATGTTGTGTATTTCAGATGGAGTCTTCGACAAAAGTTTCTTTACCTCTGCGGTTTTCTGCGGTGGCTAGCTAGTGTCCATCATCAATCATTGTGTTAACCTTTTAGCACCAATTATTTTAGTCCTTTCTCACGATCACTACCCAAAACCAGCGCATTCATACAGTGCCCCCCATGTGGCATCGTCAATCCAACTACATGCCAAAGGTTCATTGTCCCCCCGTTAAATTATAGGTGCAGTCCCTCCCTTACCACACATGACGACATAAGTTAAGGAAGATTAGTGCTTAAGTCAAGTTCATTAATTAAACATTGACACTTAACTAGTCACCTTTGAGAGCAATTTGTTCGCTTAGTACTCTAAATCCAATATATTTTCAGCGACAAAATTGATGCACTCAATGCCATAACTACCGCAAACGTCTTAAACCAATCAAACCCATGTGAACATGCCCATTTGAATTATTGCCTTGCTAAAATCATTGAATCGGTGATTTTTATAACATTTCAAGTTGCCCTCATCTTTCACAAATTGTTAATCAAACAGGAATGGCAGATTTGATTGAACAATTGCCTTCATCACTTGTCAAAGGTTGGCCCAGATCACCCTTGCTTCTGCTCTCAAAAGAGACCATGGACCATCATCTGGCATTGCACATGCCATACCAAATATACTATTTATATAGATTTGAATCATCTTAATCAGGGAGGAAAAACAAGATTAGAGTTGTTTTCATTTTTATTTTGTTTTAATACTAAATCTAAATCTCATTCAATTATTCATCCTTGTCATGTTGGAAGCATATCCCAACCCAGTTTATATGCAATCTTAACAAGAAGAAGAAAAAAAGGCATCCGTCAGTCTGCAAAGTTCTTGTATCCTGCTGTTAAGCCCTTGTATGATGTGTCCAAGTCTTTAAATAGACTAACGCCTAACATTTCCAGCCTTAAATGGCCATCAGAGCCATTTACTTGCAAACAAAAACTCCAAAGCAACAGCTTTTTATCAGACCAGCAATGAGCTTACAACGCATAGAATGCTTTCCATAACCTAGAAATCATAATATAAAACCCCACGAAGGAGACAAGAACACGAACTAAAGCAGGGATCTGTTATTGCTTCTCCTCAACTGACATCTGAAACTATGATAGATTCAGGGATCTCCAACCGCCTGAAAAGCACATTCTGTGGAGCTACTTCTTATTTAACAGTTCTCTTAAACTGAAAATTTGGATACATGTGGCGATCTAAGTTAAGGAAAAAATTAAAAACATCTGAACCAAGAATTTCACAAGGAAGAACAAGACAACAAAATTTGCCATGTTGACAAACAAAACTTACAATAGACCTGTCTGTGTTTAGGAAATCCATGGAGGGTTTTCTCTAAGCAGCCAATTTGGATTGTGTAACAGCTCATAAAATTGCCCTCATCCACCAGAAATTAGTTAGTTCAAAGTGATCAAGCACAACCTCAACCAAAAATTATAACCAAAACCGACCCAGCACACCGAATTAACCCCAAGCCTCGTCATCTCCTATCCAAGCAATGGAACAAAGAATTAAGATACGAGAAAAACCAAATATAGCACTACCTTGCTTTCTATTTCTAAAACACAACCAAGCACACTAAAAGTCAAAATTCCCCTAGTAAATTTCCTTCAAAACAAAGCATCATCACTAATCACCTATGCCCATTACATCAAATCCCCTACTCCCTAACTATGCTAGTAGTAAAATGACTCCAAAAAAGAAAAGGAAAAAAGAAAAAAAAAAGTACTAATAACCACCACCCTACCCTTTATCCATTGGCTTCACAACAAGTGACCCCGTCATCTGCTTCTGCCTCCTCATCTCCACAACCTTCCGATGTGAATTCGAGTGCAATTTGCTCGAGAATGTCGGACTGTTCGCAGGCCGATACTCAGGCACCAACCTGCCAGACTTGTATCGCACCCCGCAAGCATTACACAACGTTTTAGGCCCGTCTGGACCTGCCCGCCATTGCGGGGTCTTTTCAACACCACAATGCTGACATTTTCTCCCCATTTTTGCTACTGACACAGCTGGTTTTCTCCTTGTAGAATTTTCCCGGCTCCACCAGCGCTCTTGCTCACGGATTTCTCGAGGGCGCCTGTTGTGACGCTTGCTGCGAGCCTTGACAGGAACGCGAAGGCTACAGTAACTCATAATAATGCTACTATTACTGCTATTCCCACTGATGCTAGTGCTGCTAGTGGTACTGTTATCAAGAACGGAGACTGGGCTGTGGTGCTTGGGAATGCTGCCTGGCTCCTCGGAGAGAATGCCGAAGCAGGTTTCCACTGCTGGGAAAGCATCTTTATTTGATAACCATTCCAGTTCTTCCTCTGCAAATTCCTGAGATAACAAAAAAGGGAACAATTGATCAGCAACTCAAAAGTCAAAACCTTCAATTTTTTTCTCAATGAGTCTGAGCTAACTCGAGGGTCAACACTCGAGAACTCAGAATAATGTTTGGACATAGTAGGGTCATCTAAAGGATGTCGGGGGCAGTAATGTCTTTTTAACATGAGCATGAAATCAAATCCTGCAAGTGACAAGGACAATTTATTGGGTCCAACTACACCCTTGTGAAAGACAGCTCACGACGATAAAGACTATACGTTCTTTGTTTTAAATGTCCAAAACACCCCCCTTGAAACTGTCGTCCTCTTTGGAGGGGTTGTGACCATGTGGTCAAAATTGTCCTTTGGAAAAATTAAAAAATTCAATTTGTACCGTTATTCAAGGCCATCCAATTTGACTCAGCTGAGTCACCATCATGCCGAGTCAGTTAAACTCGGCCGCTAACCCCGGACAGAGTCGCCGAGTCGGCGAACAACAGACGCTAAACCAGGCCGGGTCAGGCACAAAAAGGCCAAAAAAACACAGAGCCAAACCGAGTCAGGCCTAAAAGAGAGCAAATACCACCAAAGGCAGCGACTTCCGGACTTAAAAACCCATAAAAGGAACACCCAGATAAGAGACTTACAGGTAACACACCATGTTCCAAAACGTTGAAAGAAGCCGAGGCAAGGGCATTAGGGTTAAGGGAAGGAAGTCCCTTTCTGGGTTTTTTGTTGTTCTGGTGTTCTTCGTCATCATCTTCCTCTCCTACATCAGAACCGAAGTCCAAAAGGTCATCAACCATGAAACCAGCAGCCGTGTCTAGAGACTCCATTTCTTTGAAGAAGAAGAAGATAGCCACAAGGGTTGTTTATTTGTTGGTTTATTTTCTAGAGAGAGAGAGAGGTTTTGGTGTTTTGAAGGTAAGAGAGAGCATTTCACCTTTTTCTTTCGGCTATATTATCTCACGATGGACTCGAGGGTTTTTCCTCTTTCTCTTTTTTTTTCTTTCTTTTTTTAGTGGGAACGAGGGGGTGTGGATTTTTTTGGTATTTACTAATTCCATTATTAATATAAATTTAGTTGATTTTATAACGTCTAGTGGGTAGGGCAAGTATCCCATGTAATAGTGTTCATTCATGGGTGATAAATAAATTCTCCACGCCCGTTTTCTTCAACGGACCCTTTAAAAAGGAGCACTCCACTCCACCACTTCGCATAAAACGGCATGCTCCACTTTTTGTCTCGTGGATTTGTAGGTGTGATTGAGCTAATTTATACTTGGTGACACTAAATCAAACATCATGATTGGTGATTGGCATGATCTTTTGGATTTTCCTGGGTTTTCTTTTTATATGAATAGTAATTGAGAAAGATTTTAATCTTTAAACTTTCAAGGGGTTCTTGGGAATGTATTCTTAATGTAGTGAATTTATGTTTTGATTTTGATTTTTTTTTTTGTTTGGGCTATCTTGCGTGTATTTTAATTAATTTTACGGGTTTTAAAATTAACAATTATATAAGTTTTTAATAATTTTAGTTTACAGATTTTTATTTCTTATGTAGATAAAAATAAGAAATTATCTATTCAAGGTATGTTTAAATTCAATAATCATTATATTTTCAGCAAAGGAAAACAAAAGTAATGTCAACCGTGATCTAATGTCCCTTGCAATTTATGTTCTCTCTATGCTTGGTTGTAAATTAACTATTTTTGTATATTTAGTTTGATTGATAAATAAATTTTCTCCTTGTATTGTCATTTAGTATCTGAATTTTTTTTAAAATCATAAAAAGAAAATTTACTTCGATGGTGTCATTTTTTAACATGCACGATTTACTTAAGAAATAATAAGAGAGAATCGATATGCAAAAATTCCTCTGCAAACACTTTCATCAAGGAAAGAGTCATGGTTAATTTCTTAAGAAAAATATACTAATAGAATTAGTCCATGTATATATACATATATATATATAAGATTTAATTTCCATTAATAAAATAAATAGATAAAATATGCAATTATTTTAATGTCCATTGATAGTCAAAATAAAGGACCAAGCACACAAGCGAACAATTCATAGATCATTTGTTGTCATCACGATGATAAAGTTGGAAAGTACTATAATCTCCCTTAGGCCAGCATGACAACATTATTACCATCATCCTCCCTGTATTTTCCAGAATTTTAATGCTTTCCATATTCGATTTTCAACGCGGTCATGAGCGCAAATAAGGTAAAGCAGGAGGGCGTTATGGTAATAAAAGATACGTTACGAAGAGATAAAATAGATACGATTTGTATTCAGTGGTAGTAGAAGAAAAATAAGGGGCGGGCCGCTTACGCAACGGGCAGCCCTTAAAACGGAACGGTCAACACAATGCGTGAAATGCATCCCTCCCAATAAGGTCCACCACCCACGTCACCGGACCAATAGCATACTGACACGTAGATACGGGGAAATCCCCCAAGCTTTTGACCTCCCTGACACCGCACGTGGCGGCGATGATCTTGTGAGACCCGCACCAATCACCGGTATTTTAACCAGGTACCAGTAGTTGAATGGGGTGACTGATCTAATTATAAAATAGCGTAGAAATTAAAAAAAAAAAAGTATTTCAGATTAAGTGTAATTGGTCCAATTTTGTGCCCTTTGATTGATTTATTTTTTTGGGGACCCTTCTGCATGTGCATAGAGGGGGTCCACCAACTGCACGTTACCCCTCTGGGATGATGGCTGGTGGGTAAGGGAGTAGTAGGGGGTGCCGGGTGCGTTGTCTTCTTCTTTCATGAACGTGAGAGTCACGTGCTATTGATGAGAATTATTGTAAAGCGATACCAAAAAGATTCAATGAATTGCCTCTCTCTCTCTCTCTCTCTCTCTCGTGTGTGTGTGTTTAGAATAAGAAAACTGAGAATATTAATGATCTTAGTCTAATGATCTTTGCATGGTTAGGTTAGGTATTCTACGAACGTAGATCATCAGCTAGCATAGAATTATTAAAAGAATAATATAAATTATGTTTCGGTCTATTTAATAAATTAAAATTTTGAACTCTAAATTTCTAGATTTTATTTACCTCTTTTTTAAAAAAAAATTACACGATATTAGAGTTTTATTTATTAAACAATGATAAATTTTAAATTTTACAACATTTATTTTATTTAATAAGATTAAACATAAAATAATATGAATTTATATTTATTTTAATCTTAAATAAATTTTACGACATGTTAAAAATAATATTATTTTTAAATTTTATTGAATAATTTAAAATTTTAAATTGAGATGATTTGACAAACTTTATAAAAAATAAATTTTATTGATTTGATATTAGAAATTATTATGTGAAACTAATTCAATTTGATGAAATTATAGACGAAGTTAATTAAAGTCTAACATTTCATTAAATTTGTTTTTTTCATTTTGACGATGAACATGTTATTAATTATTTTATTTCGTGACTATGATTGAGTATAAAACGTGAAAAGATTCATATTTTAATATACAATCCATTAAATTGATAACCTATATAAACTTGATTATCTGTGATAACTTTACTAGTTAGTCATAATCTTATATATAGAATTAGACTTATCCAGTAATTTTTATATATATATTACCTGTTTTGAAGTATGGTTGTGGTTATATTTTAAAATATTTTTTATTTTGAAATATATTAAAATATTATATTTTTATTTTTTAATAATTATTTTTAATACCAGTGCATTAAAATAATCTAAAAAAATTAAAAAAATTAATTTAAAATAAAAAAAAATATATTTTAAAAAATTTAAAATAAAAAAAATATTTTTTTTAAAATATAAAAATAAACAGCACTATAATCAATAACAAGCACAAAAAGATCCCGTCAATGATTATGATCTCTTTTAAAAAAACGTTTTGCCACCAAATGACACTTGTTTGTTGACTATTGTTTTTTATTTAAAGAAAAGAAATATCTCGTGTATAGCTCGATATTAAAATCTTTTTTCCAACAATTTTAATAATATATATATTCTCCACTCAAACACAACGCATCGAGAAAAACAACAAATATCTTTGAATGTTAGGCGTAAAATCTAAATCTAAAAAAATCAAGGAATTAGGCAAGCTTTATTAATCACTGTCACCGAGACTAATCTCGTTAACTTTCATGCCTCGAAACCAAGATCATCCTGTAAGAAGGCATTAGATTGATAGCTGAAAAAACAACCCAGAAATCAAGATGGTAGGTCCATCTCGGCCTACCTCCATAACTGCTAGCATACAGCCAAATGGACCTGGACACCACACACAAGGCAAAAGATCTATAATTGTCGAGGCCCAGGCACCATTTTCCTAAATTCCTCCTCCTCCTTCACATTGTAACGACACCGTACTATGCTACAAGTTAAAATAAACAATACATGTTTTTTTTTAATATAGAAATTAATTGAAAAAACTATCCAAAAAAATATATTTATTTCATATCCTTATCTCTATCTCCCTAGCCAAATAAGTTTTTATTATTTTTATTAGTCCGTTTAGAAATGCGGTTGAATTCATGTTTTTTTAAATTTTAAATTTAATTTTTAAATTGTTTTGATATATTAATTTAAAAAAAATAAAAAAATTTATCATAATATATTTTTAAATAAAAAGCATTTTAAACTATAACTGTTACAAAAATCTTAAACAGATTCTATATGGATCTTTCATGTTCCAAAACAGTAAATGTTATCGAAATGAATTGATTGAATTTCTCAACTATAGGTTATTGATTGAGTCTCTTGACTCTTGATGTTATCGTTTGGATCTTCACCTGTCTTCCTCTCCCCCAATCGGATCCCTGTGTTAAAATGATTGAAGAGAACATTACACAGTGCACGTGTTACTCACATGTTTCCTGGCGAACTCTAATTTCTCCGAGCCTATCGTGATAAAATATGATATAGATCCATAATAGACGAAGCCCAGTCACGTGCGACTTGATTTATGATTTTCGTGCTAAGAAATTAATTAGTAATATATTATTAATTATTTATTGGAACTCACTTAAAAAAAATATAATTTAAAAAGATAAATTTTAAGTAAAAATATTTTAATCATCACAAGACTTTCCTGTCTTCGTCATCCCGTATTCAAATTCAATTTTTTATCTTTGAGTTTGAGTATTATATCAAACCAGTTAAAATAATTTATTTTTTTAAAACACAACCACTTTAATGTAAAAAAATGAGCTTTTAAGATTATTTTTTTTAAAATATTTTGATCCAAATTCATATACGAACAGGAGGGAAAAACTCACATTATACTTGATCTAACTGTCCACAATTTAAATTCATTATAGTCAACATATTTTATACAAATTAAAATTAATCAAAATTAAATTAGAGAATGGGCCTTCTTCAAATGAGCTAGAACCAGAAAAGACTGGACAAGAAGGCCCATGACTTTTAAACTCCTTAACATTTATCCTTTCAAGAAAAAGAACAGAGAAGGGTCAAGAGAGAAAAAGCCCGGATATCGAACGTCGTCGTTCCTGATAATAGTAGCTTTTTATCTTATTGTACACGTGGCAGCCAGCAGCAACTCCACAGAGAAACGAAATAAGCAGACCACACTGATTACACCGATAGAAGGAAAAGAAGTAGTTTCCCATTTGTAAATCAACCAGTCTTCATTCAAGAAGCAGTGAGTAGTTCGTTCAAGACTATAGGAGCTGAAATGAATTTGTGAAATGGTTTTTTGAAGTGAAAGGCGTAAAAGATGAAGGGGCTGACTCTTCCAAAAACACCGCTAATTTCAAGTAGCAGCAGCAGCAGCAGCAGCAGCAGCAGCAGCGCAAGGCCTCCATTACTGCCTCTGGTTCCATGTTTTGCTGGGATTTCTAGAAAAGCCATTTCATCTTCATGTAAGTTCTTTTGTTTTGTTCACTTTGATTTCTTTTTGTGTTAAAAAGAAATATTCTTTGTCCAGAGGAAATGATAAAGCTACTTACTTGACTGGTATTTCATTTCCTTTTCATCTGTACGTTGAATTTCGTCTGCTTGCTGTGCTAAATGGTTAAGTTAGTATAGGTGGGAGACCGACCTCAGAGTGAAATTTGAGTTGAGCTTATCTGGGTTCAGAAACAAAAATTAGCTTAGATCGAGTCATGTTTTTGTTAGGATGAGGTGGAGAATTTGAGCTTATTTTGAGGATACTGGTTTATTCTGTTGTTATTATTGTTGTTTGTTTTTTTCTTCTTGCTGGGATTAAAAGGTGGAAGTATATATGGTGGAGCATAAAGGGTGTGGAGTTGCAATTGCCATCGATCATGATTTGACGGTTTTGTTCAAGTGAATGGATGAAAAAAAATGTAATGAGTCCAAATAGAGTGAGGGGCATTTTTTTTGTTGTCAGAATATGGTGCTCGTTCTAGCACAACACCAGCAGTAATCGCTTTTACAATCAATGTTTGAAAATCATTCCTGGGATTCTAGTAGGACTTCTTCTTGGTTAAAGTTTAGATAGACACCATGCACTATAAAGTATAAACCTTAAATTTCCATGGCTGATTGATTGGATGGTGGATGTCTTTTTAGGGATCACAGATGTGATTTCTTTTACTATTGTATTCTGTTTAGTTAGTTTAGACGAGTGTTCGTTGTATTCTAGCATTCCAGATAAAATAAATGGGTTTTGGGTGAATGGAAAACTAATAAATTTTGGATGCTAAAATGATGAAATAGAAAAAAAGAACAACATTTAAACTATTGCGTGGCATTTGGATGGTTTGTCTTTGGAGAGTAGTTACCATGCAGGGTAGCTGTACTGATCAGTTTGGGTATTGTTTAGGGATGTATTTGTAAATATATTGAACTAGGATATCTGCTGGAAATTCATTATGAGCCCAACAATTTAGTGGCTTAAATCTATACACTTCCCTTTTCTTCCCATCTTAATTAAGCATTATGGAGACTAGAGAGGGCCTGAGCACAGAGGTATACCTAGTAACTTGGCCTGATGTGATCCTTAATTCTTTATTAAACCCTATTATAACATGAATGCGCTGCAATGTTTTGTCTCCTGTGCATGGTGTGTGTCAAAGAACCAATTCAACCCAATAACTTAAGCTTTTAAGTGAGGTCCCAGGATATAATTTATATTATTCTCTAACACACCCCCTCAAGTGAAAGTTTTTTGGGCTTGAAACTTGCATAGGTCCACTTTATCTTATGCTTAATGTTTATCAAATAAATGGAGATGGTGAGATTCGAACTCGTGACCGCTTGGTCATCAAGGCTCTGATACCATGTCAAAGAACCATCTCAACCTAACAGCTTAAGCTTTTAGGTGAGGTCTTAGGATATGATTTATATTATTCTCTAACAGTGTGCCAAGTGTGCCATCAAGTAAGACTTTCCAACTTCAGCAGTCGGGCTGAAATAAAATTCAGGTATAATTATGGAGGCTATCGAGTGTCACCCCTTTGGGTTCTAAAGTAGTTCATGGATAGACTTTCTTTGTTGATATTTGTACTACTAAAAAATGACATGCATCTAGCAACTATATTTTTATAGTTGTTGATGCTTAACGAAGACATAAAGAAAAGGGAAGTACATAGATTTAATAATAAGATGCCTATAGTAAATATATTTATGTTCTGTGTATTTACATCATGTCTATTGTCAGTGGTCGTGGTGTTCAATTAGTGGGTAACATGTTCTTTAATAGTAAGATGCAGAGAGATCTCAAAGTTGAACAGATTCGACACATTTAGAGCACAAGCATCCAATGTTACTATAGGATCTGGGGGCTACGAAGGTGAGGAGGAACAGGACAACAAGAAAAGTTTTGGCGGCGGTCCACCTGGTGACAACTTACCTGAAATGTAAGTGATATGAAATACTGACTCTTATAAAACTACAATGTGGTAAACATTTGTGTCGTTTAAGCCTTTATGATGCACTATAATTCCTCTCTTTGATTCATCAAGTTCTATGGCACTGTGAGCTTCAAATAGACATGTATGGTGTGCGATTTCATATTTAGCAACATTTGTATGCATAATTGGAAGAAAAATCCTCATGTGTTTTTATTACTTTGTTACTCTTTCAGAAAGTGGAGCTGGCAACCCTTTTCAGTTGAAGAATTTATCTAAATCTTATTTAAGTAGCTTTTCTTTCTGTACTATGATTCCAACCCCTCTTTCCCATTCGTTGGGAGCTAGAAGCAGCCTTTCACTGTCAGAATTATGAAAAAAAGATTTCTGCACCTCCTCTATTATCCTTTATGAAAATTACATGATGTGGACATCAATAAGGAATTATATCTTTTTGGGGAAGACTACTTCGCTGTTTTGAGTATTCATTTGATTTCAAACCCAAACTTGTTTTTGGTCCAATAACCCTCAACATTGAAAAGACTTTTTCTAAATTTGTTTAACATTGACGATCTTAAACATCTAATCAGTACACCTGAACTCTAAATTGCCTGAGGCCTAGGATGGACAACGTTTAAGTCAGATGTCACTCATATTTGTTTCGTATTTGCAGTATAAAACCACCCAGCAAAATTCCTTATCCTCTATCTATAGCTATTGTGCTACTTGGATGTGCTTTGGTATTTTCACTTATTGCTTTTGTGAGAGGTGGACCTTCATCAATTTTAGCAGCAATCGCAAAGTCAGGATTAGCTGCTGCATTCACATTAATATTTGTTTCTGAAATCGGGGACAAGGTAACCAGTTTACAGTTTTAACCTTTTTCTTGAATTTCCATCTGCTTCTATGTCCTTGAAACTTTGTATGATATTGTTCTTTGATTTACTCAGTTCAGTTCTTATCTCCTTTATTGAAGTTCTGCATGCAACGCCTAGACAGCTTGACATTTTTCAATGTATCCATCTAACCTTTTGCTCTTAGCAGAAGTTTGTCAAAGAAGGTTCTTTCTTATTCAAATCTTTCTCTAAAGGAAGTAAGGAGAAGAAATACAAGAAAAAAAAATGTAGAGAACATGGAGGGTATAACAACTTCCCTGGGAAATGAAAACATGAAGTATGACCTAAAGCATACAATTCAATTGCTCAAATTTCTTGTCAACTGAAGAAAATTAATTACATTTTTTTTTTTTAATATACTGATGGCTTCAGTTGCTCACTTGTACATGATTTTTGCTGACCAAATAACAACCACTACTATCTCAAGACTTTTTCCTCCATTATCTGCTCTTCTAACATTTGAGGAAAACATCTTACTACTGTTTATAATTCATTTGAGAATAAGTCAGCTATTTTGTGATTTTCACCACAAAATTAAAGTAACCAAACTTTTGGAGCTTCCCAAACTATAGATAGAGGAAATAATTTTTTATCATATCAGTTTTCCAAAATTAAGGGCAAAGGAAAGCCAGCCGCAATTTGGTTGCAACTGCAGGCAAACTTGAACAAATGATAAATAAAGCGTAAATGCTGGATGCTTTTTGGCAGTCAGGGCTGCTTTTAAAATTGTGTAACAAATCTGTGCAACAATTACATTTGAATTCTCAAAAAAAAAAAAAAAAAAAAATTGAAACTGATTGCCCAAAAATAAAAGAAGATACTTCACCCTTTGTTGAAATAATTGATGTTTAACCTTGCGCTTTTTCATGTTTGTGGCACTCCAAGCTTCCATGCCCTTTTGCATTTTCTGCATTCCAGCGGCCAGGCGTGATAACTGTTATTCATGATGACCTCATTGGCTCCTGCTGGTGAGATAGATTTATTGGACTTGATCTTCTAGTCTCCTTGAGTAAACAGTACAACAGAAATATCCAGATACTGACAGGAAGTGTGAATATGTTTGCTCTTAACTTGTTCTTTCTTTGCTCTCAGTGTTTTTTTATGGCTTCACACATAACAAATGAATGGTGGAAATCTTATTCTAAGGGAACCTTTTGTTTTTCTAATTTAATTGAGGGCATCATTCAAACATAAGCAGAATGGTGATCGGGAATAGCACAAACTGATGAGAAAGATTCATTTAGCTAATGTGTGAAAAATAAAGGCAGTACAGCCTAGGGTTGGGTCCGATTGGGATATGTTTTACACATTTGAGGATTTCGTTTCTTACATGTGAACCCATTTGCTTGCTGCAGTCGACTATTAGTTGCAAACAGAATGAAATTTTTGAAAGATCAATAGTCATCACTCAGTATGGTTACCACATTCTATCTTACTTGTACCTCCAATTTCTGGAGCCTGAAATTAACTTTCTCTTGTATTGACAGACATTTTTTATTGCTGCACTCTTGGCCATGCAATATGAGAAAGGACTGGTATGTTTCTCACAAGCTTTCACCCCATTCTTACTTCAGCATTGCTTACTATTGAGTTATTAAACTTATTGATTATGTCATGTTCTTCAATGTTTGTTCTGATTCAATTTTCTTAAAGGAGGTCATAAATATGACAGTTTTATTCCCTAGGCCCGAATAAAAATCTGAAAACCCTGAGAAGTTGTCAACTTACTCCCAAAAAAAGAAGACAAATGTGATAGTAATAAGTGGCACTGATTGTCATTGCCATTCATTTCTAATCAGAAAATACTAGTGGTCACCCCTCCTTGAATTGCAGAAAGGTGACTGAAGAACTCATTTATTATATATTTGACTTAGTACGTCACTGTTGTCACCAGAAAGCTTCTCATGGATGTGTTTTTGTGAGGCAGGGTGCAAAGGGACTGATTAAAAGCAATGAAATAGATCAATCCTAAACATATCTGAAACGATCACATTATAGTTTTTTTGTTCAATCTAGTTATCTTTCAGTATCTTTTGGATTGGAGATCAGAGTCTTGTTGTTTATCTGTTGCCTTAGTTTTGCTATGAATAAACACCATAATATTGAGTGTATTTCTATACAATTTCAACATGAAATGATGAATCTGAAGCACTTAGCAACCATCATTAAGTTAAGATTGGTGGTTGTTTATTGCAGATGTGTATTATAGTATCTAGATATGATGATCTCATATCAATTAACACTTACTTTTTTGGCTAAATTTTTCTTTCAATGCCTTGAATCATTTACCAGGTTCTTCTGGGGTCAATGGGTGCTCTTTCACTTATGACAATCTTGTCAGTTGTAATTGGAAGAATCTTTCATTCAGTACCTGCTCAGTTCCAAACAAGTAAGCTGTAGTCTTGGTAACTGTCAACCAACTGACTTGCTTGTGTTCTTTATTAATGACTTTAGTGAAATAGAAACATCTCTTATCTTGTTAGCTTGTTAACAGCCCTGCCAATCGGAGAATATGCAGCAGTAACACTTCTCATGTTCTTCGGGCTAAAATCAATAAAAGATGCATGGGATCTTCCAACAAATGATGTTAAGACTGGCAACGAAAGCAGTCCGGAACTTGATGAATACTCGGAAGCTGAGAAGCTTGTGAAGGTAATCTTGTAACCTGGAAGCCTGAGCTTTTGGGGAATATATTCAGTTCATTCTTTCTGAGCGAGTTGCAAAAGGAAAATGAATGGCGTATACTTGTCTGATGATTTTAGGAGACTTTGTTTTGTGTTGGAATTTGTTTCATTGGGTGTTTCCCAAAAATTCATGGCAGCAGATACTTTCTTAACGTCTACAGGTCTCAAAACTGCTCACAAATCCATTTGAGATTGTGTGGAAGTCATTCAGCCTTGTATTCTTTGCGGTAAGCATCCATACTTCCATCTTATTTTTTTAGTTTAATGGTAAGAATTTTTTTTCTCCATATGGTCTCACTTAAAGGGCCCTTGATAGGGGGGATTTTGACATGGTCCTCTGTGTGTTTTTTGCTTGAATTCTTGGCTCCCAAAGCTCCAGTATGTTCTCTTGTAGTTTTAAGCTCAAGACTTCACCTCTGCGCCAAGCAATTGCACCTTGAAATTGTCATTAAAATTGTAGCATAAACAATTGGATACAGTTGCAGATTTTCATATTCGTGCACAGTTATTCCTTGTAATAGCTGGCAACTTCACTGTGAGACAGAATGCTAAAAGGTGTTATTTTATGAAACAAAGTGTCCAATTTTACCATATCCTAATTGGTTCCAGGAATGGGGAGATCGCTCGATGCTTGCAACAATTGCTCTTGGAGCTGCGCAGGTGCAATTTCATGAACTGTTGATCATATGATGTAGTCTCTTCACAATCGAGAATCAATCACAGTATTTGCTTCTCCCTTTTCCCCTTTCCCCTTTCTGCAGTCTCCATGGGGCGTGGCAACAGGAGCCATTGCTGGACACCTGGTTGCAACATCCATTGCGATTCTAGGAGGAGCCTTTCTTGCAAACTACATTTCAGAAAAGCTGGTAAGAGCCGCAACATCCATTTACAGGTTATCATAAAACATTACTACTGGTATTCTGTATTCTACGCAATTCACTCTGTCTTCAAACCAGGTTGGCTACTTGGGTGGAGCGCTGTTTCTTGTTTTTGCTGTCGCCACTTTTTTTGGCTTCTTCTAATGAGTTCATTGGAATCAAGAGAAACAGTTTTCAGGCAGTCATACTGCCTGCGGATGTTGGACAGCATTAGTTATTAGGGAAAAGATAGCTGACGAAAAGGAGCAAAACATGTGCCACGCAGCTCTATGACAGAGATTCATACCAAGACCCCAACTTAGGTCAAGTGTAATTCATGTTGTAATACTTGAGAATTCAGTTGAAACTTGGAAGGGCGAATCTGTGTATTTTTCACTGGATGCAGAATTAAATCCTCTCTCATGAGTAAGAAACTGACACTTTCGCCATTGTTTTGTGACTCAAATTTACATGAAACGGTAGCATGCTCTGTTTTGCTGGTTGGTCTTCACAAGCTAGTCCCACGATTCCAAAGTATCCGTACGTACCTCGTTACTGTTCCTCTTAGCATCTTACAACAAATGAACAAACGCCTCAAGTCATAGCATGTAAAGGAGAAAAGGCCAGCAGATTATTGCAAAACTATGCTCAATGGATTCTGCTGTAGATGGCTAGTTGTCATTTTTTTTGGGGATAAAAGATGATATAACTTCATTAAGATCTCTCATAGCCAGTAAGAAAATGGCTATACAGAGAGAAAGAAAAAAGGTACTTTACAATCTAAATAGTTATCCTTGTCTGCTACAATTGTTCATAAAGAACTTATCAAATTCATGGAGAACATAAGCTGATTTGGTACTTCTTAGTGTGAAATCTGGCACATTACCATTACTCTTTTCTAAGGCGTTCATTCAGTAAAGAAATTTCCCTTTTTATTTTTGTCATCTCAAACACGAGCTTGGTGTTTCAGAAAAGCTTGACTTTTGTAAGCTTTTTCTTTAGATTTGTACCTCTAGTTACCGGGTCGGACTCAGATCGATGTCTCTGTTGAACACAGACTAAAGGGCGTCATTACTGTTGGTTTATGCTCTTGTTTACTTTCTCTTTCCTTTTTTACAATTTGTTTGGCTTTTCTGGTGATATACGGATTTGAAGTTTGAAATCTTTTATATTCATAGGGAAAATCAACAATATTTTCATATTCGACATTTCAGTTGCATTGTCTGATACATCTGACAGTATGAGAGTCTATTAACGTACCCAGAGAAACCACAAACCAACATTCAATCCAATTAACTTGTATTCTTAGTATTTCAAATGAACAGCGATCCTCAGTAATGTTTCTGCACCATCCGTGACTGCTTGACCTGATGGGATAAGTCCTCGTACTTCAGCAAACCCGATAGCGTTCTTAAACTTGCCCGTTCCTCCAGTAACCGAGGGGGTTTTAGTGCTTTTAGTAACAACCACTAAAATTGCATCTTACGAGGCAAATGAGCAATCTTAAAGAAACAAGAAATCAGGAAACAATCAGATCCGATTTCTCCATATATTACAATTTATTAAAAACCAAGAAATCAGGAAACAATCAGATTGCAGAGTCAACATTCGTGTAAAGAAAAAATAAAGAATCAAAACCCTAATTTACAATTCGAACCCCTCGCACAAATAAACAACCTAAATTTACAGTTTTCAAGAAGACATATATTGCATGAAAAACACGTACAAAGAGGGATACACACACAAATACATTAAAACCTAACAGGCCATCTTCGGTGTATAGATGGTTGGTACTGTGCCATAACAAGCAACTGAACGATCAAAACAGCCACAAACCACGGTGACATTCTCTCGAAGGACAAGTAGGGTTTGGTCATCATTTGCTTCCCAAACAAGCCTTTGAATGAAGATAAACATTGTATGATAAACAGCATGGTTATAGGCGTGGCAGGAAGCACCCACTGGAACGTCATCCGATATTCTGGACCTTCAGCATCAAAGGAATGCATAGATGTCACAAGAAGAAAGATCATGGCAAAGAGAAAGAGAAGAGCTTTGTATGGAAGAGGGTCTAGAGAAAGCATCTCCAGGGCACAAGAGAGCTTGCTTCTTCTATTTCTGTATTGCATCGCTAGCTAGCTATACGATCAATCAATGACTTTTGCTCGATCTTTTTCTTGTCTTGAAAGGATCAACCAAACTAAGCACTGGGCTGGTTATCTTTTTATGACGTTGAGAGAGATTAAAGATTTGCAAATGTGTCGGCAATTTACAGGGAAGTGAAGATTTGAGATTTCCCGGTTAGTATATCGGAGTAAATATTTGTATGAAACCCTATAATATCTCAGATTCCCTGAAGAATAACGGGTTTTAAATATCCGTGTCGTCTTTACGCTGCTCTTGATTCGAAAAATAACTGGGAGAAAGTGGGATTTTTCCCTATTAATCTGGATGGATTAACCAGAATAAAGCGGTTAGAGAGATCAATCGGTTTTGATTGAGAAGAGGAATTCTCTCTTTGATTTTCAGTTACACGATCAGAAGAGAAAATCTCTCTAACAAAAGCCAAGAGTTTAAATTATTCCCCCGAGAGAAGTGAAAAAAGAAACAAAGAAAAAATAGGCTCGATTAATATTTACAATTTAAATTCACGTAATTTTAAACAAAACAATATTTTTCAAGTTTTTTGTTTTTTCCATGAATCTACAAGCCTCTAGCTATTTTCGGCCAAGATTTTTTTATTTGTGATACTTGATCTTAATTGGATTTCTTTTGGAGAATGATAATTCTGGTATGTAAATTCATTTATTTTTTATTTGAGTGTATAGATTTTTATTTTTTTAATTTAAATGTATAATTTTTATTTTTATTTTTTCTCTTTCTAATCAAGTGTTTCTATTAGATTTTATAAAATATATATTCATGCAGCCATTAAATTACCACGTTAGCATGTTAAAATGTCAACTGCATATGCATAAATATTTCACTTTATTTCAAACTGAGTGCACTTAGTTTTATTTTTTTTGTTTGAGTGTGTATTTATTTATATGAATTGTATTTTATTATGAATGATGATTATTAATTGGTTTGTAATGTATGTATATAGATTAATTACTTGGTTTGGGAAGCTTGAAAAACAACAATGATTATCCATGAAGGTATCGATGAGATGAGACATATTGTGGTCAGCACCACGCTCAATTTATATCGTGGCTAACTTCAAGAGATTGGGAGTTCAACTTGAAGCAGCATTAGTAGAAAATGTGATTGGTTATTGTAGAAGTGTTGGTAATATTGGCCCATCCAAAAGTATCTCAAGCTCGTCCACGAGTATCCCAGGTCTATTTACGAGTTAGAATGATATTGGTCAATCTCAAACCTATATGGATATTACGGACTTGATCTCGAGTTAAATGAGCTAAGGAGATTATTAGATATAATCACATATTATTATATATTATGATAATTATAAATAGATGTATAATTAATTTAATTTTTAATAAAATATTATGTTATCTTAATTGTCAGTATACATTTATTATTTGCAATTGAATGTATTATGTGTTGCTTATGTGAATTGTATTTTAATGATAGAGAACTGATTATTTATAATTGTGCAAATTGTTGTTTTTTTAACAGGGAATTAATGACATAATAGACTAACGTTGAACATCTCTATTAAAAGAATTGTATACATCGTATGTGAAATACGAGTCGCATATATTATATGCAAGTCTATCAAGTGTGTTGATTCCTACGCACAATAATCTGAAGTGAACCATCTGAATTTTTAACGTGATCCATTTCTTCTTGCTGTTTTTTTATTTATTATTATTTCTCTTGTACATGCCCTTCAAGTTTAATGTTAAAAATTCAGAATTATATTTGGAAAAAGAAAACGCCAAGCATCAGAATCATCACTTATCTAAACAAGATGTAACCATGAAAGAATCTCTTTTCTACTTCTCATAGAATTGGTAGTATAAGATATCAATTTGTTCGGTGTGTTTATCAAGTAGATTAATAGTGTCTGTAGGGAATTAGAGGAAAGACATGATCTTGTCAATCTGAAGCGGCTTATGAACACACAGTTATTTAGCATTTCCGCGGCACGTACCCTTTTTGGCGTGAAGAGAATATATATATCAATTAGACTCGAACTTGAAAATCTTCTTTCCGCGTTAATCCGTCGACTGCCTGGTTGAATTTGAATCCACGACAGAAAAAGAACGAGGAATAACATGTTGACTGTTCTGATCACTCTTCAATAAATCGAAGACAGCTATTTGTTTCTCTTCACGTTAAGAAATAGATGTCTAAAAGTTCGTATTGTAATAAAAGTTCAAGTTAACAAAGCTTGATCGATGATGGTAGAAATAACTAGAGAAAAATGAAGGAAAATTTGGAATCTTTGCCAACTTCACCTGGGCTACAAACATGCATGAACATTTATAGCTGAGGGGGGTCAAATTGAGGATTAGAAGTTGAGGGATCCAATGTCACATGACTTAAAATTCAAGGGTAGGTTGCACTTTTTTAGCCTGGGGCTGATTTGCAGAACATGTTATTCTTTGAGTATGATCTGTACTTTCTCCTACAAAAAGTGGATCCCACCCAATCTTTGGTACATATGCAAGACTGCAACAGCAGGCCACTGGTTACCTGAACCCTAACTCTGCCACCTGCAACTCCCTCCCTGTCTCCTCGGCCATCCAGGAAAAACCATAACCAGCAGAAGCAGCGACACCCTCAAAACAAATAAGAATCCACATAGAAATATACAGCCTTTTTTGACGCACAGAGAGAAAGAAGCATAAAAGAAATCCATGGAACCCAGCAACCTCAACGAAGAACAAGACCAGAACTCGTGGGCCCTTAATGCCTGGACCCTTCTCTCCAAACTCCGTGACCAATCTCCACTCATACAGTGCATCACCAATTTTGTTTCAATGGACCTGATGGCCAACACTCTCTTATCTGCTGGTGCATCACCAGCCATGATCCACTCAATAGAAGAAATTCAAGACTTCACTCCCCATATCCACGCGCTTTGTATTAACGTGGGCACACTCTCTCCTGCCTGGTTACCGGCCATGAGGGAAGCTGCTCTGGTAGCTAATAAAGCAGGGAAGCCTTGGATTCTTGACCCTGTTGCTGCCGGAGCTTCTCGTTTCCGGTTGAAGGCTTGTTTGGAGCTTGTGGGGTTGAATCCCAGTGTTATTAGAGGAAATGGGTCCGAGATTATTGCTCTTTCTAAGGCTTCTTTAGGAGCCACTAAGGTATTGGATTTTTCCTTACGGGTGAATTTATAAAAGACCAATTCAATTCAGCACCATTGTGAAAATTGCAAAACTTGAATTGCCTTGCTTGAAATTGTTTTTTCTTGGATGAATACAACATGGGAGTCTTCAATTTTGTGTCAGTTTCTTTTGCGTTTTTATGTTAATTTCAACTTCATGATTGAGTTTCATTTTCAAGGGTGTAGATAGCTCTCATGAGTCAATGGATGCAATGGAAGCAGCAAAGTCCTTGGCTCAGTCAAGTGGGGCCATAGTTGCTGTCTCAGGTGCTGTTGATATCATTACAGATGGCCACCGGGTTGTTGGTGCTCATAATGGAGTCTCCATGATGCAAAAGATCACAGCAACAGGATGTGCTGTCACTGCCCTTATTGCTGCATTCATTGCTGTCGATCCATTGCATGCTTTGGAAGCCACAGCTTCAGCATTGTCCATATTTGGCATTGCTGGGGAGATGGGAATGGACATGGCCAAAGGTCCTGCTTCATTGAGAATGCACCTGATCGATTCCCTGTATAATCTTGATCAAGCTGCTGTATCTTCTCGGTTAAAGGTTACCAGTCTATGATGACACTGGTGGAGCGCTATAAAGATGGTATGTCAAACAATAAAACAATCTATTTGAGATTTTGAGCTGTATTAGTGCTCATAGATTAGTGATACAATAACTGACCGACCTTTACAACTTTAACCGCAATAAATGTTTTGTATCAGGCAATGATCTGGTAACTGATTCACAGTTTTTTAGAAAAATGAGCTGCTGTCATCTTGTGTGGATTCTGAATTGCTGCCTGGGATGGTTTGTCCTCCTTCCATCCCTCGTGGGAAAGGGATGCTGTCATCCTTGTCTGCTACAATTGTTCATAAAGAACTTATCATATTCATGGAGAACATACTACTTCTTAGTGTGAAATCTGGCATATTACCATTACTCTTTTCTAAGGCGTTCATTCAGTAAAGAAATTTCCCTTTTTATTCTTGTCATCTCAAAAACGAGCTTGGTGTTTCAGAAAAGCTTGAATTTTGTGAACTTTTTCTTTGGATTTGTACCTCTAGTTACCGGGTCGGACTCAGATGTCTCTGTTGAACACAGACTAAAGTGCGTCATTACTGTTGGTTTATGTTCTTGTTTACTTTCTCTTTCCTTTTTTGCAATTTGTTTGGCTTTTCTGGTGATATACGGATTTGAAGTATGAAATCTTTTATATCATAGGGAAAATCAACAATATTTTCATATTCGACAATTCAGTTGCATTGTCTGATACATCTGACAGTATGAGAGTGTGTTAACCAAGAGAAACCACAAACCATGACCACATAAATTTTCACGCCAACAAACCAACATTTAATCCAATTAACTTGTATTCTTAGTATTTCAAATGGACAGCGATCCTCAGTAATGTTTCTGCACCATCCGTGACTGCTTGACCTGATGGGATAAGTCCTCGTACTTCAGCAAACCCGATAGCATTCTTAAACTTGCCCGTTCCTCCAGTCACCGACAAACGTGACATTGCGCTACCAATCCTGTATATGCCATAAAAGTTTAGGCTATCACCAAATTCTCCCCCTTCAAACATGGCTGTAAATGCCATCATCTGTGTGCTCCCATCTGCAGAACTAGCCACATAAACTCCTTGAGCTTTTCCCAGTTGTTGTGACCCTAACTCAGGGCTGTTGGTCAAAGTGTCATCGATGACAGTGATCGTTCCAAAGCCTAGTCCCAATCCGTCTGGTCCAAGTTGGGTTTGGATCTGACCATTTGTGTTCTGACCATTAGGATATCCTGCAAAATTCGTACCAGCCAAGCCAGTTCCTAGTGGAATGCCATTGAGACCATTAACAGTTGGAAGGGCACCATTGGCATTGGGGATGGCTACTGCACCTTTTGGAGGAACGAATCCTACTGGCCTTGCAAAGGGTACTTGGCCACTATATATGTTCCCTAGCAAACCAGTGATTGGCCTTGCCGTAGGGTTACTGCCCCCTAGAATGTCATGCATGTACAGCTCAAGAACAGGCTCTCCTCCAGCTGGTACTGGTTCGATGGCAGCCA